>OY282642.1:40131996-41331996 GCA_958299015.1 Tetanocera ferruginea
TAGGGAATATATAAAATTGAAACAATTGACATTTTTTTTTTGTTTTGATTTTTTCAAAAATAAAAAAATAAACATAAATAAACAAAACAATTTTTTCATGTTTTGACACTTAGTGATGTTGATATTTATAAAACAAACCTTATCCATGCGTTGAGATCCGAGTATTCTTTTCATGCGGTTGCTAAATGCAGTGATACAAATTTTTATCATGGAATAAATGTCATTAATAAAATATTTAAGTTTGTATATTCAATAATTTATACATTGTTATACTTATAATATTGTGTATATTATATATTTATAGTCTAAATGAAAAATTTAAGTTGATACCTTGTACCGGGTAGAAGTGTTAGTAACCACTTCATTGAAATCGAAAGTTGCACTATCAACCAAAAATTGTTCTCACCTAATCAGAACATAGTGACAACTTCAGCCGACTCGAGTCGCATATTTTAATTTACAGAAACACTTTGGCTATTGAATTCCTACGAAAATAGAATTGAAACAAGCGAGACGAGTCACCGACTTTTCTCATTTTATTACAGAGACGGTGCAAGTGAGAATGCCGTCATTATGACGTCAAAGTGAGAAAATATTGTCAGAATTGCGGTGAAAAAAGTTGCAGAAACGAGCTACTGATATTTTAGTATATATATTATCTTTGAACGATAAGTATTATAGGCTGTTGGTATACCCTAAAGTATTAGCCAAAAAGTTTTAATGACCTTCAAAAAATCTGTTAAAGCGACCCCATACAAACAGCTCTGTAAGACGTAATTCTACGTCAAAAAAAAAACTCGCGTGTAGCAACGTACATGTGGCAGAAGTGAAACTTCTTAAACAGTAAAAAATATGATAGATTTTAGTGTGAAATAGAGAGAAAGTATCTGAAAAGAAAATCAATCAACACAAAATGGAATAATATTCTGTTTATTCAATATTTATATCCAGGGACCGTACCGTTTATTGTTTTTATCGAAAAAGTCACATAATCACTGTTATCTTTTTATTTTATTTTATTTTTTCCGGCATAAATAAAAGTTATTTTGTGCCTTATAGTTTCTTGGGCAAAAATAACAGTAACTTTTGAATTTTATTTTATCGGTCAAAAATAACGGTTTTTTCTGCCGTTTATTTTTTCGGTCAAAAATATCAGGCGATTTGTATTTTTTCAAAGGTTATTTTACCGATTAAAAAAGTATTGATATATTATTTTCATCTTATCGGTGAGACATTTTACTGATGATGTCAACATCTGTCAAGCGGCCTTTTAAAAAACACAAATTGCATAATTTTTTTGACCGAAAAACTAAAAGTCACAAAATAATTGTTACTTTTGACCGATAAAATAAAAGTAAAAAGTAACCTTTATTTTCCCCCGAAAAAAAATACAAGGCAAAAAATAACAGTTAGCTTTTAATTTCTAAAGAATCAGTCGAAAATGTAAAAGCACTTTTGTGAGCTGAGTTGTGGACTAGCTGCAGTTGCATTCTTAAGGTACTTTTCTTAGCTTCGGGACATTTTTTGGAAAGACAAAAACGATTCGGCAGTCTTATGGCGTTTTCGTTTCTACCAAAAAATGTTACCTTTTCATTGCCCTTGCCTTTATTTGTGTTCGATTCTAAAGTAAGTGCAAACGGGTGAGTAAATTCCGTGTTCGTTTCTTAAAATGTCACACTCACAGAGGGCAAAAAATGCACATTTTCTGCCCTGCAAACTTTCTTAGGGTAGATGATTGCCCTGCATATCAGCTGTTTTTAAAACGACAATATTATGACATGCGTGCGTTAGACAAGGATGGTTATATTCGTTTATTTAAGTTGACATTTTTCGAGTAAGAAAAAACATGCACTTTTACAGGGTTGCGGGCAACATTGAAAACATTTTGCACTTCGACAGGGCAACATTTTTTGGTAGAAACGAAAACGCCATTAATTATTTCACTTTCTACACTTCTTGTTTTTAATTTTATATCGTTTTAACTGTTTTGCATTTGTCAATAACCTTTCAAGTTTTTGATAACAATCAACGTTATGATATGCTCTTTCAAATTAAGCTTTAAGCTAGGATTCGATATTCAACAAAAAAATATGCACAATTGTTATATTTTGTTACGTAATGTACAGCATTCCAAGCATAAAGAAATAAAATTTCCGTGCATACTTGTAGGATGAAAATCAAATGGTACAGTACGGATCAAATGGTACAGTACGTTCTTCAGACATGGTGTGTGTCTGTGGAATGCAAGACACGGACTAAAATTCGTTGAATATTAATTGCATTTTGTTTGTTAATTTGTCATATGCCTAAGTGGCGTAGTGATAGGGCTTCTGACTTTTATGAGATGCTTAATAGAAAGCCTAGGTTCTATTCCCGCTGGCGACGATAATTTTTTTAAAATTTTCATATGAATGAAAAACGTTAGCCTAGCGTCACGAATAAGAGACCTTGAAATTTTACTCGCCGCCAAAGAAGTTTCACTTCAAAAACTTTCAGTTACAACTTGAAAGCCGCGCTAAGGCTGTTCCATGTTATTTGCCATTAGTCAACAGATCTGGCAGCTCTGTTTTCAAAGCCAATTGCAAGCTGTCAAACTTTTGCTTCGTTGTTTAGTTTTGTGCTGCTCTTTGTACAGTCCGGTGCTGTTTTTATTTTGATCTTATAAAATTTTGATAAATAATTTTTAACAACAGTGTACCTAAACAAGTGCTTGTTTCATATAAAATCACTGACATATCACAGAATATAAACAACACTGGCCGCGCATGTAAATGGTGTGCCGAGCAGCGTATACGGAGCTGTTTATGAAGTTTGTGTTTCTACATATTAATAAGATTTTCAAGTTTTGCTAAAATTCACTTACAATGGTTGGAATTTGTCGCCTTTGTGCTGCATTGCGTAAAATGGATGTGCTAACAACTATCACAGACACAAACCATGTGGTTTGTCGCAAACTTAGAGAATGCTGTCAAATTGATATTCGCCTGAATGACACGCTGCCCAAGTGTATTTGCTGCGACTGTATCGAAGCACTGCAACAAGCTCATAGCTTCTACGTAAAAGTTCATGAGTCACAGGAATCGTTGGCAACGTTATTTCCGCCTGTTGTTCGCTTAACTAATGTCAATACATTGAATTCAGCCAAGTCGTTAACGTTAGCAGAAAGTATCGCGTCAGTCATTCACTTTACAGCGAATAATGAAAAAGAAACGGAAACGTCAACTGATGCTGAGTGTTTTGGTAATGATAAAGAACTAAAAACGGAAGTTCATGTAGCGGAAGAGAGGAAAAATAGCGAAGAGTATGAAACACCCATGATACTTGATGAAGACGAAGTTAATCTTATGCTTGATAAAGTTGAAGAGGAAATCGATGATGAGGTTTATTTAATAGAGAAAATTTTGGGACGTAAGTGTGGTGCAGAAAATGAAGAGCAGATTAGTTGTGATGTGTCATTGACAGCGACCACCAATAGCTTGGATGCACACGAGTTGAAAAAAAGTGCACTATTGGATATTAATTCGGATACGCATGAACTACCGTCGGGATCAACACGTTGCGCAGCTAAACACGACGTTGACATTGAAACCGATCATATAAATAGTAGTGAAATAGAAGAAGTGATTGAAGAGGTGGTAGCGGAAGAGATGGAGGAGGAGCAAGAGGAGATCTTAGAGGAAGAGCATATTGAGGAAACAGTGCTAGAGGAGGAGCACGAACAGGATGAACCTAAGAAGCAGGCGCCAATTCAGATACAGGTGTGTTTGAGTTATGTTTTTAAACTTCTATATAAATTTTTCATGATTTATTCATAAATCAAGAATGAGTTTTAAATAAAGATAATGAAAACATGATTGAAGTCTGGTTAGAAACATGTCAAAATAAGAAATTGATAACGGTTTAAATATTATCTTTTTTGGAAAAGGTTCTCATTGAGCCCATTTTTGGGTCGTAGCTAAAAAATGAAAATAAATAGAAAATTAGTTTTATGAAGATGCTTTACCCATTATAGCTTGATAACAAATAGGATCATACGATTTTTATAGAACTTAACATAGAATTTGATAGACAAATTTTGTTTTTTTTTTAATAAACTTACATATTAACGGTGTTATTCATAAAAAAATCGTAAAATAGTTTTAAAATGTTTAATAGTTAAAAAAGCTTTTTAGAGATAAAATTATTTTTAAAATTTTGTTTTTCATAAAAATTTTGTCTCTATGTTTTATGTTAAAATAGGAAAACTTTCAATTTGAAGGGGAACAGTGTCAAAAATAGTTTGTGAATTTGATAAAAATTTAAATTTAATAAATTTTTGTTTATTTGTCACAATGTTATTAATATTTTGACATTCTAAGAGTCAAAAAAATGTTGTTATTTATGTTTTGCTCTGAAACAATTGTCACTTAATATTTTTATTTTCAATATTTTGAAATTTGGTGCCATGCTTTCATGTTTTTTTAAATAATTTAAAGTATTTTTGTCAATATTTATGCCAGATATGAGTAAAATTTTAAAAATGCTTTATCGAGGGTTTTAAGAAGGTTCTCATTTATGAAGCCTTTATAAGAGATTTTTGTCGCTATTGGACGTTTATGAATACTGTTTATACATTAAACCTGAAAGGTCAGGGTCAGTGGCGTAGCGAGCATAACTGGCGCCCGGGGCAAAACAATTTTTTGGCGCCCCCAATGAAATAATGAAAAAAATTATGATATATTATATATTTTTTAATATTTAGTACAAATAATTATAATACTCTTATTAAATTCATTAATACAAATAACACTATGCGTCAAAATCAGAAAAAGGTTCTGTACACGACAGTTTATTATATTTTGTTATAGATTTAGGGTCTCTTAACACGAAAATTGCAAAACAAGTTTTTATAGTTAAGCCTAGTAGGGTAAATTGGGGTACCCTTGACTTTGGTGCACATTTGACTATGACGTTTTCGGTATGAACGAACCGTTATTTTACAATAATTTGTTTTATAAATTTTGCATCATTGTATTTCAGTAATCATCACGAAGTTTGACGATTCTTGCATTACATGAAGAAAAGTAACAGAAAGTACTTATGTTTTGCGCGCGTAACTGTTATTTTCCGGCACTGATATGTAACGACTTCCTGACCGAGTTATAAAAGTTAATCAAAGTACCTTTTACAAAAGGTAAAAACTATTTATGTTTTTGAAAATATAAGTGAATTGCAATAGAACTAAATATAAACTAAAAAAGTTTTAAACAAATGGATGCCGAGAGCATTTGGCAATTTTGATTGAGGTACATTTGACAAATGTTAGTTGTACGAATACAAAGATCAAGTAACATCGAGATGTTACCAATTCATTTAAAAGTTTTTTAATAAATTTCTAAATTAGTTTTAATAAAACAGGTGGTTTCAAACATCAGAATAGGAGTATCATTAGCCGAAGAAATAAAAGGACATGAAGAGAAAAGAACGTTGGTTAACGAATGAAGAATGAAAGTCTAAGGATATTTGTAATTCTGAGCTTTGATTATTTTGGGTTGTTCTGTGATGCTAGTCTTATTTTTTCCCAAGTATTCAGCCACTTCACTTTTAAATTATTTTTTATGTGAGCATTAACATCAGTGGAATTCCCAAAAGCGTTAAAGACACTTGTGGTTATCGTTAACTGGCCCTTAACTACCTAACCTGTTAACTCGTATCCATAACATCTTTGCAAGCAATGTTTATTCCTAACTTTGACAGTTCGTTAAAGATAACCGTTGCTTGCTTAACTACTCGCTAACTGAAATAATAAAATTTATATTTTTTTATTTCAATTAAGTAAATTTTACTATAGATAATTTTGACATCAATTGTATCGAACTGATCATGTTACATTCGATATTTGAACGATACTAGTAAAAATTCAATAAAAATTAAGTGTTAAAAACATTACAGGCGTTTAATATATGATATTCTATTAAAGAAGTTATTATACTCAATAACGATATATTCAGTCTCAATAATGATATAAAAGATCTGAATGGTTTGACTTGAAACGTATGATCTGACACTAAATTTTTTAATGTAACTGTCAAAATACGAAGACGGACTTACACTAATATTACTACTGAGACAAACATTATTACTATTCAAAAACATCGCAGCTTAACTCTTCCAGCTATAAAACATAACTAATGTCAAAAAAAAAAACGCAGTAAAAAATAGATTTAAGAAATAATACTAAGATATATTTTAGAAATTAATAAAAGGTACAAACAGAACACCTACAACATCGATTTATAACACATTTAGATGAAAAAACACCAAAAAACCCAAAAAAAATTTTTTTTTGAAAACCGTTGAGATTTGACTGAGTTGTTTGCTCGGAAAGTGGAATTTTTGATTTTGGAACTGCATTTTTCGGACAATTGACATTTGAGGAATGTATAAAAGATAATTTTGGTTAAAAATTTGTAGTTTTGAAAAAAATTCAAATTCGACCAACTCATAAGCTCTTCTCAAACTAAATTTCAAATTGATTAAATAGCGGATTTTTGTACAAAAATTTTATTTCTGTCAAACGGATAGAGTACGTAGGATTTACGTGTTTTTCAAAGATTTAATAAGATTTTTAAAGTTTTTCTCACTTTTTTCGAATATAGTCGCATATATTGAAATATTGTGGTGACCGTGGCATGCAGGTTAAGTGTGTGGCCTGGCATGCTCGGAGCCCGGGTTCGATCCCCAGCCGCGGCGAAAAGTTTTTTTCAATAAAAAATTTTTCTGATCGGTCACCACCTCTCTGCATACAATGGCAAACCTCAGAGAGTAAACAATGCCATGTAAAGCTTCTTGAGAACATAAACTTTAGCCGTTCGGAGTCGGCATAAAACATGTAGGTCCAGTTCTCGGTCAATTGTGTGCAAACATTTAATAACACACACAACACAATTGATCATAAGAAGCTCGGTCAAAGTCCTTTCAAGGGCTGAAATGGCCAATTTGTTTTTTTTTTATATTGAAATATATCTTGTACACTTCTTGTTCAATATTAATAATCATGCTAAGCGAATAAAATTTTTAATTTTCTTCATGTTTGTTCAATAAATTTTTTCATTTGGATGAGTAGTTTTTGCGCTATCATAATAAAACTATTTTAATTTTTAGTGGAGAATATAAACTACCGCCGAAAGAAATGCGTGTAAAAATACGGTCAGGAGATGGCATTTGAGTGAAGACGCTAAAATTCGACATTGCACTGTATTCTACATATTTTATTCAATTTTACACTTATTGATACATTGATACTGATATAGCAATAAATATTTGAAATACTACACTCAGGTTTGGAAAAACATCTTTTTCTTTAAATGGAAGTTCTGTTCCATTTAATTCTGTATTATAAAACTAACCCAAATTTTTACAATTCTTTTCAAGTTCCTTGTACGGATTATTCTTACTTAATAAATTTTCACCGTCCAGAAAATACCAAAATTTGGAATTAAGGTCCCTTGTCTTGTAAATTGTGAACTTATTTCCTGATGCAGACGATCAAGAACGGTTTTCATAACGTCAGATTTTTCGCCTTCTGCGGAAAGACCATATCTCGAGTCAATTCTCTGCGCATTTGTCGGCGACATTTTATACGGATTGTTGTATCGAAATGTTGTAGCCATTTTTTACAAAGATTTTTAGCCTTTTCGATAACTTTTTCACATATCTCGTTACGAATTTCTGCAAGTTCAGTCGCCAATAATTTGAGATCATGGAACGCTTCTTTAAACTTAATTTTAGGATCTTGTAATCCGAGCTGCACACGGTCAATTCTCTTAGAGTTCATGCCATAAATGGACTAAAGTTATGATATTTAAATTTGGTTAAAGATAAAGCTTGCAGCATTTCTGGTGTACCACTTGTGGCAGTATTTTCATCTGCTCATTTTTCTTATAGTTCTACGTATTCTTCCAGTCCCTCGACAATAACGCTAACTGCTTGCGCTCTGGCGTTCCATCGTGTTATAGATTCTTTAACAGATTTTTTAAAGCATTTTTAACAATTTCCATCGTTATATTGAACGTGAGAAAAAGAGCCGTATGTTACAAATTATTCCAAAACATGTTACAAAGATTGAATCTTGGTTAGCTGTCACAAGTTATCACAATAGCTGTGTTTTTTATCAAGCGAGTAGTTAAAAAACGACCGCTTATCATATGTATACTCGCTTAAATAACACAGGAAACTGTTACTCGCTTAAAAGTTTGCCGACCAAACGAAAGAAAATGCTTCCAAGTTATGTTTCAATAATTGTATAAATTTCCTACAAAGGTGGCAACTATATCTGATTGATAGTCAATAGTGATGTATGAAATGAACATTTTTTGTACCAAATACTTTTCACGAAATACTCATAATTTGCTTTAGATCAATATTTCAATAAAAATACATAATAATTTAACAGGTAAGATAAACAAAATTTATCAAATATACTCATTATGTAAAACTATGTTGTTTGCTTAAGCTTTTAGCACTGAAAATCTTTTGAGTATCGGGTTTGTTTTCAGAACCGAGTCTCCAATGCTTAAAATCAGAAAATTTATGCATCACTAATTGTCAGAACTTTGATATATAAAATAAATTTGTCAAAAATTGTTTACAAAAATTTGATCAGAACATAAACAACGTTTTTGAATTTTCAGAAAATGCTTCCAAGTTTTAAAAAAATTCTTAAGCGAATAAGCAGTCGTTTTTTGACTACTCGCTTGGTAAAAAACACAGCTAATGTTTCCTTGTTAGCTATCACAATTTATAAATGTTGCCTTATTATTTTTTTCTATTATTCTTTGTTGAACGCCAGATATGTGATTTGACATAAGGGCAGCATTATCATAGCATTGTACCCTACAGTTGGCTAACTTAATTATTAAATTAATTCATTAAAACAATTTTTTTTGCAAATTTTGTTTGTCTTGAGAATGATTTGGCGCCCTTCTGCGAGTGGCGCCCGGAGCATGATGACACCCCCTTCCTCCCCTCTCGCTACGCCACTGGTCAGGGTATATTAACTTTGTGCAAACGTTTGTAACGCATAGAACGAAGCGAGTCCGGTATAGAAAAGTATATATATTCTTGATCAGGTTCACCTCGTAAGTCGAGCTATCCATGTCCGTCCGTCCGTCCGTCTGTCCGTCCGTCTGTGTGTGGTCCGTAAACACAAGATAGGAAGAAGGAGTTGAGATAATTGAATGAAACTCGGTATACATAGTCACATAGGCCCAAAAATCTGCACTTTTGAATATTTTTGGAATCCGCCCACAGGCACGCCTACCTCCCATACAATCCAAAAATTTAAAACTGCATAACTAAGCTTATAACTAACTTACAACAATAAAATTTAATATATATGTACTCTATATCAAAACAAAGATGTCCTCGAAAAATTATAATCATCCACCCACGGACACGCCCATCTCCCATACAACCCAAAAATTAAGAACTCAATATAAAAGCTTCTGTTCAACGTACAGAGATTAAATTTGGTACGCATGTTTTTTTTAACAAAAAAAAGCCTACCTAGACACGCCTACCTCCAAAAAATTCCAACCAAAAAATTTAAAACTGCATAAATAAGCTTATGTTTGTCTTAGAGAGATGAAATTTGGTATATATGTATCTTATGCTAAAACTAATGTATGTGCTCAAAAATTGAGCGTGGTCCGTTCACGAACACGCCCACATCGCATACAACCCACAATATTAAAAACACTATTTAAAAGTTCATATTTGACATAGAGAGGTAAAACTTGGTATGGGGTATCAGATCACAACTGAGGTGTGAACGAAAAATGGGCGCCATATACTCACCGACACGCCCACCTCCCAAACAACCCACTATGGTAAAAACTCTATAAAGTGGTTTATATATGAGCTATAAAGACAAAACTTGGTATGTGAGATGATTGTATGAAAACTAAGATGTGTTCACAAAATGGGCGCCAGATTAGTAATTACTGTATTAAATGTAAAGGTATAAAGATAACATGAATTTTGATAGGAAGTTATGTCTATTTGTTTGAGTATTTTAATATATATTTAAATATTATAGGAGGTTTAGGGTATGCCATAGTTGGGCTAGACCGACTTTACTTGTTTGTAATTAATTTTTAAAGTAGAAGTTTTCAAATTTTGTTGTGCCGACATTCATTGAATTTTTACAGTCATTTGCCTTGTCGGAAATAAAAAATAAATTGCACTTCTTTTCAGTAGAATTTCACGTAGACTAAGGCTGTATCAAAATAAATTTGATTAAAAACAAAATGAAATGTGTAGCGAAGCAAATTCTTTTGTTTTCACACATGTCACATACCATACCGTCTTTCCAACGAGTTAAAGATGACCAAAATCGGTTAAGATTTGACGAAATGGCAACATTTTGCATGATAGGAAGCCTAAACATGGAAATCAGCAATTGATGACGAAAAAAAAAAATCGTTAAAATTGCAACCATTCAGCCAATTCTCAACCAATTTTGATATTTTTGAGATCGATGAAAAGGTACGTTTAAGCACAATGAGTTTTTGTGAAAATAATAATGTTATTCATACAATATTATGTCATTAAAATTCATAGAAACGTGCATTTTTTTCTGAAATTAACGAAAAACAAAAGAATTTGTTTCGCTACACACTTAATTTTGTACATATTTAATCAAATTTCTTTTATTTCGGATATGCTAAATCACTTGTTTATTTCGACAAACTCGAAACTATGGACGCTTTGGAAACCTACATAATTCGTGTTATTTTAAGAATACTGGCCGATATGCTGGAAAGCGTTGTCGAAAATTAGACTCACAGAATGGAACATTTGAGAGCAAGTCGTGAAGCAACATTTGAAGGAAATAATTTTTAAACATTGAGTTGTTGGATCCGAGCTATCATTCCAAATAAAGATTTGCATTAAACATTGATTTTTATGTATGTTATTTAGAAAACATAGTAGGAAGTTCTTATCTGATCACCCAGGAAAGCTGTGTTTTTTCTATTTCTCTATTTCTGGCAACACTTCCCTGAGCATTTTCTGAGAAAAAACAAGATTTTCGCCTGTAATAAACTAAAGGTAAACCGACAACCATAAGACTTTCTAATTTAAGACCATCCTTTTACTTTACTTGATAAACAAATTATCTAGTCCACGCTAGAATTTTTTACATATCAACACTTTCTTGGGTATTTAAATACCCATTAGGCAGAAATGAGTTAAAAGCTTTTATTAAAAACAATTAAGATTGCATTTATGATGAAAAACCGCTATTAAAAAAAATGACATAAATGGTTCGCGTCATGATTTTGGAGTTTGCTTTGATTTTGTGTCTTGACTTAAAGAGTAGACAAACAGACGGGCAATAATATATGTACTTTTATACATCTGGGACGCCACCATAAGGGCTTTACAAACTTCATGGACATTACATAATGAATACATCCCTCATGTAGGCAGCATATAAATATAAGAAAATTTTAAAGTTTATAATTATATTGTAATTGTTCGGCCTTTATAATTATAGAAATAAATATGATATTATATGTTTAGCTATCTTCCCAAGACGCTAATGAGATTCAGCTTGATAATTGGAGCGCTTATCCGTGGCTGTGCTATCTCTGCTCCGCTGAGGAGTCCTCGTTCATCGATTTACAAATGCATTTCACGGTTGCTCACGATCTAAACTCGTGCGATGAAATGCAATTTAAATGTGTTGATTGCCTAAAAGTTTGCTCACGCTACAACAGGTTTGTGAATCACGTACGCTTTCGTCATCGGGCGCCATTAACACTCTGTTGCGATGTTTGCAATACGATTTGCACTGACTTCAAGCAATTAGCGGTCCATCGTCAGGAGGAACATGCCAAAAATAAGGACTATCCAATAATTCTCTTATGCAGCGATTGTGGTCATGGCTTTAAAAATCAAAACTCTCGGCAAATACATTCAAAAATTCACACTAGGAAAGAAAAAAAATTTGAATGTACAGATTGCGGCAAACGTTTTGCGAGCAACGTGGCCTGGAAAGCTCATCAACAGGTGCATTCAGGTAAATTATATACTATAGAAAATAGGCAAAACTAAAAGAGAGTTTCTATTTTCTTCACAGATATCAAAGAATTTAGCTGTGAACAGTGTGGCAAGTCTTTTCGGCAAAAAATTAATTTATTAACGCATGTACTAACACACGCAGGCGAAAAACCCTACGAGTGCTCTACGTGTCTAAAAACGTAAGTTATTTATTAAATATACTAGTTCTTTCCCGTCAAAAATGACGGGCCCGTTTCCCCTTATTCGATTTTAAATTATTCAAATAATAATTTTTAGTTCCAAATGCTTATAAAATACCTCAAAGTTAAAACGGAAACCATAGTAGGTACGACAAAATATGCTTAAAAATTTTTTGTAAAACTGAAACTTTCAAAATTAAAATTTTTGAAGTTTCAATAAAACACAAAACATAAAATGCCTAAAAATATGCTCTGAAATTTAAAAAAAAAAATCAAGCGTTCCGCACTCACATTTTACGGAATTATGTTATAGTAATATTTTTTTGCAATAATATTAATGTGAATTCTTTTTAATTGCAGTTTTAAAACTACAGCTAATCTTGAGACGCACATTAAAAGCCATTCCTCTTTTAAGAAATTTAAGTGTGATTATTGCGAAAATATGTTTCGCACAAAGGATGCAAAATTTTCACATGAGCGCACGCACACCGGCGATAAACCATTTAAGTGCGAGTACTGTGAGCGCTCGTATCGCTTTCGTAGCACTTTTCTTGTGAGTAGCGGCTTCCACTTCTTAATTTTTGGCATTTATGTTTACTAAGCTGACTTTTTTGATCTCTCTCGTTATCTCTCACTCTATTCTCAATAGGGTCATATGAATACACACACTGGACTACGGCCCTACTCGTGCGAGCCATGTAATCATCATTTTACAAACTGGTCTAACTACAACAAACATATGAAAAGATGCCACGGTAAGTATTGATTCTATCATTTGTATGCATGTCTGCTTAATGGCTAGCAGTCAATCAATTCCTTTAAAATTGATCGAGCAATGGTTTTAAAGAGTATAAAAAAGCTCCAAGTGTAGATGAATATAAGATCTGTTTCTGTACGTAAAAATTTCTACCATTTTTTTGCTCGAATTCGTTCCTCCACTTTTACAAATACTAAAAGACTGTTACAATGAGAGAGTTAATCACTTTTCCTTCTCAACAAAGATTGAAATTTGCTTGCTCCATAAATTTTACTCACGATTCAAATTTTACTATTTTTGAGTTGCTAAGTTTGGATGCAGACCTATTGTTGTAATTATATCAAAACCATATTTCTATGTCCTTTTGGGTTCTTTTATATTTTGGCTTATCATTTTTTTTTTTTATAGGTAACAAACCTGCTGCTGCTACAGATGAAAGTAAGAAGCGCAGGCGAAACGCAAAAGATAAGACATCGAACCCAAACGAATTTTTCGTATATGAGGTTTTGGACGAAATTGTGGATTCACCAGATCCTGTTCTACACAATGATGTCACTTATGCTATGTCCACTGAAAGTGTTAATACAAATACGTCAAGAGTTATAGAAATCAGCACTATATCGACCTCAAACAGCGAAAACCGAAATATCGTTGATTTCGAGAATATTAACGAAGCTTAAAAAGTGTTTTATTTCCGTTAAACTAAACTAATTTAATAACTACTAATTTTCAATAAAATTAACTTTAATTTTCAATTTCATTTGAGTTATAAAAAACAGATAAATAACAAGTTTCTGGTATTTCAAAATTTGAAGGATCAAATTTTAAGAAGTAAAAGTTTCGTGTGTGAACAGCAAATTTTGCCAGAAAGTTATCTCAAAATTAAATCATCGTTCTTTGAGTAACAAATTTACGCCACAGAGGCGGTAAGTACTTTAGCGCAAGTTTCCTTAAATTTGATTCGTTGGCAAGGCAATTAAAGACTGCTGGAGCAAGACCGGAAGAATCAAACGTAGTTTCACAGCTATATTTAAAATTTCTAGAATCATACGACGTAGTTGTGAGAGCACTAGAAAACCTGCAGAAGGAAGAATTTTGGCAAATATATACATTTGAATACATTTGAATATAAGAAATGAACCGTTTTAGAAATAATGATGAACAGAATGTGAACGTATTTTCTTGTTAACTAACGTATTAACTAAGAAGAAACCTATTGGAAGATTCAATGGAAAATGTAACAAATCTAGAAAATATATATCAAGGAAATATATGTATTAATAATATATCCAGAAGTGGAATAAATATCATGGCAGACTAATGAGAGAACAGATGGCAACCGTACAAAAAATCCTTAATACCTACAAGAAAGAAAAAAAAAATCAATCATGGACGGACTGCAATCATTCAATCGACATTCTGAAATAATGGCCATGGCTAAGTAATATTTTATCCAGATAACATTCTAGTCCCTTCTTCAATAGGAAAGAAGATGGAACTGGACGGTATCTGCTGAAGTACCGCTGGAGCTCCAAATCAAAGCACATTTTCCTAGCTGCAGCAGTAACTGCAGTGAGACCACAGGTACAATGATGCCGGAGGCTTTTCCCAAGACACTTATACATGGACAATTAAAAGATTCTCTCCCTATAATTTCCCAGGGTCAGACAGCATAATACCAATTATGTTACATAAATTGCAAGATGTAGTTACACCCTTGTTACTATCAATATTTTCTAGTTTTCTCCTTCTTAGCTATATTCCAAGGAGTTGGAGAAGAGTTAAAGTTGAAGCATGAAGCAGCTTAGAACTTCAGACCAATCACCATTTCATAATTCACATTAAAAACTCTGGAACGTTTTCAAGACTTATACCTTAGCGATACTCTTAGCAGAACCGGCATATCAACAGCTAAATAGGCTTACCTGAAAGGGATTCTATTCACACCCAAAACGAAGGCACTCACTTTAATGCAGGGCGAAATATCTGGAAGTTGTACTAAATTCAAAGTTTATTTTAAGATGAATGTTGAACAAAGGGTCAATAAAGCATGCACAATATTCTACGCTTGCAAAAAGTCTTTCGGAAAGAAATGGTATCTTAAACCAAAATAATCATATGACTTTACACCGCAGTGGTACGCCCTATCCTAGCTTATGGGGCACTAGTCTAGTGGCCTGCACTGAACAAAGCATACATAAGTATGGTGAACTCTTTTCGACTACCGAATTCAGATAGCATTTTTCAGGCAGAACTTCTTGCGATAAAAGAAGCTTGCCGAACATCAAGTCGGATAACCAAGCCGTCATTAAAAGTTTATAATCGGTTAAAACTTACTTCAAACTAGCCATGCAAAGAAGAGCAGGCCCGGCTAAGTCTCCAGATGGACATGGCTCTTATATGGGTGTACAATATTATGGTTCTTATTTTTGGTAATAAAAAAGCAGTTGTACTGGCCAGGTTAGGTTCTTCCTTTGACACCGTAATAGAGGAACCAGTCGCAGTTCCTCGGAGCACAGTGAAGGGAGTATGGCGGTTAGAAAGCTTACCACTATTCGCCGATTAGATGCCAAGGAAGATATTTATAAGGATCTCCCACAAGGAAGGTTTTGTCAATCAGGAAAAGTTGTAAAGCTCGTAAAGTTGCTTTGTGGATTAATTTTTGAATTCTGAATTCTTAAATTAATTCAGTCTATGCATTTTTCCCGAGTCTTATTTATTCATTATTCATTTCTTCATAACTGTTCGTACACTGAGAGAAATATGTGTTAAAATTAAATGAAATTTTGTTCTAATCAAACGAATTTGTTTTTGAAATAGAGCTTAAAACAATTTCATTTAAGTTAAACACAAATGTTGTTAAAGTTTCTTTTAAAACAAAAGTTTTTGTTTTTTAAACAATGTTTTTAAATATAAAAATAAATTAGAAACAAAAATTTTAATATTTAAAACAAATATTTTAAAGCATACTTTTTTCGATGCCAGTTTTTACGAGTTTTTGACGGCAGATTCTGAATCAGCGACCCTTGGGACCCTCCGAATAACAAATCTTAATTCCATCCAATGAAGTTTGCATATAAAATATTTTCAATACTAAAAAAAATTAATTAGTTTTTATTTTATTTTTTGTTCGATATATTTCAAACCAATTCAAAATATTCAAAAAGTGTCAAAGAAAGTTTCAAAGCAATAATGAGAGAAATTTGAACACTTTTGTTTTGTAAAATTTTTATTTTGAAATTTGTTGTTTAATTTTAAAGTATATTTTTTTTCCTCAGTGTAGTTTTTACAAATAAAATTCAGTCTGATACTCGTGACTTTTTGCCTGAGCACTTAAGTACGAAAAAAAAATAGTTTGACGGAATAAATACTTACAGTGAGTCAAAATGTTCACTTATTTCCAAATCCAATAAGCAAAATACAGTAAAGAAAAGACCAGAAGAATATTTTACATATTAAATGAATTTATTTTTGTATTTATTCTTTATTAGTTCAAGATTTTGTTGTTGTTTAGTAAATTTTAACTCCGCTTAACGAATTGTATTAAAATTACTTTCAATAATCGGTTCTTCATCTCAGCGTTTATTATCATTTTTTAATATATTATTTTTAAATATTATTTTTTGGTTTTTAATAAATACATAATTAGTAAATTTAACGCATGCATTTCTTATTATAAATATAACTTTATAATTTTACAATAATGTTTATTATTTGCTTATAACAAACAACATTTAGCAAATATTAAATATTTGATTGATCATTTATTTATATATTTTGTTTATTAATAATTTAACTGCAAATTGTTTTAAATTTAGATTTTTATTTTATTGTTAATTAACTCAAAACTATTTAAAAAAAAAATTAATTTAAAATTTATTAACAAAAATAGTAATTTTCAAAGAATATAAAATAAAAATTGGAATTATTAAAAATTTTCAAAAAAATTATTAGAATTATTTTAAGTGTTTTAATTGTAAAATAATTGTTTAAAAAATAGTTTTGTTAGTATTATTACAAATTCTTACGTGAGCTATTTTACAGCTGATGGCAATAAATTTCTTTGGTTTTCTTAAATGCATTTTTTTTTTCCAACATGGCGCATATTTCATATTATTTGCTATACTAAAATCATAACGGCGGGTTTTCAATTTTCCAGTACAAGTTTTTGGTTTCAAATAAATTTTCGTCCTGTTTGAATAAAATAATTCAAATTTATAGGTATGCAAGTATATATATATATATATATATTTTCTGTATAATATTCTAAAAATTTTTGAAATGCTCAAAAAATTTGTTGTTTTTAGTTAACGGCTATTAAGTTAATCTTATTATATGTACACAAATTCAAAAAAATATTAATTTTAAATTTAAAATTATTTGGTTTTAGTTTCAAAATGCCGTTAAAACAAAACTTAACATATCGTGGATCATTAGGCTTAAGACATAATTTTATAACTATTTTTTGCTTAAAATCAGTCAGTAAGTATTAGTCAAATGATGGCGCTCATGTTGTTTAATTAACAATAAATGCAAATTTTATGCAATGCAATGTGCTATAATAAGTATTAGTTTAAAGTGTAAAAAAACAAAATAAATAATTTTCATAAAAAAATTTAAAAAAAGGATGTTTAATGGGTTAAGTTTGAAAATGATAAAAAATAATTAAATTTAGTTATTTCTTTACTTAGCAGGTTTTTAGAGGATATATATAGTTATTTTGACAGGACTATATAAATTTTGAAAAGTTCAAAGATATTGCTATAAAATTATAAAATAATGGCAATGTACTGTAAATAAAATAGATATAAAAGCTTAAATGTATTTTAATTAATTTCAATATATGAGTTCAGAAATAATACAGCATGATTTGTTATCATAAATTTTTATTGATGAAATAGAAAGTGATAAAATTAAATATATGTGTTGTTCCGCTTCAAAGCTCGTCTTATCCACCCTAATTTGAGGAATTTGTTTTGGCAAAGAAAGATTTATGTAATGAATGCTAAACATGAATATTCAAGAGATAATGATATTTTAATGAATAAATGACTTAAGTTCCGACTTACGGTTGCTTTTAAGTTTAAGATGTGAGCACCTTAATCTTCTAACTTGCATTCTAACCTCGAAAATTAACAAACTTCAGACGATTATCAAGCTTCGATTATATATAAGGTATCCTTCTCGTGATTTCCTGACATTGTTTTTTAGTTAAATACTTACCGTATTTCATTTTTTCTAGTTCATTATTCCATTAAAAAATGTTAACTCAAATCTAAAGTAATTTTATAAAATGTTAAAGTACCAGCATAGTTGATTTCTTCATATTAAAATAGGAAACCGTTTTTTAAATTCCAGCCATGCTCGAGTGCAATATTTCAACATGCTACCGACGACATGATGAGATCTTGTTGTCAGAATAAAAAGACTCTAGGTTGTAAAAAGTTGTTTCTAATGTTTCGAATTAGAAACATGTCTTTTTATTCTAACAACAAGTTTTATGAGTTTCGAATCGATTATAATCGATGTTCATACATTTACAAAAAAAAAAAAAACAAAGAAAAAAATTAAAGATAGCAACGAACTTGAAGACCTCCCTCTTGTTGAAGTCGGTTAAAAACTATTCTTTTCTCACGTGTTCTATGGGGTTTGACAATTATGGCTATGAGAAAACCTACCTTTTATTCTGCAATGCTGTTTTATTCTACAATTATCAGATTTATTTAACTTTAAATTTAAACACAAAAAAAAAAAAACGAAAAACAGAAAAAGCACGAAATAAAGAAAATACATGATATTTGCACTTTTATCGTCCGATAGAATTATAGCTTGAACACATTGTACCAACAAACGACGAACGGCATGTCTCCACACTGTTGCTGTAGAGAAAAGTTAAGCGACTCGATTATAATAAACACAACAGCAGCAAGGGTTTTGGAATATAACAATATTTAATTAAAACAAGTAAAGAAAGTCTAAAGTCGGTCTAGACCGACTATGAAATACCCTAAACCCACTTTTTAAAAAAAAAAAAAAAAAATTAATTGTAAATGGGCGTGTCCGTGGACGGATGAAGTCCATTTTTCAAAACCATCTTTTTTTTGTTATAAAAAACATACGTGCCAAATTTTAGCTCTGTAGGTTAAACAGAGGCTTATTTATTGCGTTTTCAATTTTTGGGTTGTATGGGAGGTAGGCGTGTCCGTGAGCGGATGACATCCATTTTTCAAAGACATCTTTGTGTTGGTATAAAACACATACATATCAAATTTTATTGTTGTACGCTTATTATGAGCTGAGTTATGCAGTTTCCAATTTTCGCGTTGTATGGGAGGTAGGCGTGTCCGTAGGCGGATGATGCCCATTTTTCAAAACCGTCTTTGTTTTGTTATAACAAACACATGTGCCAAATTCTAGCTCTATAGGTTAAACAGAGGCTTATTTATTGCGTTTTCAATTTTTGGGTTGTGTGGGAGGTGGGCGTGTCCGTAAGCGGATGACGTCCATTTTTCAAAGACATCTTTGTGTTGATATAAAACACATACATATCAAATTTTATTGTTGTAGACTAATTATGAGCTGAGTTATGCAGTTTTCAATTTTTAGGTTGTATGGGAGTTGGGCGTGTCCGCTAAAGAGGTTCTGTATTTTACAAGTATTGAACACTGTTTAAAAACGTTATCAGAGCTGTTCTAAGCAAAATGAAAGCTTTTGATTTTTTATCGTGAATAAAAGTTGAACTATGCAAAATTAAAAATTCTACTTATTGTCAAGAAAAAAGCAATTTTTAATAAACCATGATAGAATAATAAGGTAGGCTCATATTAATATGGCTACTCAAATGTCTAGTTTAACACAAACAATGCTGTGAGGTGCTATAAACGTCAAACGAAAAGGCTACAACAACAATTAGAACAACTTAAATTCGAACAGCTGATTTTGACATTTAGCTTACTTCCTCTCCAATATGCGCCTACCTTGTTATTCTATCATGGAATAAACTGTAAAATTTTCAAATCAATCTAACGAAAATTGTCTGAGATAACAGTTCGGACTTCTAAAAATTTGTTGTTTTGAGAAAAATGCGGTGAAAATTTAAATGTTCACATTTCAATTTGCCGAAGGTTCGAGAGGAGTTCGAGTAATAGCTTGAACACATTGCGCACGACACAACTTTAAATTTATCTGTATTTCTTATGGGACAAAATCTTTGCAAATACATTATTGCAAAGATCGAATCGAATGACATCGAATGCCGTTGTCGTTGGGTTCAATTATAAGGTTTTCTTAAAAGAAAATAACCACCAACTTCTTATTATTTAATTTAACTTATGATATGCGTACACATTGGATCGAAGATGTTTCTTCTCAATGTATCGCTACAGCAACAGCTGAATGTGGCCATCGTATATTGCACATTATTGACTGCAGCAAGTGTGCTCTCATGAGAAAATAACCTGCTATCAATGCTACCTGGGAATTGTATCAAAAACAGTACACATTTTGTAACAGTGCACTTCAAGTAAGAAATGTAAATCGTGCATTTGTAAACAGACTCATATTTTACCACTGTGGCAACATTCGAACAGCTGATGAGCTCTTAATTGAAATATCGTTTTTTTTTTTAAGTGGCGCCAACTTCATGCATTTCCTGTTAAATTTTTTAAATATTCTTAAGAAAATTCAATCAAAGTAAAAGTGACGGTGTGTTTAACGGCAAGTTTTTAAGTGTGTGTGTGTGTGTGTGTGTTTGTGTTTAAATTAAGTTAAGCACCGGTTCGGTAACATATTTGCAGAATATTCCGAGCATTAAGGTAATCATATTCTAAAAATAATAACAATTAGAGTTTATTTACAAAAACTAAACATAGCCCTGCTTATTAAAAGATCTTTTAATAAAACACTATTTCATTCAATCAAAGATCTTAGCTAATCATATTCCTTAATTTGTATGCTTGTGTTGGAATTGTGTGGCTTGTGGAGTAGTTTTCTGATTAGAATTACAAATCAGCGTAGTCAAGGATGTGATTAACACCGTTGCTTCTGTCAGCGTTACCTTTTGCCTCCTCAATGTTGTTGTTACTTCTACCAACACCACTTGAACGCACGCCAGCCGCTAATTCGCCTAAGCCGCTGGTGTGTTTATAACGTGTCGATTGCACCGAAACATCTTCTAAGAGCAGCTCATTAGATGATTTTGTACGTCGTTGTGGAAAGAGCAGCATGGCATTTCGCATTGGAGTGTTGGAAGTTGTAATGCTGGCAGTTGTTGGTTTTACATTTGGCACCGGTGGCGCTGCTACCTTTTTGGGCGAGCGCTGCGGCTGTCGGTGTGTCTTAAGATGTCCCACAAATGATTGACTTAACGTAGTGTCGCGCATAAAGCATGCTGCCTCTGCCGCAGCGCTTGTTGTTGACTGCTGCGTTTCCTCTTCTGCTCCCTCAACCTCACGCTGCAGATCAATTTGTGCCGGAAACTTGTGCTGCTCTGCTAGCTGTTGCTGCGCGTATTGATCGCTGCTCAATAGTAGTCCCTCGGAGTGCATTTTGCAGAATGCGTTATGTTTGGATTTTGGCACAGATTTGAGGCGTTCGAAGATATGGGACAGTGTTGTAGAGCGCTGGCTTTTTTGCGCAAGCGACATAATGGCACGTTTTGGTTGTGCGTTGCTTGCTGTAAGTGGCGGAGGTGGAGGTGGTCCCTTTTTGTGCGCCACATTGAGTGGCAGTAGCTTCTTAGGCGTGCGACCAGGTTGACCCAAAATATTGCCATTTATGGAGGTATTAAGAAAATCGTTATTGTCTTGTTGATTTGCAATTGAGTGAAATGCTGGATGCTCATCGTCATCATCAGCACCGCTATAATCGGAAAAAATTTCTTCAAAGGCTGCATTGACAATGATAGCCTCATCCTCGGCATTGCCGCATGGTGAGCCGTTGTAGTAGTTGTTGTTATTGTTGCTAGGCTCTATACTCTTCCGATTGGACAAGGTGCCGAAGAGGTTTTTGCGGTAGTCTTCTTCAATATGCGGATAGTGATTGCTTGTGAAAATTTCGGCAAGTGTTGCTGGTGCCAGTTGCTGCTGCTGCTGTTGCAGAGGCAAGCCGTAGTTGTGCAGCAGCCTACTGTTATTGTTTTCTTCTAAACGCGACAGTGTTGGTGTGCTGGAGCTGTTGATGAGCTTTTGCTGCGGCAGATATAATTGCTGCGGCTTATTGCTGAGTGTCAGCAATTGTTGCTGACTAAGTTGTATGAGTTTGTGCCGCGCTTCGTGGGATTTACGTTTTAGTTCGTTATATTTTTTATTGCTGGTGCCATAAAATGTTGTTGATGGGTGTGGTGCTTGCTTAGATTGTTGTTGTTGTTGTTGATGATTTAGTGTTTGCGCATGAGCATAACGTGCAGTTGTTTCTATATTTTCATACTTACTAAAATGTTCTTGTTGCTGTTGCAGTTGCTGCTGCTCGTCTTGATTGGCCAGCTGTAGTTGTTGCTGTTCTGCTTGCCGGCGCATCATAGCCATTGTCTCGAATGTATGTACCACGCTGCCAACATGCGTGTTTATCTCTGGTATACCAAGATCGCCGCTGAATAAGTCGCGTTGGTGTCGCTGATGCGTAGTTAGTAACTCGCCGCCGCTGGCACGTTTATTGAGTGTCGGAATATTAGCAGCATTAGAGTTTTGATAAAGAGTGCCAACAGAGGCACTTTGTTTCAGAAATTGGGGGCGTTTAAAATGCATTTGGTCTTGACTCTTTTGCTGCTCTTCAATCAACTCCGTGGAGTCTTGTTGCCAGATTATGTTGCCGAAATCGTCGCGTGCCGTGGCAGCAATTGTTGTATGCGTCGCTGTGGCTGTTGTGGGTTGCTATTGCCAGTCAATCAATCAATCAATCAATCAATCAAAGTGTATAAGTGTGAGTATGTGTGCATGTATTGATTCATCATGTAGTAGTAGTTGTGGTGTTGTTCATGTTGATGTTGTTGGTTTTGGCAAATCAAAATGGAAAGATAAATAAAAAACAAATTCTATAGAAAAGCTTATAGTTTTTAGCGGATATATAAATATAAGTCTAACAAATAAAATATCTGTTCCTGACACATTTTAGTCAAAAATGTTCATGACTTTTGCTACACTTTCAAGAGCCTAACTTAATTTGCATTGTTTGTAGATGAAAAGAGCGCTAGCAATGTATTATATAGATGTTTTTATAGCAGAATAAATTAATTTAATCTTGCCGAAACTCATTCGTCCCTAAAGACATCCTCATATTGAAATATTCAATTCGGCAAAATATTTTCAGAATCAGAATATACAATAATTTAATAGCTATGAAACCATAAAAGTTTCATCATTTAATTGCTTTGGAGACCAAAACTGAAACAGGGTATGTTTGAGATTTATGGCTGTCATAAAAATTGGAATTGGCTAACTATAAAAAGTAAAAGATAAAGAGAGTTAATAAGCCAGTATAAAAAAAAAAATGTTCATTAAGAATATTCATAATTTACTCAGCTTGGTCAGCAAGTTACATAAATTCCAGCCTTCGCACTGCTGCTTTGTATAGATAAAATCTATGCTTTGATCAAATAAAATATCAGAAAAATTCCGCCCAATATATTTTGATAGCTTTATGATTTTCAACATAATATTTTTTAGTTTGCTTCTTAGCATTTTTGTTTCCTTTTATTCTACGGAACTTTTGAATTTTCCCTACCCGAAAAAAAAGCACAAACTTAAACTTAAGCTCATGTTTTAATATTCATATTATTCAAATTCTTTGTTTTTATAGTCAAAATAAATATATATATATGCATAATTAATGCAATTGCATCATTTTAATGTTGTTCCATTAAAATTACAATCATTCTCAATTATCAACAATTTTTGCATTTAATTTATTGTACTCCAATCGGGACACATTTGTACCAACCAATGAACTTAAATTCGATAAATGTAGTTTTTTTTTTATTGTTAAGTACATACATAAATGTGCGTATTTATTTAAATTAAATTTTTTAAATTATAAAAAAAATGCATATGTATATAAACTTGTATTGTGTGCAAGTATCAATTGAAAATTTCATTTTTATTGGTTTTTTGAATGGCTGCAACATCACTGTTTGCACAGTTACCACTGTTTACATTCTACGTACATATATTTAAATATGAAATGTTGTCCACTTACTAATGACAGTAGCACACATGCGATAATATAGCTTGTTAATTAAAAAAAATAATTTCAGTATGATTCTGAAATACTTACCTGCCTATTTAAAGCTGTATATAGTGGTTTCAATAAACTCATGTGCTATATCCAAAGATAAAAGTTCTTGAATGTATTTGAAAACAGAAAATTTAAGCTCTTTTTTCACTTCAATAGGCCCCTCCCCATGATATCCGTTATAATCCATAAGAATATAACGGATTTAAACTCTCTGTATAGAAATCAGGCAAACAAGCAAGTTCATGTATGTCCAAATATTAGAGATAGCCGTAAATTAATATCCAAATCATAGTGATGATTTAATTCAATTTAAAAATATGTAAGCTAATACTTCCTCGGTAGACTTGGGTCCAAACAAACCAGTTGTGTTGAACGATTCCCACTCATCATATCGTTCATTGATCCTTGTTCTTTTAGTTCAATTGATTTTGCACAGTGTTAAATCAGAATAAATTAAATAAAACCCTTAAAAAACCCTTTTCCAGCATGGTTTGAGTCCATGCAACTACTTTTTGCATTTACGTTCTTTTACTGAAATGGTGAAAAACAAAAGTGGGTTAAAAATAAACTACAAGATATTATACATGGAACACATTGAAGAAAGCAAAGCCTTGACGACACGACAAAAGAAAGGTTTGTAGTCATATCGACAGTTAGTTGATTATTTTGAAAGCGACGCGTTCAATACTATACAAATTATATATCTTTATATCATAATTGTAAGTGCATATAACAATTATAAGCTTAAGAATACTTTTGACATTCTCTTTAAGCAATGCAAGAGAAATATTTGTCGCCTGTCAAAATAGAAATAATTATATACCGATGACAGCAACAGAAACAGCAATGTCGTTGAGACATATTCACCAAACTCACCTCCATTAGAAATGCACGTAAAAAACTTTAACGGATAGCATAATGTCGTTGTCGTCGACAATGTGTGCCTTGCATTAAGATCTAAAATATATAACGAATCATGGTATAATTACTCCAAAGTAGTATTGACGTTTCTGTGGGAAAAGACTGTCTGTCAAAAAATATAACAAAAAAGAGAGGGCTCACAATCCGCCATTGCATACAACAAATTCTCACTGGTCACATTCAGCGTACTCAACAACTGGCAACTGTTAAGTCTAAACTTGATTCACATAACTATGAAGTTGCGCATTAAAATGCATTTAAAAATAGAAAATTTTTTATTTGTTCGTAAAATTTCCATTGGTAATTGATACAAAGCATGACATTTCATAAACTTGACAACTTTTCTGCAACTTCAATACCGATAACAATGCTCCCCGAAGTGTCGCTATCACAACAGTTGACACAGCTGAATGCGGCCAACGCATATAATAAAGAACAGCTGTTTTTAACAGTAAGTCATTTCCTGTAGATGAGAAAATCAATACTACCTTGGAATTATTATATCATGATAACGAACAAGCATACACTACGAACTAAAACGAACCTAACGAACTAGACGACCCAACGAAATAAATGACTTTAAAACTACAATGGCAATAATACCAATGGTTTGAGCCCGTGAAAATACTTTTTATGTTTTCACTATTGTATTAAAGTGGTGGGGAAAAAACGAACTAAAACACCTAATGAACTCAAATATATAACGAAGTAACGTAGCTTACAAACTAAAAGAATTAATGAACTAACATCATGAATGAGTGCTAGAAAAGAACTGAAAGAACAAATGAACTAAATGAACTCAATGAAAGAACTTGTTAATTAAACACAACCCAAAACTATTCCTCGGTAAAGTTTCAAAACCAAATTAGTTTTTTGTTCAGTTAACTTCTAGAAAAATGGAAAAAACCATATGTTTCTGACTTTTATCTAAACACAAAAGGTTTTAATTGCATTTTAAAGATCCTAACAGGTTATTTTTTACGGAAATTATGTGAAATATTTTAAACCAAAGTTGTAGAACAAGGTTAGTGTGATAAAGCATTCGTTACATAAGGTACGGTTTTTGGATCATGATCAAAAAGCACAATAATGCAAATAATGTTTTGCGATCAAGCAGCACAACCCTGCTGCTTATTATAAAAAAATGATTATAAGTAACAATTGAAGAAGAACAAGAAAATAAATAATGATCAAAAAATGATTGCAACGCTCGTACAAGAGAAAAAACAGTAATGATCACATTTTGATCAACGTAATGACTAAAATGTGATTTTGGAATTCAACTTACTTTGACTTACCTTTCACAGCAACCGTTTATAACGCCAGTTGACGTTATAACGGGATAATATTTCCTTTGGTTGGAACACAATTTTGCATTGACAAAGTTCATCTTGTGTTTGCTTAGTTTCTTTATGAAGAGTGCAAGGTAAAGTCCAATTTTTAACAAGTTGCATAATTGCAAACCAAATAAAATGTTATCAATACAAATAATAAATAAAAAAACACAATAAGCTAAAACCAATGTCAGCCGCAAGAAAGGTTTTTCAGACGAATTGGCTATGGCTTTCAGTTGGAAAGGAACAAACCTAGTGCCGAAAGATCCTTTTGCATTTCTGTTATAAAAAGTAATATCGAAAAGTTTTAAATTCGAAACTAGAACTAATACACATAACTATAATATTATGCCTAGATATTTCCCATCTCAAATAAAAGGTCAAGTGGTGTTGCTGATCAAGAATATATATAAACCTGCTCCGCGTCCTTATTGGCGTTACATATATAGTGATCTTAATAACTGTAATAAATAATCAAAAACTACTGCAAAATTAGGTACAAGATGGCTCAAAACAGAAACAGTCAAAAACGATTTCATACAACAGCCAAAATTCACAAAAAAACTGAGTGAATACTGACTGCAAAAAGCGATTATATTATGGTCAAAAATACCTACACAAATAAGTAAAAAATGACTTGAAAAGGCAACGACAATATGATCAAAAATCAGTATAAAAATTAGTAAGAAATTACTTTAAAAAGCAATCATATGATAATCACAAATCACTTAAAAAATGTCTGAAAAATGATTGAAAAGAATGGTCTTTAAAGACTATTCATAAAGAGTCATCTCTAGGGTACCGGTTTCTTCCGATAACAGAGTCATATTTTATCAAAAAATGAGCGCAAATTTGACTGTTTTCAATCATTATGCAGAGTCAAATATGACTCAATTATGATCGAAATTTTCACAAAATGCTAGCTGGGATCCCTAACATTTTATTCCGCTCTCTTTCTTCTGCGTGGTAGTGATTGTGCTTGTGTTTGAGTAGAAGAGCGGAATTCGAATAGAGATTGCACTCTCTTGAACCGAACAAAAAGGAACCGTTCGTTGAGGTTTTTTCCATTTCCTGGTTGTAACACAAAGTTGGTCCATTTTCAGGCAGAAAGGGGAGAAAACTATTGAAAACTAAAACTATTGATGCTATCAGATATTTTGAAACAACTTGTAGGTTTAAAATAACAGAAGTTAAGAAGTTGAAAAGGAAGGTGGATCAGTCCTATCAAAAATATTTGCAGATTATGCTTTAAAAAATGCCAGTCGAGTTTAATATTTTGTAAAAAAAATTTTCCTTACCAAATATTGAAACCATGATTAATATTGAAAAGTGAGCGCAATAAACAAGTAGATAAAATAATTGCTTTTTGCCTACATTTCAAGTTTTCTACATTTGGCGACTTTATTTTTGCTGCCTGTGATTCAAGCTAACTTCTTGTTTGCCTGCCTCGACTTGTAGGGAGTTGAAAAATGAAAGGAACTGGAAACAGTAAATGAATTCAATCATGCAGATTTCTGGAGCAGATACGATATTTATCAATGGAACGCGGTAGCTCGAGTTTAGTCCTCACGTCTGGCAAAAAAAAGATTGTCAGATCGGCCGCTTATTTTTAATGTAAGCTTTCAATCAAAAATTTCAATTGATCTGTGTTAAATATTCATGGCCGGTAAAGTCTTACCACGTAATGCTTATTTCAGGGTTTCGTTTATTTCAAGGTCTCGCTTATTGCAAGGTCGTTTAATATTCCAAATTATTTATATATGTAGTTTTATATAAATCTTATGTTTTCGCTATTTCTCTCTACCGAGCCTTTACGACTTGAAAGTTTTCATAACAACTAGCTTTTAACTTTGATAAAGACCGGTATTGGTGATGTTATGGCCTGCATTCATTAGGCCTGTTCACGTACTTTACTTGTTCAAACTTACAGGGAGAGAGTAAAAGAAGAATTTAGGAAAAAATATGTACAAAGAAAAAAATAGCAGAAAAAGTACGTGAACAGAAAATTAGCAGAAACTTGCAAGTTAACAACAGCTGATCAAACGACTTGACATTTTATTTCAACTGCAAAAAACTGCTGCTATAACTTAAGGGTATAAATTGTTGAAATCATTTCTTGTGTCCTACCAACATTAACATTTATACTTACATATCCCTCAGCATTATAAATGTTTCTACTTCCATCCATTTTAATAGGAACAGAAAAATTTTTGGCAGCTTGTTTTTTTTGTTTTTTTTTTTTTTTTGACAAACAGTTTTTTTCAGTAGTTGCAAGTTCTTGCAAGTAGAAATTTTGCTAGCAGAGACTTGCAACTACTTTTTTCTCTCTCACTTTTTATGCTCTCGTTGCAAGTTTTTCGAGTATGTGAACGCTTTACTAGTAAAAACTTGCAATAATTGGTAACAATTTGTAACAATTTTTTGTTACTGAACAAACCTATTAACTACTAACTGACTGAACAGACAAAGTTGAAATGTATTGAATACAGTGAATACGCACTGAATGTGTTCAAGTTGAGCTGACATTTGTACGCAGACTTTTTCTGACTACTGTATATTTATAATTAACAGCATGTGTAAATTTAAGTCGATGACGATGACGATGTTCCATCTTGTAATGAAAACATCCTTTAGATATTATTTTCTTCATCTATACACTACATCACTTATTTACGTATTAATTAAGGAAGCTCTTTACTTTGAATCAGGTGTTTCCCATAAGTTTAGCTTGTAATGAATATTCTTTGAGAGAGACAAGACGCTTTACTTAACGCTGTCAAATCAATTATATGTTAGACATTGATAAATGACATTAGAAGCAGGGCAAATATAATACCTACGTACATTTCGCTATATTACAACATATAAATTTAGAGCACATGTTTAACAGCATGTTAAGCTCAATAGCATTCAATGGTCGAAACAGTTTCAAAACAAAGTTATTTTACAACCTACCCAAAGAAATACAAATTTTCTACATGATTTCCTTTGGACTTTAAACATCAATTTCTGCCTCATTCTCAGCATTAAACGCCATTTTTATAAAATAAAAAAGATGACAAGGCTTTATTTCATCAAAAATTTAACTGATGACTAATGAAAAAATCGCATTAATTATATATTTGTCAATATTTATTTTTGTATAAAAAACTTAAATTGTTATTTATTTGTGTAAAAAAAAAACTACAAAACAATTGAGTGGATAAGAATCAAAACTCACAAGCTCCACTTTTAAAATTTTGAGGTGACGTTGGTTTGAAACCTATCTGTTTATCCACCTTTGAAAGTTTTAAGACCAAACTTAAAAAAGTCGTGGTTGTGAACGATGGAGATTCAAAGCCTTGCAATAATATTTTTTTGTTAGCCATCAATCAAGAAAAAATGACGAAACTGCATCATTAACTAAATTTTTTTTAAAGTGGAGGTGGTGAGTTTTGATTCTAAGTCACTCAATTATCCGCATTAAAAACCTACACATACATAAAAGTGTGCGTCAACAAAATCCTCTATACATGCGGATGTACAATGTCACATCCTAGGCTTTTTAATCTATAAAAAAAAAAAAAAAATAACATCAATTTGTGCAACACTGGTACTGACAATATTATTTTAACTTTAATTAATGCTTGGGACGTTATATTGTCTGGCTGTCTTATAACAAATAGAGTCAGGATTATAGCAACGCATTCGTTACATGTTTAATTGAATTGAAGTGTTGAAATGAATTAAATTAAATTAAATTTTTACAATATATTTAAATCATGCAGCTCATTAGCAATGATATGCGAGTGTCGCTACATTTTGTGGCTAACGTTGGCTGGTTGTACAATTTTTATTACATAATGTTTTTTAAGGTACTTCTAAACCTTAGAAAGGCATTTTAAAGCACATGTTCAAAACAAGTTTCAACCAAGAAGCAAATTATAGTAACGTTAAAAAGGATTTTCCGCGAAATATGCCAAACAACTCAGCCAAACTCAAAAAGAAATTGCAAAGCCATTATTGTTAACAAAGGCGACTGGACCAAATATGTTATTTTAAAAGAGCGACACGCTCCACACCGTGTATCGCTCAAACTGCTAATAGACTATTGCAGTGCTTTTCAACATTTTTAACACATACCATTACAGCCTGAAAGTATGCAAATAACATTTATTTCATACTTATCAGAGACGACTTTGTGATTCTTACAATGGTATGTTTTTAAAAATGATTTCAAGCAATTGTAGAACGGTCTTTAAGACTAGTTATATATTTAAGTATCGCCTGGGGCCGATACTCGACCAATTTTTTGTTTGCCTTTTATCATTTTAATTTTGCTTAGATTCGGATTTGTGTCAATTCATAGGTATTCTGCAATTCGTTTTCTTGTAATTTTTGTCAGTTTTATTCCGATCATTAAAAAATTAAATTAAAATAGGATGCAGGCACAAAAAGGACTGCTGAACAAACGATACAAGAGGTCATTCTAAACTAAAGGAAAACCGTTTCGAAATAAAGATTTACGGGCTGAAATTGCCAGCGCAAATTGATCAATGGAAAATGCAAAAATATGGAAGGGAAAACGAAAGCAAACCATGTTCAAATATGTATTTACCCAGAAGGAAAATGTGGAATACATGACTTTAAGAACGCATGAGTCTAAGCTGAAAAAAGAGACAAAATAGATACATGACCGAGTAAAATATCATAGAATGCGAATTTTTTTTATTTTGAATGAAAGTATTGTTTACTTTTAGTTTTTTGTCAGTGAAAAAAACTAAATTAGAAACTGTGAAATTTGAAAAAAAAGCAAGTGTCATTTACTTTTTCTGTTATAATTAATCATTAATTTATAATTTAAAACTTACACTAATAATGTTACTTTTAACTACAAATAAAATAAATTATAAAAAAGGACTCGAAAAGCATTCACTTTAAAATACATCGTTTAGCCCTATAGGAAAAATCACATATTTTATGAGCAAGGATTTTATTCATGATAAAATTATATGATATTTCTTGCATTCTTAAGGAATGCAAAAAGGGATGCATGATTTTGCATCTAAACACATGAGTGGTGCATTCTAAAACACATTCCTATACATGACCATTTCTTTCTGGGTACTAGCAGGACATGGCAATGCGATTAGATTAATGCAAGATGCAAAGGGATGGAAGATAGTTGACTTACCGTGTAATTGTAAAGATGGCAGTTAATAATTGGCAATAATTTTTTTCGTTATGGAATAAGAATAAAAATTCACTTAACACGTGCACAAAAATTGAGCACGAGAGGACTTATTTTGTACTATCTGAACTTCAAGGTATAAGATAGACTATAAGAAATATAATATAGCAACTCCACTACACGCAAGTCTTGCAGGATAAGAAAGGGTTGGTAAGAAAAGTTGACAAAAAGTAATATTTTGCAAACATGCTCAATATCAGTTATATTTTGTAGGACTTATAACAGAAATATTGGAAGGATTGGTAACAAATGTTGACAAAAAGTAAAGTTTGACTTTATTTTGACATGCTCATTAAAGCAAAATCTTTCTTATATCGCAAAATATAAATGAACCACTATTATTGTGGTATTATGTGATCTATCTTCTGACATATTTGCAACAAATGTTTTGCCCCTAAGTACCCATATACAAAATTTTGGAAATAAACAATGAATTGAATTCACGAAAACGAGTTTCCGCTGCTATTTCTTTTTACTTCAAACCCTCAAAGGGGTTTTGTATATAAAAAAGGTAAATATTCGAAAGAAAGTACCAAACCATTCTTACCTGAAATGGCTCTAGCTTTAATGATCGATATTTTCAATTGTGCAATTGTCCGAGGAAGCTCAAGAAGCTCGAAACAAAGATATCAGAAAGACAATAGCGTCAGCTCTTTACGCATAAGACAGGTAGACGAAGAAGAAGAAGAAAAATATGATGATTTCCAACCAACTCATAACTTCATAATTCATAATTCATAACAATTCAAAAACTTCAGATAATGAATAATTGTACGTATAACAACTTAAAAAAAAAAATCGCGTTTTTTGCAGGGACCGTACCGGTTATGGTTTTTATCGAAAAAGTCGCATATTAACTGTTATTTTTTCCGACAAAAATAAAAGTTATTGTGTGTCTTATATTTTTTCGGGCAATTATAACAGTTAGTTTTGACTTTTATTAAATCAGTCAAAAATAACAGTTATTTTCTGCCTTTTATTTTTTCGGTCAAAAATATCAGGCAATTTGTGTTTTTTCAAAGGCTGTTTTACCGACTAAAGAACTATTGATACCATTATTTTCGTCTCGTCGGTGTGCACGATTTACACATGGTATCAATAGTTTTATAATTGGTCAAGCGGCCTTTAAAAAAATACGAAGTGCCTGATATTTTTGACCGAAAAAATTAAAGTTACAAAATAACTGTTATTTTTGACCGATAAAATAAAATTCAAAAGTAACCGTTATTTTTGTCCGAAAAAATAAAAGGCAAAAAATAACAGTTAATTTTTAACTTTTATAGAATCAGTCGAAAATTTAAAAGACACTTACTATTCGTGAAGCTGAGGCCATTTGCATCATAATGGTATATTTGAAAAAGTCCTTTGATAATTTTTTCATTGTGTATTTTTCATTTAAAAATTGTAAAATAACAGTTATTTTCGGTCCCTGGTTTTTTGAGTTATGACGTTATTCGAGCCAATGAGCGATATGTACTGCTTTAAATTTCTATTTGTTTTAAAGCTTCAAACGAAGTTAAATTTTTAAATAGAATTAAGTTATGTATGCCGTTGATCTACATATGAAAAATTTAACATTGTTGCACCCTGTACTGCATCCTGTGCTTTTCAAATCAAAACAATTTCTTATATAATATACATACCGATTTGTATTTTCAAAAATCTTCTGCAAAATTTCTTAATTTTATTTAAATTTTACTCAAAATACAGGGTTCAATAGCCCTTTTTATTGAAAATATTGCATGGTTTACACTATGAAGCACCCTGCAAAATATTTGGCACACCCTATATGTCAACGATTGCAACCATTTTTTACTTCCACATAGCCAAATACTTTTGTAATACCTCTGAGAAATTTCGTTGCTCTATCTTCGTTTCTACTAAACCACTGCACGAATGCACTCGTTTTTTTCTATAACAGTAGAGCCAACAGTGCAGAATTCAGAGCTTAACAGAACTATGTTAGTCAAGCAGAGATTATCCAATTCATTTAATGACATTGATTCGGTTTTTGTTTGTTCTTGTTCTCAAGCGACGAGTGCTCACCGCTGTGGTATGCTTGATTTCATTGATGAGTACATAACATAGCAAAGGCTTGCATCACAAACGAGTGGCTTGAAACGCATTTCAAGCGCACTCGTGCAGAGGTTTAGTTTCAACCCTCTTTTAGATATAGAATTAAGTGACCCTAGCAATGTAAAATCTTACACTGTGCAGCGGTAGAAGTGAAACATACAGAAAACTAAACTGCTAGAGAATGAGACGGATATAGTATTAGAAGTGCCATAATAATAGAGTTTATTTATAATAATAATGGCATCAAGTTCAAAAGTTGTTTTTTCACTTTCGCTTGTTATTTAGTCATGACGTAATATAAGAACCACTTATTACACGATTTATACTGATTTATATTGAATGCTTTCTCATTCTCTCGCGTGCTTAATCTTTAATATGTATCAGTTCGCCTCTTTTTATTGTTGCTTTTTCGTTTCATCTAGTTCCAAATCACAATGGTGTCTCATTAAATTAGGACTGATATGACTCCAAAATTTAAACGTGGAATTATGCCACCTGGAGCTATGTAACGGCACCGAAAAAATTCCGTAACAGGCTGTGCTGTTTTCTCGCAAGAACCTCCACTTCACTTCTTTCTTACCATTGCTTCAAATCTTCAAAAAAAACTTGACTTGAAAAAAAGCTGAGATAATGAAAAATTTTGCATATAAAATAAAACTCGAACGAAAAAGCATACCAAGTTATGCAAACGCTAATTTACTGTATTACGAAAATGCACACCAACGATAAGCAAGATACGTAAAACAATATATTTTTGTTTGGCAAAAAGTAGTGCTTCTTGTGTCTTGCTTACAGCAAGATGTAGATAAATTTGGTGAAAATTGGATAACAGCTGATTTACAAATAAATTCAAATTGCATTGCACCCATTCAATTTCCCTTAGATTTGTTGCGAAATCTTATTGACATGAAGAATACCGCTTCAAATCGAATTAAGAATCTAAATTGTGATAAAAGTTTACTTTAAATTCGTTAAAATGCTTCAAACAAAATAATAGAGTCCAGCGCAGAATAAACATGAATATATAAAAAAAGTGCTAATAATCCACTTTATACAGTTTTTATCAGCCTATAAGAGAACCACTTACCGTTTTAAAAACACCTTTAACCAAACCGCATATGAAGTTTAAGTTAGTTAATAATGAAAAAGATAAAATAAGATAAAACTAAGCAATATTTAAATAGTAGGTTTGTGTATGTGCTGCTTAAATAGTGTGTACAAAAACCAAGAGTTCAATACTTAAATTAAGAACAAATAAAGTCGGTTAAAAAAAATGATAAAAATAAAAATTTCAAATCACCACTATTCAAAAACCAAAAAAAAAAAACAATCCAAAGGAAACAAAAGTGATTTATGTAATATTGATTATTGCACAAAAAACATTTATTAATACTTATTACAAATTATTTGTCATACTTAACAATGCGATGACAAACTAGTTAGTTAGAAGTTAGTTAGTTGACTTTTGACAACATTTAATTGTTAAACATTAATACGACATATTAGCTTAAGGGAAGGGTGGGGATGGTTGTGGGGTTACTGCAAAAGGAGCATTGTTTTATCAATGATTTGTGGGGGGAATGAGGAAGTGGAATTGGTATGGCAGCAGGAATTGGAGCAAGACTTAGGCCTAGGGTTGCCTCTAATAGTAGTTATTATCAAATTGCACACTTTCGCTGGAGCTCGAATAATGACTGGTTGCTGAGTTGTTGGTGGTATTGCTGTGCTTGCGATGGTGTTGCTGTTGTTGTTGTTGTTGTTGCTGTTGTAATGTATAAGCATGTGCATGTGCGTGTGGGTTTGAGTGTGCATTTAAGTGTTGTTGTTGCGCAGCATTCTTGCTGCTGCTGTTATTTTTGCTGCTCTTTGTGCTGCTGCCGCTGCTACTCTTGCCGCAGTGCAGCAAGTCGTTGTTGTCATCTGACGACTTAATGCTTTTTGTCGCCTTAAAATTTTGATGTTGCTGCTGGTGCGGATGCGCGCTGGGTTTAGTTTTATGAGACTTGTTTTTGTGGTTATGTTTAAGACTGTGATGTTGTTGCAATTGCTGTTTGCTGTTTTGTTGCTGTGCTGATGTTGCCTTGCCATTGTGTGTTTGGTAGAGATTTTCAGACTGTGCTACTTGCTGCTGCTGCTGCTGTTGCTGTTGTCGACAATTGCTGCCGTGATTAAGGGTGCTGTTGCTGTGATAATGTGTGTGTGTCATTGCTAGAGTGGCCATATTTTCAACAGCAATACCCTGACTGTATATTTGCGATTTTGATTGACTGCGATAGTGTAGGTTGGCAACACTATAATGATCAAAACTGTCGAGTGTCTGCAAATAACGCGCAGCAGCATAATCGCAATCAGGGTTGCCCATGCAGCGATCGAGTGTGCCGGTGCGTAGCTGATGATGAGGATCACGATGATCTAGTGAATTGAAATGATGTGGATTGTGATTGTGGAAAGTGTTGTTGGTGGTGCCGCTGTTGTTGGGATTATTGAGATGATATTGCATGTGTTGGTAAGCTTGTGTGTGCGTATCGGACTTAAGACTACCGCCGAGAGTGGCGACTATTTGGCTGTTTGGTGGGTTGTGGCCATTTTTCTGCGGTAATGGCGGCGGAGATGGTTGTAATTTGGTTTTTGTGTGATTGTGGCTGTTGTTGTTATTGTTTTTGTTGGAGTGTTCGTGTGTGTTTGTGCCGCTGCTGCTGCTGCTGCCTAGTTTCGTTGCAGTGAAGCAGTGCGGTAGCGGTGGAAGTGGTGGTGTTGTTGGTGTACTAGTTATTTTTGCTGTATCTGTAGCTGTAGGAGTTGTTGCTATTGTTGTTGTGCCAGTGATGATCGGTGGAGGAAGAAGCTCCCGCTACGCTACATGGTGATTGCCAAACGTGCGGAGCACTGGGACGGTCTGCTTGGTCAGAGGTTTTTATGTTTTTTTCATATATTTTTTTTTTATTATTTTTTTACAAATATTTCAATGAAAAAGAGAGAAAAGGAAAAATAAGAAAAACACTCATCATCAATGTGTGTGAAAACAGTTTTGTTAAAAGCTTTAAAAATTGGAATGTGAGTGTGGGTGTGAATATGAGTGTGTGTGTGTGAGTGTGGTGTACGTGTGTTTATGTGAGAGAAATATTAAAAATGACGACACATAATAAGTAGTTGTGTAAGTATTGTTATAATAGTCAAAAGTGGTGCTGGCAAAGTTGAGTTTTTGAATAAAAAAATAGTACCTTTGTTTTAAAATAAACTAAGTTTGTTAAATGAAAAAAAAAATATTAATCATAAACATAAGGAAAATATAAATAAAAAGTAATTTGAAGAAGGCAACACTAATTGGGGTTGAACTAAAGATCAAACGTACATAAACCACTTTAGTGAAATAGCTAGTTTATTATGTAATTTATAAAAAATAGACATAAAAAAATTAAGTAAGGAGCTTGTTAATTTCAACAGGAGATCTCAAAAAAAAAAAAAACACAACATTCAAACAATCTGTGAGAAACCGTTGAGCCACATCAATAGTTGTTGAAAATAATAAATAATTATTGACTAAGTTTTAAGGATTGTGTTGCACATTTCCTAGAGTTAAAATTACTTGTTAAAATAATTGTTTAGATGATATGATACATTCCATAAAGTATTCAAAACTAATTCAATAATTTACGAACTAATTTTTTTTGAACTACTAACAACAGGTTTTCAACTTAAGTTAAAACATTAAAAAAAAAAATAATAAAAATAATAATTAAAATTTATATATCCACTAAATATAAAAATATATTATTTTAAAATTTTTAATGAATTTACAGTTGTGTGCAAAATAATGCAGTGTAATAGAACTTTAACAATTTCACTTAAACAGAGTCAGAGAATTACTTAAAAGCTTACAAATTTTGAGATTAAATATTCTCAAAATTTTATTTTTTAGTAAAGAGACCGTTCAAAGATTTTAACGTTACATGTCGTCACAAAAAAAAATTTATTTTTGTCCGAGGATCCAAGTTATTTCCATTGCAAAAATGGATAAAGAAACCGGAATAAACTATGGGAAGCCGGGGTATTCTTGAACATGGCACATTGTTGCACTGCACAATATTTTTTCCCCCTACTTATGTTTGACAGTTTCAAGCAAGTGCTATCGATTCGTCTCATGTCAAGCTTCAATTCATCAATTTCTCCGATATTTCGTTTGTGATCGAGATGTTCACTAGCGCCAAATCAAACCCGAATACATACTTTCAAGTGTGTTCACTCCAACTCGGAATAATTTGTTTTGCGATTTTTCACTTTATTTTATTAATTATGATTTTTTATTTTCGTTCACAAATAAACGTTTTCCATCAATAATTTTAATTTTGTATTGTTTGACAAACTGTCAAATATTTTCCCGAGGTTTTTAAAATCTCATAAACAGAGTTTTTGCACCAAGTGACATAAGGTAAACAATTTGACTTAAAAAACAATTTGATCCAACTTTTTGGAATATCAAAAGGAATTTTTTTTCTCGTATTACAATACAAAACTTTGAAAATTTATAGAAACAGTATATATTTTTTTTGAGTTTTAAGCCTAGTACTCTGTTCGTTTGCGTGAAATGTCACTAGCAGCATTTATTTTTTTGTTGCGTGAAAATTCGGACAAATATTTTGTTGCGAAGATATTAAAAAAATTTGATTAAGTCATGCTTTAAGTACTCTGTTCGTTTGCGTGAAATTTCGCTCGTAACATTATTTTTTTTTTGTTAAGCCTAGTACGCTGTTTATTTGCGTGAAATTTCGTTCGCAAGATTCATATTTTTGTTGCGTGAAAATTCTGACAAACATTTTGTTGCGAAGAAATTGAAAAATTTAAAAAAAGTCATGCTTTACTTCTCAAAATAGAGAAAAATAAATACATAGAAACAAAAAATTTACAACAACTGTCACTTAAAAATAAATAGGCAGTTCAATTAAATTGTCATGATAAATTGTTGCAAGAGAAATGTTGCAAGTATTTTTCACAGCGGAATAGAGTACAACTTTGATGAACACATTGTGAAAAATTTCACACATATTTCACAGCTTAAGTTTTTTGTAAGTAGATTTGGGTGAAATTCAACATAAAACTGAACAAAGTACTAGGCTTAAGTCCTAAATGAAAGTGTGTCCAAGAATACCCAACTTTTGCTAATAAATTTATGCTTCTAGTACGGTTTCCTAGTATTCAATGGCATGAGTTCCAAATGCTTCTAACAGGTCGTCATATGGAGTTTGTAGCACTTTCCAGCTTATATAAAAGTAAAGGTTGCGTACGGTACTTGAGGAAACTCGTAAAAACAAGCTTAATTACTACAGATCAATTTTGATTTCATGTTTTTCTTTCCATCATTAATGATTAATAGATCACTATCATATAACTCAAGCAATGAAGACGCATCACTTATCATCGCTTTATGCGCAAAGCGCACCGATTAAGAGATATCGACCATTCGTACATAAGGAAGATCAGCGACGCAAGACCTTTCAAATCAATGAGAGTAATTGCAAGGGGCCTGAAAATCTCTGAAAGCCTAATTCGCTGAGTTGTATACAAAGACATATTCTCGTAAGCAACTCCAACTGCCTCCGAGAACTTATTATGTACATTCTCGGCAAGCCAGTGCCCTTTGGATCTCATATTGATAATAAGTATTATCATTAGTAGAGCCAACTCTGCACTTGGTTTCGTGAAACACTAGTTCAAAGACTTCTTCGATCCTTACGTTACGAAATCTCTCTATCTTTCCTTTGAAAGACACATTCTCGAATAGGCCAGCCAGTTTGGTTTGACCTCCCATATGCAGCACTCGTTCAATGCGAATCGAAGCAGTCCAACAAAGATTCATTCGTTTCGCTATTCGTGGTATTCCCGGTTCTGACAGTTTAAACTAACCTCCTAAAGCTGATCCCTTGACGTTGATTAACATGCAAACTTTTGGAAAACGAAGGGAGATTGCCGATGTTCTCTTCATTCATTAACTAGTATGAAGAACCATTAATTGCCCAGCACAACTTCAATTATTATCCTTTAATACCAACACACGCAACCTTAGGTCTCTAACTCTCTTTCACCTTAACTTCTACCGCATCGACTACGGATGAAGTGAACCTACTCGATCAGTGAATTTGATTTTCATCTGAGAAGATCTCTACTCCGAAATATCTTTCTTAACTCCAACGTCGCTGCTTCCCCCTCTCCAATGTCTTCTTAAAATTAAGATATGGTACCATAAATTAAGATACTCCATATTAATTATAAATTGTAGTTTTTAAGTATGTAAACTGCTTGCACTGCTAAACCAATAAATGAATAAATAAAAAAAGATATCCGCTTTCAGTTCTACCTTATGCGCAAAGGACAGTTTAATTCGGAATAAGTTCGGGAACGGCGCAAAAGTCTTGTATAAGCTCAAACAAACATTTTCAAACAGTTTTTGGTTTATTTTTAATGAAAAATTTTGGCCAAGACAAAAAATCAATCGGGGAAATGACAGGTAGTTTTGCAAAAATCAAGTTTTTTGCCTATAATTTTTTTTCTTCAGAATGCATAGCCAAGACAAGCAAAAAAGTGAAGATTGTGATAGTATACAAATATTGGCTTAAAAAATTTTGAAACTTTTGGTCCTTACAAACTCTTTTGAGACCCCAAAAAGTCGATATTTCGTCAAAGTCGATATTTCGTCTCCGATATCTAAATTTCGATCCGGCTTAATGTCTGGTGCCCGTTTCGGTTAATGTAAAACCTCTACTCCGAAAGAAGTGCTACTTCTGGAACACCTTGGGTAGGCATAATGTACGAGCGAAGACCAAATCGAGCACTCGTTAGTTTATTGTGTTCAAAGAAACAGCTAAGAAACAGCTCTGAAAACCTGTATTGATAGTGTACGTTGGGATAAACCATTTGTCTTGCAGCAAGGCCTTGTTCCTTTACTTAAAGACATGATGGCGTATGATTGAATGACCAACCTTTTTTAAGACCACATAGCCTCAAACTCGGCCGTCAAAAATCCTCTGCCAATCTCTCCATGGAGATACCGGTTGAAAATAACAGCTACAGTTTGCTTAGCATCTTAGGTGGTTGTTAGGAAAAAGAGCAACACAACAGCCGCAGTATTTTGACTCACAGAAGTCCCAGTATTGTCTGTTATGTGACCTCCCATAGCTTCTTAAGTATGGGCTGAATCAAGGTGTCATACGACCCGTGTCGATGTACAAGGCTAAAGGCTCATAAATAATAGTCCTGTCATTAACAGAATGGGTGTTTGGCTTTATAAGTGGTAGGGCGACTGAAGCCGGTAAAGGTCAGTCAATTAAACGAATGAGGTCGCAGGAGGATAAACCAGTTACTGGGCTCAAGAATCCAAAAGTTTCTGGTGAATTCTCAAGCCGATTCTTCAGTGAGTTTCCTAAGGCCTGTCAGGTGCTGGCTGTCCTAGACAAAGATTAGAAGTGATTCAGGATCTCACCCATGAACTGGAAGAAAGTGTGCTAGCTAGATTCTGATTTGCTACAGCTCATGGTGGATAACCCATGGTCGCCTCTTGACTATTTTGCAATAGGTTGGCAACGGGGGATAAGGCTGGCAGCATGTGTTGATGCAAGGTCAGTCGATTTTTATGAGGTAGCTATCGCCAAGGAAAGTCATGTGAAGCCGGGCACGCGTTTTAAAGCAGTTTCGATGGAGAAAATCCCCGTCTGGCTGAGAGCTATGTTTGAAAATGATTAATATATGAAAAAAAAATAATAATTGAAATGGTAAACACTAGTCTAATTTCCTATTTGGTGGATATGAGAAATTTTTTTCTCAGTATCCTTTATACTATAAGAAATGTAAACAATATTTTTCCGAAAGTTTGATATTGGATTTTTCTACTATAAAAATCATAAATTAAGCGAAATGTTAGGGTTTAAAATTGAGAAAAATTTTACTGTAACTTAATTTTAGTCATCATTTCTACAGATCTCTATGACTTGTTTAAGTTCTTTTTGAGTATTTATTGAGCTTTCTGAAATACTTGATCTATTCTAAATATGAATGTGAAGAGCTAATAAGCACAATAGCCTTATAGGAGTCCAAAGTAGGCTACAATTGCCACAGAATACCACTGATGAGTCGGTGAAGATGCTTTGACCTAATGTTATTCCTTGTCGGAACAGATATGTTTTAGAAGCCACTCTCGTATTTTTTTAGGAAATAGAAAATAAAAATGATTGGTATTAGATATTATTGGTAGATGAAATATAGTGTTCATTAGAAGAGACAAGCTTTCTTTAAGAATGACATGGGATATTCAGTTAATTTAAAAGTAGTTTTGGATATTATTTGAAACTCGTAAAAATTCTAATTTTTGTCCAATCTTGGTTTGTTTTCGAAATATCCTATTTTTTTTTTTTTTTTTTTTTAGTTTGAACCAACGCTCAGGGGATGCCCCCTATTAATTCGAAAGCATTGTGTTGATTCGGAAGATGAGTAATAGGCTAGTTGGAGGGTGGAAAGATGGAAAGTGACGGTGAACATTTGTTTTGAATTTACACAGGTCAAAACTGCAAAGGAAACACATCTGCAGGGAGATTATTCCACAATTTTATTGTGCGACGAGAACGAATTTTCACGGTAATGCCAGGTTCTGTTGGGCAACAAGGCAATACTGTAGGCATGGGATAAGTGAGCTGCCTGAGTGGACCTGGGAAATACTCGAGCTGGTGGAGTCAGGTCGTGTACCTCCCTTGAACACTTCCCATAGTAGTGGCTGTATAACAGGCTTATTGACCCAACATTGCGTCGATGACCAAGAGAATTGAGAGATGATGAAACGTTATCATCCCCAATCAAATATATCGCACGGCGTTCAATTCGGTTCAGAAGCTCCAAATGATATCTTGAAGCCCCTGCCAAAATGTGCGAATTGTACTCCATTTTCGGCCTAATATATAAGGTATAGATAGTGCGTAGATCAGTTGAAGTGAAATATTTTTTGCACCGTTTTAAGAAACCTAGGCACTTGGCCGCTTCTTTCGACACATCGAAAATATGAGAGTGTAGAGCATATTGCAATGGGTCGGTAGTTCGCAGGGTTCATGGCAACGCCCTTTTTAGGTATCGGTTGGACATTTGAGACCTTCCAACAAGATGGAAATACTCCTGTCCTGTAGGAGATGTTGAAAAGGTTGCGCAAAGGCCGAGCAAGAGTAGAGGCACACACTTTAAGCACAAGTGGTGGTATGCCATCAGGACCAGAGGCTTTATTAACGTTGAGTTTTGCAAAGACCCTTTTAACCGCTCTCGTTCAAAAGTAAATCTCCTGCATTACAGAAGGTTTACCCTCAATGAAGGGCAGTGGCTGATTGCTAGCCGGGATTGTGGAGCTTTGTGTAAACAATTTAGCCAAAAGGTTCGCCTTATCAGACGAGTCAGTGAAAATTTGGTCATCTTTTAAAAGAGTTGGAATCGACGAAGATGTCTGATTCTATACTCTTTTAACGAACGACCAAAAGTTTTTGCTCCTTTTGGGGCAGAGAAGAACCTGTTCTCTTAAGCGAGTTTCGTGAAGAAACTTTTCGCGCTCTAAAATTGCATTACAGCGAAATCGCACTATCTTCATTTCAAGATCTTTCGTTTTTCTTTATTTTTGTCTAAAGATATCCCTTTTTCTGTGCGTCTCGGTACTTTGGTTCTCTTTGAAAGTCGTAAAAATGTGTTTTTTGGTCAATTTTACTTCGTGTTCGAGATACCCCTTTTTTTAATTTTTTTAAACGTTTTAAGGTTGTGTTTTCATAAAGTGCGATCCCTCTATCTGCGCATCTTGGTGTTAAGATCCTTCTTTGATGCCTGTAAAAATGGTTGTTCTGGTCTATCTCCCAAACCTATGATATACTAGATGAGGTGAGGCAACCCTATGATAAAAAATAACATAATTTTTAAGTTATGACAACAGATTTGGATTCAGCTGTCCATTTTTTTCTAATGTACGCCCCCAGCACTTAACACGTAAAAGTAAACTAAATTTAGGTGGCAACCCTATCCGTCGTCTAGAATTTTAAATTTTGCATATCAGATTCGAAATGTGTTCCACGTTGTATTATTTATATCTTCTGTTTCTTTCATTTCGACATCATTTCTACTGTGTATGCTTTATTGAAAGAGAGAGTTGAGAGAAAAATTGAGAACATATGAGAAAAAATTCGAATGACTCAATAATTCCTCGAGTTACTCGTAATCTGAGTTATTCGAATAATCAAATTATGCGAATTAAGAATTGAGTCAAACCCAAGTTTTTTTTAGCTTTGAAAAAAGGATTTCAGGTGCCAAAAATATTCACTCAACTTTGCCTTGGTTCAAAAATGGGATGATAGATAAGTGGAACAGAAACGTAAATCAAGTGAGATTTAAGATTTAGGAAGAATTATTCAGTAATCCATCTAGCATGGACTAAAATTTTCAAGGTTTTATGTTGCTGAAATTGGAATTTTAGTTGATAAGACATGAAAAAAGAATTACAGAAACATTATGGAGTAGGCCAATGATCTGGCTGGGATTCAAACTTGGTATACCTGGGTTGGTCATTAAGTACGCTTACCACTCGACTATCTAAGTCGTCGAGCAAAACTTTATCGAACAAGGTTATGCTCTTAGGATTGAAAGGATATGGTGTTGTACCTTAAAATATACAGATAAATCAATTCGGTTGTATATATCGGCTGTGTATTGAACAATATGATTGAAAAGAGTTGTGTTCCATAATGAAAAAGGGAAATCACACAACTCTTTGGCGACCCAACTTAAATTGCTGGAACTTGGATGGAATGTACTGGGTCTCTCAGCATATTAACATTATCTTTCGCTCTCTTCAAAACTGCTTAGATGGAATAACGTTATATACAGATGAGCCGGTAAATCAACACCTTTTTCAGTTTTTCTCCAATAAATACTTCTATGAACGTGGAATTCTAAAGCTCACCACAAGATGGTAAAGGTCATTACAAATAACGGAACATATATAATTGATTGATTTTGATTTTTTGTACATAAGTAAATGATTTTGGAAAACATAAAAAAGGGACTTTTAAGTCAATAATTCCATAATTTTCCGCCATAGTTAAAAATTGTACATTTAATGAATGCCGTTACTCTTATGTTAAGAGAATTTGAAAAAGTATTATATTTTTCAAGTGTTTCATATGTGTGTGATTATCGAAAAGGTTGATGTTTCAAAATCCTAGTCAATAATTTAGTTTGTCATATGAGCAATAAGGTTCAAGATTAACTTTGAATTTGCACACAACTGTATAAAATAAATGATTTTGGAGAAAATGTTAAAAATATTTAATAACTTTTAATGTTTATCTATGGGTAGAATGAATAAAAAACGTACACCAAGAAGTATCAAACAAAATTAAAAATAAACTTTTCATGACTTCTATAACACAATACATATAAAAATAAATAAAATTTTGAAATGAAACATAAATAATAAATATTCTAAACACAAAATTAAGAATTTGTTAGTGGCAGCAATGATATGTATTTGAAAGATACAACTAAAAAAACAAACATTCCTAAGACTCATCACTTTTACAAAGCGAATTTATGTTCCAAAAAGTGTTGCCGTTTAATAAAGAAAATACACAGAAATGCCTTAGAGTTCAACTTAATTAAAACTGAGAAATGTAACGAAAGCAAAGCGAGCAATAAAGAGAAATTTATGCGCAAAATGCCAACTTTTATTGTGCTCGTACATTTGGCACAAATTAAAAAGGAACTCAAAAAAAAAACAACAAAGTTGAAATGCACACATTTTATAACGTTATATAATTAAAAACGTCGCAAATTAACCTAAAAAGAGTAGCTAATTACGTACTTACACAAAAAATAGTAGTAGCAACGTGCATGAAAAACGGAAACACGAACGAAGTAAAACTTTGTCGGAATATTTGAAACAATGCACAGGGAGAAAAGGGCAAAAAAAGACACTGATGAACTGCAGCAATAACAAAGACCAAGACAAACAGTGATAAAAAAAAAACCAACAAAAAAAAACAGGAGTTGAAGAACGTGTAGCAGTTTGAGAAGAAAAAAAAAACTTAACAACGCGTTGCAGCTATAAAAAGAGAGAAATGGAGAGAGGAACTGGAAACTAAATAGTTCTTCTCGAATACCAATACAAGCATTCGAATGCTAAAACTTGGCATGTTAAAAAGAAATTCTTACTGAAAAAGTAGCAATTCATAAAAAGGTGCATTAAGCACTACCAAAGCAAGCAAGATAAAGCATAACAAATGCTAAAGAGGAATGAAGAAGCAACATGCAAACGCGCAACAATATTTTTTTCAAAGAACACACAAACAATATTATAAAGACGCGTACGAAAAATAATAGTGCGAGCAGCAGAGAGGGGCAGTCAAAGAAAATAAACTACATGAAGGTATGTCATAGAAAGTCTTATAGCTAAACTTCATCTTCTGCTTCTTCTTCTTCTTCTTTGACTTCCTACTATTGCTACTAATAAAGTGCGGAAGTGCACAAGAAAATGCAAGACACACATCTTCAGTTGCAGCGTAACTATACTAGCGTTAGTGTTGCTGTAGCAGAGTTAAAAAAATGTTACCCAGCGGTAGCAAAGAAAAAGTTTGCTAGACTACTCTTGACTTTATTCGTGTGCCACTCGAAAGTTGAGTTGAGTTTGAATTGAGCGGAGTGACTAACGACATCCGTTGACATTATTTCCGGCAACTTGAAATAAAAGTTTAACCCACGCCACAACAACTCAACGTTTCTTTGCAACAACTTTGCTGGCTGTGCATGAGAGAGAAGGAGAGACAGTGAGAGAGAGATCTTCTGTATATGGCAGTGTAGGCATAAGGCACGTAGCTGTTACTGTTGCTCGATATATTCTTAACAATTTTTATGTGTTGCACGTTTCAAAAGGTTTTCTTCTCTGCCTTATTTTTTGTAAAATAAATGCAAGTTAAAAATGTTTTTTAAAATGCAATACTGCATCGTAGACAGCATTAAAAGTAGTGTCGAAAATGTTTGCGCCCATGCATATGCAATGAAAAGTTGCGCTGCTAAATTAAAAAGCTTTTTCATGCCTCATTTCAAGTTAGCTGCAACTTGTGCGACAATATTTTGTGCAACAAAAAAAAAAAAAACACGAAAACTACACATTCTACAAGCATCCTAAATGTATGCAACTTTATATGCACAAAACTTCAAAGGAAAAAAATCAAATTCAAATAGTGTATGTAATGCGCATAGAATGTTGCCACTTTATTTGCATTAAATTTTGTATACTTCGCATACCTTACATGCCTATTAAATATGCTGCTGCACAGTGTTGCCACACTACTTTTTTTTTTTTGTTGTATGGTATTTTGAATAAAAATTTCTAGAAAGTTTTTCAGCATGTATTCAGTTTTAAATTGGCAAAATATTATATTATAAAGATTTTGTATTGAAATTGTTGGTATTCGTATGTGTGTGAGCGTGTGTGTGTATGTATGTGGCTTGCTGTTGACAAGCCTTGCTGGGCCGATATTGCATTATTTTCCAGCCCATATAAGCAGAAGTAAGCGACCAATCGTTGCAGGTTTTTGAAAGGCTATTTTAATGGGTAAAATTTAATAAACTTAAAATTGTTTTATTATTGTTTTTTTTTTTTTAAATGAATGATATTAAATAATTTATATTGCATTTTAAGTACTTACATGTTTACATTTGGTATATGCAAAATTTCTGCATTTTTATCACGTTAATATTTATTTATATTTGTATCAATCATGCAAATAAATGGAAATAATTAAAATTACTCATACGCCATGTAGAATTAAATTAAAAATTTGTATTTATAAATAAATCTTTTTGTAATACTAAAAAAAAAATATTTTAAAGAAGTTTTTCAACTGTAAGAATTTAATACTAAGCTTTCTGCTTTTCTTAACAAAATTTACATTACTTGGACATCATGTGCTGCATCTATACTAAGCGTTAAGTTAGAGTTACCAGTCAGTTTAGTAAATATTTAAAATAATTTTTTCTTCTTCTTTACAAATTCAAGATCATGTCAGAATTGACGAAAAATTTTTTAATTTTTTAATAACTTTGAACATATTATTAAAGTAATCTCAATTTTGAGAAAAAAAGTATATTCTTCGCGCAAATTTAAAACATCAACATAACAAACATAACAAACATTTCACAATTCTGCTAGCATATAACTATTGCTTAAATTAATATATATTTAGAAATTTTTACTTCTATTAAATATGCAAAAAAATATTTCTTATGTTATAAACTATATAAAGTAGCGATTGAAAGAGAGTTTTTAACCATTTTTTTATATACAAAATGAGAAAGTTTTGGTTTTTTATGAAATATATTTCTTATAATACGATGTCGAAATAAAAAATTGTGGTCATAAAAATGTATGTTTTTAAAAAAAAAATTAGGAAATACATTTCTTATAATATGATGTCGAAATAAAAAGTTTTGGCAATAAAAAACTTCTAAAAATATAATTTATTTCTTCTAACCAATTATTGCTAAATCGATCAACTTCATATAATATCGTTTATTAGTTCAAGATAGGTACCCCTAAAGACTGACAGATTTGAAACATTTTCAAAATTTTACTTTAGGCCCCATTAAAGTTTTTTTGAACGAAAAAAAAACCCTACATTAACAGTTTTATTGTAAAGAAACTGTTTAGTTTAGATTATTTTTGTTCTTGAATTTTAATTATATAATTATATAATATACGAAAACTTTTTCAATTTTTTGATAAAAAAATATAAACATACCTGAAATTCGTTATTTAGTTAAGCACCTGAGCTCGTTTAAAATTTTTGTTCTGACCTAAAAAAGTATTTTTGTTCTTCTTAAACTTTATGAGCTTTTAATCAAAGATTTTTGAAAAATACTGATTTTTACGAAAATGGAAGTTACAAAACCGATTTTTGGCTAAAATATTCATTTAGTTACGGTTATAAAATAAAAGCTGCAACGCGAGCCATGCACGAAAACTATCGCGATAAGAGGAAGGAAGAGGAAGGAAGAGGTACATCGAAATGGTACCATTTTCTACAAAAGTAAAGCTTCTTGCGTAGGTTGTCGAAAAGAAATCAAAAAAAAAAAAAAAAAGAAAAAAAAAAAAGAGAGATGCCTTTTCAGACGTAAAAAAAAGAGAGCAAAAAAAGCGTGAGCGAGAAAAAATTGAGGTATACCAGGGCAAGGAGAATGCTTGAAAATTATACCAGCAGATTAAGCCTCTAATCCAAGGTTTCAAACATCCACTTGTAGAGATGAGAATGGTGTTCTGGTTACAGTGCGCATTGAAATTATGAAGACAGCATTTTTCCTATTTGCTTGCAGGCGACGATACCAACAACAATTCCGCCCTTGGAGAATGCAGTCTGACAGCACCAATCGCCGATGATGGAGTGGAAATTCCATGACGAGGTTAAAGTTGCTATCCAGTGACTCAAAAACAACAAAAGCCGCAGGGAAGACGGCCTGCCTGCTGAAATGTTTAAAATCGGCGGAGGTGAATTGATAAGGTGCATGCATTAACTCATCAGCAAAATATGGCTAGCGGAGAGTGTGATTTATCCTATACTTAAGAAAAGAGACCCGACAATCTGCGCCAACTACCGAGGTATCAGTCTTATTTCCATCGCATACAAGCTTCTTCCGAGCGTATTGTATGAAAGATTGAAGCCGCATACCAAAACACTGATTGGACCTTATCAGTGTGCCTTTCGTCCTGGTAAGTCCACCATAGACCAGATTTTTACACTACGCCAAATCCTGAAGAAAACCCACGAAAACCAAATTGACACCCATCATCTCTTTGTTCATTACAAAGCTGCATTCGATAGCCAGATTCGGGATTGCCTGTACGCAATAATGTCTGAGTTCGGTATACCAGCAAAGTTGATAAGGCTCTGCAGGATGACGTTGAGCAATACATGCAGTTCCGTCAAGGAAGGAAAGGAACTCTCCGAAACATTTAATACCGAACGAGGTTTCAGACAAGGTGACCTCTTCAATTTCATCATAAAGGGGATCCTACAAAAGACAGGTGTACATCGAAATGGTACCATTTTCTACAAAAGTGTTCAGCTTCTTGCGTAGGTTGTTGAAAAGAAATCAGCCAAAGTGGGTTTGATGGTGAACGAGGGCAAAACAAAGTATATGCTGTCTGCAAAAAGGGAAGCGCGGCGTCTAGGCTCCGTGTTACAGCAGTCAAAAATAACTTTGAAGTTGTCAAGGAGTTTACATACCTTGGCACTGCCGTAAACAGCAACAACAATGTCAGCCTGGAAATAAAGCGAAGAATAACAATTACTAGTAGGTACTACTACGGGCTAAGTAAGAAATAAGGTTGCAGAATCCTCTCTCGATCGACCAAACTAACACTCTACAAGACGCTGTTCTTCTCTATGGCACTGAGGCCTGGCTGGTATCGCAAACAAATGCAGCCGCTCTTGGGGTGTTCGAGAGGAAAGTTCTTCGCAAAATCTTTGGTCCTGTTTGAGTTGATGACGTCTATCACATTCGAATGAACCACGAACTGTACGAGCTCTACGACGACATTGACTTAGTCCAGCGTATAACAGTACAGCGACTACGTTGGGTGGGTCATGTCGTTCGTATGGATGAAGAAAAAGGTGTTTGAGGCGAAAGCCGAGGGTTGACGACGAAGAGGAAGACCATGCCTCCGATGGATTGACCAGGCCGAGGAAGCCCTTACCGAGCTTGGTGAAAGAGATTGGAGAGGGCGCGCGCGAAGCAGAGCTTCTCGCCTGGCGAGAGCTGATGAAGTCGGCCGTAACCCGACAACGGGTTGTCATGGCCAACTAAGTAAGTAAGTAAGTATAAAATAAAAGATATTTCTCTAAAATAAAAACCGAATGATTGAAAGTAGCAATGGTATTTGCTTTATAAGTGCAAAAAATTTGTTAACGGTCAAACACCACGTTTCGAGAAAAACGCGTTTAAAGTTTAAAAAGTAGTACATTTCTGTGTCGACAAAGAATAACAGTTAAACTCATTTTGAAAATTCCAGAAGAGCATTTTTCAGATGAAAATTTCATTTTATTTATTTATTTAAGATTTAAATTAGTACAGTAAGATATCTTTTAGCGTACAACAAAGAGAAATATATAATCAACAGATATCATTTAATAAAAAGAAATTGTTTAAGGATAGTAACCAAAGTTAACATATATAAAAAAAGTTCGAATGTTTAATAAATGAGATCTTAAAAAATAAATATTAATTTATTAAATTACCATTAAGCTTAACTTAACATATACGCTTTACTAAGGGAAAATAAATATAGCATACAGGGTGAAGATTTAGTAATAAATTTATATATGAAAAGAGCAGAGACGATATTTATAAATTAGAAGGACATAACCGAAAACTTAAATTTGTTATTATTTCGCTTATTATAGTTTTAATATATAGAGGAAGTGAATTTCATAGCCTAATGGCGTTAATGAAAAATAGTCGTCGTTTTGAGTGTAAACAAGAGTATTTAGGAATGATTAGATTAAAGGTTCTGTTGGAAAAAAAGAAACGTAGTTTTTCATAAAGTTATGATGGGGTTTTATTAATGATCAGCTTGTGTTGGAATATGCAGTTTCTGGCATTTGTGTATCTTATTATACTACAACTAACATTGAAACCAAAGTAAAGTTTATGTTTTTGAACTAAGAGAGCATGATTAACGGTGTGAAAGGCTTTAGAGAAGTCAAGGAGTCAGAAGAGTGTGATGTTGCCTGCGTCATAATGTATACGAATGTCATCAAGTATCTTAAGCATAGCTGTGGCGCAACTGTGACCTGAACGAAAACCCGATTGGTATGGTGAGAGAAGATTGTATGTTTCTAAATATTCATTTATTTGCTTAGACATAAGTGATTCACAAATTTTCGAAAATGTACTTAAAATGCTGATAGGCCTAAAGTTCTTCATATCGGATGCATTCGTGACTTTTGCTATTGGAATGACTGTTGCGCGTTTCCAAGAGTTAGGAAAACAGGAAACAGTTAAGCAGTGGTTGATTATATGCGTCAGTGGTTTTATGATTTATGGCAAAATAATTTTAATGAATCTTAAAGGATTCATGACACCATGATTATTTGTCAATTCAACATTTGCTCCTTAATATTAGGATACTCTGGCTTTTGTTGTTTAGATTTGATGGCCTCAAACATTTAATTTTCAAGGTACAACCATACCTCATTTTGTCCTAACTCGACTTTAGCGGTTATTCCTTGTCGACACAGATTTATTGACTTCTCTTCAGACGTTTGTACTTATAATTAGAAAAATCTTTATTGAATTGACTTAAGACTATCTGAGAACATTTTTACAATTAGGCTATTCACAAGGTCTCTTAAAGTCATACATGTGTCTTAAATTATTAACATGAGTACATATGATTGATGTGAATAACCCCTTTTTAAGTTCAGTGTTTTATTTCAACTCTCAATCGGCTGATGCCAAACAAGCAAAAATAAATTTTTGACGTAGAATTACGTCTTACAGCGCGGTTTGTATGGGGTCGTTTTAACAGATTTTTTCAAGGTCATTAGGCAACGTTTTTGGCGAATACTTTAGGGTATATCTACAGCTTTTAATACTCTTCGTTCAAAGATAATATATATACTAAAATATCAGATATATCCTGCGCTGAATGAATATCCAACTTTGGATTTTGTCACTATTATATTAAAGTCACAAAATAGTAATTTTGTAAATTTTACTTTCCATGTGAATATCTTGGTCGGATTTTAACGGTTTTTAAATTTTTTTCATTTTTTCTAAAAGTTTGATAAATTTTCTTGTAAATGTGCTAAAAATTACAGCAAAATTCTAACCAAAAGTATTTTTAATGAATTTTCTTAATATTGTCGTTAGTTATTTAGCGTGCGTTTCAACCAAATGCCAAGAGAGAGAAAAAAACTGTCTCAAATTGATTGTTCTAAATTGGGAAGCCCATATCAATGCTGTCTGTGAATAGATTTTATATATTTTTTTTTTGTATTTAAGTCTTATCAGTTAACTTAAAAAAACTTTTGAAAATAATACCGTTTTTTGTTTGTTTATATTTAAATTATTTCTTTTAAAAAAATACCATAAAATTTGATTTATTCTTAAAATATGGGGTAAAAATGATTTTTGTTGTAAAAAAACAAAAACTCAAAATTGCATTTTTGATTTTCTTTCAAAGTCTGTACCGAATTTTAGGTGAATTTATTTTGTCTTGACACTAAATTAATAAACTGTCCGTGCCATCAAAAAATCAAGGCTACCCCCTATGATTTTTTTGACAAAATTAAATTTTTTTAAAATGTTGTTTTTCTGTTTTTGAACAAAATAATAAAATAAAAAAATAATTTTTTTGAAGAAAATAGCTTCATATCTCCAATCAATTAAGAGATATAGCCTCGAACTTATTTTAATAATCTCGCATATAATTATAAATAGGCAATCAATAAATTGGTCGAATTTCAACCCCAGGCGATACTAGTACACTAAGCCGGGTCACGAAAAAAAAAATTTCAATGTTACCGCTTTATATGAACAGTAATGTGAAGAGAACTTCGGTGGTGGAACAATTTTTTTTTGTGGGTGTGGCAAATATGCCGGATTCGGTTTTTATCTTGTAACTTTGTTATTTGTTGTCCGATTATTAAGTTTTATATGTCGACGAAAAGGTCATAATAAGAGCTTTGTTTGTGCTTTAGAGTTTAGAGTATTTAATAGTTTTCCAATGGCTTCAATTCTGCATCACAAAATTTTATGGTGAGAAGGGTTTTTCAAAACATATTGTTAGGAACTAGTTTAAAATGACGTTGTTTTTCAAAAACTCTAAAGCACAAACAAAGCTCTTATTATGACCTTTTCGTCGACATATAAAACTTAATAATCGGACTACAAATAACAAAGTTACAAGATAAAAACCGAATCCGGCATATTTGCCACGCCCACAAAAAAAAAATTTTTCCACCACCGAAGTTCTCTTCACATAACTGTTCATATAAGGCGGTAACATTGATCTCTTTTTTTTCTCCATATAGTGTGACCCGGCTTATAGTACACTTAAGAGCACCAACGACCTTTTTTGTTAAATTTTTTTAAAGGGACTAAAACCAGTTCAAACCCTAGTGCTACACAACGAAGAGTACAAAGAAACGTCTGCCGGGCCAGCTAGACATTTAATCAGCTTCTGAAATATTCTTGAACGGCAATTTTTGTTTAGCTTTGAACCAAGGATTTCAAACCTGGCTTGGTTCAAAAATGGAGTTATAGATAAAAAGGCAGAAAAGGAAATCAAGTGAAGCAAGTATAAAATGTTTTAAGCGTGACGGAAAGGTTCATTAACATGTGAATTTAAATATGAGGTAAGTGTTATGCCTTTACTTCATTCAAAAGTAAAACTCATTAATTCAAGGTTTTCCTTCTCCTTCCTTCTTATTAAGGTTTTTCATCCTTAATAAATTCAGCTAAATGTATAAACCTAAATTTTCTCGTAGATCCTCTTGCCACTTAAATAAATATCACTTTAAGTACTTATCTAAAGACACTATTTCTTCTTAGTCAGCGCATCCAACAAGGAAGGTAGTTCGAATTTTAGAATAAAATCGCGAAAAAAAAGATAGATTTGAATAGTGGTTTGCAAGGAGATGGCTGAATTGTTTCATTATTTTCCATTTATAACGTAATACGAGCCCATCGTCAAAATAGTTCGGTCACCTTAATAACCATCTATACTAGAACAAAGAAATTTCAAGACATTTTTGAAAGGTGTATGAATACAATGCAACATGGTAAAGCGGTTTGCAGAGAAATTTGGGAATTAATTATTAAGTCTTATACTAACGGTAAATCATGTCGCAAGATATCAGAAGAAATAACCGGCAAAACTAAACCAGCTAAAAAAACAGAACTAGCTAAAAAAACAGGTCGAAAATCTTCAGTTAGTGTGCAAGATTTGCGTGCCTTAAAGAAACTAGTGGTTAAAAATCGACGAGCCACTGCTGCTGAGATCACATTAGAGTGGAATTTAATGTATAATTCTACTGCATCAGTTACAACGTGCTTAAGAAGTGTTAAGAAACTCGGGTAAAAATTGAATAAGGTTTGGTTTTGTTCAATCGGCTGCTGTGGGCTAAAGGTTACAACAACTGGACTCGTCGCCAATGAAACTCAATAATTTGGAGCGATGAATAAAAGTTTGAGTTATGTCGAGGAGATAGTCGAAAACGAGTACTACGAACTTCATCTGAAGCTTATCACAAAGATTGTTTAAAGCGTACTATCAAGTTCCCTGCTTCTGTTATGGTTTTGTTATGGTTGGTAATTTATACATGGTCGATGGTATAGTCAATGCTTCAAAAAACCAAGAAATACTAAACACTCAGGTTTTGCCATGCATTCCTAACCTTCAAACTTTAGAAGGTGAATATTTTTTTTAATCGACCTTCGAACATTGCAGTCAAATGCCGATTTTCAGCATATTAATTATATGGTTTTTTGGTTATAACTCGTCAACTAATTGATATTTTTTCAATCTGTAAAAGCCAAATTATTGCTAGAGACCTGTGCAACAATTAAAATTTTAAAAAAAATTGATTTAGAAAATTTTTGTGGTGGAATATTAATTTACTTGTCATTCATTTAACGAACATTTTAATTTTGCATTTTACTGCAAAGTTCGAAGGTCGATTAAAAAAAAATTCGAACTAACATAAACAAACGTCGCGATACGGGTCTTCTAATTTAGCCTCTATTTTCACCCCTCACTCTCAGAATCGACCTAACTTTTGCTAACCAGAATTTGTTCCATAGTGTAAAAACAATATTTCTGTTATTCCCTGACCTTCCAGTACTCCAAACCTATCTCCCATAGAGTCCGTGTGGGGAAAAATGAGAGAGAGTTGAAACGCAACCCTGCCAAGAATATTGGAGCTTTAAAGGCTAACTTATAAAATATTTGGCAATCAATTACTCCAGAGTATTGCCAAGAACTTGTGGATACCATACCCCGACGAACTGCACTAGTCATAAATCAGAAAGGGGATGCTACCCAATGGTAGATGGAATTGGCCGAACTATTTTCACTTAGGCCTTTATTATGAGTTGAATATCGAAGGTAAATCTCTTATTATGATCAGTGCAACCCTGTCGAAATGTTCGTTGTTGTACGAATTTTCAGTTGAACATAATTTTACTTTCGATGGGTTTCATACTGTAAAATAATTATCCAAAATGTAAGTATTTTGTGATTTTTTTTTAGTTTGCTGACGATTTTAAGCTAATTTTCAACTGTTTTTGCTAATTTATGTAGGGGTAAGGGGGTGAGCAACAAATCACAGTTGGAAAAACTGGTGTCATTGGTGAAGGCAAATTCTCTAGTTGCAAGAGGTATTTCTTCCAAAATTTTCTAAATGATTTAGACTTCAAAAGTTCTTTGAAAGGCTGCACTTACGTGGTGGAATTCATTTCCAACGGGTTGGAAGCATCCCTCAATCGTTTTCTACTTCTTTTTAATTCCGTACAACTTTTATTCTCTTCTGATCAAACGTCGAACCATAATTCCATCGAAGTCATGAGTATTTTGTTTACTTTTTTATTTTTCCACAATTAATTTTCAAACAAACCTTGTTAAGTTATCCAATTGACATTTAGCGGTTGGAAATAAATTATCGTAAACAAGCCTAATGAGCTAAATTCACAATAGCGCTATTCTTTGTGGAAAGCACGTCATAATACGAAACGCAAATTCGATCGATCAGGCCATTCGACTACAATCGAAGATCGCAAGAAGTTCACAATAAGGGCCTTAGTCAAAAGGTGGTCGATCTTTTCTGAATGAAGTTTTATTTTTTTACTGGTTAGGTTATATGATATGTATTAGTTAATTCAGATTTTGACGTATAATTACGTCTTACAGCGCGGTTTGTATGGGGACGTTTTAACAGATTTTTTCAAGGTCACGAAACTTTTTTGACGAATACTTTCGGATATTCCTAGAGCCTTTAATACTCATCGTTCAAAGATAATATATATACTGAAATATCAGATATATCCTGCGCTGAGTGAATATCTTATTTTGGATTTTGTCACTTTTATATTAAAGTCTGGAAATAGTTAAATATAAGAAGAAAAATGCATGTGTTTATATAAGAAAATCAATCATCAGCTGCTTATACTGTGTCTGCTGCTTTGTTTTTGTTTCGGTATTTTTGCTTGTGTTGGTTTATATATTTACTTTTACAAATTTATATATTGGACTTTTAATAATTTTTTTTTTCTACTGAATGCACTTAAAATATGTTCGTACTTGTATACCTCCAGCTTTAGTATTTGAGCTTGAAAAATCTTCGTCAAATATTAGCTTTTAATGAAAATTCTATTTATTATTTTAGTGCTTCAGGGGTGAAGCTTTGATGAAGCATAAAAAGCTTTAACAATTTCAAAATAATATATAAAATGAATGATTTCCAATGTTTGAGGATTATACATAAGTTTGTTTAAAATTTTATTAACACCTTAAGGCATATAAAATGACAAACTAAATATTTACTTCTTTCAGTAAATTCGACTTAAATATGCACAGAGCTGCCTACAATATAATAGCAACGTTGTTGAATGAGAGTCGTTATGTTTGGTTTCTTTGTATGCATATATTTGACATTAAATAAAAAAAAAAAATCTAGTACAAATAACAGTGAGATAAAAACAATTTTAAAAACATAAAATCCACATCGTCATTAGCATTTTATGGCATAAAATGCACACAGCTATAGAGATAACATGCAAATATACATACACACGTAAATACAATGCCACTTAAATACATACACACTAACACAAACACGTACATGTAGACAAATACGCGTTAGAATAAAAAAAGCCAACTATTAATTCTGCTATGCCATCGGCTGTTGTCACTTTGCATGACAAAAAGACGCTTCAAGTACTTTATTTGTGTCTGTGCATGTGTGTGTGTGTGTGTGTGTGAATGGCATAGCAGGTGTGTTTGGCGTGAGTGTTGACGCATAAAACACATACAATCTTAGCTGTTTAATAACAGCCGCAGCAGCATCACGTTTGTTGCTCATAAAATTGTATTCGGCGCACACTTTAATGGCGCAATTATAGCGACAAGAACAAGCACAAGAACAAGAACAAGAATAAGAATGCAGAAACCTTATCCGGTGTTGGCAAATAAAGGATTTTAATAATAGCGCAGATTTATTCCGAACAGAAAACACAAGCACATACATCTACACCCACGTACAACTACATATATGGGTATAAAAATAGCAGCACTCACAACCAAATGGCGGCAAGTTTTTGTTTCGCTTCCGTTGTGTGTGTGTGTATGCGTGTGTGTGTTCAATTTGAAAGAAGACATCTACTGTAAGTTAAAACTTGGCAGCACTGGTGCAAGTTTCAAAAGTCTTCTCCATACTGCACTCGCCTCGCACACCCTGTTTTAAGTAATGTGACGCCATTGTTTGTCAGAAATGGCGTACTTTTTAGCTCACTGGCTTGTCTTCTTGCATTTTATATATCTTCACTTTTGAGGTTGTTTTGAGGTTTATTATTTATTATTGTTGTTTCGTTGTAGTTGTTTTTGTTTTTGTGTTTTTATTACGGTAGTTAGACTGCTGTACGTCTTCTTTTCTTTAGCCTGTTTTGTGCTTTGATCTCAAGTTTCATATTCAAAAAAATTTTTAAGATTTCCGTTTTTATTTATTATTTTCCTTTTTTTTTTTTAAAGTGTTTTTCTTTAAACTGCGTGTAGTCAGATGAAGTTACTCTGCTTTAAAGGTATTGAAATTAAAAAAATACTCTAGCAAAAACAAAACACCCCACCCCAATGAAACAAAAATAACTTTTGCGAACTTTTTTGAATATAAATTTTAATTCACAACCTTTGTAAACAATTTTTAATGAACATTTTACGATAAATAAATCAATATATAAATTTAAGATAGATATATAAAATAAGATTAGTGGTGACCGTAGCATGCAGGTTAAGTGAGTGGCTTAGCATGTTCGGAGCTCGAGTTCGATCTCAAGTCGCGGCGAAAAGTTTTTTCAATAAAAAAATTTTTCTGATTGGTCACCACCTCTCTGCAGACAATGGCAAACCTCAGAGAGTAAATAATGCCATGTAAAGCTTCTTGAGAACATTAACTTTAGCCGTTCGGAGTTGACAAAAACATGTAGGTCCAGTTCTCGGTCAATTGTGTGCAAAAATTTAAGAACACACACAACACAATTGATCATAAGAAGCTCGGTCAAAGTCCTTTCAAGGGCTGAAATGGCCATTTTGGTTTTTTAGATTAGAATTTCAGAAACTCATTTTCTAAAAGTTAAAAAATTTGTCTCATGGAATTATGAGCTATGCAATTTAATTTAATTTTGGGTAACTTTTATTTCAAAGATGCCGCCAACGCGACGCTAATCTACAACGACGCTAAACTTATGAAGTACTCAACCGATTTTAGTAATTCCTTTACTTATATAAAGCCACATGTTTAACTTAAAATCACGCACACTTCTTTTTATTGAACTGTTTAAGAAGATGACTAGAAATTTTTAAAATTGAAGTTTTTAAAGTAACCAAAAATATTAAAAACTAAAAGAAAATCTCTTTCCTTTGCGATGGTGTTTCTCATAGTTTCTATTGCTTTAAAACAATTCATGAGGTTCTCTCAATCATTTAACGCAGAGACCATTATTGCCGAAACAAAGATTTCCTCCAATGCATTTTGGTCCAGGAATTTCAATTAGTGGCAAAAATTAATTACATTATTTAAACAATTGCTTCTTATTAATTAAAGACAATAAATCGATTTCTTTAGTGTACAACTAAAATATAAAATGATCAACAGAAGGTATAACTATTTCTTAAAATTCTTTTAAATTGTTTTGGAATTTATCTAAAACATTGAATACAATATTGATGAAACAATATTTAAGTACTTATTTAATAGTTTTAATCATAAAAAAGAATCCCCGAGACTCCGCTAGTAATTAAAATAATTTACATGCTGTTACTTTCCTTAAGATTTTTACTTGTAGAGGGATATATGGGAAAAATTTGTTTTAGACACATCTTAAAAATGTATTTAAAAACAAGTAAAGAAAGTCTAAAGTCGGTCTAGGCTGACTGTAAATACCTAAATCTGAAATACCCTAAACCTACTTTTCCAAAAATAAATAATATTACTGAAAATGGGCGTGTCCGTGAGCGGATGAAGCCTACATTTTATATGCATTTAAATGTTGATGAAAAATTTACACATTCCAAGTTTTATTCCTACACTGAGAAAAAAACACATACCTTGCTCCGGTAAAAAATTTCTCTATTTTTGATAAAAGCAATTTTCTCTTTTTCAAATAACATTTTCTTCAATTAGAATAAATTTTCACATTTTCGAAGAAATATTTTTTTACTTCTAGGAAATGGAAATATTTCAATGTCTCTAATAATGATAAGTATTTTTCTCGCATAAAAAATTTCTCATTTATAGAGAAATTTTATTGAAAATGAAAAACTTTTCTTATATTTTGATAAAAAATTCACTATTAGCAGTATTTTCTTCAATAAAAACAAATATTTTCTCAAAAAAAAAAGTATTTTTCTCTAAAAACGATATATTTTTCTATTTTTCATTTTTTTCATTCTTTTTATCATTTTTAGAGAATTTTAAGTATCGTTATTAGAGAATAGCATTCTCTGGAGCAAAGTCTTTACCATTTTTCTCTAAATATGATGCCATTTTTATCATATTCCGAGACACTTTTTTCTGAGTGTATAGTTCACAGTTAAAGCCTTTATTGTGCTTTCGCTATTGGAGGTGGGCGTGTTCATGGACGGATTACTCCCAATTTTTGAACACACCTTAGTTTTAGTATAAAACACATACGTACCAAATTTAGTCTCTCTATGACAAATATAATCTTATTTAATGAGTTTTAAGCTTTTTGTGTTGTATGGGAGGTAGGCGTGTCCGTGGGCGGATGACGTTCATTTTTCAAAACTATCTTTGTTTTCTCGTAAAAAACATACGTGCCAAATTTTATCTCTTAAGGTTAAACAGAGGTTTACTCATTGCGTTTTCAATTTTTGAGTTGTATGGGAGGTGAGCGTGTCCGTGCGTGGATAATACCCATTTTTCGAAGACATCTTTGTGTTTACATAAAACACATACACACCAAATTTTATTGTTGTAGGTTAATTATGAGCTAATTTATCCAGTTTTCAATTTTAGCTTTGTATGGGAGGTGGGCGTGTCCGTAGGCGGATGATGTCCATTCTTTAAAACTATTTTTTTTTTGTTATAAAAAACATATGTGTCAAATTTTATCTCTTTAAGTTAAACAGAGGCTTATTTATTGTGTTTTCAATTTTTGGGTTGTGTGGGAGGTGGGCGTGTCCGTCAGCGGATGACGTCCATTTTTCAAAGACATTGTTGTGTTTATACAAAACACATACGTACCATATTTTATAGGTATAGGTTAAATATGAGCTGAGTTATGCAGTTTTCAATTATTGTGTTGTATGGGAGGTAGGCGTGTCCGTGGGCGGATTCCAAAATATTCAATAGTGCAGATCCTTGGGTCCATGTGACTATGTGTACCAAGTTTCATCCAATTATCTTAACTCCTTCTTCTTATCCTGTGTTTACGGACAACACAAAGACGGACGGACGGACGGACGCACGGACATGAATAACTCGACTCACGAGGTGACGCTGATCAATAATACATATACTTTTCTATACCGGACTCGCTTCGTTCTATGCGTTACAAACGTTTGCACAAAGTTAATATACCCTGACCTTTCAGGTTTAGGGTATAATTAAGTGAATACAAACAATTATGCCAAATCAGTATCTACCGAAAAATGGCTTGAACTTTGACTTGTTTTGAGAGAAAAAATTTAAGCAAAAATCACTGCTCGTTCACACAAAATGAGATCTTATCTTAAAAAATTATTTTGGAAATATGTTGTTAGTCGAGTGGTAAGCGTGCTTGGCAGCCAACCCAGAGGTCCCGGGATCGAATCACGACCAGGCTAGGGTCCCACGCGTTCACATTTCTTTAATTCTTTCCTCATTGCGAACCAACTTGAATTCACTGAAGTCACAGTTGCTTCACTTGATTTCTCTTTCTTTGTTACTTATCTATCACTCCATTTCTGAACCAAGGCAGACTTGTCTGAATAGGTTTGACACCTAAAATTCTCGGTTCAAAGCCAAAAAAGGCGATGGATTCATTGAACCCGCTACATGCAAAGGAAGTCTTCCACTTTCCATTCAGACCATTTTAGATTCAGATGGCCATGAAAATGTATGAATGAAAAAGATTATTATAACAATTATTATTATCTTTTGGATGAAGAATAAAAATTGACGGTAAGATAAAAATTAAAAAAAAAACTAACATTTGCAAAAAATTTAAAAATAAGACAAAAACAAAAACAAAAATGTTACAAGACAAAAAAAACCAAAACGACTGAAAATAAAGGTGCACAGGATGAGTTGGTAAACCTACAAGGTCAAGGTATATTAACTTTGTGCAAACGTTTGTAACGCATAGAAGCAGTGAGTCCGGTAAAGTATATCTATTTCTAATGCAAAAATAAACAAAAAAAAAAAAAATTAAATCTCACTCACGTTTCACTTCTTCAAATGCTTTTTAATGAAAAATAATTGCGTCCGCTTGATTTAAAAACATACAAAATTTACTTATCTTCTATATAAATAAAAATCAAATGTCGTTCGTTGGTAATTGCATCAGTTGAGAACGGCTGGACCAATTTGAATAATTTTTTAGGTTTTTACGGGAAGAAAAATTGACCACGCCCAATTTTACGCCCACTTTTTCGATTTATCTAAAATCGGAAAACGGCTACACTGATTTGGGTAATTCTTTTTTAAATGTTCGTAGGAATCCAATTTAAGATTTTACTGAAAGAAAAATTGACCACGCCCACTTTTGCGCCCACTGTTTTGATATATATATATCTAAAATCGCAGAACGCCTGGGCTGGTTTTGCTAATTTTTTTTTAAAATGCTTGTAAAAGTCTACAAAAGTTTTTTACATAAGGAAAAATTGTTCACTTCCACTTCCAAGGTATTACACTTGGAATCAATCATCAAAGAAATTTCAACGGCGAAAACAAGGAAATCCAGTTCCAGGTTACCCCAATTTATTTTCCACCGGCTCATTAGGTCGCATTTACACAGTCCATCCAAGACACGATGAGTGCTTCTATTTACGTTTGCTGTTAGTCAACGTTCGTGGCCCAACATCATTCCAAGATTTGCGAACTATAAATGTGAACTATGTGACAGCGTGTCAACGTTTGCGATTGTTAGAAAATGACACTCATTGGATATATGCCCTCAGAGATGCTGCGCTTTCGTCAAATCTTCATCAAAAACGAACACTGTTTTTGATAATTATCTCGACATGTCGAACAAGGCATTATGTGACTTAGGCATGACAGCTGCCAATCGTCCGATGCACGACGCATTCAATCAAGAGTTGCGACGCGAAAAACAATATGATTGCGATGCCTTGAGGGAATTTGTTCGAACGAGCGTTCCACTGTTGAAGCGACAGCAAGAAATATGCGTATAACACTCTTATGAAAGTTGTGAACGATGGAACTGGAGGGATTTTTTTGGACGCTCCCGGTGGAACTGGAAAAAACTTTTTTGCTCGCATTGATTTTGGCAACGATACGCTCGCAGAATGATATTGCACTTGCACTTGCTTCATCAGGAGTTGCAGCTACGTTGTTGGAAGGCAGTCGAACTGCTCATTCAGCACTCAAGTTGCCATTGAATATGCAAATCCATGAAAATCCAACATGCAACATTTCCAAGAACATTGCGATGGCCAAAGTTTTAGACAAAACGATGCAAGATTTGCGAAACAATCAAAATCAGTTTGGTGGTGCGATGATTCTGTTGGCGGATGATTTTCGTCAAACATTGCCAGTGATTCCACGATCAACTCCAGCCGATGAACTGAATGCGTGTTTGATGTCGTCCGTTTTGTGGAAACACGTCAAGAAACTCAAATTGACTGTGAACATACGTGTCGAGCTGCAGAACGATCAATCTGGAGAAGTATTTTCAAAATAATTGCTGCACATTGGCAACAGCAAAATCCCGGTTGACATTTTGACCGACTGTATTCAATTTCCCGTCACTTTCTGCCAGTTCACCGAATCAAAATCCGAACTTATCCAAAAGGTTTTTCCAAACATTGCACAAAATTACAAAAATCATGATTGGTTGAGCGAACGTGCTATAGTGGCTGCGAAAAACATTGATGTCGACGAATTGAATTTTAAGATTCAATCTGAAATAGCTGCCGAATTGATGACGTACAAATTGGTGGATTCTGTTACTTCCAAGATGATGTCGTCAACTATCTAACGGAGTTTTTAAACTCGCTGGAATTACCCGGATTACCGCCTCACAATCTCCAACTGAAAGTCGGGTCGGTAATCATAATGTTACGAAACATAAACCAACCACGTCTTTGTAATGGCACCCGGCTTGCGGTAAAAAATCTGATGAATAACGTCATTGAAGCAACAATACTTAAAGGAAAGTACAAAGGTGAAGACGTTTTGATACCACGGATCCCAATGATTCATACCGATATGCCATTCGATTTAAAACGCTTGCAGTTTCCTGTAAGGCTTGCATTTGCAGTGACAATTAACAAGTCTCAAGGGCAGTCATTGAGTGTTTGAGGCATTAACCTTGAAAATCCAAGCTTCTCGCATGGCCAATTGCCACCATAAACAACATCAGCATTATTTGTTTTCGCTCAAGATAACAAAACAAAAAATGTCGTGTATCAAAGAGCATTGCAATAAGCGAAATTATGTTATCACAGTTAAGCAATCGAAAAAATATTTATTTTTTTTTAACTGGAAATTTAACACCAAAATATTCATTGTTCTTATTTTCAAATCAAATGTAAATCAAATATACCCAAACTTATATGAATAAAAATGATCATTCAAAAAAACGTATTTTCCCCTTTTTTAACTATTTTTACACATTTGCAACAGCTTTTCACAAATTCACAAAACGAACACAAATTTTTTTTTTATTATGACAGGACAACGTCTGTCGGGTCAGCTATCAAAAATAAAAAATACTTTATTTCAGCTGCGGTTAACGGTATTTGAACAATATTTAATATGTGGGTTCAGTGCACCTACCATTCTTCTTCTAAATATCAATCTGAAACGACTTTGCAACGGAACCACACTTTCAGTGAAAATAAAAATTGAAGGCAAAACAACGTTTGCCGGGTCAGCTAGTATTCCATATAATTTAGTTATTAAAATTATGGTAAAGTTGATGAAATTTATACAGCTGTGACTTAGCTTGGACCCGTTAGCTTGGATCGGTGAACAAATTTTGTGCATTTCATTTTGGAAAGTTTTTTTAAAAAAGAAAACAAGCAAAGTAGCAGATTTATACATCTGATCAAATTGTGTGAATTTCAGAATCTTATAAAATTCCACCAATATTGACATTTTTAAAAAACATTGCTAAATAACAAATCTATAATTTCCATTCGAAATCCTGAAACAAGGATTTCTATACCCGTGATGAACTAATTTCGGAATAAAATATATTTCTAAAGCACCGAGAGCTTCAATAGCGAAATCAACAGGATATGGATACCAAGTTTGCGGAATAAATGTTTTACATGTATTTCATTACGTGACACATTCTTTTAGTCAATCCAACTTTACTCAATAAGAAATACATCTTAAGGCTCAAACAAGTTATGCGTAAGCATACAAAAGTTTCAGAGAGAAGTCAACGAAAAGTATACAAAAGTTCAAAAACACACTTTTTCATACTTAATTAAAAACGAAGTAAGCATGAAAAAAATTTCAATATAAATCGATTTGAATGAAATGACAAATAAAAAATAATTTGTTTATGTCGAAAAAGATTGCCAACTAAAATTATAAAAAAATATTTTTTTTAAGTCGGTAAATTCATCCATGCTTCATGATTGAAAATAGCGGTCAATTTCAATACAAACCTCGCATAATAAGTAAATTCTGTCTAAAACATACATTTTTTACTGACTTTTAATAAAATTTTGATACATAAGTGTTTAAAATCAAAATTTAAATTATTTATTAAATAGGTTGCAACCCTTTTCTGCTTAGCAATATACGGTGTCGAGCGCTCACACTCAAGTTTTGAAAAGTAAACGAAAATTGAGAAACTGAACGAAAAATTGCTTACGCACAACTTGGGCGACGCAATATATTGCTGAGCAAGTACGTTCTTTTGCTCTCTAGCTTCTGTATGCTTACGCATAAAGGCTCAACCAAGTTATGCGTAAGCATACAAAAGCCAGAGAGCAAAAGAACGCACTTGCTCAGCAATATATTGCGTCGCCCAAGTTGTGCGTAAGCAATTTTTCGTTCAGTTTCTCAATTTTCGTTTACTTTTCAAAACTTGAGTGTGAGCGCTCGACACCGTATATTGCTAAGCAGAAAAGGGTTGCAACCTGTTTAACAAATAATTTAAATTTTGATTTAAATTGAAATTTTATTAAAAATCAGTAAAAAATGTATGCTTTAGACAGGATTTATTTATTAAGCGAGGCTTGCATTGAAATTTAACGCTATTTTCAATCATAAAGCATGGAAGAATTTACAAACTTAACAAAAATATTTTTTTATAATTTTAGCTGGCAATCTTTTTCGACAAAAAAAAATAATTTTTTATTTGTCATTACATTCGAATCGATTTATATTGAAATTTTTTTTCATGCCTACTTCGTTTTTAATTAAGTATGGAAAAGTGTGTTTTTGAACTTTTGTATACTTTTCGTTGACTTCTCTCTGAAACTTTTGTATGCTTACGCATAACTTGGTTGGGCCTTAACTTGGTTGAGCCTTTAGTATTTAATACCCGCAGTTAAAATACCCCCACAACCTCTTTCAAAATTCGGAGTTATTTAGGTTAAAATATCAAAACTAATGTGTGACATGAACTATTTTCAACAATATCAATTAATTGTTGTAACATATATTGTTGTTGTTGTACATAAATATTGTCAAATTTGTGAAAATTTTGATGACGTCACTTTGTATGGGAAGTAGATGTGCTTTTTATTTAAATTTTCAATATTTCAAACTTAGTGTGAGCATTTTAGATCAAAGCTTATAAGTCAATGTTAAGATGTTAATTATTAAGAAACTTTCGATATGCTGGGTTTCATTAGATTTAACCTATTTTCGAACTTGGATCATAATTTTTTAGAAAAATACCGGCTTGAATACCGAATTTCGTGTGAATAGATCAAAAGATGATAAATTTCGATTAAAATTACTTTTGTAATATCCACTTTCTATGCCTTCCATCTTTTCTTACCCATACCTACCATGCCTCCTTAAAAAAATGGTATATAAATTTGACAGATGTCTTAATGTTGTTAGGCGTCTTCAATGTGTTCGAGATATGATATGTCCAAAAAGATTTACAAACGTAGTAGGACTCGCACCACGGATTCCTATACCCTATCCCATACACACAGACTAACTCTCGATATGTAAGTATGCGCGGTGTTCAAAATTCGATATATTTAAATCAATTATAATGGTATGTTAATCTGATGACCTAGCTAGATCTTGGCCCTAGCTAGAAAAAAAAAATATTTTTTTTTTGTATAAAAATTTATAATATATATATAATATATAAGAAAAATTTTTTTTACACAATATGCTTAATAAAGTTCACCAGTTTAACCACAATGCAAAAAAAAGACAATTAAAATTGTTTTGAAACGTGAGTGACACCAGCGTGAAACGTGAGTGACAAAATCAATATATGAAGAAATCTTAAAATGCTGAGTAAGAAATAAATTTTTTCTTGCAGTTAAAATTACTTTATTCCTTGTATTAACTCAAAAAATTCGCAGATTTTAAGCAATTTGTTAGAAGAACTCGAAAAATTCAAATCGTCCGGAAACGTGAGTGATACACCATTTAAAGATAGTTTTTTTCGAAATTTGTTATTATATATAAAACTTTTTGCATGATCTTTTAAAAGTGAGCCTAAGACTATGGGGTACATTAACCCATATAATTTTATATTAAAAGCTTATATATTTAATGGAGAAAAATTTATGTTTACTGCTATGACTGAAACGTGAGTGACACTGGATTTGCCGTATTATTTAAAATAGAGAAATTTTTCATCGGAGAAAGACATGTGTTTTTTCTAAGTGTACAGCAATAAAATCGGGTATGTATGTCTTTTAGATAAAAAAAGACGTTTGCGATAAATGGGTGTAATCCACCCACGGACACGCTCACTTCCCATAAAACAGCCCAATATCAACACTATTATTGTATTTTGAAAAGGTAGGCTTAGGGTATTTCTTAGTCGGTCTAGACTGTGTTTAAGTGTCTTAGACTAAGCTGACACTTAAGACTGATTTTAGCAAAAAGCCATATAACAAGAAATTAAATAACCTATATCAAAATTTTTCGATCGAAGTTGGCAACCATATTAGTGCACAGCACACCATACCACACCACACTACACCACAAGTTTGTGTTGCCTTCTACTAATGAAGTGACTCTATCTGGCTTCGATTTAACAAACTTAGCTCTAGCAAGCAAGTTTCGTGCAAACACATTTAGCGCGCTGTTCAACTGTTAAACCAACTGGAAGTTGGAAGTTGATTTCATGCAAGTGAAGCCATCTGTATGCAAATGTCGTGCAGCGAAGTATTTTTTGGCGGCCACACAACTAAAATAAGTGCATTTGCTTGTATACGTATGTGAGCAGAGCTTTTCACTGCTACAACTTGCTATGCTTCTAAGTGTGTGAATGTGTGTGTGTGTATGGGAAATACATTAGCATAATAAGTACAAAAACTTCTCTCAAGGACGACATTTTTCCCACGCACCCATACACCATACATATACATAAACATGTAACACACATGTTTTTGTATATTCGTATGCAAACACATACATATATTTAGAAGCACAGCGATGCATGATAAACTAGTTTTTTTCTTATTTGTTTTTCATTTGACGGCTGCTGCATATTTGCAATACAACTCGCGTCTTTACTTTTTCTTCTGTTGCTCCATCTTCACACACAACATCCTAGCATTCTATCTAGGTATTTCTACTTTATCATCCTTCTGACTAGTTTGCTAGTTTTTTTCTATTCTTTATATTATATACGAATATGTAAAGCCATAAAATTTCATATAATTGCGCTCCAGTTTCTCCCAGCTATTCATCCGACATCCGTTTATCTATTTCTCTGTTGCGTATATTTTTGTTTGTGCGATTGTGTGTTTTTGTTATACTGAATAAATAAATTTTGTGTGCAATAAATTGCTACAAAGTGAATACATAAAACTATGTTTTTTTTTGTTTAACAACGTTTTTATAGAGGAAAAAATTAATGGATTTATCTGTAGGGATGCTATGTTAAAAAATAGGCGTGTCTGAAAAGGCATTTGGAAATAAAACTATTACTTACGCACCCACAAAAGTCTTGCATATCTTAAGGATGAACATTTATGCAATGCTAGTTTTAATTTGCCAATAATAGGCAACTATTTGCTTATGAACTTTCTCAAAAATAGCTAGTTAGTGTTAGTAAGCTAGTTATTGTTAATCAACAGTTAAAGCCGTTTATAACTAAGGAGTGAAAACAACGTTTATAACAACAACTTCCTGGCAAATTCCTTATTTAAACAAGTAAAGAAAGTCTCAAGTCGGTCTAGGCCGACTATGAAATACCCTAAGCCCTCTTTTCAAAAAAAAATTTTATTGTAAATGGGCGTGTCCGTAGGCGGATGAAGCCTATTTTTTATGTGCATTTAAATGTTGATGAAAAATGTACACATACCAAGTATTATTCCTGTAGCTCACAGTCAATACCTTTATTGTGCTTTCGCTATGGAAGGCGGGCGTGTTCATGGACGGATTACTTCTAATTTTTTGAACACACCTTAGTTTTGGTATAAAATACATACATACCAAATTTAATTTCTCTATGACAAACATAACATTATTTATTCAGTTTTAAACTTTTTGGGTTGAATGGGAGGTAGGCGTGTCCGTAGGCAGATGACGTCCATTTTTCAAAACTATCTTTGTCTAGTCATAAAAAACATACGTGCCATTTAGCTCTGTAGGTTAAACAGAAGGTTATTTATTGAGTTTTCAATTTTTGGGTTGTATGGGAGGTGGGCGTGTCCGTGAGCAGATGACGTCCATTTTTCGAAAACATCTTTGTGTTGATAAAAAACACACACTCAGCAAATTTTATTCTTGTAGGCTTATTATAAACTGAGTTATGCAGTTTTCAATTTTTGCGTTGTATGGGAGGTAGGCGTGTCCGTGGACGGATTCCAAAAATATTCAATAGTGCAGATCCTTGGGTTCATGTGATCATGTGTACCAAGTTTCATTCAATTATCTCATCTCCTTCTTCTTATCCTGTGTATACGGACAACACACAGACGGACAGACGGACGGACGGACGGACGGACATGAATAGCTCGACTCACGTGGTGACGCTGATCAAGAATATATATACTTTTCTATACCGGACTCGCTTCGTTCTGTACGTTACAAACGTTTGCACAAAGTTAATAAACCCTGACCTTTCAGGTTTATGGTATAATAAAAACTTTTTAACAAAAAAACAAAACCTACTTCAAAATCACTAGAAAGGAAAAACTAATTTTAAATTAATTTTTCTATTAATCGTGGTTTTCGTAAATTTTCCTAAAATCTGATAATTTATTTATATACATTATTAGATTTGAAATCTTATTATTTTAACTTTTCCTAATGTGTTTTATTTTTACCATCCCTGCCCTTATTCGAACTTTTTTTTATTAATTTTAGTTAAAAAGTAATTTTAAAAGCCTTGCATGCATAAACATTCTTAATCTACTGTTAGGGTAAGCTTGGAAAACTGATATTGAATATGCTATAGTGTGTTGCAGCTTCACAAAAAACTGATTTTAATAGCGCCGACTTCGAAGCTTTTATTATCATAAAATAATATATTTATGATAAAAATAAAAGAAATTAGGAAAAGTTAAAATAATAAGATTTCCAATATAATAATGTATATAAATAAATTATCAGATTTTGCCACAATTAATAGGAAAATTAATTTAAAATTATTTTTTGCTTTCTAGTGATTTTGAAGTAGGTTTTTTTTTTTTTAAAAAGTTTTAGAGAATATGATATATCTTAGAAAAAGTTTGTAAACTACGTAAACACAATTATTTAAGCTCAAAATTTTAAAAATGTTTTTTTTTTCTGTCGTTTCTTATTCTTTACTCTTTTGAATTTTTAAGAAGAATTATTAAGGAAAAATTTCAATTTTTCACTATTTCATGGTTTGTTAGTTATTTTCAATTTCTGCCTTTTTACAATTTTTATTAGAGTGTCACGCCCTTTTTTGAATCCCACCTATGTACTTTATTGATCATACTTTAAGATAATTTAACCTGGCCCTGCACCAAATTTCAGTTTCCTAGCATCAGTATTAACCGATATACAGTATTTCCTTAATGTGCCTCACGCTAATTATAATCTCTCCCACCTTTTTAATTATTCTACCTATCCACCTACCAAATATTAGTACCTAAGTTTCTATATTTACTGAAATGCAGTGATTTCTAATTGTGACACGCCTCTTTGTTGAATCTAATCTACTTTCTTGATTGTGTTTTGTTATAACTCTACCTATTCTTGTATTGATTTCAATACCCTAGTGTTAATATTGACTGAGATATAGTGTTTTTCTAATAGCGACACGCTTCTTTGTCGAATTTCGCCAACTTTGTCATAGTGTTTTCAATAATTCTACCCATTCGTACAATGTATTTTATCACCCTTGTGTCAAAATTATACAATTTTTTTCAAACACTGCCACACCCTTAGTTGAATAACGCCCACTTCCTTGGTATTAATTTGTTATAATTGTGCCTAAATCTGTACTAAATATCAGTATTCTAGTATCAATATTATTCGAGATAAAGTGTGTTTTAAGTATTGCCACACCCCTTTATCAAACAACGTCCACTTTATTGAAATTTATTTTTTATACTTGTGCCTACCTCTGTAGTAAACTTTAGTACTCTATTGTCAATATTATTCGAGATAAAGAGTTTTTAAAATATTGCCACATCTCTTTGTCGAATAACATCTACTTAATTTACCGTAATTTTTTATAATTCTGCTTACCCTTGCATTTTTGCTGTAAATGTCAGTACTCTAGGGTCAATATGTACTGAGATACAGTGTTTTTCTTCAAGTGACACGCCCCTTTATCGAATACCGCCCACATTATTGGCAGTAATATGTTATACTTGTGCCTACCTCTGTACTAAATTTTAGTATTCTAGTGCCAATAGTATTCGAAATACACTGTTTTTTTAATATTGCCACACCCCTTATAGCATAACGCCCATTTTTTTTTTTAAATTTGTACTTATTGTGCCTACCGCTGTAATAAATTTCTGTACCCTTGTGTCAATATTATACGAGATACAGTAATTGTTTTATAATGCCACACCCCTTTGTAGAATAACGCCCACTTTATTGATAGTTATTTTACAGACATTTGTTTTATTTTTTCACAATAGCGGTTACCCCGTGCAAATTTTTCTAATTTCAACCCTTAATAAGAGTTTCTTTTTAAGGGAATTAATTGTGATGTTATTTCCTTCTTCCAGGATTGGCTCCAGCTTAAATTTTTTTAGCTTTTATACAAGAATTTCAAAGGCTTTTCAATCAAATTCTGTCTTCGTTAAAAAAGAGAGATATGCAAGCAGGAATAAAAGAGAAATCAAGTGTAAAAATGGAAATATGCTTCACTTGATTGCACTTTTATTCCTACTTTTACATCACCCGCCAAGTGTGACAAAAGGCTTAATTCATATGATAATTTGTATTTGAGGCAAGTTCTATGCCTTTACCTCAGTCAATTGAAGTTTTAAAGCAATTCCCAAAATGCTGAACCAACAACTTTGTAAGTCGTATATATATATTCAGTTTATAGGAAACTAAGAAAGGTTTAAGCGTAGGACCATAGCCTGGCCGGTATTTAAATCTGGGACCTCCGTGTTGTCAGCCAAGAACGTTACACTTTACTTACGAGGCCACAAATTATATGAAACTAATAACAGAGTTTCCAACAACTTTTCGACGTATTTCGTTTGCAAATATATTCCACTGAACTTAGTTCTACATCGCTAACTGAGCGCTCAATTGAACAGAATGCGACCAATAAAAAGTTTACAAAAATGATACGAAATTTCTGAAAGTTCGTTCATGTCAATTTCAATTACGAAGAATACGATTTACGATATACGAAAACTTACAAAGTGACATGAATCACCTTATTTAAAGTTTTTGAACTCTTCGTAAATCACTTATGGTAACCATATGTGGCAAACAACTTTTAAAATCAGGGTCAATGTTTGTGTAGTTTTTATTAAAATACCTATGACGGGTGTTACGAGTGTTACTCATTAAAATACCTAACTTTACTCTTAATGTTTGTGAAATTCAGCCAAACTACAATTAATAAAAACAAAAATGTATTACTGTCAATTAAATAATGTTAGACGATAAACCTTGCATGAAAAAAATAAATATATTTCAGAAAGTTTTTTATTAATATTGAAATGTGTGACGGGTGTTACAAATATTGTGATGGGTGTTACGAGATAAACTTCGTGTTAAAACTGTCAAGCTGCATCACAAAAATTTGTTGATGTATCTCGTTAATAAAAAAATACAATAAAAGTGCGTTTTTGTTACATTCGAAAATACAATAAATTTTTAAAGAGAATAGAATTTAAAATTTTTCGTCTATTTACAAAAACTTCCTTTATTATATTGACGTCTGCGCTGACAACGTCTACGTAGATGGGTATAAGCAAATATCATATAATATAAAGGTGTATGGGAACGAAGAACAAAAATATGACTAAACCTTTGACAGAAATAAAAGAGTTTAATGCAATATCTTAAAATATAATATTTTTGCCTAAGAAACGATAATCGTGGATTGTTGGCCGTATTTTCTAATTTTTTATTTAAAATAATTTTGAGCTCGACTTACGACAAACGGACTTTATTTTTGTTTATTTTTTACTTTTGTTCACTTTTTCGCTTGATTTTTTCTTCAATATTTTTTTGTGTTTCTACCATTCCGATTTGATGCTTTTGAACCTGAGGCGGCTGGCTTAATTTTCAAAAAAATGTGTGGATGTTATTTAGTTAAATCGATAAATCACTTAAGCGATGACCACACATAGGAAATCAATCCCAGCATTCTGGACCATTGAAATTTGAGAATGTGAAAAATTTATAGAAATATTCGTAAAAATGCAATATTTTATAATTATGAAATTATGTTATCAAACATATTAATAAAACTTCCTAGAAAAATTGATGTAAGTATGCGAGTGACTTGTTGAAATTCAGTAAGATTAAAAAAAAAATGTTACTTTAAAAAGATTTCAGTCATTGTATATCTTATAAATTGAAAAATTTAGTGTTAACTAGTGTCCGACCGAATGTGAATATTTGCCGAAGCCGAAGCCGAAGCCGATTCTTCGGCAAAAAAGAAATAATCGGCCGAAGGCCGAAGCCGAAGCCGAATAACAAACAAATGTTTTCAAGTAAAAAAAATTATAAAATTTTTTTTTTGCTATTTTTATAAAGGATGGTTACATTTTAAGTGCCGGTGTTGATTTGGAATAAAATACAAATTATTAAGGAAATTATTGTCATTTCTTTTTATTATGAGAATATTGGTATGGTTCAATTATGTATGGAACAAAATATTGGCCAAATGGCTGCCGCGACCTCGGCGGCTCACCTCCATCCGATGGTCCAAATTTTCCATGACGTTGAGGCATAATTGAGGTTCTATACCGTTAATGTGCCGAATTATCTAATCCTTTAGCTCTTGAATTTTTGCTGGCTTATCGACGTATAACCCGACGTATAACGTCAAATAACCCCAAAGAAAGAAGTCACACGGTGTCAAATCACATGATCTTGTCGGCCAATTGACATCGCCACCACTTGAGATAATACGGCCATTGAATTTGTCGCGCAAAAGAGCCATTGGTTTGTTATCTGTTCTTCAAGTGACACCGTTCTGGTGAAACCACATATTGTCCACATCCATATCTTACAATTCGGGCCATAAAAAGTTCGTTATCATCTCACGATAGTGAACTTTATTCACAATAACTGCCTGACCGGCCTCATTTTGGAAAATATATGGCCCAATGATGCTGCCAGCAATATTTTCTACAGTTCGAGCTGTACGAGCATGCACTGGTGTTTTTACATCTCCTACAGACCTGATTTGCTCAAATTTTTGCACGATTTTTCCGATTGTACGCTCATTTGGACGATTAAATTGACCGAAAAAATCACGAAGTGTACGATATGCATTTTGATTTGAACGCTCATTTTCATAATAAGCTTGAATAACTTTAACGCGTTGCTCGATTGGTTTTTTTCCATGGTTCAAATTGAGTTAGTTTGAAATTGAGAAATGTCAAATGAAATGTAGAAAAAACTTGACGTTTAGGTGTGGTTCACATTCAACATCGGCCCGTAAAACCCTTTATATTCATTTCAGTCCAAAAAAAAAGGAACTGAAATCATTAAATTCGAGTTAAGCGCAAGAATTTTTCTACAAAATTCGGATTTTTCTCTAATTGATTTATTGACGTCAGGATAAAGTATTCACTATTTTAGTCCATAACAAGAGCAAAAATTAAAAAAAAGTCGGACTCGCTGCATTTATCATTATGAATAAAATTTTCAATGAGTGATCACCAATTCATGAAATAACAGAAAAGGAGAGAAACACAAAACGAGCAATAAAAATGTTTCAAATGTGGAATTTTTAATGGAGTTCACTGAATAATTAAAAAAATTCTTAAAACTTATAAAAAAAATTGTTAAAAAAAAACAAAAACATTCGGCAAAAATAATCGGCTATTTCTGCCGAAGCAGAAGCCGATGCCGAAGGTCAAAATATCGGCCGATTATGCCGATTACCGAAGCCGAAGCCGAATAATCGGTCGGACACTAGTGTAAACTAAAGCCCAAATAAAATATGATTCAGACAAAATCTTTAACTTGTCAATTCTTAAGCGTTTGACTGTGTTTTTTGGTTAACAAATAACTATTTCTGTTCCTCTTTTACATTCCTCGTTTTTTAATTTAAAGATTTTTCAAATTTATATACATTAAAATACTTAAAATTTTATAGCATTGGGGTGGTGGGGGGTGGTGGTTTAAGATGTTGTTTATTGAAAGAGACTAACAGCTTTGTATGCTATTAAATCTCAAGATTTATTTATAGCCGTAAGATGTATAAAAAGTTTTGTAAAAATTTTAGGTCACAACAATAAAACTTAAATCTCATGTTTATTTAATAGACTCTTAAGTTGGGCTTCCCAAGCCCAACTATGTGACTTCTTACAGCTTAATATCAGATCAGCAGCAGCATATTAAAAGATACCCGTGTACAGCTTAATATGCTGCTCACAGATATCTTTTATGAAGCGACTTTTTTGAAGACAACTTAATAAATACTTGGCAAACATGTGACGTGATGTGATGCTGAGCATATTAATAATAATAGCAATAAAAACAACAACAACAACACGAAATGATAATATCAACAAAAGCAGCAACAACAACAATTGAAATGACTACTTTTATATGTCATGTCTACTTTTGTTAGTAAGCTATAAACTTACAAACGTACTTGAATGAATTTAATACATACAAACATTCGCAATGTTGTTGAGCTGTAACGCGCTAACGGCTGGCTTGTTTTCAGAGTATGTAGCTCAATGCAAGAATTGTAAAACTGTTATTCTTAGAATGTGTGTGTGTGTGTGTGTGTGCTTAGATATGTATGAGGATATGTTAAATGTCAATTTGAAGAGTGTTTCTTACTGAAAATAAATTCATATACTAGCAATATTATTATTACATATATTTTCACTTTAGAATTTGCTCTTAATCTGAACTTTAATTTAAAGTTAACAATACAAGAATATGAAACTGAAACAGAATCAGTAACAAGAATATTTATATGAAATTAGTAGAAAATAATTTTCTTCTAAGGACTCTAAGTCTGACTTTTTCTTATCATCGGTCTGTGTATTTGAATTGGTTTTTGAGGTTCAGTTCAGCTATTATGGTTTAGTATGGTTTAATTAGTTCTTATTATAAGGCTTATAAGGACCGCCATTAAAATTAAGATGAGTTTTAATTTTTTTATATCTTATTATATATAATTTAATTTAATATTGCTTTTAATTAACAGTTATGTAGTTATAAAGTCTTTTTTGATATGCTAGAAATAACACCAATATATTCAATATTTATATCTACAGAATTGTGCAATATCTAAGCGACTATGTTTTCACATTTGAAGGATGTCATTAATTTTTTTTTTAATGACCTTAAATTGATAAAGAATTAAGTTAAAGTTGTATTATTAACAAATATAAAAAATTCGAAACAGTTTGTTTTATTTACTCTAACCAATACACCTAAATCAAAATATATTTCAAAAGAGGCTGTGCAAAATCTACACGGTTAAAAATCTAGGACTAAATTTTAAACTTTTTTGGATTACATATAGGACACGACCAAAAAAAGATTATTTTTAAGCCAATGAAAAGTTTTAAATTTTTCAATCCAAAAAGGATTTATTTTGAATCCGCAAAAAGTTTAAAATTTCTTAATCCAAAAAGAAATAATTGTTAGTCCACAGAAAGTTTAAAATATTATAATCAGGAACCGTACCGGTTATGGTTTTTATCGAAAAAGTTACATAGTAACTGTTATTTTTTTCGACACAAATAAAAGTTATTGTGTGCTTTATATTTTTTCGGGCAATTATAACAGTTACTTTTGACTTTTATTTTATCGGTCACAAATAACAGTTATTTTCTGCCTTTTATTTTTTTTGGTCAAAAATATCAGGCAATTTGTGTTTTTTCCAAGGCTGTTTTAACGACTAAAGAACTATTGATACCATTATTTTCGTCTCGTCGGTGCGCACAATTTACATATGGTATCAATAGTTTTATAATTGGTCAAGTGGCCTTTAAAAAAATACAAAGTGCCTGATATTTTTGACCGAAAAAATAAAAGTCACAAAATAACTGTTATTTTTGACCAATAAAATAAAAGTCAAAATTAACCGTTATTTTTGTCCGAAAAAATAAAAGGCAAAAATAACAGTTAATTTGTAACTTTTATAGAATCAGTCGAAAATTTAAAAGACACTTTATATTCGTGAAGCTGAGGCCATTTGTAACATATTGGTACATTTGAAAAAGTCGTTCGACATTTTTTTCATTGTGTCTTTTTTATTTAAAAATTGTAAAATAACAGTTATTTTCGGTCCCTGATTATAATCCAAAAAGGATTAGATTTGAGTCCAAATAAGTTTAAAATATTGTAATCCGAAATAATAATCCGAAATAATGTATATAATAATATTTTGGTTCAGATTTTAGTAAACAATTTATTTCATTTAATTAAAAATAAATTTTGGATGTTTAAACAACATTTAGCATTATATTTAGCTTAAATTTTGTAGTAGTAGTAGTTTTCAATCTTATACACGAACTACAACGCGGCAGTGGCAGCGTCAGTGGAAGTGGAAGCTATTATTTGAGGAATACTGTTCTTCAATGGTAAAACTTTCATAGCAGCAGTGGCAGTATGCAATACTGCCGAGGTTAGCCCTATTTCTAAATTCACTGTTAACACGCAAATAATTCAACTACTAAGAAAAATTCCACATTCACTGCTTTTGTTGCTAACGCTGCCAAAAATAGTCTTAAACTTAAAATTTTTCGGATTAAAAAACAAATAAACTAAAATATGGAATAAAAAATAGTACTTTTAGGATTAAAAATTCCTTTAAACCAAAGTTTGGATTAAAAACTAGTCCAACATTTTTAACCGTGTAATTTTACTTCATTGAAATGACTACCTTTGCTGGGCTTACAGTAACCCATCCTGCCAATTTTGCAACGCAATTTCCGATGGTTTCCGCCCCTATTTAGCAATATTGTGAACAATATTCGCCTCTATTCTAGTTGTCGTAGTGGGTGACATCACTCATGATACGATCACCACCATCTTCAGAGACAGACCACAATAAAGTCTAACGACAGACCGTAGCTTTGGAATGTAAAGCCCAACATTACCTCAACAACATATTTACACGATCATCGAAATTAGTTCAAACCAATGTGTTGGTAAAAATAAATTCTGGCTAATGTTGAGTTCAAAGCAATCCGCAAAAAGTTGAAGTTCTCGGTTGTGTGGACCGAGACAACATGGGACCATCTTAAGTTTGAGTTTGAAAACAGGTTGTTATGAATCCAAAATAGTGGCTCCGACTAGTCTCAAATGAATTTAAGTTAGTGAGAAACGGTAAAATAATCTTGAAAGATTTACTTAAATTTTTTTTGAAAAGTTAACAATTAGCTAAAAATATTTAAATATTCTTCCAACTATAATAAAATGCATTTGAAAAACTATTTATAACTTTACTGCAGGGCGACAATATCAACTGACTGCCTCAACTTGGCGAGGCCAGCATTATCCATGTCGAAATCGTCTCAAGTCGACTCAAAACCTCCACGTGGTCTCCTGGAAACAGCAACCTAATACCCTTAAGCAACGGTTGTGCGTTGGGTTTAAAGCCCAACACTTAAAAAAACATTTCAATGAAACAAATAAGAATAAAGAGAAAAAATAACCCCAAATCTGATGACGACTACCGCAAACGAAAAACTGATAATGATTTGCGGATTTGCACCTGGAACGTCCGGACCTTAAATTCGGATGGAACCTATATCCAACTGCTTGATATCTTTGAAAGATATCATTTTGATATCACTGCAATTCAAGAAATGCGATGGAATGGACAGAGTTGCTTACGGCAAGCAAGTTTGGATGCGGATTTGTAGTTGGCAAGAGAATACGGCATCATATCCTGCGACTCACTCCTGTGAATGAAAGACTTGCCATAATCCGCTTCAAGGCAAAATTTTTAACATAAGCCTAATATGTGCGCACGCTCCGACAGAAGAAAAAGATGACGAGATCAAAGAAAGTCCTTTACGAGCGCCATGAACACGCATACGAGGGTTGCCCTCGTCATGACATAAAAATCGTGCTTGGTGACTTCAATGCAGAGGTGGGCAAGGAAAACATATTTGGTCCAACAGTCGGACAGTTCAGCCTCCACGACATTCTCCACATCCGCTAACGGAATGAAGTTGATTGACTTCGCCGCAGCACGAAACATGGTCGTTAGTAGCGCTAGATTCAAGCATCCCAATATTCAAAAGGCCACCTGGCTGTCCCCTGATCAAAAAACATGTAAAAAAATTGATCATGTTTTGATTGACGGAAGGCACTCTTCCAGTGTACTAGACGTACGCACTATTCGTGGTGCGAACATAGACTCGGATCATTAGCTTGTCGCAGCGAAGATCCGCACACGTCTGTACCATTCCTGCTTCAAGAAAGCACTCCTCCGATCGACAATATATGCGCACAGTCACTGTAGAGAAGGACATCGCCTACAAAGCCACCATGCAGTCGGTTGTAACGCGTGCTGTTATGGAGCGATACCAAGAGAAGAGGAGGGAAGAGAGACGCATTTTAAGGCGAAAAAAACCATAGGCGGAACTGCCTGAGCGCGAGAAAATTGAGATGTATGGCGACAGGAATGAGACTCGAAAATTTTTCGAAGAAATAAGACGCCTGGCCGATGGTTTTAAGACCGGAGCCTCTTCCTGCAAGGATGAGAATGGGAATCTAGTGACAGATATCCAGAGTACACTGATGTTATGGAGATAATACTTATCTAGTTTTCTAAATGGCAACAATCCCGTCAGTAGAGACGATATCCCGGAAACCCCAATTTTAGATGACAGCGTTGAAGTTCCGCTGCCCGACTTTAACGAGCTGTTAACAGCTATAGCTCGGCTTAAAAACCACAAAGTCGCAGGAGCCGATGGTCTACCGGCTGAGCTTTTTAAGACCGGTGACGAAGCTCTGTTTAAATGCTTTCACAGACTCCAATGCATCGGAATTGGTCGGAAGAATTCATTTGGTCGGAAGAATGCATTCCAGATGATTGGAACCTCAGTGTGCTCTGCCCAATCCACAAGAAAGGCGATCCCTTCTTGATATTGCACATAAGGTCCTGTCGAGCGTATTATGTGAAAGTCTGAAGCCCATCGTCAACCAACTGATGGGACTTTATGAATGCGTCTTCAGACCTGGAAAGTCCATCATCAACCAGATCTTTACGCTCCGACAAATCTTGGAAAAAACCCTCGAAATACAAATCGACACACACCATATTTTTGTCGATTTCAACGCTGTCTTCGACAGTCCAATAAGGAGTCACCTATACTCCATCATGTCTATATTTGATATTCCTGCGAAGCTAATACGTCTTTGCAGGATGATACTGAACAACACAAGCAGCGCATTGAAAATCGGAAAGGACCTCTCCCTTCCGTTCGATACCAAGCGAGGATTCAAACAAGGTGATTCCTTATCGTGCGACTTTTTTAATATAGTCATGGAGAAGATCATCCGAGCTGCTGACCTGAGACGCAGCATCACAATTTTCTATAAGAGCGTTATGCTGCTAGCGTATGCTAATGATGTAGATATCATTGGCCATTAAACGCGAGAAGTCAGTGCAGCATTCTGCAGGCTAGAAAAAGAGTCGAATCGAATGGGTCTTGCAGCGAACGCAGATAAAACGAAGTATCTTGCGTCAACAAACAAACAGTCCCAGTGTCTTGGAAACCACGACACTGTTGACAACACCTTCTATGAGGTAGTGAAGGACTTTGTTTACCTGCGATCCAGCATTAACTCATCCAACGATATCAGTAATGAGCTTAACGAACGACGATAACTCTTGCGAACAGGTGTTACTTTGGTCTCAGTAGGCAATTGAGAAGCAGAGCTATCTCTCGACGAACAAAACTAACGCTCTATAAGTCAATAATCATGTCAGTCCTACTATACGCATCACAAACCTGGAAGTTTAGCAGCACTGTTGAAATGAGTTTTAGAGCGTTCGAGAGAAAAATTCTTCGCAAGATTTATGGTCCAATCTGCGTCAATGGCGAGTACCAAATACGATGGAACCACGAGCTATATGCCGACATCGATACAGTCAAGCGTATTAAAATAGAGCGACTTCGCTGGCTAGGTCATGTCGAGAGAATGAACGACGAAGCTCCAGCGAAAAAGATATTGGATTCAATACCCAGCGGTGGCCAACGCAGACGAGGAAGACCGCATCTCCGTTGGAAAGACCAGTCATTGGATAACCTGACAACGCTTGGAGTTTCCAACTGGCGCCAGCAAACACACGACAAAAGAAGCTGGCGAAAATTCTTAGACGAGGCCAACGGTTGTAAACGCCATCTAAGTAAGTAACGCTGCAGCTACACGTTCAAGAAATTGCTTTCAAGTTGATCACACATAGTGTTTGTCAAAATTCATTCGAATTGATAGCTGTGACGTAGGCTGTGCGCAACTTGATAATCAATTTTATTTTCAAGATGCCATCGCCAAGGCCACAACTCAATTTATTTACAAAAACTGTGATCAGCTGTTTAACTTGACCGTAAAATTGCCTCACGACTTGAAAGGAAAAATTGATATCAAGTTGGTTTTCAAGTTCGAAAAGTTTGAGTGTGTTAGTAAAAAAGTGTGAATGTGTTGCAACTTGAAAGAAAAATTGAACGTGTAGCCACCAAGTAAGTGGACGTTCTATGAACTATCAATAAACACGTCTGGTACTGCTTTATGTAAATTGTACCCCGTTTCGTAAAGATATCAATTTATTTGTAGGTTAAGCGGAGCAGTCATTTTTGGATAATAACCAGTATAAGCAATGAGCAATTAAAACTTAAAATTTCAGGGAATATAAAGTCAGTTTCAGTGTCAAAATTGGATATCGTCATATAACTTAATAAAAAAACCAATCGAATCAGTAAATATTTTTTGAAAGGTCAAACCTGAAAGACAAGGAATATTAACTTTGTGCAAACGTTTGTCACACCTAGAAATAAGTGAGTAAGGTATAGAAAAGTATATATATTCCTGATAAGCATCACCTCGTCAGTAGAGCTTTTCATGTCCGTCCGTCAGTCTGTGTGTTGTCCGTAAACACAGCATAGGAAGAAGGAGTTCAGATAATTGCGTGAAACTTAATACACCTGTTCACATGAACCGAAGGATAAGAACTATGAAATATTTTTGGAATCCACCTGCAGAAACGCCTACCTTATATATGACCAAAAAATTTAAATCACTATATAGAGCGTTGCATTGAAGTTACAAAAATAAAATTTTGTGATCCGCTTACAAACACGCCCACCTCCCATTCAACTCAAAAATTGCTAACACTACGAAAAGGTTTATATTGGACCTGCAGGAATTTATCTTGATATGGGCGCATTATAACTTGATATGAGAAATTTTATTATGAGCACCGTACGCTCACCCACATGTCCACCTCCCATACAACATATTATAGTTAAAACTCTTTAAAGATTTTTGTGTATGAGCTACAAAAGCCAAACTTGTTATTTGAGTATGTTATATCAAAACTAAGATGTGTACACAAAATAGGTGTCAGCCGCTCACAAACACGACCACCTCCCACATTAGTTTAAACTGTATAATCCCTGCAGTATTTGGGAATAGTTCAGAATTAGCGATTTACCTAGCCTCTTGGTAGCCAGAACTAGTTCTATTTCAATCTACTTTCTTTGCATTCAAGTGGCGAATTTAACGTAAAGATGTCATAGGAAGGGGTCAATTGCTAATTTTTATTTATTTATTCATCTATCGAGTAAAAACTCTCTTAGACTAATCAGTAAAATCAGTAATATTTACATTTTTATATAAAGAAAAAAAGAAAAAAACAAGCATTAATTTATACTAATTGATAATAAAACAATTTGATACTGAGTAAGGAAATAACAATTAACTGTTAGAGTAAATTTAGTAGTTCCTTTTTAAATAAATCACGAGACTTAGAAATATCCAGTTCATTATGAACAGAGTAAAATTCAATGCAGAATATCGAAATAAGATCAGATCTACTGTAATTTGTCCTCGCACGAGGAATTATAAAAAAATGCTGCCTACTTCTCAGATGTCTTGAAGGAGCATATATCGGAAAAAGAGACAATAGCGCGGAGCAATCAATATTGTTGCAAAGTATACCTCTAGCTTACATAACAAGATAATTTTTTCGTCTGGCTTCGAGCGGTTTTAGATCTATTAGAAGACACCTTTGTTTATATAATGGCAAAAATCCGTTATCCCAACCTGTTTTTCGAAATTCAAATCTGGTAAATCTCCTTTGTATTGCCTCAATACGGTTTATAGTAACCGCATATGAGGGACTCCATATATTACAAGCATACTCTAGTGTTGATCGCACTAGGGACACATATAAGGATATGAATGTATAAAGGTCTTTGTATTCGCTAGTGTTGCGCTTAATAAAACCCAATAATTTATTAGCTTTTGACACAATAAAGTCAAAGTGACTGCTAAAATTAATTTTTTTTGAAAAAATTACCCCTAAATCGATTTGAGTTCGCACATTAGATAACAAATTACCTTGTATAAAGTAATCATTAATTAGGAAACATGGTGATCTAGTAAAATTATGCTTTCACATTTGGATATATTTAAGTGCAAACAGTTATCAGTGCACCAGTTTGACAAAGAAATAATATCTTCTTGCAATAAAATGCAATCCTGCCTTGGCCTGATTGCTTTTAAAATTTTTAAGTCGTCCGGGTAAAGGAGACACTTCGAGCTTTTTATATCATCCGGGAGGTCATTAATGAACAATATGAACAATAAGGGTCCTACATAACTCCCTTGAGGAACACCAGAGAGATTATGTATAACTTTAGACACTGTTGATCCAATTTTAACAAATTGCTTACTTTTTTAAAAGTGCATTATGTTGAAGTTTATCAAAGGCTTTAGAGAAGTCACTGTATATAGCATCAACTTGACCACCATTATACACCGCTAAGTTAGTAACTGTAAAATTGCCATTTCTAATCCATGCTGTACATCCGTGATGCCATGTCTTACTTCCCAATATAACCTTCTCTTCACATTAGACTCGAAAACTTAGGAATCAATTTCAGTTTTGAAATCGGTCTGTAATTGATAACTTAATTTTTCGAGCCTGATTTGCGTATCGGAGTTATATATGAGACTTTTCATGTATCTAAAAATTCGCCTGATCAAAGGGACATATTAAAAAAATCTTGGTTATGGTGTTATGTTATCTGGTGAAACTTTGTTACTATCTTCTAAAGCAGCTAAGTGTTCTTTAACCTTAACAATACTAAGCTGCATGACACCCAGATTTGTGATAGGTGTAAGACTAGGATATGTACCTACATGTATAGTTCTTTCAAAATTTTATTGGAAATATGTTGCCATCATATCGCAAATAACCTTCTCGCTATTTCAACTACGATCTTCATACATCATCAGAGCTGGAAAATCCAAGGAATTACGTTTTCCATTTAAAAAATGCCAAAAGCCCTTAGAATTCTTTTTAATATTACTTTCTATGGAAAACAACTAATTTTTGTAGAGAAAGTATTCATAATCTCTTCTAGCGTTATAATACTCAAAACGCAAATCACGACAGGTTGAGCTGATCTTGCGCAATTTACAAATTTTTTTATTTGGTCTTTTCGTCAGTATAAACTGTTCATATGCTTCTTCAAGTTTTCTAGTGAACGCATTATAACAATCTTTTAAGCAAGCTGCATCGAGAATAGAATCCCAATTAGTAGGGGAGAGTGGGGTGTTGTGAGACATGGGGTGTTGTGAGACACGTCAATATCTGACATAGTGGTAATGTTATGAATGCTCACAACAACTGTAAGATATTTTCTCAATGGGATCTCACTTATTATGTGCACTCATCGCATTGACACGTGTTCCAGTGTGTGTAACAATTTTGAGTTTTGATCGCGCTCTTAAAAGTTTTTTGTACAGTTTACCTTTGTGGAATTTCCAGAAACATTGATAATTAAACGTGAAGGTAAATATTTATTAAAATGATATCTCTTCCATTGCCTTCAAGTCAACCAAAGTGATTTTGCAAAAAAAATTGCGGGTGATGATGGCGCAGTGGCCATTTGAAAATGTCGAATTTGGGGTGTCGTGAGACAGTAAAAATGGGGTGTTGTGAGACAATTCATTTTTGTTTTTATTTCATTATTTTTATAGCCATCATGCCACCAAATGCATATAAAGTATCGCCAAAGCCAAAAGCAAATGTGGCATCCATCCACCTAGTGGCAGCCATCAAAGAAATTGCCATAAAAAATAATTGTTTTCGAGTTGTCTGCAAATCATATAATTTTGATAAATCTAGAGTGTATGCAACCCGTTATATCGAAAAGTTGAAGACACAATTTTTTCCGCATCGGCTTCAAATGATAAATTAGTCGATTTTGTTGCATAGCAAAGTGTCAAAACTGGCAGCAAACCATTTTTTCCAATATTTTACAAATTAAATAGGTTTTTCAAGGCGTCTGAGCTGAGCAGTGCACTAGAGAAGGTTAGTCCTCTGAAGTTTGATCCCCTATTCCAAAAATCAAAACGCGACCGGAAGCCTATGTGTGCAACCGTATTTACAACTTCCAAGAATGTGGCATTATTTAGGAAAAAATCCCACCAAAAGAATGAAAAAAAACTAAAACAAAAAAAATCGCTCAAGGAACCAGCAAAGCGTAGTCATCGTACGAAATACGTACCGGAAAGAGTTTTGTCATTAGATGATGAAGATTTATATTTTTGCATCTTTTGTAGGGCAAACGTGCCAAAGAGTTTTTTTTTTTTGGATTCGCCAAGGGAGTGTGAAATCTCATGAATACGTATAGCCCGTACTATACGCATGCACGACTTACATTCTAAAATCAGTCCGGACAAAAGAATTTCATTAGTTGCAATAAATGTGATCGAACTGTTCATCTGCAGTGTGCCAAAATGAAAACAGGATATTTTAACTGTTAGACGAATCAGATTAACGCGAACAATTTCCATTTTGTTATATTTATAGTAGTGTCTCACAACACCCCATAATTTTTTAAAATCCAAAATTCCAATGTTTTTTTCAGGCTTCAAGAAAATTCTTAAATGTTTTGAATTTCAAAAAATTGTCATCGCAGGTTGTTAGGTAATTAAATAAGCTAAACAAAAAATGTTTCCAGAAAAAAAAAATATTAACTTTTAAAGAAGTTATCGTCCAAAAACTAAACCTGTCTCACAACACCCCACTCTCCCCTACTTTGAAAAAATAAACTACGTCCAATAAAATCTGCCTTAGCAAAGTCCCTCACAAAGTAAGTAAAATTTTTAAAAAAGTTAAGTTCATTAAAATTTAAATATAAAATTTCTATCTCAATAGCATTATGATGTATGCTATTATTTAATAATGGTGACTGAGCCAACATAAGATTTCCTACTTGAGTTGGGGGCGTGAGTGATTTTTACTCACGATCACGCACGCTCACGATGTGATTTCTTCTAATCACGCACCCTTAAGATCAAAAATAATTTTTTACGCTTTTACCTTTCTTTAATTCTTTCCTCATTCCTAATCAACTAAAATTAAAAGCTCATCAATAAATACTACTTTCGATGATGTAGTTGGTGGTAGAGATGTTGTGGAATGAGATTGCTTAATAACTCGAATTGACTGAGGTAAAGGCATAACACTTGCGTCAGATTCAAAATCGCATGTTGATATAGCGCTCCGCCACACATACAACATTCTCCCCATATCTCCCCATTTCCGAACTAAGGCAGAATTGCTTCCTTTTTGCAGTTGGTTGCGATACAATCGTTCTATGTTTTATAATTTACAATATCCTTTACAGCCATAATTGATGTTGAAATATAAATTGATGTAATGTATATTAAGGTTCAAAACTTTTTGGCAGTTTTTACCGCTCATCAACTTTCAATTGAAGTTTAACTTTTCAAACTCAAAAAAAAAAAAAACATACTATAAAACAAAAAATTATTTCTCATCGGCCAATTAAAAAAATTTACCGTCTTCTACTAACACGTTCACCAGGAAAAATTATTTCGTTTTAACAAAACGCACAAATAATTAAATTATATTCATGATAATAAATGGCGGATGAAACAAAAAAAGGGTTAACAAAAATTTAAAAACCGCAAAGCAAGCCTATCAAATAAAGCGTTAAATTTCACCCATTAACAAATTTATGCAATATTTTTTGTGTTTTCAGCCAATTAACAAAGTTTGTACTCGTAAAAACAAAAAAAAAAAAAAAAACAAATGTATATGAAAAAAATTGCCGGAAAATCAAAAACAAAACATCATAAAAGGACCTTCATTAATTTATGTTCTGTAATTTTTGGGGTTTTAGACACCCTTTTTTCAGACAAATACTTGCCACGTTAGCCACATCGAATGCCGTTTATAATGTCTGCCTTAATATTTGCCTGCACTGCGACCGCAAAGAAGCCGGAAAGGTACAACACTCGCTAAGTTGATATAAAAAAAGAAATGTAAGTAATAACCGCATGAAAACTCATGCTTAACATCCGGCCAGGTTGTGAAGCTGTGCCAAACAAACTTAAACAATTCGGAAAAATAAAGCACAAGAACAAAAAAAACAAGAACCAGAACTGTTTGATATAGAGCGGTGGCAGCATGCCACCAACAAGCTGCAATAGTGGCAGATAGCAGCTAACAGATATTGTAAAATAAGTTTGACTTTTTGACGCAGCTTAGGTAGACGACGCAGTGCAAGGAGGCGAACGTCTGTTAATCATTTAATTTACGCTGCCGACTCCCGTTACATGCGTAATATTCCATTTTAATAAATTACAACGTATGTATGCCGACATCGACACCGACACCGACACCGATACCGACAACGGTTGTGGCTGTTGTTGTGGCTGTAGCGTCGACAGGGACTCGTTGAACTTAACTTAATTTATGACCAATGCGGATAGCCTGGCAATTTGCTGCTGTTCTTATTTATTTAACTTTTTTTTTTTGCATTTTTTTTTTGTTCTTTTTGGCCTGTTTTTATTTTTCTTATTCGCTCGTTATGGAAATTAAGTGAAGCTCAGGCACTATGATGTAGCTTACAGCGCTTTAGTCTAACAGCTGCCGCAAAAAGGTTACCAAATTTTGATAACAATTTCTTCTTTTTTTGTTCTGGTCTTTTTCTCGCTAACCAAAATGTAACCAGAGCTAGTCTTTGATGTTTTATAAATTTTTGAAACTTTCGCAGCTTTTAATCCCAGCACAACACTTGCTGCCATCTTTTACGCATTCACCTCAATTGCTCCCTGGACTAGCATAAGCCGGAAGTGCTTTCATAATTCTAGCTACTTCCACCATCACCACTTTCACCACCCCCTAACGGCATACAACAAACAAGCAAACAGTTTTAGCTTACAAAGTTCGTATTCTCAGCGGTTAGAAGTTATTTAATTTGCCATAAGAAAACAATGTAAATGCCATTTAAGCCAAAAATTGCCTGGGGTCAAGTTAAGGTGAGAAAAAAAAAAAAAAAAAAAAAAAATCAGTAACAATAAAATGCTAATATATGACAAAATAACAATGAGCATCACTTAAGTTGATATTTTAATTTAAGATTTTATTGAACAGAATTTTGTCAACTGAAAGCAGACAGGCGCTTTTAGAGGAAGTTAAGCAGTGTCGTTTGGACCGGCCTTGTATTTTAAAGAGATTAAATCATTAGACAAAAACCGAAATCTAGTGACAAATATGCAGAGTGCACTGATGTTGTAAAGGGAACATTAAAGCGAGGAAAAGAATTCTGTTTGATTTTAGATGACATGCGCCCTTAAAGTTGCTTTAACTAAAACTCTATCGAAGTTATCCTTCTGGATCTAATAGGAAAAAGACATAGATGTTCCTGCGACAAACTAACTCACTCTAATAACGATCTTGTGTGTTCGACACTGATAAAAGAGTTGCTTTCTATCATCCAAAATTTGGTTATAGTTAGCAAACAGCATACTTGCTTATGGCGAAGTAAATATTTGGTTATGAAAACTAAATTATATATTTGAGCTTTCTAGATATATTGTTCTATTTAGTTACCACACCACTATCTCAAGCGGACAAAATAATTCGTGAAATGAAAAATAATTTTACATATCGTCATATGAAATTAAAAAAGCCTCCAGTTACCAAAAATTCAAAATTGACTTTTCGATTGATTATGATTCATTCACTGTCGTAGCGACGGGGACGTAGGATCTATCATGCCCTGGGCGCCACTCACAGAGGGGCGCTAAGTCATTCTCAAGATAAACAAAATTGTAGAAAAAAAGTTTAGAAAAAAAATTTGTTTTTAACTTAATTAAGGAGAGACATTACATTCGCGGCAATGAAAACAGACCTCCTTTTTTTAAAAATTCATAACTCAGTCAAAAACAAACATTTTTCCAAAAATTTTTTTTATTATTGTAGAAAAATTAACAGATTATAAGAAGTTAGTTTTATAGAGTAGTTCTATAGAGCTTCAAACTGGCGGCAAAAATTGTCCGATCTGGAGAATAACGGACTTTTTTAAATCTAAACAAAATTGATTATCGTATGATAGGCTTTTTTTAAATTTTGATGTGCTGTTCCAAATTTGAAAGTATGTTTTTTCGAAAAAATATTGACTGATAAAATTCATAAAAAATGGAAAAAAAATTATAAAAAGCTCGTGTCATACGATAGCGAATTAAGTTTAAAAAAATACAAAAAAAAAAAAATGTCGTCAAAAATGAACCCGCTAGTGCCGCAACCAGTACGAAAAACATGGTTTCGAGATAAACGCGTTCAAAGTTTATACGTAGGTACGTAGATAGCGCGAACATTTTAAGTAAGTTAGCTAACTGTAGAGTACAATGCTATGATAATGGTGCCTTTATGTCAGGTCACATATCTGGCGTTCAACAAAGAATTATAGAAAACAAGTAAAAAACCATGAAATATCCTAAATTAACTCTTTCAAAATACAATAACAGTGTTGAAAATGGGCGTGCCTGTGGGCGGATGAAGCCCATATTTTATATGCATTTAAATTTTGATGAAAAATTTACACATTTACAAATAAATAAATAAATAAATAAAAAAAAATAAATAAAACACATGCACACCAAATTCTATCTCTGTCGGTTAGACTAAGCTTACTTATTGAGTTGCCCATTTTTGGGGTTGTATGAGAGGTGTGTGGATGACATCGAGTTTTCATCGAGACATCTTTGTTTTGATATAAAATACATACATACCTTATTTTATTGTTGTAGGTTAATTATAAGCATATTTATAAATTTTTCAATTTTTGTGTTGCATAGGAGGCGTGTCCGTGGGCGGATAACACGCATTTTTCGAAAAATCTTTGTTTCAATATAAAATACGTACGTACTAAATTTTGTCTCTGTAAGTTAAACATGAGCTTATTTATTGAGTTTTCAATTTTTGGACGCATTGGAAGTGGGCGTGTCCATGGGCGGATGACATGCATTTTTCAAAAAAATCTTTGTTTCGATATAAAATACATACGTACTAAATTTTATCTTTGTAGGCAAAACATGAGCTTATTTATTGAGTTTTCAGTTTTTGGGTTGTATGGGAGGTGGGCGTGTCTATGGGTGGATGATATTAATTTACAAAAACATATTGTTTTTGGTATAAAATACATACATACCTAATTTTATTGTTGTAGGTTAGTTATGAGCTCATTTATGCAGTTTTAAATTTTTTGTGTTGTATAGGAGGTTGGCGTCTCCGTGGGCGGATTCAAACAATATTCAACAGTGCAGATCCTTGTGTTCATGTGAACATGTGTACCAAGTTTCTTGTAAGTATCGCAACACCTTCTTCTTGTCCTGTGTTTACAGACAACACACAGACGGACGGACAGACGGACAGGGCTAAATCGACTCACGAGATGACTCTGATCAGGAATATAAATACTTTTCTATAGCGGACTCGCTTATTTATAGGTGTTACAGACGTTTGCACAAAGTTAATATACCTTAACTTTTCAGGGTACAAAAATAACATATTCAACATTTTCACGATGGGAATTGTTAAAAAATGCTTCAAAAGAAAAAAAACTGTTAAACGTAAATCTGTAACACGATGCAGCGCCAGAGCGCAAGCGGTAAGCGTTTTTGTCGATGGACTGGAAGAATACGTAGAACTATTAAAAAATTAGCAGATGAAAAAACTGCCACAAGTGGTACCAGACATGAAGCTGCAAACTTATAGCAAAATATACCAAATTTAAATATCATATCTTCAGTCCATTTCTGGCATGAACTCTTTTAAAGAATTGATCGTGTACTGCTCATATTACAAGGTCCTAAAATGAAGTTTAGAGAAGCTTTACATGATCTCAAATAATTGGCGACTGAACTTGCAGAAATTCGTAACGAGATTTGTGAAAAGATTATCGAAAAAGCTAAGAATCTTTATAAAAAATTGGAAATCGATACAACAATCCGTATAAAATGTCGCCAACAAATGCCCAGAGAATTGACTCGAGATGATGACCTTTCTGCAGAAAGCGAAAAATTTCGCGTTATGAAAAGCGTTCTTTATCAGATTTGGGTATTTACTGGACGTTGAAAATTTATTAAGTAACTATAATCCGGATAACGATCTTGAAAAGAATTGTAAAAATTTGAGTGACTTTTATAATACAAATTTAAATAGAGTTTCATGTCGAAATATGTGACTGCAATATGCTTCTTCACAGTAGAAAAGAAATAGAATTTAAAAGTCCATAAGAGCTTCTAACCTTTTAAATCTCATATGGAGAAGATATTTTTCCAAACTTGAGAGTAGCACTCCAAATACTTATTACTATTTCAGTATCAATCAGTGTAAAATAGAATCAAGTAGTAAAATACTGTACAATGTACTGTCTTCACTCAAATGCATCTTCTTACCGTATTTTTTTACGAATTTATTTCGGTGATAACTTGTATTCTTTTTTAAAAATTAAGTTTTAATATCAAATGGTAAAATTAACCACTTTTTGAAGTTTTCGATTTTTTATGAATTTTTAAATTATGATAGCACAAAAACTACTCATTCAAACGTAAAAATTTGTTGAATAAACATGTGGAAAATTGGAAATTTTATTAGGCTTAGTTTGAAAGGCCTGCATTTTAGCATCGAACATGTTGTGTACAAGATTTATTTAAATATTTGATTTTAAATATTGTGCAAGTTATGCGACTATATTTGAAAAAAGCGAGAAAAACTTAAAAAACCTTTAAAAAAACACATAACCATAAAAACTTTTTTTGCTATATTCTTGTTATGAGCCCCCAAATCTATACAAAAATATAATGAACTGTCGTGTGAATATTGAAAATTATATGTAATATAAAATAATTGTTTCATTATTTCATTGAGGCCGCCAGAAAATTGTTTTTTTCCGGGCGCCAGTTATGCTCGCTACGCCACTGGATGCATCGTATCGAAAAACATGTTCATGTTCAAATTATACACACCTACTACTAAAAACAATGATTTTATTTACAAAATTAACTTGAAAAAATGTTGAAAACATTTGTAAAATTTGCTCTCAAAATGTAAAATGGGGTTTTCTTGGTCAAAAAGTAGCTAATCTCCATACAAATTACTTTAATTTCCTACCAATGAGAGATGGACGGTTTTAAAGTTCAGAGTATGCAGTTATCCTTGCAAAGAACCTTTAAATAAAATCAAAAATAAAAAATTGAAAAAAGTAAGAGGTGTTGCTTGCAAGCGACATTCAAAGTTTTGTGTGTGAATGTTTTCGGCAATAAAGCGCAATGAAACGATTTTAAGTTCTGAGTATATCTGCGTATTGATGCAAAATTCCGATAAATTAAAATTATAAAGTGGGAACATTAACAAGTCTAAATCAATTTAATTATATTGTAATGTGAAATAAAAATTCTCCATTATAAAGTATGAAAATTCAAGTTTAGAAAAATCCGCATAATGGGAAAAATATAAACACTTAAAAATAAGCAATGTTCTGATTTAAAGAAGCCTTTAAACTTTCAAATGCTCCAAGCATTTGCCCAAGCATGTGCCCACAATGCGTTTTGGGCGTTTTGGGCAACTCCCCAAAGTTTTGGTTAAAAGTTTCTTTGAAGTTTTAATTCACCTTCGAAATCCGAATAATTACATTTTTAACACAATCCATATCTAGTTCATATCAAGCACTGTTTTACCCTTATTCGACACACTGAGATCATTTTCATCTAACTATTTTTGTTGGTTGTCGGTTCATTTTGCACAACTGTTGAAACAGTTTGGTGCGCGTCAACTTTCTAACAGTTCAAACCTAAATAAACACAAAAATACCTTCAGACTAAAAAAATTTGATATCCTGAACTTTCAGAAATCGCTTAAAAGTAATTTGAGCATATACAGGACCTGCACACTGTATAAAATTTGGTGTTCAAATCAAAACAAATATTAAATTTATTTAAATAACATATTTTAAGGAATATTTTGGACTTATTTTAGTTTTTTTATTTTTGAAAAACCATTCTGATTATTTTTGGTTAAATTTTGATCCTGAAATTAAAAAAAAAAACTAATTCATTTATATCATAAAATTTTTTCCTTATTTTGCTTCACCGATATTTCTTTTGTAATTTTGTATTTTTGGACAAAAAAACCCTTAGCTTTTCTACGGTATAACGTTGTATTAAGTCATATCTTTTTAATAATTTTATATTAAATTTGCAGAAATTCTCATCCAAAATATAAGTGAAAAAGTAGCGTACTACTAAAAATTTGGCAATTTAAGGGGGTCTTCTCATTGAGCAACTTTTTTTTCGACTTTTTTTTTTTGCATTTATTTATAGCTTGGGTAGTTGTGAATATGCCCCTAAGAGGATTTTAAATAGAAATTCGAAATACTTTAGAAGATACAGCCTTTTTTGTGAAGCAAGGTCTTCGTCGAAATGAGCTATTTTTAATTACTTCAAACTTTAAACGCGTTTATCTTGAAACCACGTTTTTCGAACTGGCGGCCATGATATCTCCAGTTCAACTGAACCGATTTTCATGAAACAAAGTGGAATCGACGCAGAATTGTCACCGTTCTCGGGTGAACCTCGACTATAATTTTAAAAAATTTTTTACTATTTTTTTTTTACACTAAACTACAAAAAAAAGCCCGAAATTGAATTTTTTTTTTTGAATGGCCGCCATTTTGTCAAAAAAAATCACAAAATTAAGCTTGAGGTTCACCCGAGAATTACATCTATACTGATTATAACCCTGTTTTTTTTTTTCATTTCAGACGCTCCGGAGACCCGGAATCGTGGCCGCCGTGACGACACCTTTTTTTTCACCACCAACTTTGAAGTCTCATTACTTTTTGAACAGCCCACGTATCGAGACAAAAAAAATTTTTTTATTTACTTTGAAACTTTTGTAATACAATAAATAAAAAATTTTCAATTATTCTTTGCGTTTTCAAATAAGAATTTTTTTAAAAAGGGTCCAAAAAACGGGTTTTGAATGAGAAGACCGCCTTAAAATATTTATAGAATTTGTGGTGACCGTAGAATGCAGGTTAAGTGTGTGGCTTAGCATGCTCGGAGCCCGGGTTCGATTCCCAGCCGCGGCGAAAAGTTTTTTCAATAAAAAATTTTTCTGATCGGTCATCACCTCTCTGCAGATAATGGCAAACCTCAGAGAGTAAGCAATGCCATGTGAAGCTTCTTGAGAACATGAACTTTAGCCGTTCGGAGTCGGCATAAAACATGTAGATCCAGTTCTTGGTCAATTGTGTGCAAACATTTAATAACACACACAACACAATTGATCATAAGAAGCTCGGTCAAAGTCCTTTCAAGGGCTGAAATGGCCAATTTGTTTTTTTTTTTTTTTTATATATAATATAGACAAAAAAGCAATATTATGTTTTAGCCACAAAATTTTGTTCACTCTCAAATCCACGTATAAGTTTTCTGAATGCAAGTTACGCTCGTGTTAAAATCTTTTCTTGAGTTTTTATCGTAAAAAGACATATGTAGATGCTGTTGTCAATATAATTGTATATCATTCGAACACCTGGCAATGACAGGGTTAAACTACCTTAAATTTTTCATTCATAAAATTAATAAATATTGAATTGAAAATAATTTAATGTTCTTAAAAAAAATCTATCTACCAAATTTCATCTAACTTAAGGCTGATGTTCACTTACGACACGAAACGAAACGGAAAAATGTTATAACAGTGGTTTTCATGTATGCATGCTTATTAAAAGACAACAAAAAGGCAACGTCAATGAGCATGCATAAATGAAAAACAGTGTTGTAATTGTGTCGTTTTGTGTCGTAAGTGAGCATCAACCTTTACTAGGTTTAGTCGTTTCGACTGTTTAATGATCTAGTCAGGATGCTTGCTTTATAAATGTACATAAGATTTATGTAATTTAATTATGTCTTTAAACATTTTTCTTCAATCTATAGTTAAAAATAAATACTATGTAATGTAAATTGTTTAAGTAATGCTGTAGGCTAAAATTTGTTTATCTAGGCGTATGAGTAACCTTAATTAAAATCTACTTACACGTTCCATTTAGATCATATCTGAAAGCGAAATTTATAAAAAAATTTACATTAAAAACTAGGAAATTAAGAAAAAACAAAGTAAAAAAACAAAAAAAAAAAAGAAATACTGAAAAAAAAACTGCTGATCGCTTATTTCTGCTATTATCAGGGATACCCAACCATGTGCACTGTACTTAAATGTAGCTGAAAGTAAAAATTTAATAATTAGTCAATTTATGCAATATTATTCAAAAGGAAAAAATATTGATTTTTTAATTAAAACAGTTTTAATTTCTTATGTAATAAGAAACCTTTAGAGTAGAGAATAGATTTACTTGAAATTTCGTTAAATAAACACTGACATTTCCATATTATTTTATTAATTGGTGCGTGAAAACTTTGCGAAAAACGTTTCTGGTGCAATTGAACTGATAATATACTGCTGAACTAATAAGAAAAGTTAAGATAAAAAAAAGAAAAATTTATTTAAAATGTTGAAAAAGTGAAACTAAAGTAATAAAAATAAAAAACTAACTTTTTTTAAAAAAAAAACTTTAAACAAACAAAAACTTTTGAAATTGAAACTTAAAAGAAAGAAAATCCAACAAAATATAAAGTGGGAAAAACGTGTGCAGTGCAGTTATTTCAAAATATATATATATATATAGTGATTAACTATTTAGTATAAAGTTTATATAAATGCATAAAAACTGCAATTAATACACTCAGGAAGTTTTACATTAAAAATATAAAAATGTTCTTTGAAATAAACTGTTTACTGTGGTTTAGGTTATATATATATAAGTTTAAAATTTAGTTGGATTAGTTAGGTGGGGAATAAAAAATTAATCATTACATTATTGTTTGCTTACGCTTAAGGTTTCAGGAAAAGATTCTAGTTTTATAGTTGCAAGAAAATAAAACATTCACAGTTAAGTATTTTTTGTTTTATAATTTTTAAAGATTCTACGACGAAAACGATTATTGGCTGTTTTAGTTATGGTTTTTTTTGATATATTTTGAGGGTTTCTTTCAGTTGGTTATATTTTTATTTTAAAGTGCATATTAGAAGGTAAAATAAAATTTTAAAAATTTTGAACAATGAATGTCAAATATTTGTTTTATAGAGTAAAAAAGTATTGACAAGATTTTAAAATTTTACTTTGAGCCTTATGTGTTATAAAAAAAGAAAAAAATATAAATTTAAAAAAATTATGAAATTTTTCTTAAATATAAAATATGAAAATTATTCAATTGTAACTAAAACTTACTTAAATTTGTGTTGAATTTGAATTATTTTTCCAGTTCTCAAGTAATTGCTCAAGTAAATGTTTCTTATATTTCTTTAGTGTGTAAAAGTATAAATTCACAGTGTCGACGCTTTTCCTTTTTAATTAAAAAAGTAGCAAAACAAAAAATTTTTCTTACAAGCTGAATTGAGAGAATCCTCTTTTAAGTAATTTTGAAAAAAAAAAAAATACTTTTTGATTTCTTTTCAGTTTTTTGTATGAAAATATGCTTTACTTGGGAGCTGGAAACAGGCCTTTAATATAAAAACAAATATGATTAAAATAAATTTTTATTCTTTTGTTTTTATTTTATGTGTTTTTTTTAAATTTTGAATTATGCGATAAAGACTTGTCAGTACTTAATTTTAAATTTTGGAAATTTATAAAATATAAGAATAACAATAATAAGAAAAAACAAAAATTAATTAAATAAAATAATGTGCATCTAGAACATATTTCCATTGACTTTGAATATCTTACACTGAAACCTCTGAACAAACGTTTAAAACATTGGCAGCTCAATACAGATCGGTGGATCGCCTTATGCGTATTATATAAATAAAAAAGAAAAAAAGAAGTATATTTTTAAAAATTTTTTTTTTGTTTTGTTTTCAAACAACAGCATTCAAAAACTTAATTGATGCAGGTTCTTGAAAAACAATTATATATAAAACTGACACGTTCTTCGTTTATAAATTTTCGACTTCACATGGCAAAAATTTTGCATTCCGGGATCAGCAACGGCAGCAACAACAACTTACAATGTGTGGCGCAGTGTCACAAAAATGAAAATCAAACTAATTTTAATAAAAAATTACAAAATATCACTAAATTTGGGATGCTAGAAATTGATGACAGAAGTGGCAGCAACAGCAACAGCAACGTAGCAAGAATTCATTGACAAATACAAAATTTTGTTGAAAAAAAACGAAATATTTTTAAAACAAAAAAAAAAAAAAAAAAAATTAACAGAAAAATATACAATATTTTCGACTACATATTTTAGCTAATTAGCTTAAATTTTATTTAATCATTATTTAGCCGATGTTAACATAAACATATGCATTTTAAATTTTTAGTTGTAATATTTATTTGCGTTTTGGTGTATTCTACCAGATTCTTTGAATCGAGTTTATTATTTCGAACAAACTTAGAAATTGTCAAATGGTCGAAATTTACCTTTTAAACAACTGTAATACTCTAAAAGACGGTAGCGCTCAAAAGCAGGTTTTGGGCTAAGAGTAAATAATCAAAAAGAAAACCCTGGCAGATAAAAAATTATTATTAAAGGAAGAAGTTACTTTAATTTAGATACTCCTTTAAGACTTTAAAGTTTCTTTTAATCAGACAGCAGAGTTATAAAAAGTTCAGTGAATTATGAACGCACTTTAGTACTTTTTAGTATTGCTGAAGCGCGTGCTAACGAACTGTGGTGGATGCGGGCTTAAGACTCCCATCTGATACCAAGAGTGTTTTCGAAAGAAATAAATTTTTTTTTAATGTTCGACATCTCTCTGCAGATAATGGCAAACCTCAGAGAACAAACATAAAACTTCTTGAGAATATAAAAATTGAAACATATTCTCAATGAAAAGATAATCTCAATGAAATCAAAAAAATTTAATAGAAAATTTTATGCAAAAGATCAATTTTACGGTACACAAAAAAAAAAAAAAATCATTTTTAAATGTACCTATGTCTTATATTTTTTTTAAATGTGATCTCTTGTACTGATATTTGATCGCAGCATATGAGGTGCACACTGAGATACCAAGAAATGTATGGCCGTTGCACAGGGACGTATGGCAGCTCTTATTAAGCTGGATGATTAAACAAACTGACATGGAAATTGAACCAATTACGGCATCTCATGACTACTACCGTTAAAAGACATAAAATTATAAACACAGTACTCGTGAAGGTCTTTTCAACAATATATAAAATCGGACTACGTATAACAGAGTTATGGAAAAAACTTATTTCACTGTTTTGCCGAGCCCACAAAAAAAACTTTGCACTCCGGCTTACTATGTATTCGGGTAAATGATCGACTGACCGAAGTCAAAATGAACATCCAAATTGTACAAATCTCGATTTTATCTTTAGCATAACATGCTTTAACATGAAGCATTACATGCTATCAAAAGAAGCATACAATTTTTTGCTGATTGCATTATTCGCCATATTTATAAGAATATTTTTTATATGTACAGACACGTACACATTTTTGCACACGACATAGCTCATCCACAATGACGACAACGGGCGACGAACGACAGGTCTCCACTCTGTCGTTGTATAGCCCATCCACAAAGACGACAACGGGCGACGAGCGTCAAACGTCACTTTTATTTTACATGTATTAGCCCATCCACAATGACGACAACGAGCGACGAGCGTCAAACGTCACTTTTTTTTCACATGTATTTCTTATGGGATGAACTTTTGGAGACAATCGCGACGACATTGTTGCCCGACATCAAATGTAGCTGTAGCCAGCTTCAATTTAATTCTAATTTGGCGACAAAAACAGACGACAAAAGTAAATAACAGCCATTGTTTACATTCGTGTTTTTTTCATGCCTGCTGCTCGAGTGCTCGTTTTTGTGTTCAATTTATATATTAATTGCAAACTTTGATGTTTGTTTATTAAATAATATAATTTAATTTAAATTCAATTCAATAACCTGAAAAAATATTGCTGATTTCACTAAGCACTTTCTGCTGTAGCTTGTTGTTGTCGCGTTTAAAAAATTCAAGTCCCCGAAATTTCTCTACAACGACAGAGTGGAGACCTGTCGTCCGTCGCCCGTTGTTGTCATTGTGGATGGGCTAGTAGAGAAATATCGGCGACAACAACAAGCTTCAACAGAAAGGGCTTTTGACATTTACTAGCAATTATTTCAATTGAAGTTGTGGTTTTTTTAATAAAAGTTGATATTATCTTTAACACTACTCGAAATTAAGTACGAGCTCAAATACAAAAAAACATGAAGCTTTATTCAATACGAAATAAAAATGAAAAGCGAAGAAATTATTTTTCAATAATTGGCAAAATTTTCAATCAACAATATTATTTCAAGTTATTGAATTGAATTTAAATTAAATTATGTTATTTAATAAACTCGCATCAAAGTTTGCAATTAAATATATAATAATACGAAAAAAACACGAATGTAAACAATGGCTGAATTTCTTTTTGTCGTCTGTTTTCGTTGCCAAATTAGAATTAAATTGAAGCTGGCTACAGCGACATTCGATGTCGGGTAACAATGACATCGCGATTGTCTTCAAAAGTTCGTCCCATAAGAAATACATGTAAAATAAAAGTGACATTTGACGCTTGTCGCTAGTTGTCGTCATTAAGGATGGGCTAACAAGCGACGATGGGCTCTTTAAATTTACATGTATATCTCATGGGACATAATTTTAGAGACTACGTCACGACATTTTTGCGTGACATAGAATGTCGTTGTCGTCGGCTTCAATTTATTTATAATTTGACATGCGACAAATGTAAATTTATTTTATTGTTTACATTTATCATTGCCTTTATTTCAAATATGTTTATTTAAAACTTAAATGTATTTAATTAGGTCACTCTCTATATTTCTCTACAATGTCAGTCTAGAGACACGCCATTTGTCGCATGTCGTGAGCAATGTGTTCAGACTATAAGAGTACGAACAGAATCAAATATCGTTAAGACCGGTGATATGGCCAAACAATAGAATGCATGCAAATTAACGAAAGAGTCCAAAATAAAATCGTTGGGCAAGAGTCACGACGACATATCGCCAGAAGAGAATCTAGTCTATTTTTTGCTGTGTCGCCCAACAATTTTCTCTTTGACGATTTTCATATTTGTGTTAATAGTTCGCTGTGTTTAGTGTTATGTTACTCCTTTTTTTATTTGTTTTTCTGTCGAATTCATGACCGCTACTATGACAGTATTTATTGAACCAATCACAGGACATGTTCGATATGACTCAGAACGGAACTGAAAGTTTTTAAATGTGTTTTGTTACCAATAGCTCAGTGGAAGTGCACTAGACTGTCACGGTGGAAGTAGGTTCGTACCCTGGCTGTGTAAATATCAGTAGTTAAATTATTTATATCACAATGCCGTTTCATAAGCTGCTCACTCCAAAATAACCTTTAAAAAAAATTTGCTTTAACACCTTTAAAAAATTGAAAATTTCATTTGTTATTAAAAAAAAAATATTTTAAATAAAACAAAAAAAATTTTTTGTGGTTTTGCCGGAGATTAAATCAAGGTCACTCGAGTACTAAACATGAACACTAGCAAGCTCGGCTAGTGTTCACAAACTTGGTATCTCAATGACAACGTCATGAAAAAGGGACCGGTTGATTTCATATGTTGGTGGCAGAATTGGGACCGGTCACTATTACTTTGGAACCTATCACGTGATAGGTTCTGAACCGGTTTTTTTCACCGTAGGGTTATGTCAATTTGAACCAACTGAACTGCTATTTTCAACCTTAAATCATTATCCAAAATTGCTTAATTTATACATATGTATTTGGAAAACTGATTCTGTTCGGCCATGACCCATTTCCACTTAAATCAAAAAATACTCTGGTACTCTTACCAGACTTGAGTGTCAGCAAATTATGACTCTATTGGGTAGAGTTGATAATCTGATGTGACTCACTTGCTATTGAGAGAAGAAAATATCTTACTATGATTAAATAGAGTAGTATTTTGTGGTATTGTTTTGATGAAGCCTTTTGCTCTTTTGCTTAATTTTTCCTGTGAAAAAATGAGTGAATTGAGTATTGTTTGGGTAATTTTTGGTTTTTGGGTTTTTTAGGTATTTGTTTTGGCACGTGTTGCAGAACATTTGGAATTGAATTTGGTTTTTATTCAGCAACAAGGTTTGATATTTTGTAAATCTTGTTTGGCAGAATATATTAAGTGATTGAAAAATGCAAAATTCCATACAAAATAGACTACAAGTTAATATGAACCATATTAACGGAATAACGCTATAAAAGATGTAAATGGTTCTAAGATACTTTATAAAAACAAAAAAATTTTTAGAAAACAAAGTGTTCTTCTGCGTAAACTGCGTTACTAATTTAGGTGAAGGGAGGAGTGTTGGAATGCACTACGATAAGTAACAGTATGGGGATTCATAAATGTGATAAAAAATGAAGAAAATCTCTGAAGAAAAATTATAGTTAATAAAACAACCTCTTCAAAAAATGTCCTCCTAACTGTTTTGAACTGTTTACCATCTTCATATTTGACCGTTTAAATTAAAAGTTAACTGTTGAAGAGTTTAGTAAGCGCGTTATTTTTCTGAGCTTCTATTTTGATTTCGTTTCCTGTCCCCACCTCAGCATATATCTAAGAAGTTTGGAAAGTTGCTATAGCGACAGGTTTTGCAGTTAAAGTACGAATACTATTTATCAAAAAAGTTTCCTTACGACTTGCATTATCATTTTCAGAAAAAGGAAATCAGTTCAAGCACCTCGAATTTCACTTCAAAAACATGTTTGAATTGTCTTAAGTGAGTCCGATAATTTGGAATAAATTGGAATAAAACACACGGAGAGAAAAAAATCTGGCTATAATCAAGCTCAAAGCGTTCATAACTGAAATCAGCTTAATAGAGCTCAAAAGCCATCTCATAACATGCTATCGCAGTTTATGACTGAAATTGGGCTTGAAAATTTTATTGATAAATATGTCAATTTGTGCTTAATAATTGCAATATTAAGCTTGTTTGTAAAAAATTCATTTTGTTGGTTTTTATTTTTGCACATTTAAAACATGAGCAGCCGAACGACGTAATTCTCAGTTGGTTTTTGTTCCTGTTAGTGATAAAAGTACAGAAAATAAATTAAAACATGAAATTTTTCTGTCCGAATTGAATGAAATGTATCTTTTTTGGACAATGAATATAGTAGGTATTAATATATTTTTTATGCATTTGAAAATTTGTGGAAATAAGGAAAAACTACATAAGTCAGATTTTGATAGTTTTCAGTTTTCAATTTAAATTTATGTCTTTTTTTTTGTCTAAAAATCATTAACTGTGATCGATAAAAAAAAAAAAAAAATACGATTAATAGAATTGCTTTTTGTGCATCAGATAATTTAATTAATTCAATTTCCACATAATTGGACTTATGTTGTTTTTCCTTATTTTCAGTTTTTTCCACTGAAATATAGTTGCCATTTTTGACATATTTTGATAAACAATTGTAAAATTTCTTAGATTGGGCATATTAAGTTTTTTACTAACAATCCATAAACGGCATGCATTAGATACAAATGACCATGTTTTTTGATAAACAACACCAAAATGACATGAATTGGGCACAAGTGAGCATATTAATGTTTTTGATTAAGAATCCAAAAATTTATTATATTGAACGCATGTGAGTATATTAACTTTTTTTTGATAAATTCTCTAAAAATTACATACATTATGCACAAATGGTCGTGTTAATTTTTTGATAAACAATCACATTAGCGCTTAATATCAAGAAAATTTTGGCTTCGCTCAGAATCATTGCCAAAATTAATTGGTTTCGGATTATTTTCAGCTCAAATTTCTCTCCGTGCAGATACTATGCTAGTAAATCAATTCTCAGGAAGCATAATCAAAAAAATACTATACTTGATGCAGCATTGACTTGATTGAGAGCATTGACTTTTGGATCAAAGATGAACTGATACTTATTGGAGATAGAAGTTTTAGAATTTTTTCAGAATGTTAACCGGTGTTAAAATGAAGAATGTTAACATTTTAAAAGAAGACACCCCTAAAAAAGGTGTGTGACTACCCCGATTCATTTCAACACATGTAGTTATCTGAAACAAAATATTTTAATAGATTTTTACTACACAGTTAAAAATGTTGGACTAGTTTTTAATGCAAACTTTGGTTTAAAGAAATTTTTAATCCTAAAAGTACTATTTCTTATTCCATATTTTAGTTTAATTTTTTTTAATGCGAATAAGTTTAAGGCTCAGTGAATAAAGGCCTAACGAACTAACGGCTAAAAAAAAAAATGAAATAATGCCTAAAAATTGCAACAAAAAATTATATAGGAATTAGGCGGTTGTTCATTATGAAAGAATGTCTAATATTTTAGGCATTCCTTCATTAAAATTGTTAAAGCAATTGATTTTCCCTTTTACAAAATGCATACACTATCTTGTAAACATTCTGTAAAAGGGAAAATTAGACTTTCCTTCATTTTTAAAGTTAGACGTTCTTTCACTTTCTTCTTAGGCGTTCTTGTTTAGGCATTCTTTCATTTTGAAAAATTAGGCATTAGTTCGTTAGGCCTTTATTCACTGAGCCTAAGTTTAATTTTAAGACTATTTTTGGACTAAAAATTTGCATTAAGGTAGTATTTTGCCACTGCTGCCACTGCTGCATTGTAATTCAGGTATACGATTGAAAACTACTACTACTACGAAGTTTAAGCTAAATATAATTCTAAATGTTGTTTAGAAAAAGCATCCGAAATTTATTTTTAATTAAATGAAACAAATTGTTTATTAAAATCTGAACCAAAATATTATTACATACATTATTACAGTAAACAGTGCTTAAAACTGTGTGGATTAAATAGTAATCCTTTTCGGATTACAATATTTTAAACTTTTTTGGATTAAAATCTAATCCTTTTTGGACTATAACATTTTTCACTTTCTGTGGCTTTTTGGATTGAGAAATTTAAAACTTTTCATTGGATTAAAAAATAATCTTTTTTTGGTCGTGTCCTATATGTAATCCAAAAAAGTTTAAAATTTAGTTCAAGATTTTTAACCGTGTAGAAAAATATTTTAGATTTTCTGTTTTTTTTTTAGAATAGATTTTTTTTTAAATTATGGTTTTCTTTTAAATAGGGGTAAAAAATAAAAAAGAAAGATTAAAAAAAACAAGTCTACTTCCTGCGAGATGGTTGAGTGGAGGGGGTATTGAAATGCAATACGATATATAACGGAAGGTTAGGAGGGTCACGGTCAAAAATAGCTGAAAATCCTTCTCGTAGTTTATGGACGACTCGTAAGTACTGTTTCAAAAGTAAAATATAGCGTGTACCAAAACTCTTGGGAATTATCTAAACTGCCCAGTTGGTACATAACAATTGGAAAATTTTTCAAACACAGTTACAAAATGAGAACTTCATAGGTCTTTACAAAACCATTGAAACAAATGAAAAAAAATATATTATTCTATTGTAATGCTTATGTTTATGTTAACGCATATTATAAATTAATTTTGACAATATTTTAAAAACGATCTTTGATTTAAGCCGAACTATACTTTCTTAACAGAAAGTATAAATTTCAATAAAAATTTAGAAAAAATTTCAGAAATCATCAATTGATATCTATAAAATATTAAGTGTTAATCAAAAAGAATCTATTGTAATTTAGTCAAGATAAAATGAATTTCAGAAAAAATAATTTAGAATTAAAAAAATCAAAACATAAAATCAAAAAAAAAAAAAAAATCAATTCAAATTCAGAAAATATTATTACTTTAATTGAAAATCAGAAACTCAAATTTGTCATGTTTGTCATTTCAAAATGGCAGATATTTTTTGATCTTTCAAAGATTTAATATGTATTTAAAATGAAATTTTCGAATTTTATTTGATAATTTCTGGATTTCAAAAGGAATGTTTCGATTTCAGCTGATATTTTCTCATTAACAATTGATAAAAAAACACAAAAAACAAATTGGTCATTTCAGCCCTTGAACGGACATTGACCGAGCTTCTTATGATCAATAGTGTTGTGTGTGTCATTAAATGTTTGCACACAATTGACCGAGAACTGGAACTTCATGTTTTATGCCGACTCCGAACGATTAAAGTTAATGTTCTCAAGAAGCTTTACATGGCATTATTTACTCTCTGAGGTTTGCCATTGTCTGAAGAGAGGTGGTGACCGATCAGACAATTTTTTTATTGAAAAAACTTTTCGCCGCGGCTGGAGATCGAACTCGGGCTCCGAGCATGCTAAGCCACACACTTAACCTGCATGCCACAGTCACCACAAATGATTAACAATTGATATTTGTCTAAATTTTCATATATAATTTTAGAATTTAAATTTAAATTTTCTAAAAGTCGAATAAAACTGAAGAATTTTAATTGAAGTTTTTCTGCTCTGAATTGCATTAAATTATTGCTGGATTTTTATAGATGTTGGCTGAATTTGAAATATAATGTATTTAGCTATTTAAATTGATTTTTTTTTTTATATCATATGCAATTTTTCAATTTAAATTAATGTTTTCTGAATGGAATTTCTGAAAAATTGTATTTCTGATTTTCAATTGAGTTTCTCTGAATATTAAATGAATTGAATGGATATCAGTTGATTTTTTTGGAATAACAATTAATGTTTGTTTTTAATTTTAAATATAATTTCAGAATTTGAATTGAAATTTTCTAAAATTCAAACAGAATTAAGCCTTCTGAATTTCAATTGATGTTTTTTGAATTTCAAATGGAATTTCTGAATTTCTATGGAATTTTTTGAATTTCATAATTAACAAATAAATTTAAAAATAAAAAAAAAAATTAACTTTTTGTTGTAATTTTTTTTTTCTAATGACTTCCTTTATCAGTTGTTGACATTCAAGGACAAACTTCCATCTAGTTCTGCTAAAGTACATTTAAGACGCTTTGTTTCTATTTTTATTCATTTCATCTATTTTAGTATTTAATATGAATGAATAATTTTTTTGAAATAACACCTGCCTTAGTATTATTTTTCATAAAATTATAACTTGAGCTCTGAATTCAATAAAATTTTGCATTAATAACAAAAAATTGTGAAAAAAAGTAAACAATTCATAACGTAGCATAACATAAAAATTAAATAAAAACACAGACATTCGCAATTCAATTTAAGATTTTTGTTTTATTTACTTTACTTATAATTTATATAAATATTAATTATCAACGATTTATTGTGTTTATGCAATAATATTTTTTGTTTTTTTTTTTTTTTTTGTTTTAAAAAATTAATTATATATTTTATATACATATGTTTATATAAACTTCTGCCGTTCCATACTCAAGGCTATACAATAAAAATTACTTCATATATATAAAATAGCTAGTGTAAAAAAAAAAAATACTTTACCAAAGTCAACATGATAGACAAGAAAATGTCACAAAAATTAGGCAGTTAAACGAAGAATCAGTTACTTCCGGGACTTTTTTTTTTTTTTTGTTAATAATATTTCTTGCTGTTTTTTTGTTTGTTTTTGTAGCAATATGCATTCATTAGTTAACAATTTTTATGAAATAAAAGAACAAAAAAAAAAAACGATTAAAAAATAAAATGTTTGAATTATAAAAATATGCATGGTTGGATTTTTATTAAGTATAAATACAAAAAGGAAACGGAAACAAAAACAAAAACTTTAACATAAAAACGCATTGACGTTTATGTTTACAAGTAGGTTTCATATACAGCGTTGCATTTTCACATTTCACAATCGTTTACAAAAAAGAGCAATAAAATAAAATATTTTTGGTAGTTAAACAAATAAATTACAAACAAACCAAAAAAGAAAACAATATAGCTAGCTGTTATATAATGAATATTATGTTGAAAAAAAAAAATAAGAAAATCTTTTCATAACCGGGTTTCAGTTGGTAGTAATGAATAACAACGAGTAGCAGTAGTAGATGAAGAGGGTACTAGCAGGATGAGTAAAGGAAGCATTCCGCTTGTTAGTGTTAATTCTTTATAATAATTATTGTACACTGACTATGTAAAAATTTGTCAGTAAAGAAAAAAAAAAAAAACACACACACTTGCATCTTGCATATTTATAGGCGCGCGGCGTAGTAGCAACAGTAATATTTAACCATAATCATGAAAATAACAGTAATAATAGTAAATCTGCAAGTAACTGTTTTGAAAACAATTTAAAAAAAAACTGTTTTGTTTTTATTCAAGTACATAAATGCTCAAATATAGCAAAGATAAGCTTATAAAATCAAAAAGGTTTACAAAAACGAACTAAGTTACAATTTTAAAAAATTTTTAAGAAAATTAATATAAAACTTTCTACAATTTTTTCAAGCTAATATTAAAAATGAAACCAAACCCAAAACAGTGAAGAATTTTGTAGTGGCTAGTAAATAAAACGAACACAATGCAAAATTAATTTCTAAAACTGCAGCAACAATAACAAAAAACATTGCATTACAGTTACACTAATACATAAAAAAAATTTCTGCAACCAACTTAATTAACTTTAGTGAGCTTTTTAAAATTTGCCCCAAATTTTTGCGATTTGTTGTGCATAAAAATTGCAATAATTAACAAACAACCTTCATACACCCATTCACAAACACACACATACACATAGACAACACACCCTTACTTCATATTTTGTAAACATAAAAATAATTCATTTATATAAAATATTAAATAATTATTTGTTCAATTTTAATTTTTGTTCGCATCATGTTTGCAATTTATTATTGTGTCTCATGTGCTGCTGGTGACAAAAATGAGGAATTATATTATTTTTATAATTAAAAAAAAACAACAATAAATTACAAAAAATAACATTAGTAGCAATAAAAGGCACTAAAATAGTACAGCATGTTTTGTTATATGAGTTATATTGCACTCATTTTAATTAATTTGTCAATTAAAATAATTAATATTTGTGAAAACACAACGTGAACTGAATTGCTATTTAAGCGATTGATTTCTGTGGATGAAAAAAAAAACCCAGATTGATAAAGGTGGTGCACATATCCTATAAAATTTTTATACCCCCACGCGTACTGCGTAAGGGGTATATTTATTTTGTCACGACGTGTTTAACGCCCAAAAAGAGGCGTGGTAGGTATAGAAAAGTATATATTTTCTTAATCAGCATCACCACCTGAGTTGAATTAGCCATGTCCGTCTGTCTTTCCGTCTGTCCGTCTGTCTGTCTGTCCGTCTGTCTGTCTGTCTGTCTGTCTGTGGACACGATTGCAGCCATATTTTTGAAGCTATCATACTGAAATTCGATATTTAAGCTTTTTTCTAAAAAACTAAGATAAATTTGGGCAATGGGCTGAATTGGATGAAAACCACGCCTACTTCCCATACAACCCCAACATTGAAAACTCTACAAAGAAGCTAATATTAAACCTACAATACTGAAATTTGGTATATGGGCATTTCCACAGAAAGGTCTACCGAGACCGAAAAAAAAATTGTTAAATAAACAAATAATTTTTTTGTTATTATTTAAAAAAAATGCTTGAATTTTTATAATTTACTGCATTTACAACTAATTTGAGATTTTATTCTGAGAAAATTGGCCTGATATCTGAGAAATATGTTTTTCGTGCTTTTAGCTGCTTTTAAGGACTTTTTCTCTTTAGTATTTTTCGTTTATTTATCAACGTTATGCTTGCACTCTTCTTATAAAATCCATCTATAAACTACATATAAAAAATAAAAAATAAAAAGATACCAAACTAAGCACGATTTACGGTAAATTTTTTATATTGCTGTAACTACTATTCGAATGTCGCGTTCTTGTACCTAAATCATCGTATGTTATCAGAACTTCGTGATCGTTCTTAGCAAGTGTCTGAAAATTGTAACTTAAATCAAATTTGGTCGCCTTACTATAAAAAAAAAGTTACTGCAGGTAAAAATCATACTAAACATTTAATATTGATCATCAAAATGTGTCGCGTTCGCGATCATGCGCCGTTTTTTAAATATACTTTGTATGGGAAGTATGGAAAGGTTTCATTCGATTTTGCTGAATTTTTTACTAAGTGTAAATAGTTCCAATTAGATCTCATGAGTTTATTCTCAAGTCATTGGATTGATTTTTAATAGATTTTTAAGAAATTTTCCATTTTGAGAACGTCAATTTGTATGGGAGGTATACGTGGTTTTCATCCTATTTGGCTTATTTTGGAACATGATCTTTATTTTTACAATATAAGCTTAAATATCGAATTTCATTACGATAACATAATAATAACGGCTGTAATCATGTCAACAGACAGGGGGACATACAAAAACAGGGTTAAGTCAACTAAGATTGTGATACTGCAGGATAATGTATGCACTTTTCTATATCTGCCACGCCTCTTTATGGGCGTAAATAACGTCGTCATAAAGTAAATAACAACATACGTAGTAATGGTGGGGTTAACACAATATATCATAATTTTTCTCACTAGCCTCATATATTTTTTTATTTTTTTATTAATATAACTAAAATAAAACTTCCAAATAATATATACGATGTTTTTGTTAGGTAATGCAATATTTAGATGAAATTACTTTAACTAATTCTTATTACAAACGTGATGAGAAAAAATGTCGCGTGCTAGATGTCGCGTTCGCGATCACTCTTAAGCTCAATAAAAAAAAAGCTAATGGAAATATGTCAAAATGACAACTATTTCTTGAAAGCCACATTAATCTGTTTTAATTTATAATTTACCGCTGTAAAATATTATGTTGCGTTTCGCAGATATCTGCATTTTTCTAGATGAAGTCGAAAACGAGTTCCATTTTTTGTCGCGTTCGCGATGCCATGTTTGTTGCTAATATTTTGGAAACATAAAATCTAGAGAACCTAACTTTTTTTTCTAAATATAGTGCTAATAAAATGCTATCTAAAACTTGAAAAAAAAGAAAATTTGTTTTGAGTTTTATTTATTATTTTGCTCCTCAAAGGCGTACGAATGTCGCGTTCGCGACTATGGAAATGCCCATATGTATATTCTATGTCAAAACTGAGGTGTGTTATAAAAATGGGCGTCATCCACCCATTAACACGCCCACCTCCCATACAACCCCAAAATTTAAAAATCTATAATGAGGCTAATATTAAAGTTACAAGACAGAAACTCTGTATTTGTGTATTCTATGTCGAAACTGAGGTATGTTAGAAAAATGGGCGTCATACACAATCTAACACGCCCACCTCCCATACAACCCCAAAATTTAAGACTTTATAAAAAGGCTTGTATGTAAGCTGCAGGAAAACAATTTGATATGTATGTATTTTACACACATAAAAATAACGAAATCTTCTAAAATCTCATACAAAAAGCTCTCCAATTTAAGATTCTTTAACTCTTAAGAATCGGGCGTAGGGGTATTTTAACTTCGGCCAAGTCAAAGATATTCCTTACTAGTACATTTTTATGTTTATTATGTGAATTATTGCCGCATTATTTCCAACATACAAACCTGTTATCCTTACAAACAAAATCCAGATTTGGATTAATCCAAATTAACTAGTTAGGACTAGTTAGTTTAACTTGTAGTTGTAGATATCACGGTAAGATAGCGTGATGCACTGATAATGCCCATAACGCCATCTAGCTATCAAATACTTTTCTTACAAACTAATCGTAAGCCTAGTTCATTACGTTACGGGTGATGGCGTTGTAAGCGTAGACATTTGTTTGCTTGGTAACATATTTTATGTCCACAATGCCATCTAGCTGTGATTTATAATTTAAATCCAGCTTTGAATGTTAGAAAGAATGCGACTTTTAAGGTGTCAAGATTTCTTTTAACAGAAGTCTTCTTCTTGCTTATTAAGACGCAAGTGAAAAATTGGAGAAAAATTAGGTTTTTAAGAAGATTCTAAGAACTGATCTGTTGTTTATGAAAATTAAGCTCAATCACGTAGATACGTAGGATCTAATAACTCTGACTTCAGATTCGTAAAGATTTGGAGTTACCCAAAACCTTCGACTTAAACAGAATTTGAGATAAAAATGCATTTAAAAATAAATTAATATATAAGGATATAAATAGATTTATTAACATAACTTTAAAAAAAAAAGCTGCATAAAAAGCAAACAAAATAAAAAGCAATTTTTACTAACTTTTACTAAATGAAGGGTGACAAAGGAAATGATCTTTACTTGGAAACGTATCTAACTGCTTCAAAATTTCGAGATAAGCATTATCCATGTCGTAATTGTTTCTAGTCGAATCAAACCTTCGTGAGGCGTCTCCAGGAAACGGCAGGCTCGGAAGTGCTAATGTGCCAGCTTATCTGAGCGGCAAGCTTCTTTGGCCCTTAAGGAAAGGTTCTGCGTCGGGTTTAAAGTCTATCATATAAAAATCCTTTTCAATAATACTTACAAGAACAAACACAAGAATGATTCCCAATTCTGAAAACGACTACCGGCACCTGGAATGCCCGTAACCTAAATGGTGTCTCTATCCAACTAGTTTATATCTTCCAAAGATATAAAGCTGATATCGCTGCAATCCAAGAAATGCAATGAAAAGGGTAGCGTTGCTCACGGCAAGAATCCTGTGATATCTGGCACAGTTTGCTGTAAGATGCGAATGTGTAGTTCATAAGAAACTACGGCATCATGTTCAAGGCTTCAATGGTAAATTTGTTAACACCAGCAAACTTTGACAGAGGACAAGACGTTATGACCGTTCGGACGTTACATTCGTACACATTTCTTTGTATATTTTACACATTTTGCAATGAGCTGTTCAATTAAGATAAATCTGTTTAAATAGCCCTCAATGCGTATTTAAAATTATAATTAAAAAACAAGTAAAGAAAGTCTAAAGTCGGTCTAGGCCGACTATGAAATACCCTAAACTTACTTTTCAAAAACAAAAAATTGTTATTGTAAATGATCGTCTCCGTGGGCGGATGAAGCCTATACTTTAAATGCATTTAAATGTTGATGAAAAATTTACACATACCAAGTTTTATTCCTGTAGCTCACAGTTAATGCCTTTATTGTGCTTTCGCTATGGGAGGTGCGCGTGTTCATGGACGGATTACTCCCAATTTTTAAACACACCTTAGTTTTGGTATAAAATACATATATTCCAAATATAATTTCTCTATGACAAACATAACCTTATTTATTGAGTTTTAAACTTTTTGGGTTGTATGGGAGGTGGGCGTGTTCGTTGGCGGATGACGTCCATTTTTCAAAACCATCTTTGTCTTGTCATAAAAAACATATGTGTCAAATTTTAGCTCTCTAGGTAAAACAGACGCTTATTTATTGCGTTTTCAATTTTTGGGTTGTATGGGAGGTGGGCGTGTCTCCGTGAGCTGATGACGTCCATTTTTCAAAGACATCTTTGTGTTGATAAAAAACACGTGCACACCAAATTTTATTGTTGTAGGCTTGTTATAAGCTGAGTTATGCAATTTTCAATTTTCGTGTTGTATGGGAGGTAGGCGTGTCCGTGGGCGCATGATGTCCATTTTTCAAACCTATCTTTGCTTTGTTATAAACATCTTTTTTGTAGGTTAAACAGAGGCTTATTTATTGCGTTTTTAATTTTTGGGTTGTATGGGTGGTGGGCGTGTCCGTGAGCGGATGACGTCCATTTATGAGCTGAGTTAGACTTATTATGAGCTGAGTTATGCAGTTTTAAATTTCTTATTTTTGTTGACCATTCGAACGTTACAAAAAAGGATTTTAAAATATTTATGCAAAATGGTTGGTCACACATTGAAAGTGTAAAAGAGCAAATAATTAAAAACAAAATAATTTTAACAAAGGTTCAACAACATCTTAAAAATCGGAATATTAAAGCCACAGATAAGAATTGAATGTGGTCGGACGTTACACATTTTTTCCTCCATATTAAAAAATTATCATGATTGATTTTGAAAAATTTATTATTAACGCAAAGAAATACATCTTCGTTTAAATTATTAAGTGAAAAATTGCCAAAGTTGGCAAGGAAAATATATTTGGTCTAACAGTCGGAAAGTTCAGTTTCCATGACAACACTCCCGGGAACGGAATAAGACTGATTGATTTCGCGGCAGAACGAAACGTAGTGGTCGGTCGCACTAGATCAGTGGTCGGCACACAAGAAGCACATGCATTGCATCACGTATTTTCATGCTCTTTCAATCACTCGACAAACAACTATTGCAGAAGCAGCATTGTTTTAAATCATACACTGAGAAAAAAACACATACCTTGCTCCGGTCAAAAATTTCTCTATTTTCGATAATAGCAATTTTCTCTTTTTCAAATAAAATTCTCTTCAATTAGAATAAATTTTCACATTTTCGAAGAAATATTTCTTTACTTCTAGGAAATGGAAATATTTCAATGTCTCTAATAATGATAAGTATTTTTCTCACACAAAAAATTTCTCATTTATAGAGACAAATTTATTGAAAATGAAAAACTTTTCTTATATTTTGATAAAAAATTCGCTATGAGAAGTATTTTCTTCAATAAAAACAAATCTTTTCTCAAAAATAAAAAGTTTTTTCTTAAAAAACGATATATTTTTCTTTTTCATGAGAGCTTTTTATCATTTTTAGAGAATTTTTAGTATCGAAAATAGAGAATAGCATACTCTGGAGCAAAGTCTATACCATATTTAGTGTACACTCAGAAAAAAGCTTATTGGAATATGATAAAAAAGCATCATATATAGAGAAAAATGGTCGACATCGACAAATCTTGGAGAAGACCCTAGATAAACAAATTGACACACATCATCTTTTTGTCGATTACCTTCTGAAATTGGTGTTCCTGCAAAGCTTATACGTTTTTGCAGGATGAAACTGAGCAACACCAGCAGCGCAGTGAAAATCGGGAAGGACCTTTCCCCTGCTTTTGATCCCAAGTGAGGTTTCAAAGAAATCAATTCCTTATCGTTCGAATTTTTTAAATTTAGTTATGGTATTTAATTCTAGTAATTTCATTTAATATTGCTGATATTGACATCAATGGCCATTATAACGGGAGAAGTCTTAAAGTACAGCCTAAAAAAAGAGTCGAGTCGCACGGGTCTCGCAGTGAACGCAGTTAAAACGAAGTACCTTGTATCAACAAACAAAAAGTTTTGAAAACCGTCACTGTTGACAACACCTCGTTTGAGATTGTGAAGAACTTCGTGTACCTGGGATCCTGCATTAACTCCTCCAATGATATCAGTATTGAGATTAAACGAATTGGACTCAGTAGGCAATTGAGTAGCAGATCTCTCTCTCTCTCTCGATGAACAAAAGTGACGCTCTATAAGTCAATAATCATGCCTGTCCTACTATAAGCATCACAAACCTGGATGTTGAGCAGCACTGATGAAAGGACTTTGGGAGTGTTCGAGAGAAAATTCCTTCGAAAGATCTATGCTCAAATCTATGTCAATGGCGAGTACCGAATACGATGGAATCACGAGCTGTATGAGCTATATGCCGACATTGATACAGTCAAACGTATTAAAACTGAGTAGGTTCGCTGGCTAGGTCATGTCGAGAGAATGAACGACGACGCTCCAGCAAAAAATTATTCTATTTGATACCCAGGGGCGGCCAACGCAGACGACCAAGCCATATATAACAAACAATGATTTTTGTTTAAAAATAATTTATCTGTTGTTGTTCGTGCTTTTTCTGTGAAGATGATTTTCTACATTAACTTTTAAATACTTAAACGTGTCTTCCTTCCCTAAGTTATACCGGTTGAAAGATTTGTATATAAAAAAGGACTTGGTCAAAGTCCTTCAAGGTTTAGATTAAAAAAAAAATATTTTTTGAACATTAATAATGTTACTTAAGTAAAAGTAATAATTGTGGAGTTTACATTCAAATCCAGATAAGTTATTGGAAAAAAAATTTTAGTTAGAAATGCCATTCGCATAATGCCATTCCATAAAATCCATTTTGATAAAAATGTTAAAAATCCCAAAGAAAATGCATTAAAAAAATCTCCTTTTCAATCAAAAGCAGACATGTGCAATGTAGGTTTTCAATCAAAACCAGATAAGTCCAAGCAAGTTTTCATTTGTGTAGTTTTCATTCAAATTTTATAAACTTTTTATGTCAAAACGTTGGTATGAGTAATAAATTTAACATTTTTGTGGATTTGGGTATGTGTTCTGTAAAAAATTAAAAGTTAAAAGCAAAAAACATTTTTTTTTTATTCAAAAGGACCTTTAGCAGAATCGAAATTGCTTTGGCGAATTAACTCCGAGTTGAAAAAAAGTATGCAAAAATCATTTTAATGAGTTTCTCTAACTTTTGAGACTCTGAACGGCTGAATCTAAATTTTGATTCATTTCTAACTTTCAAAACCAGACAAGTTCAAATTTGAAATTGAAATATCATTGAAGACCATTTTTTTCGCATAATATATAATTGGTTTGTTTCTAAAAAAAATGTCCTTAAAAATGAAGACTTTTTTCGATTTCCAAACAATTCGATCGAGATTACCACGAACAAACATATGAATAAATTATAACTCTTCTATATTGCTAGATTAATGCTAAAATAGTTTTGTTTTATGTCATCAAGCCCACCTTTTTGGACTTTGGGGAATTTCATCAGCTAACAAAATTATTTTAAAAACAAAAACATCTTTAAAAGGTTGCTCTACCTTCGCGGTATATTATTTCTCACGAACAACGAGCTTTAATCTAATTGCAAGCATAAAAAAAAATTATAACAATTGTGTTGCCAAATTTGTATTGCAACAACAAGCAAATATGCTAGCGTACAAACAACTAAGCCTGGCAATAATGTGCGTTAGCGTTGCCAGATTATTTTGCAAACCCTTAAAGAACGAAATGCAATTCAATTTGCTGCACATACATACTTAGCTAAGGTATGTTGAATGCCTTAACACACAACAACAAACACACACGTAGAAATAATTGTATTTTGTTGTTGTAATAGTAGCAACAACCAGTGCTGCCATGTGTATAAAATTGTACAAATATGTTTATTGTCGCTTTGAAATTCGTGGTATTTTTGTGCTTAGCTGTGGTTATCAAATGAAATTGCATTTGGCTGCACTTGTTGTAGTTGTTTTTGCTGTTGTGTGATTTTTGCAATGTATTACAACAACACCCACCATAAGTTCCAAGCGGACAAATAAACAAATAATTATATGAACACATTGTTTTGTGAAATAAAATGGAGAACAGCAGGCGTTAAGCTTTTGGCATGCATTTAATTTTATTTGCTTTTGTTTTGCGGCAAAAGCGGGTCGTTCACTCTCAAATTTCAATAACAGCAAAAAAGCAACAAATAAGCTTGCTGCTCAAATAGAAATTCAGCACAAAAATTGCCTTTAGTTTTGCATTAAAATAATCAATGTGGCAACATGGCCAAAATTACTTTAAAGTCTTAGCCAATATTTATTGGCGTGCTTTATTTGTTTTGTTTTTTTTTTTTTTTGTTCTGCTCGTCCTTGCTACTCTTGACATTAATGTTGTGCTCTTATGTTGCTGTTGTTATTGTTGTTGTTGCCGTTGTTGTTTTTGTGGAATGGTGGCATATAAATTCGTAACGAGTGCGTCGTCTGGTGGCAGCTTATTGTTTTTTATGCTACTCTACCCGAAGTGAATCTTTGACGCGTGATGGCGAGGCGGCTTGTTTGGTGTTCTCAAATATTTATGGCGCCAATGCGGACCAATATTTAATAATTTTTTCTATTTCTATCTTCCTTCGACCTGTTTTTAGTGTGAGGGTGGCATTTATTGTAGCTATTTTTGTTAATATTGGCTAGAAGCTCGTTGCATGAATTGAGCTGTTTTTAAGTCGACCTCATAAAAACCAAATTTTGTGGGATTTTTGTTTTATGCATGAATAAATAAAATAAATGATTCATGCCATGGTGAAATTTTTATTTAATTTATATTTGCATAAATTATTTGATATATTGAGCATTATAATGAGTACAGAATGTAGGGCAAAATAAGGAGGAGGAGGAGGAGGAGGAGGAGGAGACATAAAGAGAGCACTTTGAATGGTTATTGTAATGATGGCTCATTTTGGCAGCCGCTCTAAGGATATAAGGATAATATCTATAGCAAGTGGGTCTTTTTAATTAATGTAATTTGCTTATAGAAGAGCGTATTAATTTTAAGCATTGATGTTTGGCAATTGACGTTTGAGAGGTTATAACAAAAACCTACAAATCATAAACTTAACAGGAGGATAAAAAAAGAAAAATAAACAGGCAGCCAAAATTCTAATTATTATTATAAATATTCAAATCTAAATATTATGCACAACAAGTTGCTTTCTGCATAAATATAGTATTGTGGTGTTTTGGGATCTAGAAATTTTATTTTGAAGTGACGACGCTACGTCTTATCACACGTTTAAAGAAAAAAGTTGATAACAAAAATGAACCGAAGTTTCATTGAAGCATGACTCGTAACGACAAAATTTTTGATACGAAAGTAAAGAGAAAAATTTTTAACCACATGACAAGAATAACATTAAGGTTGCGCAACGAAATTCCCCTTTTTAAAATTTCTAGTATCGAAATACACCTTCAGAAAGTTAAACTTTTCAAATGACACCCTTTTTAAAGTGATTTTTTTTAAAATGTAGTTTTCAGTATCGAAATACACCTTTTGTAGTATCGAAATACACCTTCAGAAAATTCAACTTTTCAAATGAAACACTTTTTAAAGTGAACTATTTTAAAATGTAGTTTTTACAATTTCAACTTAACGGAATTCTCTCTCAAAAAAATGTCTTTTACAGAATATCATATTGCAGAATTGCTTTTATATGAAATTCTCCTTGTTAAATGTTTAAACAGTGAAAAACCTCGCAATTTTTATCAGTGCAAACATATTCAGTCCAATCATGAAACATTTTCTCCCAGGAGTTATAATTGAGAGTTTCCGGTTTTAAGATAGCAGACAAAGATATCTCATTTTTTATTTCATTTCATAAATATTGGCGGTTGATGAACAAAATTGCATTCAAAATTTCCGAATAGTATGTTAACTTTATCTTAAAAACGGAAACTCCCATTTACAACTCCCGGGAGAAAATGTTTCATGATTGAGATGATTCTTTTAAATTTTGTTGTGCTTTTAATCTCACTTTAATGAAATTCTCTTTCACGAAATTCCCCTTTACAAATTTTCACTATAAATTTTCTTTTTCACGAAATTCCCCTTTACAAATTTTCACTTTATAGAATTCCCTTTTCACAAAATTCTGCTTGTAAAATATATCAACTGTAAAAAACTCGCACTTTTTATCAGTGTTTACATATTCTTTTAATTTTGTTTGACGTAGAATTTTGTAAAGGCCAATTTTGTTAAGGAGACTTTTGAAAAGGGAAATTTTATGAAGGCGGATTTTGAAAAAGAGGATTTTTGTAAAGGTGAATTTAAAAAAAGCGGAAATATGAAAAGAGGAATTTTGTAAAAATAATTTTGTCTGAGGAGAATTTTTACCCCAACCCTAATAAAGCATTTAATGACGTCGTCATGATGCGGTAACAACCCTTTAAGCAACGAAATTGCAATAAAGTTGTATGAATTATTGCTCGTTGCATATGAGTGCTGAGAAAAAATAAAAAACGTCACGACATGACTTTGATATCGAAAATGCAATGCCGTTGCATGAAATTTTTCCTTAACAAGTATATGAGGTACTGCAAATGTAAAAAGAATGAAAGGAAAATAAAAAATTCATTTATTTTTACTTTATGAAAAAGTAAATAATGAAATTCTCAGACTGAGAGGATAGCAGCTTCTTCAACAAAATTTAAAAATCTTTGCATAGATTTATAAGTCGTTCGGTAGATGTGCTTTGATGATTTGTTTTGGCCTTATGACGAACAAAAAATAGGAAAATTAAGATTTGACGAGGTCACGGAGGTAACCGCTCAATATATCGTCAATGCAACACACCTGCAACACCGTTGCATTAAATTTATACTCGATAAGTTAGCTCCTAGGATTCGTTTTACAAAAATACTATAAAAATGTCTTCTTTGGGTTCATGATAGAAAAAAAAAATTAATGGCGTCATATTGTAATTCTTTATGCAACTTAAATGCATAATCGTTGCATGGATTTTTTGCATGGTGCTAAGGTCACAAGTAAGGACCACAGGTAAAATTGATAAATCAATTAAAACAAAAATCAATTAAAACGAAAAATAGATAACAATAAGGACTGTTTTTCGGGTATAATTCAGGATATAGACAAGGATCTACAGAAGAATTTGTTATAATACAGTTATTTGACTCGTGTCAAAATTACATCAGAATTGGGACAAGGTTTGGAACAATGAGGACAAGAATTCGAATAAAAATTAGCAAAAGGCAACCAGAGGAGAGACAAGCTCTACAAGATTCGAAACGCATATCAGGAATAGGACAAGAATTTGGATAGGAAAAAGGAAAAAGACGTGGACAAAGATAAGGACCAGGACTGGTACATGAATTAGATCTGGCATTAGGACATGATTTTGAACAAAAATTAATACAAAAGCCGGTGCAATAATTAGGATAGAGATTTAGAAAAATAAATAGAAAAAGGATTTATAAGATTTGAAACGCATATCAGGAATTGGACAAAAATTTGGATTAGAAATAGGAAACAGACGTGAAAAGGATAAGGACCAGGGCTGATACAGGAAGTAGAGCTAGCATTAATACAAAGGCCGGTTCAATAATTAGGAAATGTATTTGAAAAAAAAAACAGAAAAACGATTTGAAGCACTACAACAATAATTGCGACAAGATTTGAACTAAATTTGGGACAAGATGAGGGACAACTTTTTTTTAAGGAAAAGGAAAAGCATTGCGACAAGGCTTAGGAAAGAGATGAGGATAAGGATTATAACAAGCATTGTCACAAGATAAAGATAAAAATTAAAAAAAGAATGAGAACAACAGTTTTCATAAAAATTATGATTAGAATAAAGTTAAGGAATGGTACACGATTTCTATAAATATTGGGGAAAAGACTTGGGTAATATTAACGAGCAGGACTATGAAAAGGATTATAACAAGCATTACTACACGAATTTGGACAAGAATAAGTATTTTAGGAAAAGTATTTTGGAAAAGATAAGACAAAGAATTGCGCAACTTTAATTTCACAAATTAGGAAAAGATTTGAGAAAAAGATTTTGTACAAGAATTGGGAAAAGGATTTGGACAGGGTTAAGAACAAGAATCATGATAGGGATTATAACAAGAATTAGGAGAAGATAAGGAAAATTATTAGTACAAGAATCCTTTTAATAATTTGCCTTATAATTTGGACAAGGATTCGTAATAAGATTAGAGCAAGGGTAAGACTAGATACAAGGATTTAATATGGAGAAGTTAGGACAAAAATTTTGACATGTATAGTAGACTGGGTCAAATGCTAAAGTATTTGGGATTCTGCGTGCTCCCCCAGAATTATAAACTATGATTGCGAATGCAATAATTTGAGCGATTCAAATTTCAAGAATTGCCGAAACCTGCCCGGTTCTGCTCAAAAAACCGGGTTTTTGGCGATTTTTTATGACACTTTTGAAAAAAAATTTTGCATTTGAAATTTCATCTATCTACCTATTCGAGTGAAAATGAAAATTTTTTAGCCAAAGCTGTAAAATAGGCAAACAAGAAACTCAGTAAGCTAAAAGCCGTACAACGGCTGTACAACAGGCGTTTGCAAGACATTTTGACCGTACAGATACTTTACGGCAGCCATAGCGGCGGAGTTAAAATTAACTTTTTCTGCAGCCATTGTCGATGTTCAGCATATGTACAGCCAAATTGTCCTGTAAGCGTCGTTGTACGGCTTTAAAAAATTTAAATTTTTCAATTTTACTCGGGTAGTCATCTATCTATCTAGTCGGTTTTTATTTTTGATTCCTCAGTTTCATAGAGATTCCGCCGGATGCAGGACCGAAAGCGTTGTTATCATGATGGTTCTGATGATCAAGTGAATGTTTTAAACGTATTTTCAAACAAACTGATCACTTCACTTGTTTATTTTAAGTGTGAAAAACATTTTTTTCTGTGCTTATCTCAAAAATCACTTTACAAAAAAATAATTTCCAAAAATGTCAAAATTTTCATGTTTTTCACAAAATGGCATTCAATAGTGCATAAAAAAAATTTTGAAAAAATTATCAGGATCACCCTTAGGGGTAAGCATGAATAAAAAATAGTATGAACAATTTTAAATTTCAGCTTTAAGCGAGTTTGGCGGCACCGGACTAAATTATTCGGTGATTCCAAGTTCAGAATCAGATTTTTCACCAAATTTTACATCAAAATATATGGAGTTTTCTAAATTGTTTCGCAAATGTAAAATGCATAATTTTATTTTTAAAAATGTCTTAAAAAAAATCGGTTTTTTGAGTGGAACCGGGCCGGTTTCGAAAATTTTTAAACTTTTAATAGCTCAAATTATGTTATTCGCAACCATTGTTTATAAATCCGGGGGCACGCAGAATCCCAAATACTTTAGCTTTTTCCATACAAATCTGACCCTGTCTAATGTATAGTGATGAGAATTCTGAAAGGAATTAATGCTACGTCTACACAGAGAGTTAAGTTTGAGTTACCAGTACAAAGCTGAGTTTTCCCATTTAACGAGAAATAAACTCTTGCGTTACCAGTACAAAAATGTACGATTTAACTCAACTTAACTCATTTTATATTCTGAGTTTTTATGACTCAATGTAAAAAGTGCCTAAAAGTACACTACAAAATAATATAAATGTATACATTCAGTGGTATTTTTCATGAAAAAAACTTTTTTTTACAAGAACTGTCAAAATAGAACAGCTGATTCGTTAATTATACAATTTATTTTTTTAACTATATGTTGTTATTTTCTTTAAAAATGGGTAAAAGAACTTCGAAAAGGATTTGGGCAATAGTGGGGAAAGTAGTTTTCATCCAAATATGGGCAGAGCTTTCGCATAGCAAGAAAAAAACGCATGTGTACGCAGAGACACCAGCAGCATTGTCGGCAAGGTATCTCTGTGTGAACAACTTCGGTTAAATGTTAGTTAAAATTAACTTAACTCTCTGTGTAGACATAGCATAAGACTATGATTAGGCTAAGGCTTAGAACAGGAATGAAGACAAGAATAAGGTTTTTAATTAAGAAAAGGATTACACCAAGAATTAGAACATAGATTTGAACAAGCTTTTTGAATCCATGGATTTTTCATGAATTTTAAAAAAGATATGAACAAGGAAAGAGTGTGCAAAGATAGCACTGACATACGCAAAAAATAATGTTCTGGTCTAGGGATCAGATCATGTTTTCTATATGTTCTTTCATTCGCTAAATTCGAATATGAAGTCCGCTTAACCTTGTCATGCCAGGATAAAAAGTTTTTTTAATGCTTTTTTATGCATTTTTTTTTTTGATTTGTTTCGACCATATTTTGATAGCTTGACCTTCAAATGACCTTGAAACTTTACTGATAGAGATAAAACGACCTCGGCATAAGAATACACGACCGAAAAATACCTGCGTAGCCAGGTAAAGCCGAGTGTTTTCTGTTCAAATTGAAGTTTGACCTGCAATAAAAGCAATGAGAGTCAAAAATTCCGACTGTAACCCATATTCGGTACGCTGGGATCATTTGAAGCCAACTTTTTTTGTATTTTAACATAAATTATTTATTTTTTTTGCTTTGACAATTACTGTTTTAATGAACTTAATAAAATTTTGGACCTCAGAAACTTATATTTTATTTAAAATTATTTTATTTTTTATGACGGTTTTTGTCATTGAGGTGCACATGGTCCCAGTGAAAGGGTTAATATGATAGTTGAGAAAATTTTTCACTCTGACATGATAGGGTTCAACAGACCTTGGATTCAAATTCAGCGATCCTAAAAACATATAGAAAACGTGGTCTGATAAGAACCCCTTGTTATATGAATAAAGACAAGGCTTAGGACAAGAATAAGAAGGTTACAGAATAAAATAAGAATAATATGTAAATTAAATATGTTTAAAAAACAAAACAAAAATAAACAATATCCACTTTATCCCTTAAAAGGCCTTGACTGAGCTTCTTATGATCAATTATGTTGTCTATGTTTTTAATATTTGTACAAAATTCTTCAAGAACTGGGTCTTTATGTTTTACGCGGATTCTAAACACCTAATATTCACGTTCTGAAGATGTTTGACTTGGGCTTGTTCACTCTGTGAGGCTTATCATTTTCTGTAGTGACGTAACGGCTAATCAGAAAAAACTTATTTCTATTGAAAAAGTTTTCTGTCAGATGTGAGAATTGAACTTGGACCACCGAAGTTCGTTGGTTTGCAGGCCATAACTTTAGCACGCATGGCCATGGCCGCCTAGAAGTTTCTTTATAATAATTATATTTTTATTGTTATGTTTTGATTCTAATAATATTACTGATCGATATTAATAAATACGATCATATTTATAAAAAAATTACAAAAGTCAACATAAATTTTGAGTTCAATTTCTGTGTGTCTGACGTTGATTTATTATGACCACGATTATTTTTTTTTTCTATTATTAGGTCTGTTCATGTACTTTATTTGTTAAAATTTGCAGGGAGAGAGAAAAAGAAGAATTGAGAGAAAAATTTCACAAAGAGAAAAATAGCAGAAAATGTACGTGAACGGTAAACTTGTAGAAACTTACAAGTAAGCAGATGATCCAATGACTTGGCAGCTTATTTGAAATCAGAAAAATTTTTGTATATTTTGTTGTTTGTTTTTTTGAAAAATAATTTTCTTTTGGCAGCTCAAAATTCTTGCGAGTAAAAATGTTACTAGCAAAAACATGTAGTTACTTTTTCTCTCAAAATTTTTTCAATTCTCTCATTGTCCTCTCTTGGTGCATGTTTTTCGAGTTTGTGAACGCTTTTCAAGTAAAAATTTGTAACAATTTTTGTTATTGAACAAACCTTTTTTTATTATAAATATTGATCAACATGTTTTTTTTCTATCAAAAACCGACAAATATTTCGTTTTCAGGCCGTAAAATTTTCAAACTAACGAAAAAGTTCTTACGATGAAGAAAAAGGGACAAATTTATTAAACTTTTTCAATTTTAAGCTTTTTTACCAATTTATGTGTAAAATTTTGCTTATATTTTTAAATAAAAAAAAAAAAAAAATGCTTTTGTGTATGTGTGTGTGATAGTGCTATCTTACACTAGTGTTATAAATTTTTGAGAAAATTCCAACAATTTGTATTTTTCTTAAGTGCATTTTACTGTAAAATCATCTGAAGAGTGGATGCTTAAAATAATAGAAAATAAAATAATATAAAATTGAATTTGAAAACCAAGTAAATACAAGAGCTTGCAAAACAATGGCTATTCATAATATATTCAATGAAGACAGAAACAAAAAAAAAACAACACAATTAAAATATTTTCAATGCATATCCATGAGCCAACCTCATGAAAGTTGATGCGGATTCATTTTTTGAGTAAAAAATGCATGCATTGTTAAAACAAAAACTAAAACAGATGCATATAAAATAAATCCGAATTGTTTGTTCACTTTGCTGGCTGCCCTTCGACACGTTAGCAGCACTTCCTGCTCCTGTAACAGTTCACACGCCCTTCTAATGCGCTTCACTCTCAACTTTTAATCCTTAAAGACTTAACAGTCGTTCATCATTACAATAGAAAAAAAAAAAATTGGCAAAAAAAAAAAAAAAACACCAACTCAACATTAACAAAAGCTCACTTTATGCTCGGTTGAGTTGGTTGCAAAAAAACTGGCTTAAACCGAAAAAAAAAACAAACAAAAATAGAAATACGTTAAAAATACGTTGGTAAAAATGTTGGCGCAAAAACTTAAGCATCCTAGAAAAGTTTTGTAATTCCAAAAGAGCAACTTCTGCTAATGAAATTCATTTAGTTGCAAGTCGACGGACTAGCTAGCACTTCAATCTCTGTCAGCCAACGCAGTCTACGCCAGCAGCCCACCAATGGACGCCACTGCTGAATTTGCAGCTTTGCTTTTCACAGCCAATGTTAGATAAGCGAACAAAAACAAAAACAAAAACAAAAATAAAAAGAAAGAAATTAGAAACTTCATGGTTTTGAAAATTTTAAAATATGGCTTCGCAAAATAATACCGTATTAGTGTGTTGCTTGCTCAGAACTTCTTGACTTATCAACTTAGTTTTATATGCTGGTCTGTCTCTCTCCTTTTTTTCTCTCTGTGCCTTCTTCCTCTATGTGTGCTTTGGTCAAGCAACTTCACTGCAGCCAATCACCCAACATTCGAAAACCCACACTGAATAAATACCAAATTTTTACTTCACATAAGTCTTATGTAGTGTTGTTGTGGTTTGTGTCTCATATATGAAAGTTTTTTTTTATGTTTGTTTTTGTTGTTGTTTTGATCTACTTCAGCTGCGTTGAACAGCTTTAAAAGTTTGAATAAGTCTTCATGATGAAGTATATATAGCACTGCAAGGTGAATTTATTGCATTTCGGTTTTGGTTTTAAGAACCTCATGAGTTTGAATGCAACAAACTACTGTTGGCATTATTTTAAGCTGTCAGTTTTGGGTGAGACTAACAGGCAGCGTTACCAGATTGACGTTAAAAACACAACTTTGTCGTTATTCCAACAACATTTGAAGTATTTTCAATATTTTCGAAATTTACTTTGACTTTTTATACCCTAAACCTGAAAGGTCAGGGTATATTTACTTTGTGGAAACTTTTGTAACGCATAGAACGAAGCGAGTCCGGCATAGAAAATTATATATATTCTTGATCAGAGTTACCTCGTGCGTCGATTAAGCCCTGTCCGTCCGTCCGTTCGTCCGTCCGTCCGTCCGTCCGTCCGTCCGTCCGTGTGTCCGTCTGTGTGTTGCCCAGAATAACAAGAAGGAGTTGAGATAATTGCATGAAACTTGGTACATACGTGCACATGAACCCAAAGATCTGCATTATTGAATATTTTTGGAATCTGCTCACGGACACGCCTACCTCCCATACAGCCAAAAAATTGAAACCACTTTATAGAAGATTTTGTTAAAGCTACAGAAATTAAATTTAATATTTATGTATTTTGTGCAAAATATAAGACATGTACAAAAAATGGGCATGATTCACTCACTAATACGCCCACTTCCCAAACAACCCAAAATATTTAAAAAAAAACCATAAAGAAATTTATACATGGTCTACAGGGATTAAACTTCCCATGAACACGCCCACCTGCAATACAACCCACAATATTTAAACCACTATTAAAATGTTCATATTTGATCTAGAGAGATGAAACTTCGTATGGGAGCATTTTATATCAAAACTGAGGTGTGCGCAAAAAATGGGCGTCATCTGCTCACCAACACGCCCACATATAAACCAGATAAGTTAATCCTGTAATAATTCTATAAGTAGACAGAGTGCTTGGATTTTGATAGGAAGTTATGTCTATTTGTTTTAGTATTTATATGTATATGTATTTAAATATTATGTGAGGTTTAGGGTATTCCATAGTCGGTCTAGACCGACTTTAGACTTTCCTTACTTGTTTTAAATTAACAGTAACATTCTGTGGAGCTGGCAAAGGTCACCACATTCACAAAACTTAATTTGTTGGCAATTGCTAACATATCTTACTCTAATACTGTGATGGCCAAACAAGTGTCATCAACAACTTTAAAGCTTGCATGCAGGTGATCGCTTTGAAAATATTTTCAAGACTAATTTTAAACACAAGTTTCGAGAAAAACGCCTTATTTTATTAGAAAATTTCGTTTCTCATAAGTTACACAAAACCAAATAATTGAAGCCCTTAACTGCGTTACTGTGTTGACACACTTGATAAAAGTAATAATAAAAATTGTTTCTGGCTTATTCTTAGATTTTCATTCAATGAAATTAACTTGATTTAGAAAAATGAGCAAAGCGAACAAGATCAGTTAATGACAAAAATGCATGAATGTCATGTATTTATACACAGGAAACGTGAACTACTTTATGAGTTGAGTAACCAAAACTTATCTAGTCCATTTACAAATACAAGGGCTGCAAGAATAGTTCATAAGATGAGAGTAAAAATGCATGAAACTCATATAAATGGTATTTTTTAGAGGTGTAGAACTTTCAAAAGGAATAACTAGCTGTCCTCCTGGTGGCTGGCAAATCACCATGCCAAGATTAACACTAGAACAAACAACGTTTACAAATCGTTGAAACTTATTTCCAAAATGTGTGCTCTGTTCATCAAACTTATAACATTAATCCAAATCTAGCCCGTACAATGCGTACAGAAAAAGCCATCGCCGCTATAGGCGTGAATGTGACAGAGGACAGGAATTCATTGATACGACGTCGTTCTCAGCAACTCGGTCTCTGCACCTTCACAACGTCGAAAATTTTGAGGAAAGATTTAGGTCTGCATCCATATAAGATCCAACTGGTGCAAGAATTTAAGCAGACCATTAATTGTGTCGTTTGTTTGGTGAATGTGCTAAGAATAATCTGGAAGTTGAACCACATATTTATCGTCAAATCAACTTCAGCGATGAGGTTTATTTCTGGCTTGATGGGTATGTAAACAAGCAAAAATTGTAATTTTTGGAGTGAACAAAATTCTCATGAGACTCTTGAGACTCCATTATATCCTTAAAAAAATCACCATTTGGTGCGGTTCATATTCCGAAGGTGTCATCAGCCCATTTTATTTAAACCTTTTCGGTATTTATTTTATGTTTTTAATTTGAAAAATCATTATTTTCCATTTTATTGCTGTTTAAGGCTACATAATGATTAATCAAAAGTATTTTTTAAAAATTTGTTTGCAAAAGTGGTTTTTGGACTTAAATGTTAATAATATAACCTTATTGAGCTATGTTTGGGATCAATTATTGTTTAACACTGACTAAAGTTATGATTAGCTACTAAATACATGTATTTATAAAGTATGGCTGTCGATTTTTTTCGAACTTTGTTCGGGTAGCTCGAAATACCAGTTAATACCCGAAACTACCCGGTTATGGCCCGAGTTATTCGAACTACCTGGGTAGCCCGGATACTCGAAAATCGAGAGCCCTCACATACAGTTAGCAAATAAAGTAATTTTTGTAATAATATATCGTCACCTTAATATAGAGAAGACGTAGCTCATAAGTTTTCGAAACAGTTTTTTTTGCATTTTCTGCTAGATTATGAATCTATCTGCATTAAATAATGTTTAATTACATAACATTTTAAGAAGTTCTTAAGATTTTTTTATCTTACTGTAAAAATTTAAAAAAAAAATATCTTAGTTTGTAACCAGCTGAAGGTCATTGCTGCTATTGCTGTCAACTTATGTACCTATTAAATTTAATTATAAGTAACTTTGTAAAAAAATAAATTAAATAAAAATCTTGCTGTAAAATTATGAGTTACGTCCTTTTTATATAACGGTGACGATATCTTAAAGTACGAAGTGATCTTTTATTGTAAAAATCTTGATAGGTACGATCGGTTTCTGAATTTTGACAATTTGGGTCCACTTATCAAAATTTTTTGTAAGTTTATTTGTACAAAAATTTAAAAAAAAATATACAAATTATAAAAAATAGTATCCATAAGTATAATCGTATTAAACCATAGAATAATCGAAACGATTAAATCCGAAACCAATGCAAACATTATCGTATATGGCGAACGCTATAAGCAAATGATTCGTGATTTTAACGTAGAATTACGTCTTACAGCGCGGTTTTTATGGGGACGTTTGTACAGATTTTTTCAAGGCCATGCTACTTTTTTGACAAATACTTTAGGGTATACCTACAGCCTTTAATACTCATCGTTCAAAGATAATATATATATACTATAATATTAGATATATCCCGCGCTGAATGAATATCTAATTTTGGATTTTGTCACTATTATATTGAAGTCATAAAAGAGTAAAATATGTAAGAATACCAATCATCAGCTTCTTATGCTGTGCCTGCTGCTTTCTTTTTTTTTTATTAGTTGTTTTTGCTTAATTGTTTTTGTTTTATACAAACTGATTCGCACGCCTCTTCATTGGGTTCCTGTATGTACTACTTCTTTATTGTATGTACTACATAGAACTGAGTGTTCTAATTTGTATACTGAGGGTTCTTGTGTGTACTACATTCACAACCTCTTTTCAACTCAGTCAATGAACTCAAACTGTCAAACTTAACGAAAGGGGTTGTGATCCGTTTAGATTCAACTATTATGAAAAAACGAGTTGGATCATATTTTATGCTTTTACCCAATAGATGGCGTAAAATTTTAATTTTTGTTTTTAATGCAAATTAATTTGGATCCCGCAAACTATACATTGGATAGAGACGAAAGTGTAGCTCGCAAACTATACATTGGACAGAGACGAAAGGACATGTGCTCAGCGTGAGATATAGTCATCATATATGAGTTTTATAAAAATCGAGGTCTTTATTTAATTTTGAAATTAGAAGTTAAACTGACTGTAGCTCGCAAACCATATATCGGTAAGAGATAAATATAGATTCAACGGACTTCAATGAACTCAACCTGTCAAACTTAACGAAATGATCGAACAAATTTGACACTTTGCTTGTTTCTTCTTGCGTACTCATATCATGCTTGCTTTTAACGTTTTCTTTGTTTTCGTCTCGACAAGAAGTTCATAAGTGAGTGTTATAAATTTTTTTGTAAACTTTCGAAAGATCAATAAAAAATACGTATAAAATGGACAAAATAATCGGACCTTAGAGACAAAGTCGAAGAGTTTACAACTTAAACGGAATTCTACGTCTACACTTACGATACTATCGAAACTGTTTCTTTTTGTTATTCCTCATCTAAAAATAATTTGGAGAAGAAATGGTTCCAACAAGACGCTGTAGCATGCCATATAGTACGTGAAACCATTAATTTGTTGAGTCAAACTTTTGGTGAGCGAATCATGACATAAAATGTATCTGTGAATTGGACACCTTGATCGTGTTATGTGACATCTTTGTACTAATTTTTGTGGAGTTTCGGCAATTCTCTGGTCTATACTGATAAACTAGCAACGATTGATCATTAAGAAGCCAACGATCGAAGAACTATTGACGTAATGAGACCGGGTATGCTCCAAAAAGTGGTGCAAAATTAGACCGACAATATGGCTCATGCCAGAAATTATTTTAAATATTAAATACCATAAAATTTGTAATTTAAAAAAGCCAAAATTTTGGTCGTTACAATGAATTTGTTGTGTTTAATTTTTAAAAAAGTATCAAAAACTGATAAACGCCAATTCCACGCATAACGCAAAACTTTTTTTCAAAAATTGACCTCATGGCTTTCGATTTGTTTTATTTTTGGGCCATAGATTCCTATTAAAATTCTAAGAATATTAGTTCATTTATATTTTTTTTATCGCCATTCGTTGAAAAGTTGGTGGACCTCTCAATTCTGCAAATCGTCCGAAAACGCCAGAATCGGGAAGTTTTCAATTAATTGTATCTACGTCAGTTTTTATCAAATTTTTACAAATAAGGTTCCGTTGGAAAGGTATTAGAAAGAACTTTTTGGAAAAAATATATAATTTTAAAATTTTACATGTTAGGGTTGCCAACCAATTTAAAAAAAAATGTTTTTGCTAATATCTCAAAAAACTATAATTTTTTTTCGATGTTTTATTTTTTAAATTTTAAGAAGAATGTTGTTTTTAATTTAAAAGTAATTTAATGATGGAACTTTTATATATTTTTTCGCAATTTCAATTTTTGTGCACATACCTCATCATTTTGAGGCACTTTATCGGCTATAAATTTTATAACGGCTAAGATGTTCGAAAATTTGTTCTACAAAATGGTTAATCTTGTTAAGACGAATATTTTATTCATAATTTTTAATGACCTTACACTTGACCTTGGCATAGAAACTGGTTATTTTTATAAGATTAAACAATATTTTGACTGCCATATTAAAGATAATTAAATTCTAGTTTGTTTTGATTTAAAAATTTCCGGAAAATCGGACTTAAAACAAAAACCTTATGATGGTTATTCTGACGCTCTTGCAATAAAAAAGTTACAATGATTTGTATGTGTTGACAAGTATGAGCCCTACCTGGAGTCTACTTAATGCCATGTCTACACAGAGAGTTTAGTTTGCGTTTCCAGTACAAAGTTGCGCTTTGCCCTTGAACTCAATAAAAACTCTGGCGTTTCCAGTACAATTATGCAGGAGAAAACGCAACTAAACTCAACCTGCTTTCTACGTTTACCAAAACTCAATTTGATACATGCCTAAAAGCATACTAGTGTTTTGATAAAAACATTCGTTCAGTTAGATTTTAGCTATGTTCAGTTTATTGAACGATAAAAAATGCCAACAACAGCTGATTCTCAATTGTGCAAGTTTCTAAATAGTAATTTATAATTAACAAAAAGAAGCAAAAAAACAAATAAATGAATTTGGAAAGTTTTTGGAAAATCGGCTGTCAGTTAAAAAAAAAAAAAATGTGCCCAAAACGTTGTTGCAATTTGTTCGGAAAACGTTATCAACAAATGCGCCGCGATTGATTGCGATTTTTAACCAAAGAGCATGTCGAAATTGCGGAATATTAACCCTCATCGGTCCCTAAGACCCATAACCCTAAAAGGTTCTTTATGTATGCGCGCGCATACATACTAAAAACATTTAAAAGAAATAAAAACACCACAAATTTTATGAATAAAATTTAAAGATTATTTATTCCTTTAATGAATAAAGTTGTGGAAAAATGCTTTTTGCCAAAAACTCATGTCAATTGGTTAAGGTTTAATATCTTCTTTACTAAATTTAATTTTGAATTTGTATGCGCGTGCATACAAAGGACCGATGAGGGTTAAGGAATCAGTGGTTTAGTGGCTGGTGCTATGAAAATTTGTTCAACTTGAACTTATTCAAATGAACTTATATTCTTAGAATTTTAATAGAAACCTGTAGCCCAAAATTAAAACAAATCGAAAGCCATGAGACGTACCCGTTTTGCGCTATGCTTGGAATGGGCGTAAGCTGGGTTAAGATATTCCTTGGCTCATTTAAATAGCCTCTATGAAACAATTTCGTGATGCATTAACCTTTCGGCTGCCTGGAATTTTTTGAAAAAAGTGCCTTTTTAATTTTATAACGTTCAGCTACATATCCGCACTAGTGTCAACGCAAAAACAAACTGAGTTTTTATGGCCGTCGCTAGCAACGATATGCTTCCATCAACGAGATGGTTCCAATATATTTGTATCATGCTATGTATAATTACTTAGATTTTTATGTACAAATACACATGATCAGTGTACTCAAAACTTATGAAGATTTTTAATGAACGTATGCATTATTTATATTTTTAGTGTAGGTGAGGTCAAACTTTGCTTAGTATTTCTTCATATAACTAAGTGCGTTATTCAACTCTGCGGATTTACAAAATGTTCCACATAACTCCACTATTGATTAGCTATCCACCTGAATCCATTTTAATAACTGTGCTGATTCAAGTCTTGTTTTTACACGAACCATGCCATCTACAGCTACGCCATGGCATAATTGAGTTAGCGCAATTTTCTGACACTGTAAACTTTGCTTGAGTAGGAACATCAAATTAGTATCAAATCTTGCTAGAAATCTGTTTGTTGAGTTTCTCTTTCATTTTAGCCTGGAAATGAATTTCCGACTCTTAAAGAGAAAGTATTAGTAGTCCAGCAGCAAGGTTTGTTTTTATCATGGTTGTAGGTATGCATCAAAAATGTTCTTCCCCTCTTATTAAAAAGTTATCAGTTTGCCAAAAAGTTTGGCAAAACAAATTTGGAATTCTTCAAATATTTGAACTCTTTTGGCTTAATTTTAACTTTATGTTTTTTTAGCTTTGTAGCTTTTTTTTTGGAAAACTTTATTTTTAAATAAAATACAAGTTTCATGGGTCAACAATTTTACATATATGTATATTTTATGTCAAAACACAAAAATAGTGTGATGCAAACGATCCCAGTGTGCCGAATAAGTGTTAAATTTCTTGCTTACACTGCTCTTTTGCTAAGAAATGGTATAGTTGTAATAATTGTTTTAAACTCTTGTTGACTTAAACCTGGTTTAACACAGAAAATATTGGTGTTTAACTCGGTTCAGTCAGACATAGATTAATAAGTTACCCAGATATATAAGAGATATTTATAAGAGTTTTTTTTATAACAAGTCGAAATTAAACAGATATTTAGTTAGGGCTAAACTCGGTTAAAGAAAATCAGAAGAAGCAGAGCTTTAACATAGAGCTTGTGGAGTTTTATTCCAAAACTTTGGTGTGCAGTTTTTCTTAATTAACTTAAAAGCATTAAAAGTTTTCATATTTTTTTTCTAATTATTGTATAAATTAATTATAAAACCTTTTTATTTTTATATAACTAATACAATAAAAAAGAAAATATAACGCCAGAACAATTTATTAAAAACAAGCAAACTGCAAATTGATGTCAAAAAACCTGATGCTAAATTTTTGAAATGTTGCGAAATGCAAAAAATATTTCGTATGAATAGAGGATAAAAAAATGCATATTTGACACATATGTTAAGTAATTAAAAAGAAGTAAAATTAAAATATAAATGTATGCCATAAAAACAAACGAGAGTAACAATTTTAAAATGCTGGAAATTACGATTGTTTTTTTCTGTATTTTTAGAAACGTTGGAAAAAATGCATGATGCAGCGCACATTGCAGCTAGTTTTTGTTAATTTCTTGACATATGGCACTCGCATAAAAAATGCATAAATTTGTTGGTATTAAATATATATGTAAATATAAAAAAACCGCTGCCTGCACCTTTGTTTTGTTAATTCTTGCTTTAATATTAATATCAATATACATATGTATATGCAAAATATTACAGTATATAAAGTATAAATTTATAATAACTACAATTAAAACATACACACACACACACAGATAAGTTATAAGAGGAAATTGTCACAAACGTTACACAAACATAAATGTCAGCCCAGCATAAAATGTGGGCATGGTCAAAGACAATCTTATTTTTTTTTATTATAATATCATTAACTTTGTACAAAATGAATCAAAATCAAAGTGGTTGGCAATGCATACGAGCAGTCAAAGTAGCAGGTTTCACTATATAAGATGTATATATATATATAAATTTTTGTTTTTTTTTTTTTTTTTGTATTTTTTTGCAATAAATTTGCAAAATTATGTCGTACTTTGTTTGGTTTTCATACTATTTATTTTAAATATATCATGTATATATATTTGTATACATTTATAATTTAATATATAAATATTAATATATAAATGTCTATAAGAAGTGTTTAAAAATTGATGCATATGCAAATCGAAATAACTAGAACTTGTATATATGTATATAATTTTATAGTTATATATAACATATACATACATATATGTACGGAGTTTAATGTTTGTGGGTATGTTAGTGTAAGCAGGCAGTAGAGGGTTGCTTCAAACGATTGCTAAGAAATAAACAAACAAGTCAGTACCATCAAACCGAAAAAAATTACAGTTAAATACAAACCAAAAATACAAACCATATAAAAAAGTATAGTTAAAAAGGAAAAACAAACAACAACTTAGGCAAATCCAAAACAAATACAAAAAAAAAAAAAACAACAACTGCATCCTGACAAGTTGATTTATTTGGCATGACGTCTGTGTGGGCAGAATTGGAAAAAGTGAAGTAATGTTAAATAACGATGGCAACACTCTTTGAAAAAAAGTCAAAGAGCACAAATATGCAATAAAATACATAGGCGACATTAAAACAAAAAGTAAATGAAAAATAGAACGCTTGCACAAAACTTGGTTTATGTTAACCTTTTTGGAACTTAGACGGTAGACTTGGCATACGTTATGATGAAACAAATAATGATTGAATAAAGGAATGTTAGTTTAAAACATAAAAACACACTATTAAGTGAATCAATTGTTTTTATATAAATGCACAAAATCTGGCACTTTTTAAAAATTGGTAAAAAATTGTTTGCAAAAAAAGGTACCAAAATTTTGTAGTAGAAATTTTTACAACTTAATACTTACTAATACTTTATTTAAAATAAGTTATTTTAGGTAGTTATATAACTGCATATTCAATTAAATGTTCAAAGGTGATGCTTAAAGAAACAATTTTCAGAAATTAAAAATATTTGTTTCAATGTTTACTCGGGCTAAAATAATAAATGGACTTGGAAGTATGTTAACTCAATATAAGTAAAACTTAGCAAAAAATAGCAACATATGCAAAAAATAGTAATAAAAAAAGATGTTAAAATTTAAACAAATACTTTTTCCGTGTTTAATAGGTCTAAAAAAATGAATGGGCTAAAATGTGGGATTTCATAAAAAGTAGTTAAAAAATGTCATTTAAAAGGTTCAAGCATGATTTGAAATGTTTGCAGAAACTAAAAATAAATGCAGATCTTATGTTTTATTTAGCGAAAATGGGTTGTCTAAGTGAAGCACTGTAGAAAAGAAGAGTAACTACGGGTATTGTGATATGGTCGGGTAATGTGATATACCGGCATCTTTTGTTAAATAAACAATTTTCGACAAGATTAAACATGTCAACATAAAGGTATCACAAAAAGACACATGCTGCCGTTTAATGCACGATTCGCTGTGATCGCTCTCATTGTTTTATCGGTGTTTTATTGTAAGCTGAAATATATAAATTTGGTAGAGTTTGAATTAAGTTAGCCACAAATGAGGTGAGATTTTGTTTTTTTGCAGTGTATTTTTACAGAAACAACTTTATTATTTTAAAACCAGAATTCGGCTATTGTGATATAGTCAAAGTTGGGTAATGTGATATACCATCTATTTATCTACCATATCTATTCAATCCATTTATTTTATACTTTGTGTTATGTTTTTGTTAATTTTTTACATCCGTTCAGAATTCAAATTCAGTTGATTTTGTTGGTATTTTTGTTTTCTTGTATGCTAAGGTGGGACATGACATTGACCGTTTTTTAGGAATCGACTTTTTTTGTATTTTAGTAAATATCTTAAGATTCTTAAAAAAGAAAATTTCATGGAAACCATGTTTTTCGTAATGTTTGCGGCACTAGCGGCTTCATTTTTTGAAGAAATTTTTTTTTTGTATTTTTTAAGCTTGATGCGCTGTCGTATGACACGAGCTTTTTTATTTTTTTTTCGATTTTTTATGAATTTTTAAAGTTAATATTTTTAATAGCGTAAAAACACGCTTTCAAATTTGGAACATCACCAAAAATTGAAAAAAATGGTTTAAAAAAGCTCCTGTCATACGATAACCCATTTTGTTAAAATTTAAAAAAGTGTTTTTTTCCAGATCGGACAATTTTTGCGACTTCCAGCGCTGCAACCCCAATGCCCCGTTTTTTTCTTTGCCCAGTTTGGAGCTCTATAAAACCATGTTGGAGGGAAAAATATATTTTTTTGAATTTTTTTTCTTGTAACTTGTTCAATTCTCTACAATAATAAAAAAAAAATTTGGAAAAATATTTGTTTTTTTCTCTGCCGCGAATATTATGTCCCTCTTTAATTCCACTGAAATAATAATATTATACCAACAAAAACATTAATACAACTAAAACAACATTTTTTCTTTTCAATAACATGCCTTTTTTAATTTTGGTTGAAAACACAATAGATATTGCTGTTGAACACTATTTGTGTAAAGTAATATTGGTATGTATGGTATATCACTTTACCCGCCAATATCATTATTCGGAGTTACATGACATTTTTTCATTTTGTTGAAAAAGCTCCAAATTGGGTTACGCTTTAGAGCTCAAAAGTTGTAAAACACTGCAAAATGCATCAAAAAATGCATCCTGTGTAATGCGGTATAAGCTAAGGTATGAAAGTTTCTAATAATTATAAATATAAAAATACCTATATCACATTACCCGAAGTTACTCTAGTAAAAAAGTACACTAAAGATAAATAAAGTAGTACAAACTCAAAACGTATGTAATAAATGATATCAATAGCCGTTACAAAAAAATTTTAAGAAATCAAAAGAAAAATTCTATTCCAATGTTTGGGACTTCATTAAAATTAGTTAAAAAAAAAAGAGTTGAACATTTTTCTTAAAACACTGAGAAAAAGAACCCATGCCTTGCTCCGGTAAAAAATTTCTCTATTTTCGATATAGAAATTTTCTCTTTTTCAAATAAAATTTTCTTAAATTAGAATAAATTTTCACATTTTCGAAGAAATATTTCTTTACTTCTAGGAAATGGAAATATTTCAATGTCTCTAATAAGGATAAGTATTTTTCTCGCACAAAAATTTCTCATTTATAGAGAAAAATTTATTGAAAATGAAAAACTTTTCTTATATTTTGATAAAAAATTCACTAAGAGAAGCATTTTCTTCAATAAAAACAAATCTTTTCTCAAAAATAAAAAGTTTTTTCTCAAAAAACGATATATTTTTCATTTTCATGGAAGCTTTTTACCATTTTTAGAGAATTTTTAGTATCGAAATTAGAGAATAGCATTCTCTGGAGCAAGGTCTATACCATTTTTCTCTAAATATTATGCCTTTTTTATCATATTCCGATAAGCTTTTTTCTGAGTGAAGGATTCAAAATTTGCTAAAAATAAAAAAAAATGAGAGTCCAATATTTTCTTAAGCACGTATTGGGCCCAATTTTATAGGGCTCTCTAAGTCTAACACTTCAAAAAAGTAGTAGAAAAAATTAGTTAAAAACGAAGTTGTAAAATTATTACAAAAGTAGTATAAAATCATAAAAATGCAATAAAAGTTACAAAAACGATGTAAATATATAAAAAAAAAAATTGAAGATATCAAAAGAAAATACTGTTTCAATGTTAAATTGGGCTAAAATGTGGCACTTCATAAAAAAGTATTACGAAAAAATGAAAAAATATGAGAAAATAACTAGTAGAAAAATGAGCAAGAAATTGCAATATTTGAATTATCAAATACAAAAGTATGTTACAATGTTTAAAAGCATTAAAATGCTGGATTTAATAAATAGTAGCAAGAAAACCATTGCTTAAAAAGTATTAAAAAATAGTAGTATGTAATCAAAATTTCAAACAAAACGAAAATAAAAAATGAAAATTAGATAAAATTTTAAAAAATGAGCATAAAAGTAGTGAAAAATTAGTAAAAAGTCGCTGATTAGGAACCAAAAAGTATAAAAAAGAAGTGTAGAAAAAATTTGAATACAATAAATGGGCTAAAAACTAGCAGTTTTTAATATATAAGCTGAAAAAAGTAGTAAAAATTAAAAAAAAAAACATAAATTAGATAAGAACATAAAAAAGATACGTAAAAGTAATAAAACAAAGCAGAATATGTATCGAAATTTTCAAATATGATGTTAATACACTCAGAAAAAATATTAAGAATTATATTATCAGTCGGCCGCTGCTATTTCAAAGCACTGTTAGATTAATTGATTGGCGTTTAAGATAACAGTTTTCTTTGTTGAATGAAAGTTTCGAAGTATTTTTTGTGCTGTTAAAATTATATGTTGAAATGTTTTTGTGTATTTGTTGAAATGTCTGTCTTTTCCAAGCAATGGTTTTTAAATATGTTTTGATACACTTAACTTATAGTTATCAATAGCTCAGTGGAAGTGTGCTAAACTGTCATGCGGAAGACGTGGTTCGTTCCCTAGCTGTGCACGAAAAAAATTCAAAAAATTTAAATTAATTATTAAAATTCTTATTTTATTTCATAAACTTTTTGGTTAAAAATAACCATACAAAAAGTTTAATTTAAAAATTAAAATTGTACATTTAATTTTTTATTTATAAAAAAATCTTTGTTGATCTTGCCGAAATTTGAACCTAGGACAGTCGAGTACTAGTCGCATACGTCAGCACACTCGGCTAAACATGAACTTTCAGAATGGTGATAAAATTTCAATAATACCGTTTTTATACGGGTTTCGTGTTCTATAGACCAACTGTAGATTTGAAAGTTTCATTTGTTTGATGGCATTTAACAGTGAAATCTGTTATTGCAACCCATGATTTGTTTGTTCAAACAGCATTTTTTCCATGAGTGTAAGAGAAAAATCAGAATAAAAAATTGGTAGGTAAATTAGCAAAAAGTATTAAAAATGTGCTGAACATGCGATAAAAAGTTCAAAACTCGATGTTAACAAATCAACAAATAAGAAGAAATTTAAAAAAATGTTGAACAATTTTATTACTATTGGGTTAAAATAGTAAATGGGCTTAAGTGTAGGTAGCAATTCATGAAGAGAACTAAGAAAAAGTAGCAAAAAAGTAATCACAATCAAAAAAAAATTTAAAAAATATATTTTTTTTTTCTTAGCTAAAAACTTTTGAACAAAAAATTAAAATTCAAATAACAATAATTTCAATCCTTGGTTCAAACCTGATGATTAAAAGAAAATGTGTAGAAATAAAACATAAAAATCAGTTACTGTGTTTCAGATCAGACGCTCAGTAACACTAAAATTAGACGCCATTTTTTTTTTCTAACCACCTCAAATATTTAGCTGCCTTCTGCTGGAAAGTTCGTTACAAGTTGACTGACAAAGAATGATTTTCAATTTTCAAACATGAAAAGCTACAAGAAAACACATTGAAGCTCAAATATAAAGGCCAAGGCAACAACAATAATAACAACAACAACAACAAAAACAACAACAACATCAACAATATCAAAAAGCAAATAAAATGTTTGCAATGCAAAACACGAGCAGCGCAAACATATCGAGTTGAAAGCGCGTTTTTTATTGTTTTTTTTTTTATTTGTAACATAGTGTTAACAATGGCTGCCAGCAAACGGAAGTGATGCATTTAAATGCAACATGTCAGCGTTAAGCGGCGGATAGGCAAATAAATTATGTTAGCTTTGGCTAGCGGCAAGTTTTTGTGGCAGCTTTTTTGCACACAACTGTGTTTTATACAGTCTAATATATTGTGCCTTTTTTATTTTTTTTTTGTTGTTTGTAAGCGTCTAAAGCCTTTGGCTTGTTTTAACAAATTGTTGTTGTCAACTTTACAACAACAACAATTAATTTATTTATTTATTTATTCATTCATTTTTGTCATAATTGCTGAAAGTCAGCAATATTAAATGGCTTTAAGCAGATGTCATGTAAAAACCACTTTTAGCCGATTAATGGTTAGTCAAATATTTTTATTTTTTTTTTTTGTTTTCGTTTTTCAATCAAGTTGACTTCAATTTGTTTTATGTTTATGTCAATGTCTGTCATTCATCTAAATGTTGAAAATATCTTAAAAGCTTTTCGTTATTTTGCTATTTTTTGTTTTTTTTTTATTTGTTTTCATTGTGAATTGCTGAGTGGATCTGAGCAGCTTTGTAGAAGACATGAAGAGTACATTTTTCTGTTCTATACGTCTCTTTTCGAGTATTTGCCGGAATATTAATAATTTTTATTGCTGTTGTTATTGTTGCTAAATGTCAAACGGAATGTCAATAAAATGCAATCATTGAGAATACTTGAATGTTGAAAGTATTTTGTTGCATGTGAAAATTAAATGTTCTTATCTTCAGTCATAGAGTCTGGATTGTCATTGCAAAAAAGTCAGTAGATTTGTGCTTCTTTATTTTTGACAGGCAGTCAAATAGACGACAGGACAATAAGACAATTTCGAAAAATTATTATCTGAGTTGTACAAGTTAACTTAGTCAACTGAGGCGTTAAATTAAGGACTTCACAGAGACGTACACATTTTTGTATTGTTTTTTATTGACTGACGCAAAAGCATGTCACTTACCTCAGGCATAAATTTGTCATATTTATATAGATTAACAAAACATATTGAACATTATAGACTACTACAGTAGTCGCTCGTTTATGTGAACTAATTCAAACACGCCTCGTTCACTTAACTGAATTGTACATATATTGAGACTTGCCTCATATTTTTTATTGGATAAACATATTGGATATTTATTGGATTTTTTATCGAAAAATAATAACTAGTATTTTTCTGTTGAAACAAAACAACATTAAAAGAAAAATGTATGAAAAGTTGAATTTAACTGCTGAATAACTTAAGAATTCTGTTAACTGTTTCTTTTGTTTTCAGTTTTTTAAATTTTTGTTCTCTGCGAAATATCTTCATATCACCAAAATGTCAATTATCTACATTTCTACAGTTCAAATGGTAATTTTATCAAAAGCTGCCAAAACTTCAGAAGTTCTTATAATAGTGTTCGAAACCATTTGGATTTCGTCTTCGCTTAAAAAAAAAATCATTGTTTTCAACGTCTTCAGGCACACACTTATGGTGCTCAAAATATTTGACCAGCTATTCCTGGCTATGTTAGGATTGTTCTTATCTCAATCAAGATGTAAATTGATGAGATTATTTTTGAATCATAGTTTTTTCATCAGAATAAAAATATTGCACTACAGTGACGATCTGTAGTGCAACTTGGTTATTCTTATATAATATTTTGACCCATGTGCTGAATCAACGGTGTAACGTTAGGAGATATTTATAAGGCTTTTATGTTCAAGAGAATCTTGTTGAGCTCAACACCTAAAGCCTTGGTCACCATTATGACGAAGCAGTGGGAAGTTAAATCGGGAAAATTTTAGAAATCCATAATGAAGTTTTTTTCGGGATATGTAATAAGCAGCTTGATCAAAATGTTGCTCAAAAAAACGTTTTCTCGTAGAGATTGGAACGTACCTTATTTTTAAGTTCATTGGATTTTTGCTCCAAGAACAGAATTAACTTTGATGGGTCTAAAAAGATTTCATACAAAATTTTATCGCGATTGGATCGATTTAAATTTTAAGAGATTCCGAAAGCACCTGACAGTTGCGTGTTCCAATCCAAAAAGTTAATTCTAGCGCGAATGAAATCAAAAAAATTAGCATATAGTTTTTTGCTTAAAAATGAGTTTTTTTTTTCAATAGATAATGTATGAGAACTTAGATAGCAATAAAAATGTCCTTACATGTTTATTTTACAATGTGGCAACTCCGCTTGATTCCGTTAACTCGCAACACGCGTTGCAACGTTTAAAAAATTGTTGTTTTCTGATTGTGGTTTTTAGTGATTTTTTTTTTAAAATGCATTGTTTTTGATAAATTCGTAATGGAGAGTATTCAATAAAGTAAGTATTTAAAATTTTTTGTTAAAAATGTCTTTATCCTAAAAATTCAGAAGGGCCTTAGAAGAGTATTTTTTTTTTTTTTTCAAAATGGATATATTTTAACGGTTAGTGCCCCTTCCCGCCACTTTGACTTTTATCTTATATGATCTCGTATGGAGCTCTACAATGAATGGCTGCTTGTGAACAATTTTAAATTTTATAATTTTTTCTTCACAATATTTTGAATTTTTGTGTTTTTACTTAATATTTAAGTTAAACATATTAAAATAATTCTTCTAACTTTTAATTTTATGGTTGAAACTTCATGTATCAGAAGATTTTGGTATCTTTAGTATTATAAAAAAAATGTATGTGTATATCAGTGATTCCATGCCAAAGGCACACTTTTCTGACATCACTATTTTTGAAACTTCTGAAACTTTTTTGGTGGATTGTTCATCTGAAAAATATAATAACTGCGTACTTTTTTTTTGCAAGTTAATTTTTTTTTTGCAAAGTTATACACTCTCAAAAACATAAAAAATGACAAAAAAACTAAATTGGTACATGTATTTAAACAGCTCTATCTTCTAAACTGTAAGTCGCACATACAAGAAACTCAGGTATAGTTTGGGAACCTTGAATGGATCTTTCTGGTGGTGCCATTTCTTTATAGTTTTTTAATAGAAAAAAGTTTCTTTTTCTTATCCCAAAATTTACCATCATATTTTTCACAGACGACGCAACAACTTTTTCACCTTTTTAATATAATATCGCATTAAAGCATTCATTTTAAGTTGGATCTCCAACGATTGCTATTTGTAATGATTTTTTAAAAAAATGCCTACTTAAGTTTTCCTATATTTGTATATATACATATTTGTATGCTCTTTAAATACATGCATCTATTTAATTTTTGTATGATTTTCAATGTTTTTGACAGGGTATAACTTTGAAAAAAAAAAATTTCGCAAAAATAAAACAGAATATGTTTTTTACCTATACTGAGAGAAAAATGTGTTAAAATTAAATGAAATTGTGTTCATAGCTAACGAATTTGTTTTTGAAATAGAGCTTGAAACAAATTCATTCAAATTAAACACAACTGTATTTAAATTTAAATTTACAATATATTGTAAATTTTATTTTGATATACAAAAAAATTATTGTTCCTTACTTAATATAAATGTAGGTACATTTGCAATCAATGAATCTTGTGACCATCCTAAAAAAAATTTTTTTGTATGTATTGACATGTGCACTGCGACTCAACGAATCAAACTTCAGCTCTTTCGCCAAAAACCCGCCAAATTTTGACACCCAATAATTGGGTGTCAAAAAACTTAAGAACAATTAATACTGAATTGTTTTCATCAAAGCAGTTCTTACTTATTTACAAGGCCATTAGAAATACAAGTATGGAAGATTAAACAAAAGAGCATTCAATTGATCCTTTGAGTCGTAAAACACATGGCGATAAATTTGAAACATATTCATTTTTTATGATGATCTATTTGAAGGGCTTACTTCAAACCAAAGAGTTACTGAATATATAAAATAAGGAACAATATATTTTTTTACATTAAAATTAAATTATTTGTTTACAAATATATGAAATCTTTAGCAGGCATTTTTTAAAAAATTCATTCAAAATAGCAATCGTTGGAGATGCAACTTAAAATTTTGCACAAACCTTCAGAATGAATGCTTACATACTACATTTTATTAAAATGGTGAAAAAGGTGTTTGTGCCGACTGTGAAAAATATGATGGTAAATTTCGGGATAAGGAAAAAAACTCTTTGCCATAAAAGTACTTTAAAAAAGTGACACCACCAGAAAGATCCATTCAAGTAACTTAAACTATACCTGAGTTTATTTTCTGTCCAACTTACAGTTTAGAAGATAGAGCTCTTTAAATACATGCATCTATTCAATTTTTGTATGATTTTCAATGTTTTTGACAGGGTATAACTTTGCAAAAAAAAAATTTCGCAATAATAAAAAACACAGAATATGTTTTTTTAATGTGAACTTCTAACCTACAAAGTTTCAAAAAAATCGGAAGCACTAAGGTCAGATTTTGATAAAAATTTGTCGAATTGATATGGAATCACCGATATATTAGTAAACATTTTTTTACCTTATTTTTTAAATAATATTACATCTGGGTTCAGCGTACGAAATAATAAACAAAAAGATTACAAACTCTATTTTTTTATTACTGGTGAATTAATTCGCGCTAGAATCTCACTTTAGAGCACAGTGCGCCGGGCCCATTTACCTTGGTTCACTTGGGACCAAATTTTGTACGAGTTTTAAGGCCTAATCAAATAGAATTGCGTTCTTGGAGCGATAATTGAAAATCGTGGATATAGTATGGGGTACAAAAAAAGGGGGGAGGGGGGTTTTGAACTAAATTTTTTTTAATTCTAATTTTATGGGCAAAATTTGCCACTTTTAAAAATATCAACAATATTTTTGTTGCAAAACTCATTAAATTATTATAAATTTATTATTTTAGACTTTAAAATTAATTAATCATAAAAAAAATACTATTTTTTAATTAATTTTTTAACTGACGGAAATATGTGTTAAAATTAAATGAAATTGTGTTCATAATAAACGAATTTGTTTTTGAAATAGAGCTTGAAACAAATTCGTTTAGTTTAAACACAACTGTAATTAAAAATAAATTCAAAATTAAGGTTTTGGTTCTTAAAACATTGTTTTTAAAAATAAATTTGAAATAATATAATCAGCTACCCTCCGAATACCAACTGCTAACTCCACACCATGTTTGCATTTTAAATATTGAAATAATGAACTGAAATTTGAATTTGGCAAACCAATTCAAACAATTAAAAAATGTTCATATTATTCAGACTGAACTATTTTGTTTGTTATTTCAAAGAAATAGTAAGAAAATAAAAAAAGAAAGAAGTTTATAGTTGAAATAGTTTTTTTTTTATATAATTAAAAATTAAAAATACTTGTTTTAAATTTTGTTTTGTAAAAACGCAAAGCTGTTAAATTTCTATTTAAAAATTTTTTTATTTATATATCAAAAATTACTTCATTTTATACTTAAAAATAAATTTAAAAAAAATTTTGTTCAAAACACCCATTTCTTATTTTAATTTCATTTAGTTTTATGGTTTTCTTATTTCGAAAAAAAAATGGTTGCAAACCGACCCACAATTTTCTGGCTACGGTCCTTTGAAATACCATATATAAATAAACACTCCACGTCAGCAGAATAGGTTCACTGTTTCAATGAGATAAAAATTATTTTTCCTCACAACAAGAGCATAACAGAAAATGTATTGCTGTTGTATTTTCCTAGATGTTGTATTATGAAAAGTTTTCGCGAGATAAATTGTAAATAAAGGCACCATTAGTTTATGTCATTACAAAATTAAGCACTTTTTGATGCGTCATTTGAAAAGCTTCACAGTTAATACACTGAGAAAAAAAACATACTTTAAAATTAAACAAAAAATTTTTAAATAGAAATTTAACGCCTTTGCGTTTCTACAAAACAAAAATCAAAACAAGTGTATTTAATTTTCAACTACCAATAAACTACTTTCTGTTTTTTATTTTCTCTCATTATTTCTTTGAAAAAACAAGCAAAAATTTGAATACAAGAAAATTTTTGAATTTTTTGAATTGGTTTGAAAAATATCGAACATACGATAAAATAAAAACTAATTATTTATATATTAAAATATATCAAATGCAAAATTCTTCGAATGGAGTTAACATTCGGAGGTCCCGAGGGTAGCTGTCTGTGCATCTGATGCTAAAAACTCGGTAAAGCTAAAAAAATGGCATCGAAATATGCTTTAAAATATTTGTTTTAAATTTTAAAATTTTTGTTTTAAATTTGTTTTTCGTAACAAAAACATTGTTTTAAAAACAAAAACTTTTGTTTTGAATTTAAATTTAAATACAGTTGTGTTTAATTTTAATGAATTTGTTTCAAGCTCTATTTCAAAAACAAATTCGTTAGATATGAACACAATTTCATTTAATTTTAACACATTTTTCCCTCAGTGTACCTTCAGTTTTTGTCACAGTTCCCAAAAAATAGGTTTTAATAAAAATTTATAAAAGTGGTTAGAATATATTGTGGCAAAATGGGACGCGGAAAAGCTTTATATACGAAGAATAAAGTTCAAATTGAAATGAACAAGAAACAAAACCTAATTTCTCATGAAATTGCTAGCAAAATCGGTAAAAGGCAAAGCGTAGTATGCAATCTTTTAAGTAATAAAATCTTCTATGGAAAAAAACATGAAAAGGTGTACTTATCCGGCGGTATGAGTTGCGGATAAAAGAGCAATTATTCGATGTGCATCCATCTCTTGCCTGTCGTCAACAAAAATTAGGCATTAAGCTGCGAAAAAAGCCAGTCTTTCAACCGTGCGACGGGTAATTTATAATGCTCTGCATCTAACAAAACATAAGATTAAGAAAAAACCACAACTTAGCCCTGAATGGCAAAAAACACTGTTGAATTTTTGTAAGAATCTCATCATTTGGAAGAGAGAATGGCATTAGGTAGTCTTCTCTGCTGAAAAGAAGTTACATTTGGATGGACCAGCTGATTATAACTATTACTTTCATTATTTGCGAAAGAAGATGGAGGGAGAGGGATATATTCCCCTTCATATCTTATTTTGAAACTGTTCAGCTGAAGTTTCTAACTTGCAGAATGACGGAAAAGATTTCCCAAAGTTTCAAAATATAATTGGAAAGAATTTACTATTACTAACATTATAACGCTCCTATTCATACGTAATGTACCATTATAAGCTGAATCAGTGAACAAAATATTCAACTCCAAACTCTCCGGATGTAAACATTATAGAAAATGTTTTGAGCACGATTCCGGACAGTTTGAAGATCAAGAATCACTCATTTCTTCCATTGTACGGGCTTGAAGTGGGGGATTTGTTCCATTGTAGGGTCTTGAAGTGAACTTTCTTTGAACTACTTGAAGCAACTTTATGTTGCAATACCAAGCGGGATTTTTCAAACTACATTAAATAAAGGAAGTAGTACTCGTTATAAAAAATTATTAAATTAAACAAAAACAAAAAAAAAATAAGATGATATAAAATATAATAGTTTTTCAATTCGAGTTCTTCAAATGAATGTGTGTAAAAAATTATTAAATTAAACAAAAACAAAAAAAAAAATAAGATGATATAAAATATAATAGTTTTTCAATTCGAGTTCTTCAAATGAATGTGATGAACCTTTTCCAATGACGCATCAAGAAGTGCATAATTTTGTTATGCTAAAGCTTAAACAACAACAGAAAATTAAGGATAACTTTATTGAAAATTTCGCTTTACCTAACTTTTTATAATAACCCACTTAAGAGAAAACAACAACAAAAAGTTTTATGCTCATTTTAGGACAAAAAATCTTTTGTATATCATTGAAATATCGAACCTATTCTCTTGGCGCATAGTGTATATGGCGGATATTTATAAATTTTTGACTTTTACTCATTTTGTTACCAAGCAAATAACGCGTTTTTGTCTATATCTAACAGTTTTGTTTCCCAGAAATATAAATTAAAAACTATTTTACTTTTTATTTGCTTTTTAATAAAGATGTTTTTTTCTAAATTTTTCAATATAACCCATTTCAGAGTGAAAATTCTACAATGTATGCTCAAGTGGAGTTTACAAAAACATTTTACATATTAAAAATTGTATGAAAAAAAAAATTTGATTTGTGAAAATTTTTTATTGCAACATGCAACACAGTCATCATGATGTTGACGACCATCAATCAAGTGTCAGAAAAAAATTGAGGCTTAAATAAATAAAGCTGATATGTTTTGGTTTTTTTTGCTATACAATATAAAAAATTTTAAAACAAATAAAATTTATTACTTTTGTTGTTGTTGTCATACACCAACTAAAGTGGAAATTTAAAAAATAAAAATTCTTTCATATAAATAACATATGTAAGCAAGACAGATTCTTAAAAAATGCTTGTTATGCAAATTTAAATCATACTTAAGGCAAAAATCGAATGAAGGTCGATGTAGTTAAAAGCAACGTTATGGCAACGTTGCCAATATTTATGAACATAAATGAGTTTAGGCCATAAATAATCTGTCGCACATGCCATGCCACGCCCACATGCCAACAATGGAGTGGAATGGATAAAAACTGCTTTATTACAACAGCTTAAAAAATGAAATTTGCACAAGAAAATGAAAAACAAAGAGAATTAAGTGTGAACGAAATTATTGTGTTAAATAAAATAATTTAAAAAAAAAAGCTTAAACGATGAAAAAAATTTAAAAAAAAATTAACAGTAATAATGAGCATGGATTAAGGGATAAAATGCTGACGACGCTAAAACGATTATAAAGAAAATAAAAACATAAACAGCAGATGAAGAAAGGCAAGAAGAAGAACCAGACAATAAAAATGTACTGGCAAAAATGTAAACAGAAAACATTAAGAGCGTCAAGAGAAAATTAAAAACTAAGAAAAACAGCACTGAAATAGGTTGGTTGAGAGTAGGGCGAAAAAGAAGAACATTAACAAAAAAAAAAAAAAAAAACAAAAAACATGGTTTAAATTGGTAGTAAGTAATAGAGGGTGTAACGTGATGTCGCAGCCAAGTTCTGCCGTTATGCACAAGAAATGCACAAAAACGTTAATTTAAACAACGCAACATTTTCTTTTTATATATTTTGTTTATCTTAATAATGCACTAAAAACAGTTAAGGACGCTCATTAAATTTTCAACTTTAAATTATAACACAACTTATTTATTGAAATACTCAGTAGTTACACGGTTAAATGCACAAAATGCTGAAAAATGCTTATTTATTAGGCAGAGCAAAAATAATTTATTTATTATAAAAAAAAAAAAACTTATGTATAACAAAATTTATCAAATTAATTAAGTAAGAGTATTTAAAGCATAATGTACTATATAATAAAACTAAGGGACACATTAACGAAACAAAAAAAAAAAATACAAATTCAAAATGAGTCAACGTAAATAAGTAACTGAAAAAAAGTAAGTCAAAGTTAAGCGGAAATAAATTTCTGCGTTCGTGTTTCTTCCATTGGTAGTTTGCGTTTGTTTTGTTTTTGTTATTGTTTTAGCAGCGATTTTTCTACAGCTTAGAGAGTAGAAAGCGCACTTTTGTCTGCGCTACTAAATGCGCTACTAAAGTGTTGTTCTCCGTTTTACTTCCCACACACACACACACATACACATAAAATTTTTAGTCATTCAGTCACTCAGTAACTCTGTCATACGGTCAGCTATACTGCTAGGTTGTTCAACAGTAATCGTTGTTTTGCAGTTGTTTTGCTTTGTTGTCAATGAGTGTTATTGTTTTTTTTTTTTTTTTTTTTTTTTTTTTTTTTTTTTTGTTTTTGTCTATGCTTTATTGAGTTTTTGTTTTTGTTTTTGTCACGTTGTTGTTTGTTGATTTCGTTGACTTTTTGAAACTGTTATGTGTTTTTTCTCTCCTTTTGTTGCTTAGTTTTTATTTAACGGTTTGCTCCGATGGCCTCAAAAATGTCACAATGACGCCATTTTTTGTTATAATGTTTTCAAAAGTCTTAAATGTAATGAACTTTGTTTCTTTTTTCACGGTTGTTTGGTTTTTATTATTGGTTTGTGTAGCTGATGTTTTAAAAAAGTTTTGAAATTAAATGTTTGTTTATTTTTTTTTGGAAATTGCAATAGAGAAATTGTTATTATTTGAAGTTACTGATAATGGTTTCTTTAACGAACTTAAATAGAGTTCTGCTGTTTGGTGTTCAAATTAATTTTTAACTTTATTTAAATATCAATTTTTCGTGAGTTTTAAAACAAACTTGTGTCTTGACACAAGCTAATATTAATCAGACCCCATCAGAAAGGTAGCGTTGTTCACTTGCAGGACTATTTGGCCCGGGTGCATTTACGTGGTGGGCATTGAGTTAAAAAATAATTTGTTCACTTTTCTCTAAAAAAATATTCGTGATCATTTTTTTTTTCATAACTTTGTTTGCAATCAGTTTTTGGGGCATTTTGGCGTCAAGTAATATCTTTCAGGACACCTAGTAGTTAGTACTTCTACTTAAATAATTGGAAACCCAATTGAACCTTTTACCATTTTCAAAATACATACAGGCCAACAACTCGATATGACTCAAAAACTTGTACATAAAAGTTTAAATTTTTTCTCTTCATAACATTTCGAAAGCATTTGTAAAACATAGTATACAATTAAGCGAGTTTGTGTTGCTTGCTTTGCAGCAAGAGCTATCGAAGTTGTTTATCGAAGTATAGCATAAAATATGGTAAAGAAGTATAAACTTTGTATAAGAATCGTGAGTATACCTCAGGCTTAGCTGAGATAAAAAGGATCTCTGAACTTGTGAGCGCAAGTATTATTCTCTCCCAATAAGTACACTAATGAGCTCATGTGACAATGAGATCCAAGTTATGGCGAGTGGCTTGTGTTGGTTGCTTCACTACAAACTCTTATGAAGTAGTTTAGAGTAGTTTCGCAGAGGCGAAACTAAAATTATAAGTTTCTCTGAACTTGTAGGTGGAAGTTTTATTCTTCACTCAATGATAAGTCTAAAGTTCTTGTGCAGTAGTCTGGTCGATGATGTTATATGTTTGCCAACATTTTTTGAAATGTTACTTTTTTAGAAAACTGACTCCAACATCGAATTTTTCGTAAAATTTTTAAAATACTGGCCTAGATAAAAAAAAAACAAATCATCAATGCATTTTTGAAAATCTTTATTTTCTACGTTTCAAATTGGAAAATTATTAATTCAAAGCATCGAAACTTGAATATCAAATATAACAAAAAAAAAGTTGATTTTGGAATCCTCGACCGAAGTGACATTTCAGAGAAAATCGCACCTATTTAATGAAAATGATTCTTCGTAATTTTTAAAAATATTTATGTCTGTACAAATTTTACTATATAAATAAACATTTAAGCTTTAAAAATTTGATAAACTTTTTAGAGGAAGCTCCATCTCTACTTATTCACTTGACTGAGTAGTTACGAAACTAATATCTAATATACAAGATATCAAACTGCTTTAATCCTAACCCTGACATCCTGACACGGGTACCTGGATATCCGAACGCACTTTAAAGTCAAATATTTTTTTAACCAAATAAATTACAAATTTTAAATTCCATGACATCTTCCACTATTTGTTTTCTTACGTTTATAAAGCATTTTAAGCAAAGTCGAAATGTCTTAAGCCTACTGATGTGGGTACCTGGCTACCGTAATTTCTTTATAAATTTTAAATTTACATTTTGAAATACTCATTACTTTTTGCATAATAGTTTAGTAAAAATTAATTAATTAAAGAAAGAAATTGAAAAAGTAGTATTAGGATTTTGGTGTGATTGTTATTCATTGATAGTTTGCAGCCAAAGCATATCTTACGTACACTCAGAAAAAAGCTGCCATGTAAAATTAACATTTTTTAATGTTATTTCCAATGTAAACCAGAAAATGTGGATTTTACGTAAGAAAATGTTAAGTTAACATGTATTGTGTTGAATTGATAAGAAAAATATCAAATTGATAATGTAATGTTTTACGTTGCAATATCAATTATTAATGTTAAAATAACATTTAAAATGTTTTTAGTTCATCATTTTTTACTGTACAATTGATAGTATTTCATATGCATTTAACATTATAAATGTAGATGTCAACAACAAGCAGATGTAATGTTTATTTAAGAGCTGAGCCGTTGGAACATACAGGTGACCGTGGCACACAGGTTAAGAGTGTTGCTTAGTATGCCCGGAGCCCAGGTTCGATTCCCACTAGTGGCGAATTATTTTTCAATACATTTTTTTTTATCTGCATTAATTTACTGATACTTTTTGATATTTTAAATGTTAAAATAACATTATTATGTGACAGTTATACATTTTTAAATGTAGGTTTCGTAATGTAAAAAGTACATTACGATAATATCAATTTTAACATTTTTTAATGTCGGACGACTTTTGTCAACTAAAAATGTCAATTTTACGGTTGTTTAATGTACTTTTTTTTCTGAGTGTACTTTTCGTCGGCAACCTTCAGTGGCAACCGACCAATTTTCTCTCGTTCAGATTTACCCGAGATACGTGTTTGCGGCACACAATGTAACGAGTGGGACAAAATCAGACATGGAAAAAATGTCGCAAATTTGTAAAAGTGATGTTTTGTGATATATTTCTATTTGTGAATTTTTGCTCTTTTATGTTGTCATGAAAATTTAACGAAATTTAAGTATTTTTAGTTTTGTACTGAATATTTAATTTTTAAAAAATAAAGTTTATTCCACAAAAAAGTTCATAGAAATAAAAAAAAACTTAATTTCTATATAAAATAGAACAATCTCGCCATGGGAAAAAACTCAGGTCTCGGGCTATAAGACCACAAAACAGGTTAAACAAGATACTTGGCTTAGTTGCTCTATAGGTATTAAAGAAACACTTTTAGACTTTTGAGTTGTGCAAACATTTTTATGCACAATAAACAGATAAATATTTTTTTATAACCAACTTTGACCTTTCATGGTGCTTTTAGAAGTCATAGTTAAAATTTGTAGGCAATGTTTTTTTCTAACGATACTCGTAAATTATTGGAGTGAGATATTCTTGAACAATGTATAACATGTCGAGAAGAATTAAATGAAGTTTTATCCAAAATTAGTTTTTTTTTTCAAATATATATTTGAGAACATGATTAAGTACCTTTTTTACCTTGGTTTTAAGTCCCGGGACCTGGGTTTTTTCCACTACCCATATCCTATTGTTTGCAGTTCTTATGTTAGTCTCAATCTGACGGAAAATAAGCAGGGAGTGTAAAATCAGAAAAAGTCACATTCCATACGTTTCGTGTGTGATTTTATATAAAAGAAAAAGGGCATTTTTGTTTTTTTTCCTTTTTTTAACTCGAAAGTTTTGCTGGGACAAATCAAAATTAAAAATTTTAAAGCATGTTTTGGCGAAAATGAGCAAATTTATATGGGACTAGTAAGGTATATCTTCGACTTGGCCGAAGTTAAAATACCCCCACGGTATTTGCGATTCGAATGGTATAAAATCTTAAATTGCAGCTCTTTCTTTATGAGATTTCAAAAAATTTTACTATTTTGATGACGTCTAAAATACATTCATATCAAATTGTTTTCCTGCAAAGTAAAGCCAAGCCTTTTTATAACGTTTTCAATTAGGGGTTGTATGGGAGGTGGGCGTGTTCTTGAGTGGTTGATGCCAATTTTTCTAACACGCCTCAATTTTGATATAATATACATACACAAATACCCAATTTCAGGTCTGTAGCTTAAATATTAGCCTATTTATAGAGTTTTCAATATTATGGGTTGTATGGAAGGTGGGCGTATTCATCAATGGATGACGCCCATTTTTCTAACACATCTTAACTTTATTATAAAAATAATAATTATCTAATTTTACTTTCGTAGCTTCGACAGAAGCCTATTTATATAGTTTTAAATTTTGGGGTTGTATCAGAGATGGGCGTGTTCGTAGATGGATTACGCCCATTTTTATCTCACGTCTTAATTTTTATATTAAAATAATAAAAATTTAATTTTATTTTTATAGCTTCGACACAAGCCTCTATATATAGGTTTCAATATTTGGGTTATATGGGAGGTGGGCGTGTTAATGGGTGGATGACGCCCTTTTTTCTAATACACCTGACTTTTTTCATAGACTATGCAAATACCGAATTTAAGTTTTATAGCGTAAATATTCGCTTCTCTATGGAGTTTTCATTATTGGGGTCGTATGGGAGGTAGGCGTGGTTTTTATCCGATTTAGCCTATTCTCGAACTTGACCTTAATTTTTTGAAAAAAAGCTTAAATATCGAATTTCAGCACGAGAGCTTCAAAATTACGGCTGTAATCGCGTCCATAGACAGACAGACAGACAGACAGACGGACAGACGGACAGACAGACAGACAGACAGACAGACAGACAGACAGACAGACGGATAGACGGGCAGACGGACAGACAGACGGACATGGCTAAATCAACTCAGGTGGTGATGTTGAGCATGAATATACATATATACTTTCTATACCTACCACGCCTCTTTATGGGCGTTACACACGTCGTGACAAAATTAATATACCCCTTACGCAGTACGTGTGGGGATATAAAAATATCAAGTTTTTTATAAAAATTCAAGCGTTCAAAAATGTGTCCAATGTTAGAAAAAGGCAAGATGCTGTTTTACGTAATACAAGGAATAGGAGCGAAAATGGTACTCATTTGCTCTTTAAATCTACATTTTGTATGAAAGGTGGGCAAAGAGCGTGACTTATATTGATAAAACTTTGTGTGGCATTTTATATTTATGAAAAAATTACACATGATTAATTTCATGTGCCTACGATGGTTCCTTCTATTTATGTCCCTCATCCCATAGAACTTGTTACACTGTATGGCGTCAAGACAAACTTGCTCTGAGATGTTTTTATAGATCATAAGCTCTAAAGCAGCCCGGACGTTGGTGTATAGGGCAAATAGATAATGAGCTGCCCCTTTGTTTAAAGTTTTCGTCGTCAACTCCAAGTCAAGCAATGCCAAAAAGTCTCGACGAGGGTTTCGTCAGTTTTTAATGCCTTGATGGAGGCTGGAATAGACGCAAAATGCACCTAAAGCAGCCACGTCAATCATCTTAAATAAAAATGTTCCAAGACTATACATTTATTTAAATTTTGGTGCTATATTTAGACAACATCTGATCCGCATTTGCTTTTCTCGTAAGAGTCATTCATACCTACTTTTCTATTAACTGGTGAATCCCCTCGTAAAAAATGCACTGACAGGATACGACCGATACAGACATCGGGGTTTACATATATTACCTGTAGGATTTGGTTGTAGCTTTCTCGAAATGTAAGTTTTGTTTTGTCGAATGGGAAATGTAAGCTTTGTTTGCCTGGTATCGACCAGGCTCATTCCTTTAACTCGTAGTTGACTGGCCGACGGGAGTGAAGTACAACATTTTTCTGCTGTCACATTCAGACCAGAAAGTGAAAAATTAACCTGAGTTAAAACAATATTTTCTCCAACATTAACTTGTCGGAGGCGACGAGGTGATTTTCGACGGTGGTTTTCGACTCGTTTCGACGAGTAAAACTGGTTTTTCTTCTAAATGGAAACAACTGCTTATTCCATGTTACACATGAAAACAGTTGTTCATCGTCCAAAATTTCAAGAATTAATTTTCAACTTAACAAAAATCAGTTCACGTTGGTCGAAGTCTGATGGTGTGGAGATAGTTTTTTTTAAATTTTGGTGCTATATTTAGACAACATCTGATCCGCATTTACTTTTCTCGTAATATACCTACTTTTCCATTAACTGGTGATTCCCCTCGTAAAAATGCACTGACAGGCTACGACATATACAGACATTGGGGTTGACCTATATTACCTGTAGGATTTGGTTGTAGCTTTCTTGAAATGTAAGCTTTGTTTTGTCGAAGGGTATCGACCAGACTCATTCCTTTAACTCGTAGTTGACTGGCCGACGGGAGTGAAGTACAAAATTTTCTGCTGTCACATTCAGGCCAGAAAGTGAAAAATCAACCTGAGTTAAAACAATATTTTCTCCAACATTAACTTGTCGGAGGCGACGAGGTGGTTTTCGACGGTGGTTTTCGACTCGTTTCGACGAGTAAAACTGGTTTTTCTTCTAAATGGAAACAACTGCTCATTCCATGTTACACATGAAAACAGTGGTTCATCGTCCAAAATTTCAAGAATTAATTTTCAACTTAACAAAAATCAGTTCACGTTGGTCGAAGTCTGATGGTGTGGAGATAATTTGATTGGCATGAAGTAGAACCATTAGTCAAAACCAATGCAAGGTTGCACACATTTGCTTATTTGATACTCAAGAATATGTTGAAACCATGAATTATGGAAATATGAATATCAATTGGAGTCAATTGGATCTTTTTGCGCGGTAATGATCTAAAACATATTGCTAAGATGGAAAAGACTGGGACTAGATAGCAGCCGAAAAAATCGTAGTTTTGATTTGGTTAGATTAAGGTCTCCATCTGAACCCAATAGAAAATCTTTAAAATAATTTCAAGGTTACTATCAGAAAGAATAAATGGAATAATGGAAATGAATTTGAATTGGTATTCAGTAAGCCTGGTACTCAATCCCTCAAACCAGATGTTAACAGTAAGTATAAAGTGTACCTCGTAGATACCAGGAGTCTATACAAAATCGGGGACATACAATCAAGTACTAAAATAGTAAGTTACACCCAAGAAACAACGACGTCCGAACTTCTGTTTCGAATGAGGTCTAATTTGTAACGCATTGGGCATGCAGTGTACGAACGAAGACCTAATCGGACGCTCGTCGGTTTTTGGTGTCCAAATCTAGTCGCTCGCTTTTTAGTACTTTAAAAACTTAATACAGACCAGCTACGGTACTATTTTAGGTAATTTTCGAGGTACTTGTTGAGTATGTTTCGGGTATTCAAGACAGTTACGATAATATTTTTGGTAAAATATATGAAATTCTTTTTATTGGATTTGGTTCGCTAAAGCTCTTTTGCAATTGGCCTGATATCAGTGTGCAATTCGTTTGACTCATATCTTTTAACAATAAAGTTGAGTCTGACACTCAGGACTAGTCCAGAACTACTTATGACAGAGTACCTTGATAAGGATACATATTGTTTCGGGATTCTAGTTGAACTTGTTGCTAACTTAACTAAATGTTTAGGGTCTTTGTTGGAAAAGCCTTGCCGCGAAGTTTTGCTTTAAAAGTGCAAGTTTTTAATAAATTTAATTTTGTTTTCAATTTGAAATAAAATTGATGAGTAATATAAACGACTGCTGGTGGTGGTGACCGTGGCATGCAGGTTAAGTGTGTGGCTTAGCATGCTCGGAGCCCGGGTTCGATCCCCAGCCGCGGCGAAAAGTTTTTTCAATAAAAATTTTTTCTGATCGGTCACCACCTCTCTGCAGACAATGGCAAACCTCAGAGAGTAAATAATGCCATGTAAAGCTTCTTGAGAACATGAACTTTAGCCGTTCGGAGTCGGCATAAAACATGTAGGTCCAGTTCTCGGTCAATTGTGTGCAAACATTTAATAACACACACAACACAATTGATCATTAGAAGCTCGGTCAAAGTCCTTTCAAGGGCTGAAATGGCCAATTTGTTTTTTTTTTTTGTTTTTTAATATAAACGACTAATTAAACTAAAATGGTTTCTAATAAGGTTAGTTATTAATTTTTTCTAACTTTAAATTATTCTTTTAAGTTTTGTTCCTAACAGCATCATTTTTATATCGAGTTTCATACAGATAAAATTATTTTCTTCTAATTCTTATGCCGTTAATGAAATTACTTAATGTATGAAAGAATTTTGGGAGAGGTTTTAATAACATTGGCTTGCATTAATTGCAACAACTATTTCTTTAACCACTTATCTTTAAAAACATCATTATCTTAAAAAATCCGGCTCTTACCAGCTGGGATGGTTCACTGAAACTGCAAAAGTTCTGAATATATCCAGCAGATATTACAATTAAAAAAAAATGTGTCTCCACAGATAAACAAACATTTAATTGAAATAATTTCAGAAATAAACATGAATATTATTGCGACAAAAAAAAAGAATTCAATTCGACTTTTATTTAAATGCAGCTGCAGTGTTGCCAGTCGGGCGCAATAATTGTACTCGTCGGGCGATAACAAGCAAGAACAATTTATCGATAACGACATGAGGCAACAACACAAGTTATGCACAGTGCGCCACAAAAGCTGTTTAACACGTTGCTGCAGACAATCACAATATTGCCAACATAATCGACAATGAGACAAAAAAATAAATTAAACGACAAAAACCACAAAAAGTGACATGTTAAAAATTAACTCAAATAAAGTTAAAACTTTGACACAACAAAAAAAAAAAAACAACACAAATATAAGAGATAAAATGTTGGAAAAAAGAGAAAAACACAAAGGAAATGCTATAAATTATTTACGAAATGCATTCAATGCCAGATGGACGAAGGTAAATTAAGCAGAAAAGTGCTGGGCAAAATAAATTCCTGCAGACCGCGCAACAAACCGTAAAAAAAGCTGTTAACATGCGGCCAAAGCGGCATAAACGAGAGTCTAGGCAGTGTTTGTGCGAGTGTGTGTGTAACCGCTGTTTGAATGTGCACTGACTGTATTGTATGCCTGTGTGGTTATTTTTATATTGAACAACCGGAAGGAAATAACTTAACCACAAACGAGATAAACTGTTCGCAAGATATGCGCACAAAGTTGACAGGATATGAAATTATTTCGAGCAAAAAAAAACAAAAAAAAACTACGAAAAAATGAATCCAAAAAATTGTTAAGTAGCTATAATAAAATATTTAATACATTCACACAGAGTTGGTTTGCGTGAGCGTGTGTGTGTGTGTATGCTGGCTCTTAAAAGCTCACTTATGCATTTATTATTAGTGATGCCTTTTTTTCTGCTGAACACACACTTATAAGCATACGTGTATGCACATGTGTGTGTGTGGGCCTTTTAGCGTTTTTGTCCCTCTTTCTGTTGTTGCAGTTGTATTTACATTTATTTATGCTTACATTCTTAACATACATTAATTTACAGTCATTATGTTTTGGTATAAATTGATTTCTTTTTTTACATTCAACTCCATGGAAATGAAAAAAATATGTTAAATTTTTTTTTTACGTTGTCTGATGATTCCTTTTTATAGGTTTTTTTTTAATGTGTATAAATAAACTGTTTGCTTACAGCCTTAAGTTTTTACATATTATGAAAAGCTGATATATTTTGCACTATAAAACTACAGCAGCGTGCATAAAAGATGTCAATGTTAGAACAACTGAAATTATTATCACTTTTCACTCAAATTTTTTAAAAATATGACATATATATAAACTGTAGTGTCATAGCACAGCCAGCTTACGGTACGTTACATATTTGGTAACAAAAATATATTTTCTTTGTTTTTCTTTCATTCATTCTTTCGATCGTGTGCCAACGCTTATCGAGTGTCATTAGGTCACTGTGTTTTTGCGTCACAGCCAATTGTTAGGAAATGCGCTCACTGGTGTTCGCTAACCCTATTAGCTGCACAAGTGCAAGCGCAGCAAAAATTCCAAGCTGAGGAATCGAAAGAGCAAGTGAGAGAAGAACAATTATTAAGAACATAATTGAACTAAGAAACAATATGAGAATAGAATAATGGGGAGGAGTTTAAGAATATCTAAATAGAATTAATACTGGTATTTTTATTATAAATATTGAAGATGTTTGAAATAAAGGGGCAGAATGAAAACTTGACTCAAAACATCTAGTTCTTTTATTTTCTTCAAACAGTACGGCAAAATTGGCCATCAAAACTTTAAGCCTTATCTTTGGCATTTTTAGGAACACAAAATCCAAACCTATTACATGGCGATCCTGCCGACATCAGATCGGTTGCTTCTACCAGACCTGTTGAGATCCTGCGAAGACAAGAAAGAAAGCCAGCTTTTGAAGCGGCTCTTGACATTTTTGCTAGATACAATTTTATAACAATCAGAAGATTCCAGGAGATTTTACGCATTTTGAAGCATGTCAAGCTGTAACGAGCAAGAAGAAATTGATAAAATATTCAAAAAGTGGTCTTGTTACGCTCAAGAGCAACTCCAAGAGGAATACGTGCCGCAAATTGCTGCCACTGCAACTGAACCTATCCAAACGTACACACCAACACCGATCCGTGCCGGCCCAAAGGCAATAACTATTGAACAATACAAGGAAAGAACAGCAGCGCAAAATAAAAAACTTAAAGAATATAGAAAATTCCAAACCGCAACTCAGGAGAAACCAAAGAGACCACGAGGAGGCCGAAGGGTAATAGCAAGACAAAGGATTGCACAATTACATAATATAATACCTTTGATAAAAGACTCGACACAAAAAAGGCAGCTAATAAACCAAATACAGAAAGAAAAATTAAACTACGGCAGCCATGGGATGGTTCAGCAACAAGCAAGAGGTCGTCACCAACAACAACAGCAGCAGCAGCAGCAGTAGTAGTGAAAGCAGCAAATTCAATGATCTTATTCTAGCACTTAGCTTAATATTTATGATTGCAACAATTTTATATATAGTTAATAGATATTACAAAAATTATGTTAGGAAACAAATGCTGCGAAACATCAGCAACTCTGTTTAATAAAATATTTTAATATTCACAATAAATACGAAAATATATCAAGAACTTTTACATACGAAAATGATAAGGTTTGGTACCAACTCTTTCTACCAAGGATGCTTTGGTCAACTTTTTGACAAATATTGTGAAAATTGTCAACAAAAAATCATAGACATAGGAAAAATTAAATATATGGCACACAAAAACAAAGCATGGCATCGTGAATGCTTCAAGTGCAAATATTGTCACAAAAATTTAATCAAATCAGGCTTCATAGAGCATGAACCAAATTTAATGTGTCAAAAATGTTTTAAGAACAATAAAACTTTTTAAATTAAAAGTAAATACAATGTTCCGTCGATATACATACATATAAATGGAAATAGATGCAGCAAAAGAAATATTAAAGAGATTAAAAAAGGCACCAGGTAGGGAATATACAAAGAAATACATTAATGAAATAAGGAACAAAGTAGGTGAGCTAAGAACCTCAATAGATAAGTCAGACAACCCTAAAAGAAAATTAGACTTAGAAAATTTCGAAGATATAGCTAGAGTAATAGAACAGTTTTTAATAGAAAAAAGTGAGTTAACAGATAGCCACAACACTGAAAGTCAAAGTAATACACCAGAAAAGAAGACTGTAAATCGAAACAATATAGAAATGTCAACTTTTAATATAGAAACGGCTATTAAAGCCATACCTACCTTTAATGGACAGCACAGCGAATTAGAACCATTTTTGAAGATAGTAGAATTATTACACAACTCATATACAGCTAATGCTCAGAAAACATTATTAGAGTTTGTAGTAAGTGTAAAACTTAGTGCGGTAGTTCGAACAGCGCTAGGCTCAAACACATCGACATTCGTAGAATTTAAAACAAGACTACAAGAAAGATATAAGAGCAACGTAACAATAGCTCAAATACATACACAACTGTCCTCAACCACACAGAAGAACAAAACGGTAAACAATTTTAAAGACAAAATTTTAAATTTGATGTCAGAACTGAACAAACTACAAATAAACGATTTAGGTAATAATGCAACCAACGAACAGAAAACAGTCATAGAAACAATGAACGAAAAATATGCCTTGACCATATTCAAAAACGGGTTAGATGACACCATCAAACCAACACTTTTTGCAGCCCAACCCAAAGATTTAAATACAGCAGTAAATATCGCACAAGAAGTGGAACGTGATAACCAAAACAACGGTCCGCGGATTTTAAACTACAATGCAAGCACAAACAGAAACCAAAATTATCAGCATCATAACAACTTTAGCAGAAATAACTATCAAAATACATACAGAAATAATAACAATTTCAGGAACAACAGACCCATGAACAACATGAACCAACGAAACAACAACCACAATAACAACAGCAACAGAAATTTTCAACGTGGGAACAACAATAGAAACAACTATGGCAATAATAGAAATAGAGGCAGGTACAACAATAATATAAACAGACGCTCGAGTCAAGATGGAAACAGACATTATGTACGAACAGTAAACTATCAGGGAAACATGGAAGGCCCGGAGGACAAAAATCAAGAGCCTCCGGAAGGCCAAATGTAAAAGCAAACAAAATTTGCATGATATCAGAGAATCTCACCAATTTCATCACACTTAAATGTGCGCAAACAAAGCGTGCCTTGACATTCCTATTAGACACGGGTGCAGATATTTCGATATGCAAAACGAACACAAATTTTGAAATTGATCCTGACAATAAATGTAGATTATCAGGCATAACTAAAAATGAGGTAGACTCTTTAGGAGTTACGAAAATAACATTGTGCCTCGGAGAGCACCGTTCCAAAAATAATTTTCATGTAGTGAGTGACGATTTTCCCATTTCTACGGATGGAATTTTAGGTAGAGACTTTTTTATAAAATATACATGCAAAATAGACTACGAAACATTCACAATAACAATTGCAATCGGTAACACCGATTATATAGTACCCATAGTAACAAAACTTCCGAAACAGACAAATTATAGAATACCTCCTAGGTCAGAAATTATTTTTCCAATAAACTTAAACATTGCAGAAGACAGCGTAGTATTTAATCAAGAGCTCGAAAAAGGTGTATTTTTGGCAAACTGTCTAGTACCTTCTAAAGGCATTTGTCACATAAGAGTTATAAATATAAACGATAAAGAGGTTATATTAAACGAAATAAAACCGAAACTAAAGAATTTGACCGAATATACAGTTATGAGAACTTACAACAAACAGAGTACAGAAATGAATGAACAACGATTCAAGAAACTGATGACTGAACTGAAATTAGACCACAACACAGAAACTGAATTAAAAGACATATTTAAGAAACATCAATCAATTTTCCACCTTGAGGGAGAAGTTCTTACAACAAATAATTTTTATACGCAAAAACTGAATCTATCAGACACAACACCAGTATACATAAAAAATTATAGACTACCTCACACTCAATATGACGAGATAGACAAACAAGTAAAGAAGCTAATAGAGAACGACATAATTGAACCTTCAATAAGCCCATATAACGCACCATTGTTATTAGTGCCAAAGAAAAGTAATGATGACAATAAGAAATGGCGCTTGGTAGTTGATTTTAGAAAACTCAACGAAAAGATGGTTAATGACAAATTTCCATTAACAAGACTGGAAGACATCCTAGACATGCTAGGACGAGCCAAATACTTTTCAACCTTGGATATGACAAGCTCTTTCCATCAAATACCATTAGACAAAAATTCACGACCACTAACTGCATTTTCTACACAAGATGGTCACTACCATTTTAAACGTTTACCTTTCGGACTTAAAATTTCTTCAAACAGTTTCCAAAGAATGCTCACAATAGCTTTAAGTGGTTTAAATTCAGAAGCTTTCCTCTATGTAGATGATATAATAGTTTTTGGATGTTCTTTGAAACATCACAACCAAAACTTGATAAAAGTATTTGAGCGGTTACAAAAATACAACTTAAAATTGAATGCGAGCAAATGTCAATTCCTAAGATCAGAAGTGGTTTATCTTGGTCATTTAATAACAGACAAAGGAATTAAGACAGACCCAGCAAAAAATCAGGCGGTTTTAAACTACCCTACACCAGCAAATACAGATGATGTGAGAAGATTTGTGGCTTTCTGCAATTATTACAGACGGTTCATTCCCGATTTTGCAGCATTGGCAAAGTGTTTAAACTCTTTATTGAAGAAAGGGACGCCTTTCATCTGGTCACAAGAATGCGAAAAAGCATTCAACACTTTAAAACAAAAACTACTTAACCCACCAGTTCTGCAATACCCAAATTTTGAGAAACCATTTATCTTAACTACTGACGCATCTGACTTTGCATTAGGAGCAGTACTTTCGCAAGGCGAAATTGGACACGATCTTCCAATATCGTACGCCAGCAAGTCGTTGCAAAAACATGACATAAACAAACCGATCATTGAGAAAGAACTATTAGCTATACATTGGAGTATAAATTTTTTTAAGCCTTACCTTTACGGAAGAAAGTTTATAGTAGTCACTGACCATAGACCCTTAGTTTCGTTGTTTTCCCACAAGAATCCATCATCTAAAATGACGAGAATCAGACTGGACTTATCTGATTACGATTTTGAAATTGTCTACAAACAAGGCAAGATTAATACAAATGCTGATGCGCTATCTCGTATAAAAGTCGATAGCAATATACTCAAAAGTTTAATTCCCACAAATAAAGAGAAAGAAGAAGTATTAGTAGTCACAAGGAGCAAAGCAAAACAAATTAACAAAGAAGAAAGGAGCAAAGAATTTAAGAACAATGCGAGTGAAAATAACATTGAAAATGGTACCCACCACCTGAATCAACACCTCCAAGGAAGTGATATATTAAAAGACACATGTCCTAATGAGTCTGGCCAACTCTATATATGGGAATGCACATCTTTTAATGACGTAAGGAAATTGGTGAAATTGAAATTCAACATTGAGAATAATAGCAAGCTTGCCATAAATATGTATAATAATAAATTGCGCATAACGTGTAGCGATGACCCTTCGCGCCTAGGTGAGATGTTGGAGAAGCTACATCGTTTATTAAGAAAATCACAAATAAAGGAGCTAGCCCTTTGTGATAAAGATTTTATATTTAAAAATATCGATATAAATATGTTTAAAGAGAAATACAATGCATTGAAAGATAATAAAGCCTCGCCAATACGAATACTAATATATAAAGCTCCAATACAAATAAACAGCATGCTCAAACAATACAAACTAATTGAAGAATTCCACAACTCAAGCACATCAGGACATATGGGAATTAGAAAAACGATTTCAAAACTAAAACAAAGATATATTTGGAAAGGGATGAGAAAAATGATTAAAGAATTTATAAATAGCTGTGAAAAATGCAACAAAAACAAGACCACACAACACATTAAAGAAAGTTTAGTATTGACAAACACACCAGCGACAAGTTTTGAGAAAATATCAATTGACACTGTAGGTCCTTTAAGAATATCAAACGGATATAGATATGTTTTAACGATGCAATGTGAGCTAACAAAATTTGTAGTCGCTCACCCAATTGCAACCAAAGACGCCAAGACAGTCGCATCAACCCTTGTCGAACAATTAATACTCAAGTACGGTTGTTTCAAAACACTTATGTCCGATCGTGGGACAGAATTTACAAACGAGCTAATGTCAAGTGTTTGTAAATTACTAGACACTCGTCAAATTTTTTCAACACCTTATCATCACCAAACAATCGGTGCTCTTGAAAGAAACCATAGAGTTCTAAATCAATACATACTTTCCTTCACAGACGATTATGAATGGGACAAATGGATACCCTATTACACTTTTGCATACAATACGACACCCCACGTTGACACAGACTATTCTCCGTTTGAGCTAGTCTTTGGAAAATTACCGTCACTACCAAGTGATACACTTAGACAAACAAACAAAATTTATGACTTAGATAATTACGCTAATGAATTGAAACTAAGATTAAGAACATCAATAAGTAAAGCTAAAGAAATAATAAACAAAGTTAAGGATAAGAGAAAAATAGATTACGATAAAAATATGAGGACTCAATCATTAGAAATAGGAGATTTAGTTTTTGTAAGAGTAGAAAATAAGAAAAAACTACAGAGCCCATATGAAGGACCATTTAGAATTATTGATAGAAAAGGAGTAAACTCGGTTGTAGAAATAAACGGCAAACCAAAAGAACTCCACAACAACTTATTAAAGAAATACAAAAACTGACTTAAAAAAAAAAAAAAAAAAAAAAAAAAAAAAAAAAAAAAATGTTTACAAAATATAAGAATACATAAGAAGAATAGATAATTAGATAAACATAAAAATAAACTTATCAATGATATATCCATATATTTCACTAAATCAATATTATTATATTATAAACTTATACACGCTAAAGACATTTATTTAAATATATTAAAACCAAATAGAATTATATAGAAAAACAAAAATTTTGCATATACATATATACACATAATTCAAACATGTAATTTAAATAAACTATAAATATAGAAAAATAATTTAAGCTTTATAAATATGTAAAATATTCTTAAAATCCTCCATTCTTTAAAAATCATTTCAAGAAATAATTTTTCTCTTAAGGGTAAGGGTGTAGTGTCATAGCACAGCCAGCTTACGGTACGTTACATATTTGGTAACAAAAATATATTTTCTTTGTTTTTCTTTCATTCATTCTTTCGATCGTGTGCCAACGCTTATCGAGTGTCATTAGGTCACTGTGTTTTTGCGTCACAGCCAATTGTTAGGAAATGCGCTCGCTGGTGTTCGCTAACCCTATTAGCTGCACAAGTGCAAGCGCAGCAAAAATTCCAAGCTGAGGAATCGAAAGAGCAAGTGAGAGAAGAACAATTATTAAGAACATAATTGAACTAAGAAACAATATGAGAATAGAATAATGGGGAGGAGTTTAAGAATATCTAAATAGAATTAATACTGGTATTTTTATTATAAATATTGAAGATGTTTGAAATAAAGGGGCAGAATGAAAACTTGACTCAAAACATCTAGTTCTTTTATTTTCTTCAAACAGTACGGCAAAATTGGCCATCAAAACTTTAAGCCTTATCTTTGGCATTTTTAGGAACACAAAATCCAAACCTATTACAAAACATACAGTTACATATATATTATGATATAATTTAAATGATACTTTACTCTTTTTTACTTGCTACAATTTCATCAATATACTTTTGCTACTTTTTGTTTTGTGTCGATATTTTCAATATGAAATCATGATATAAGGTCTGTTCCCGTACTCTAAAGTTTTAGTCCAATTTACCAGTTTTTACCAGTTTTAGTCCGAGAAGCGTTCCCGTACTAGAAAAAATGGTAAAAGAGAGTGCAATCGAGAGAATAAAACATTTCCCCTCCTTGTCAAAAGTTGCAAGTTTTAGTCCGAGAAATTTCTTCGGGTAAAAATGGTAAAATGTCAAACAGCTTAAAATCAGCTGTTTACAAGTAAGCAAAGAAATTGCGATACATCAAAACTTCTTTGAAACTATTAAAATGGAAACCAGAAACATGGAAAAATTTTTAAAAACTAATATAAATGCTAAACATCAGAATTAATTTCAATATTATTAAAAATCTCAAGCATTTCGCTTGCACTGCCGATGTTCCATATCAAGCCAACGCTTCACAAACATTCTTATTTGACAGTTTTTACAATTTTAGTCTGGAAAGCGTTCCCGTACTGTTTTAAGTTTTTCTCTATTTTCGAGAGATTTTTTCTTACTCTCAGACTTTTGACAGTTTTACCATTTTTAGTCCATAAAGTACGGGAACAGACCTATTATTACTCCAAGGTAGTATTGACGTTTCTGTTGGCAACGAACTTTTGTCAAAAAATATAACAAGAAAGAGAGCGCTCACAATCCGTCATAGCATACAATTTTCACTGGTCACATTCAGCGTACCCAACAGTTGCCAACTGCTTAGTAAAAACTTGATGAAGTTGTGCATTAAAATGCATTTAAAAATAGAAAATTTTTAATTTATCGGTAAAATTTCCATTCGTATTTTATACAAAGCTTGATATTTCATAAACTTGACAATTTTTCTGAAACTTCAATACCAATAATAGCGCTCCCCGATGTGTTGCTGTCACAACAGTTGACACAGCTGAATGTGGCCAACGAATATAACAACAAAAAAAAGTTTTTGACAAGAGTTCGTTTACTTGTAGCTGAGAGAATCAACATTTGTCAACACTACCTGGTAAAATTATTCTATCATGTTCTCAAACCATGATTCAATCATGATATAATTACTCCAAGGTAGTATTGACGTTTCTATTGGAAACGAACTTCTGTCAAAAAATATAACAAGAAAGAGAGCGCTCTCAATCCGGCATAGCATACAATTAATATTCACTGGTCACATTCAGCGTACCCAACAGTTGCCAACTGTTAAGTCAAAACTTGATGCGCATAAATATGAAGTTGCGCATTGAAATGCATTTAAAAATAGGAAATTTTTAATTTGTCGGTAAAATTTCCATTCGTATTTGATACAAAGCTTGATATTTCATAAACTTGACAATTTTTCTGAAACTTCAATACCGATAACAGCGCTCCCCGATGTGTTGCTGTCACAACAGGTGACACAGCTGAATGTGGCCAACGCATATAACAACGAACAGCTATTCGTTGACAAGAGTTCGTTTACTTGTAGCTGAGAGAATCAACATTTGTCAACACTACCTGGTAAAATTATTATATCATGATATGAAATATTTTATTAAAAATTATTCTGTGAAAACTTCAAAAGAAGCAATTCTTGAATTTTATTAATTTCTAAAATCAGCATCAGAAGTGGGTTATAAGAACTTATTCAATACTAATGTCTTCGCCGAAACGTTCTGCACGGCCGTTTGAAGAAGTTCAAAATTTGGCGAATATGAACGATATGGCGGACAAATACCTACAACATCGGCTTCTGTAAATGACAGAGAACGTGTTTCTTTTAAATTGTCCAACTTCGATCTAGAAAAAACTGCGTATTCTATGGAGGAATGGCTGAGAGGCAAAAATAAAATCCACGCAAAACACAAATTTGAAGATCACATCATAATTTTAAAGGTAAGCGAGGCGCTGCTTGGGAAAGCTCGCCGATTTTTCAATGGATGGACCCCTTTAATCAAAAATTGGACTAGTTTCGAGGAAGATCTGTTAACAGCATTTCCAGATCAAGAAACATGGTTTACAAAATTAATGCGTGCCGCCAATATGAAGAGTTCTGATGTTGATAGCATTAGTGAATACAGTTTAGAAAAGGTTTGTAGTTTGTACAGATTCTACTCTGATTTAAAGGGTCGGTACCTTAAGTGGTCGGTACATTAAATGGTCGGGACCTTAAATAGTCGAGACCTTAAATGGTCGGGACCTTAAATGGTCGAGGTCTTATATGGTCGGGACCTTAGATGGTCAGTACCTTAAATGGTCGGCACCTTATATGGTCAGGACGTTAGATGGTCGGGACTTTAAATGGTTGGTACATTAAATGGTCGGGACCTTAAATAGTCTAGATCTTAAATTGTCGAGACCTTACATGGTCGGGACCTAAGATGGTAGGGACTTGTAATGGTTGGGACCTTAGATAATCGGGACCTTAAATGGTCGAGATCTTATATGGTCGGGATCTTAAAGCGTCGGTACCTTAAATGGTCGGTACCTTAAATGGTCGGGACCTTACATGGTCAGGACCTTAAGTAGTCGGAACTTTAAATGGTCGGGACGTAAGATGCTCGGGACCTTAAATGGTCGGTACCTTAAATGGTCGGCACATTAAATGGTCGGGACCTTAAATAGTCGAGACCTTAAATGGTGGAGACCTTATATGGTCGGGACCTTTAATGGTCATAATATAAACTAGTTGGGATCTTAATAATGGTCGTTAATGTGTGATTTTTTCTCTCTTTTTTCTTTAATTTCAGAATTATTAACGGATTCTTGACACACTAACTGCGAGGCCGCATTAGGAACAAAATGGCCGTGTTATGATATAATTTAATGATACTTTACTTTTTTTTACTTGCTACAATGTCATAATATACGTATACTACTCTTTGTTTTGTGTCGATATTTTCAATATGAAATATTTTATTAAAAACTATTCTGTGAAAAAATTCAAAGGAAAAATTGTTTAATTTTATTAATTTCTAAAACTAACATATCGATGGTTAAGCGCACTAAAGTGATAAGTGACCTTTTGACGAAAATAGGTTTACTGGATTTTCCAATACATCAATATAATATGTACCTTGTGTAAATTTATTAAAAATTCATAGACAGTGAATTCGTGTCGGTACACAGTTAAAATGTGTGTTTTGTATTGAGATGTATTGAAATTTAAAAACAAAATCGACGTTCCTGAACACTTGAAATTTTTCACTTATCACTTTAGTGAGCTTAACCATCGATATATATATATCTATAATAGGTCTGTTTCCGTACTCACTTCAAGTAACTTTACTGGAAAGCGTTTATTTACACATTTTTCCAGCACGAGAGAGAAGAAGAAGAAGAAAAAGCAAAATTTCACTTTTTGTCGCTCTCTATTGTTCGAACTGTGCTTGAAAAATTTCTTCGAGCACGAATCTCAAGCTTCAAACAGCTGATTGTCAAAGTGATAAAATTACATTTTTGGATTGTGTTTTGAAAAAAATGTATGTAATTGGTTAGAAAATTAATAAAAATAAGTAACATAACCAAAATTAACGCTTTCGAAAGTGTTTTTAATTCAAAAGCAAAGCAATTAAAGTTAATTGTTTTTAAAAACAAGCTGTTGTGCTTGAAACTTACTTGAAACTGGTTCCGTTATTTTTGACAAATTTTCTCATTTTGACAGATAATCAAATTACTCTCTGTTACTCGAACTTTACTCGAACTTTATTTGAATTGCGTACGGAAACAGACCTTATATAAAATTAGTGTTATGATGAAAATAATTCTATAAAAAAATTTAACAATTTTATAAACTATGTTATAGTTAATCTAAAATTTGACTTGAATGACCTACAAAGATATATTTCACAAGACATGACCTACATGATCAGTTGATCTATCAATACAGTTTATCTTTATATTGATCAAATCTGTGTCTACAAGGAATAACAGCTAAAATAATTTTTCAGGTTTTCAGGAAAAATTCTACTCTTCGGCCTTTAGTACAGAAGAAGCAGGCCTGCAAGATGTGCACAACAGAACAGCGAGTAAGTTATGTGTTTGGACGGACGCCAAAAGTAGTTTGAAGAGCTCTAGTTTAATTGTCTGTTGGAATAAAATATTCAAAATATCTCAACTTAAAACTATAGGGTGGTCCAAATACAGGTATATTTTTGAGTAAGTTTGAATAAGTACCATTAAAAAGCTTTTTCTCGCTCAATATCTTGACTGTCAGACAGTATCACACCTAGGCGAAACGAAATGAGTCGCTAAATCGGGCTTAAGGCTTAACCATTTCAGGCGTTGACGATGGTCTAATTTATATAGGATGGTCTTTACAAAAATGAAAAAAAAAAAATTAACTAAACTCTTTTTTTGGTATCTTATGGCTTTATTAGAAAGGAGAAAGATTCCCACTGGTGGCTTGACTGGCTTTGCAGTATTCTTACCAAGAGTATTTAAATAAAATTTGCCATTTTTAAAGACCCTGTTGATGGTTTTTAGTGTTTTCTTACGACTGATTCGGATGATTTTCACCCAAGTAGTTTGGATCTATTATTATCATAGAACTGATTTTGAACCATAATATACATAAAGAAACTTATAAGATTCTATACTAATATATGATTAAAAAACATCAGATAGACATGTATTTGCATCATTCTTATCATCTTATTGGTGTTTTATTATCTCTGTGCGTGGTATTTACATTTCTACATGAAGCATTTCCATCATTCAAAAGACAAAACGGTGGAGAATGTCGACTAAGGGAGATACAGTAATTGTTTTTATAGAATATATGCTATTTCAATCCATACATCACTTCATCTTTTGGATAAATAACTTTTTCTGTTTGGCTGAAAAAAATTTTTCAAAAAAATCATTTAAATCGTTTCTTTTTTGTGTTCGCCTTTCGATTTTGTAAATTTTTACTTTAAATTTATATTCGTTTAAAACAGATTTTTAGAAAACTCGTTTTCTGGGTATTTTCATGAGAATTTACATAATTCTATACAATATACGATGAAGGTAGGTACCATAAAATAACGAAACTTAGCATATTTTCTATATTAAAATTAGGTCAAATGATTTGGAAGTTGGAAAATAAGATTTATCGAAAATTTTTGGAATGTATTCTAACGCATTTTTGATCTGAAATACACAATTCTATACTTCAGTTCCTTTCCGCAGGAAATCCACAATATTTTTTTTTTGTATTTAGTTATGGAAATGTGACTGATTAGAAAAAACAAACATTTCCCTCAAAGTACAACTATTTAATTGAGGAGGTCCATGACAAAAAGCAATAATTACACCATAACACTTTTTTGAATAAACGACGAAATGTAATTAAAGCCAGTAAGTAGGATATACATTGGAATTGTTGCATTTTGATTTGAACCATCATTTTTGGTATTGAATAACGGTAAAAATATTGCACCTTGGCATGTTATATAACAATGGCTACATTGATTTTAATATGTTGAATTGGATTCATTAAAAAAATCTAAAAACTTAAAAAGTGTAATTATTGCGTTTTGTTATGGACCTCTTCAATTCTCGTTTGCAGTGGATGTTGTGGAATCGATCTTAAAACTTTTCAATTCAAAAAAGAAATTATTAGAAATTTAATTCAATAGAGTAACTTCAGGTAATGTGATATAGGTATTTTTAAATTTATAATTACTAAGGTAGAAACTTAGCTTAAATCGCATTACACGGCATGTTTTTTGAGAAATTTTGTAGTGTTTTACAACTTTGGAGCTCTATAGCGTGACCCAATTTGGAGCTTTTTCAACACAATGAAAAAAAAGTCATGTAACTACCCCTAATAAAATTGGCGGGTAAAGTGATATACCACGTTCGGATAATGTGATATACCATATATATCAATATCATATGACCCGAATAGGGTTCAACAGCAGTGTATCTATTGTTTTTTCAACCAAAATTAAAAAACCATGTTATTGAAGAGAAACAAAATGTTGTTTTAGTGTTATTAACGTTGTTTTTGATACAGACTTATTACTTCAGTGGATTTTACACAAAAGAAAACAAAAATACAAACAAAATCAACTGAAAACAAATACGCATGTAAAAACTAAACAAGAAAATAAAAAGAATAAAATGAATTACCCAAATTTGCCTATATCACAATAGCCGATTTGGGTTTAAAAATAATGAATTTATTTTAGCAAAAAAACTCGGTAGAAAATCAAAATCTCACCTCATTTGTGGCTAACTTAATTCAAATTCTTACAAATTTATCTATTTAAGCTTACAATTCTGCTCTTTTAATTGTAATTCACTTGCAAAGCGCACTCAAAAAAAAATATCAACTACACCGATAAAACAATTTCACAACAATGAGAGCGAACACAGCAAATGAGAACGCGCATTAAGCTGCAGCACGTGTCTTTTTCTATTGCCGTTATGTTCACATGTTTATTCTTGTCGAAAATTGTGTATTTAACAAAAGGTGCAGGTATATCACATTACCCGATCATATCACAATAGCCGAAATTACTCTATTATAATTCTTTTTCACTTTATATTCGTCATATATTTTTTAAGGTGATCTTTGATTCAGGATGTTGAAAGAGTAGGTTAAGTGAAATATTCAAAAAGAGTTTGATTCAGTGCTGGAAAGGTATTCGAATCAATTATAGGCAATATAAAAATGTATCTGAACAAAGTGGCATTCTAATTCAAAAATCAGTTTGAGCTATTTGCATGGTTCAACTCTTCAATTACATACGATAGACCATTGAAACTCGTTATGGAGAGGGTACTGTTTACAAACCTAGTCTTACTGAAAAATTACTGTTGACATTGGAAAAAAGTAAAGTTTAACATTCTATACAACGCTAATTTTTTTTTTGTTTAACAAAGTTTCTGAGCTTAATACGATAGTTCAAGGAGACTTGGTTTGAAGCAAAAACATAAAAACAACTTCATTACCTGAGTTCAACTGATCCGTGTGTTTATTACCTTTTTCAGAAAAGTATTTAGATGGTATAGAACTAGTGAAATAGCTATTGAGAAATGGGCAATTGGTTTTTATCAATACTGGCGGTTCATTTTTTGACAATGCAATATACCATTCATTCTCTTGAAAGAATTAAAACGACTCTTGTACGAGGGTCGTTCGAGATGTTCTTAATCTGACACAGAGATGACGGTATAAACAGCAAAAATTTAAGTGTACTTGAGACTTCCATCAGTCATATGAACACATGTTAAATTTTATTTCGATCTGGAAACTCATTCGTATAGTAACAGCTGTTCAAAAAAGACACTTCAGTGATTTTTGTTATAATGAAAAAAAATTGTTATTTTGTTGTATCATTAAATATTTACATCAGCAAGGTTAATCCAGACAATAAATTCATATTGATATGGTGAATGTGCTACTTAAGATGCAACAGTATAATATTGGATTGTTGAACTTTAATGTGGTCTTACAAGCAAAGAAGATGGCCTACGAAATTTACGTCTAAAAAATTACACGATATGGTACTAGATGACCGACAAGTGAAAGTGCGTAAACCATGTGATGACATAGGTGAGGTACCTGATCGAATCCATTTTATTTGAATTAAAAAATTACAGATGAAAAAGCATTCTCCAAAATGGGTGCAGAAATTTCATTGGGTGCGCTTTCTTATGAAAATTTCTCCAGTTTGTTTGTTTCGATTTATGCAAAAAATAATGGATGGAAAAATAAAGGAATAATGAATTGGATGGAATGAAAAAAATCAAGAAATTGAAAGTCAATGTCTCAGTACAGAACTAGAAATTTTAGAAAAACTGAAATACGAGCTGAATATCGTTCTTCAGGTTGAAATATTTCGGTCTAAATTTCTTACAACTGAGAGTTTGCTGGTTTCATCGGATTTATAACGTTAAATTACACAATTATTATCTGGAAATGAAATAGATATGACTGAGATTAACAAAAGTCAGGAGTTCAATTTTGTCTAGAAATTTGATAGATATGTTATGTCTGAAATTCTCAAAAGTTTTCCCTTAATTTACAAAAGATATGTTTTGCCATAGAGAAAATGAGAAAAATTAAAAACTTTTGAAATTTTGGCTCGTTGAGAGTTAATAGTTTGCAGAATAATAGTTTTTCTATTATTATAAAAACAATTGCTGGCTTTTGATGGTCTTACTTGAAGAAAATGGCTTGAATTAAATGAATTTAAATAATATTTGAATTAGGAGTTCTTTAAATATTTTGTTAAATATTTAAAAACGATTAAATTATTTACGAAGCAATTAGCTTAAGACAATATGTTAAAAGATATGCTCTAAATGGTTATCACGTAATAGTAGATATGTTATATTTAACTCATTTTATGGTTTTTGAAATAGTAACCAAAGCTCAGTCTTATTTGATTTTTAAATACAAATAAACAGCTGCTAAACGAAGACTAAAAAATTAAACATTGTTTCAAAACATGACATCCATTATGCACAACACTGTACCACAGTCAATATTCAGATAAAGTATTACAAATAAAAACATACTTAATTGATTTCCATGAAATTGATAATTATAATTTTTGCCATATTTATGCCAGTTGCAGCAGAGTTCGGCTTCAGTAAGCTCGACTAATTAAGCCAGGCTTAAAATGACGCTGTTAAAATAGGCTTAAATTGTCATTTTTACAGTGTTTTCGCAGTATTGTTATGCTATGAATTGAATTTTCGTTTGTTTTTTTTTTTTTTCAATATTTTATTTAGTTTTTGTCTCATTTTAATGGAAGCTCAAAATTTGTAATTGATAATATCTATGCTATGGATTAAGTTGGTATTTTATGGTAAGTTTTGTAAAACATTAACGACGTTCACATTGAGTTAATGCGTAAATCTAAACAGAAACTTAATAAGAAACAGTACTAGTTCAAGTTGTAACATGATTTATAGAATTTAATCAGTATTTAATAATAATTAGCGAAATGCTGTTGTATTAAATTCTTATGTAACTTTTTTATACATATATTTTGTTTTCATTTTAATAGATTTAAATATATTTGGTACATATTTGAAAATTTACAATTATAAATTAAGCCTATAATTTTATATTTGATGTCATTCTTTTTGGTTTGTTTTGTTATTTTTATTAAATTTTTTTTTGTTTTGTTGTTGTTGTATTTTATAAATATAGCTTTAATTGAATCTCATTATTGTCAGTTGTTATTAATGCTTTATATATTTAATTAGATTATAATTACAATTGCAAAACACACACACATACACAATTACATAACATTGCATATGTTTGTTTGCAGTGAAATTAAATACTATAATAAAGTGTAGCACATATTTTTTACATTTTTTTTTTGTCTGTTTGTTCTTATCTTTGTAATTTAAATGGACATCCATAACAATATCATTATTTTTAATAAATTCATAAAAAAATTCTTTGCATGTTTTTTTATTTTTTTTACTTTGTTTGTTTAAATAAAGTGTTTATTTTGCTCTTAAAATAGCATTAATTGCATTGACTTTAATTAAAGTATTTTTATTTGATTTTATATATATTTTGATTTTGTCATTTTTACATTATTTTTATTAAATTAAACAAGTCTTAAGCATAAGTTATAGTTTTTTTGGTACCGTTTGTTAAAAAGAAACTTTTTTTTGATTTGTATAAATATCTTTTACATAATTAAGCTACAGAACTTTTTTCAATAAGGCATGTGTTAATAAAAAAATTCAAAATAAAATATGAAAAGTATAGTTTATTGGTGTTTGGTATGCTATATGTTTGCATGAACGTTGTTAAACGGTTGCAGTTGCGCGATAAAAGTAGCGATTTTTGCATTTAGCAACAAGTTTAAACAACAAAAGCTATACAAATTTTAAAATAGCTGCACACGAGAAAATTATTGTGTTCAATCTATGATAAATCTTTATTCATTTCGTTTCAGAAATTTCGGTTTTAGATTTTTTTTTTATAATTTGCCTCTTGCTCAGGTCTCGAGAAACATTGACGTTTGGAAAAATTTTTTTAAATTTAAGAATTTATATCTTAAATAAAATTCTCCGAGCGGTCAAAGTAATTAATTTATTATTTTCATGCCCTCATTCCTTAAAACTTGGAGTTTAAAGCTTACACTAGATCTTAATACTCAAAAGTATAAAACATAATAACTCACTAAAAACTGAATGGATATATTTGTTGTTTGCAAATTTTATGCGTTTGTTATCTATAGATGGATTATGCCGTCGAGAAAATAAAAATAGCAGGGAACAGTTTTGCAAAATTGGCATATTTGCCAATTTGTAGTAAGTCGAAAAAACAAAATTTTTTTTGTTATTTTTACAATTAATCGAAATTTTCATTCAATGGAGTTATTAACCAATATCTTTGCAATTTTCCAATTCTCGAAATCTTCCAATTGAACAACTTGAATACTCTCAACAATATACTTTACAAAATACTTTATAGGTTTCACCAGATATATGAAGCGCTCAAAAGTGTTAAACATAATAACTTACTATGAAGTGTTTGCATATGTCTTTGGCCCTCGAATTTTATGTGTTTAACATCTGAAGATGAATTTTGGTGTAGAGAAAATAAAAATTGTAGAGTAGAGTTTTGAAATTAAGATGGCTTTGTCATCAAGTTAGCAAGAAGCAATTAAATACAGACTTCTATTATATTTCATTGCTGCAGAACTTTTAAAAATTGTGTTAGACAACACAAACAATTAAATGTTTAAATAAACGGAGATAAGCTACAAGAGAGTGAGTGTAAAGGATGGAAGGGATTTCCTGAGCTAAATTTTCTTGGAACCATTCAGATAAAAAATTAAATAGGTTCCATTACATGTTACATTGCGTTCAATTTCTTTTAATAGCCTATATTTCCGAAGTTGGCTGAGTTGTTGGAGCTTTTTGGGATTTGAGGGTTTCATTGAAGGAAAAATAAATGCTGTTTTGAAAAAAAGGCTCCACTGGGGGTTATCTATGGATCTAGAGGGGTTAATGGAAATGTTTTTGGTTTTGTGGAGCCTTAAGACATGTTATAAATTAAGACAAGCCTTAAGACAATAGGTTTCACTCCGAATATCTTTTGATACATAAGGTTTTTTGAACATGTTTTGGGTTTTGCGACCTTTTTGAACAAAATTCTATGGTTTTTGATGAAAAGATTCCACTAAAATTATCTATGGATCTAGTTGGGTTATTGGTTATGTTTTGAGTTTTGTGGACTCAGTCTAAAAATTCATAATTTTTTGACGAACGGATCCACTGGGATTATCTATGAATCTAGTTGGAGTAAAAAGGGCATATTTTGGGTTTCGTGGACTCTTTGGGCGAGCATTTATTATTTTTTTGACGAAAAGGTTCCTTTCGGGATATATTTCAATATATGTGAGCTATTGGCCAAGTTATGAGTTTTGTAGAATTTTTAAATAAATTTTTCTTTTAGTAACTAAAATTAGCTATAGATCTAGGTGGGTTATTAGGCATGTTTTAGGTTCAATTTTGGACTTAAATAAACTATACCATGTGCCATTTTATTAAAAAAAAACTACAATAGAAACCAAAACATATCCAGTAACCCATCAAAATTCAAAATTAATCCACTCGCCGTTACCTTAGTCAGTTCAAGTTATTTGGCAAGCCCATCCACAAAGTTCTTTCTTTCTCTACCATCAATCTTAATGTGGCTTTCATATTTGTGAACTCGTGTGACAAACAATATGACTGCATTTGAGAAAGTGAGCACTCACATGGTTAAAATTGAGAAAATTAAAAATGTACTCCGAAGAAAAGTATTTGTTCCCTTGAAATAATATTATTTTTATATGGAGGGAATAAAGTAGAAACGGTCCCCAAGTGCGCCACATCTGCTTACTTTTTTCGAAACATCTTTCTAACTGTATACAATCAAAGGTATAACATGTGCAAGTCGCATAGAGTACTGCCATAGAGTAGTACAGAATAAAAAAGAACCAAAAATTTCTCACATTGTACTTAAAATAATAAAATGTACTCCACAAAGTACTAGTACTAGACTAATGTTTCAATACAACCTTGGTTCCGTTAAGCCAATAGAGATTGATTTCTTTTGCTTTGCTAGACAGAGAAAATAAAAAATGTTTGCCAACAAGCCAACCGGTTTGTCAAACTGGCAAATATGCTTCTTAACAAGTGAGCCGTTGTGAAACAGACCACCGTTTGGCACACGAGATCGCAGGTGCGAAAGCTACATAAAGTCATTTCTATTGATGCATTTTTAATTTGAGTTGTTAAGCAATGATAAATTGAGAACATTTGAAGTAAGACCATAAGACCATATCGAATAGGTTGGGATTCGAACCCGAAATCTCTGCGTTGCCAGTCAATCATGCTATCACTCGACTACCGAGTCTGCCATCATTATTATCGTTATTTGCGAATTATTAGCTTTTTCATTTAAATACAACGTTGAAGTTTAAAACGTATCGACTACGTTTATGATTAAAAATACGCCATGGAACATAATTTTAATTTAAATTCTTTTTATATGACTTAAAGGCCAATAGTTTTAGTGGCCTTGTTTCTACAAAAAATTTGAATTGATTTGAATGATTTTGTTGTCGGTTGCACATCGTAAGCTTTTTAAATTAATTATAATGCTTCGCCATTTAAATTGAAAATTCATTACTCAATAAAAATATCTCAATTAAAGAAAAGAGACATCAATTCAATAGAGCAATAAACTTACAGCTAGATTGTGAAACAAATTGTTTTTAATACAAATGCGTTTGTTTTTAGTTGCAAGCCTTTAAATGTTGCTTTTAAATCAAATGCTTTTTTATTAAACATACTTGTTTAAATAATGTTTCTGTTTCGTGACGCAACTTTCATTTGGTTTAAACGATCGCGTTGCTGATGGCTATTCAAAAGCCATAACATTTAAATCCAATGCTAGTTAATTTAATTTTATGATTTTGTTGCTTAAGTTGAAGAGCGAAATGCATTTAAACCGCTTTCTTTGAAATTGAAATTTCACTACTAAGACGCCAATCAGCTGGCAAATCTTGCAACTACAACCGTCACCGTACGTACCATACCACCTTAAAATCAAGGATGCAGTTCACGTGAACTATAAATGGATGTTGCCAAATGATGATGATGATGATTGCAGCAACTGTCACAAATCTAACAAATAACCGCTTTGCTAATCAACAAAATCAACCGCTAACATTCATATTCCAAAATGAAGGTCTCGCGTTCGTTGACAAATGGCGTTGATGATGATGATGATGATAATGATGCTGGCGGTGGAGGTGGTGACGCCTTGACTGTGTTTGCTTGCGACAACAACATAAGCGTTGTATTTGTATTTGTATTTGTTGCAGCAAATGAATGCAAAGAATGCGGTGACGATTTGCCATTAACCAGTGAAGCAACAACAGCTGCAGCAGCAGCGGCGGTAGCAGCTGATGACGATGATGATGATGATGAGTTGGTGGTTGAAGTTGATGTCGAGTTATTGTAGTTGTTGTAAGCGCCAACAGACAAGCTATCGCCATAGCCGCCGCCACCGTAGTAGTTAAGCGCAGAGATGTGCGGCGTCGTGGGTGCGGTTACGGGTGACAACATGTTGCCGATGTGATGAGGCTGTGTCTGCTGCTGCTGTTGCTGCTGCTGCTGTTGTTGATGTTGTTGATGATGATGTTGATGTTGTTTGTATTGTTGCTGATAGTTTGGCATTTTATGATGCTGTTGTTGCTGATGTTGTTGTTGTTGTTGTTGTTGTTGTTGCTGCTGGTATGCGGCCCGTTTTGTGGAATTTTTGCAATCAGTGTGCAGCGTTGCGGATTTTGCTGCCGTGGGTGTACTGCTTGTTGTTGTAGCTGTCATTCTTGCTGTTGCTGTAATGTTGGCAGTAGTGCTGCCATTGTGCGCCACAGGCAATGCATTACGCAGCGCTATGAAGGTGTCAAAATTATCCGATGATGAAGTATTCGATGTGGTGGAATTGCGGCGTGCATAATGATTGCTGACATTGTGCAGCAGTTGTTGTTGCTGTTGTTGCTGCTGCTGCTGTTGCTGCTGCTGTTGCTGTTGTTGATAATGTTTCTGCGGGTATTTGTATGACGGCACTGCATGCGTCTGTTGTTGTTGCTGTTGCTGTAGCTGTTGGTGGTTTGTTTGTGACATCGACGATGTTGACGACGACGATGTCGATAGCGAGGACGAATTCACCGAATTTGCTGGCGGATGTTGTTGCTGATAGTATTTGCGCAAATTTTCCAAAATATAGCGATTATTTGTGGTTGCATTAGCAGCAACATGCATAGATTTGCTGCCATGTTTGCGTTGTTGCTGCCTGCCATTGGCAAATACGACACTCGTTTGTGGCAAGCCATTTGTCGCAACAATATTTTTCGTTGTATTTGGCAAAATATTTCCTGCCATTACATCCGCATTGCTGCCGGCAGCAGCATAACGATTTCCTCTTGCTGAACCATTAAGTAGAGTAGTGCTGTGGCCTGGGGAACGTTGCTGCTGCTGCTGCTGCTGCTGCCTGAACGCAATGGCGTCACCTGTCGCTGTCGTCAACAATCTGCTATTATCATCAGTTTCATCAACATCTTTGACTTCATCAGCCAACAATTGTTGATGCATGCCTGCCGTTGGCAAATTGTTGCCAGCGCCAAAGCAATAGAAATCATCCTGTTCATAGCCTGCTGCTGCTGGCACACGATATCCTGCCGCTGCCGTTCTGGAGGCATCCTCCATATCATCGTCGCGCTCATTATCATATTCAATTGAGTTGGATTTTTTTTTGTGCCGATGAAAATGTTCCAGATAGCTTTCGTATCTCAGATCCTTGTCTTGTGCTGCCCCACTCTGCTGCTCTTGCATATAACTCTGATTAAGCGTGCGATAAAAATTGCTTTCGGCTAGATTTTCACCAAATAGCAGCAAGTTGCGTTCATCCTGTGCGCAATTGTGTTCAAACCAGCTATTATCGCCGCCCAGCAGCTGTTGTTGCTGCTGTTGTTGTTGCAAAGTCAGATCTTGCGTCAGCTGCTGCTCATTGGCTGCATTGATTAGTATATGTAGTTTTTCGGCAAAAGGCTCGTTTGTTTCAAGCTGTTTATAATCAAACGCAGTTGCGTCTTCTGCGGCGTTGTTCAAAAATGGCGCTTCATCGCTTCTGATTGTGGGCAGAAAAAAGTCAGCACCCTCATCTAGCTGCAGAGCATAGGTGTTGAGATTGTCCAGCAGATATTCGGAGATCTCCGGATGCTCATAACGCAGCTGCGTTGGTGGTTCGCCGTTAGTGGGCGCAATTGTTGCGTTGTTTACCGCCACAACAGCAGCAGCTGCTGTTGGACCACTAAATACCGATGCATAATCGCTGCTGCTCATGGAGTCCGAGTGCCGATTGTGCAGCGGCAGCGTGCCCAGATTTTCATAGTTGCCGCTAGCCGCTGCATAGCGCGCATTTACCACAACCGCCTTGTTGGCCGATAAGCTGCGTTTGTGAGTGCGTGCAGTGCGTGCTTTCGTTACTGTTTGCTGCTTGCGCTGCCATTCTTCACGCTGTTTGGCGAGTCGTGTGCCCGAAACACGCCCCACCGATGCTGCTGTCTGACGCGTTTCGCTTAGACGCTGATCAAAGTTCTGCTCCAAATATGCGTCCAGGTAGCACAGATTGCGCGATAAGTCCACCTCGGACTTGTAGCTCTTGTAGATGGTGGTCTGCGGCAGAGCGGTTTCGTTGTGCTTTGCTGCAGCACAGCGTGACTCGTAGCTGTTGATGCGCGCACGATCGCTGATAAAACGAAAACTGTCGTCTTTGGCCAGCTGACTGCATGAGCCATGCGTTTCTTGTGATTGCGGCTTGAAGTTGCGACATTTTTCGCGTATTTTTTGTATGCCTTGCTTGGTCTTCGCCTGCAGCCGTTCAAAGTAGTTGTTCTTTGGCAGACTTTGGCTCAACGGCTGTATGGCTGTGGCGTCACGCATGCTGTGTATGCTTTGCGTGCGGTTGGGATAGGTTATCTTGAGTTTTTTCAGCTGTGGCAGATCACTGGCTGCCAGCTGGTTGTCGTTTGACGCAGCTGCCTTGTTAAGCTTGCGCAGCGACAGCTGCTTTAGCATTGGCTTTAATTTCTTGTGCGTTTTGGGCGGACGCAGCGTCATGCTGCTGTTGTGCGTCAAATAGTCCTGACGTTCGAAACGCGCCACAGGCACGCCGTCTAGATAGTGTGGCGCCTGTTGCTGCTCTTGTATATAACTGCGCTTCTGCTGTTCGAGTTCAAAGAAACGACGCAGTGAACGTTCTGCTGTGCGTGGTTTCTTCCATGCGTGACCACGCCGTGATGCGCTGGAGGCACAACGCAAACGCGCATTGACGCTTAACATCAGCTGCTCGTCGTCGTCATCTTCGTGGAAAATGGAGAAGGGATTAGTGATGACGGTGCTGCTGTCGCCGCTAGTGGCATTGTCGTAACGCAACATGCGCGAATGCTGCGCTTGTTCCGCTGTCGTGGCTGCATATTTGTTGGTTCTTAAGCTACTCAATGAGCTGCTCATTGACTTACAAACTATGGTGGACTTATTATCTAATACAACTACAACACTAGTGTCGGCTGTCGTCGCTTGATCGCCACTTTGTAGCGTGCGACGACAACCAACAAGATCTGTATCGGACTTAATTTTACGCATGCGTCGACGTTTTGTGCCAACGCAACGGCGTTCGCGCAGCGTTTGCGATTGTTTGCGAAAACGATAGAAGGGATTGTTTATGGTTAGTTTCTGCAGCAAAGCTTGACCTTCAAGGTCAATTAGGTCAGCTTTGATGCTTGGTTGTTTTGGTTGTGCCATTTTGCCATCGGAGCAAAACCGTTCACTATCAGTCAGCTGCGTTGAAGTCATATGCGTCGATTCTGTTACCTGCGTCAACCCAAAGTCTGAAGTTGTCGTCGTAGTTTCGTTGTGGTTGCTGTGAACAGCAGTTAGCTCGTTTTTATTATTATTATTTTTATTACTATTATTATTACTGTGTTTATTTTTACTATTATTACTGTTTTTATTGCTATTACTACTAACGCCGTTACTGCTGCTACTATTTTTGTTACTACTATTTATGTTACTTAAACTATTGGAACTGCTTTCGCAACTACTAGCGCTGCTTTGACTTTGACTCTTCGTTTTGGTAGTGTTTGCTGTTGTTGTTGTTATAGTAGTGATATCTGTTGTTGCTGTCGCATTGGTGTGCGTTTCAAGTCGTTCGGTTGCAACATCAATATGTTCAGTCAAGCGTTTCTCAGGCGTTGTTGCATGCTTGCTGCTGTTCGTACTGTTGTAGTTTTGGGCAGTATTAGTTAGTTGTTCTTGTTGTTGTTGTTGTTGTTGTTGTTGTTGTTGTTGTTGTTGTTGGTCAGACTTAGTGGCATGGTCTTCGTCATCTTCATCGTTATCGTTTTCGTTGTCTTTGTTTGTCGCTTGGTCATATTTGTCGCTTGCACCGTTCGCTGTTGTTGTGTTGGCGTTGACGTTGGTTCGGTCTTTTGTGGTCTTATTTAGGGTGGTGTTATTGTTATTGGTGGATGCTTTGTTATTAAGTGCCTGCTAGACCCTAGTAGGCGGCTGTAAAATCATTGCAGCCATGCGTACCTTCATTGCCTCTGGTGATCCATGTCCGGGCTGCTGGTGATGCGCTTGATGTTGATGATGGAATCCAGCTGGTGTTGTATAGATCGAATCACCCTGTGGACCAGATGTGCTGTCAGAGCGTGATTTTAAGTCTGCTTTCTCGCTAGTTGTCGGAAAAAGATAAGATAAGAAAATAAATTAGTAATGCTTGCTTAATTTAGTCTTTAAAAAAGTAGTAAAAGCGTGTCATATGTTAAATAGTCTATTCAAACGCGTATTTAATTTTATCTAATTATTCTATATGAAACAGCCAACATTGCGTGGCATGTATTTCATGCTGCTGACAGCAAAATTATTCGCGCTTACTTTGAAATTGCTTTTAAGTAGAGCAGCGTATGTGTGTGTGTGTGTGTGTGTGTTTAATTCGCAATAAAGAAAATCAACTCAAGGCGTTTGCAGGAAATCCTTAACGCAACGTTACCACCTAAGGTGGCGTGAGGTAATTCCGTGTGGTTGCAAATGAAACCTAACACAAGTTATTGCATTCTGGAATTAAGTCGAAGTAGGCATCAGACTGTGTGTGTGAGAAAAGAACGTATAACGAAATGGAAAAAGGCGCAAATCTGGTGAATGAGTCGGTTTTTAACTGGATTTCATGTAAATGAATTTATTCAAGCTGGTTTTCCTTAACTCTTAGATAAGTGACATGTGTGTAATACACACTGTGTCTGAACTTATATACAAACATCTGCTTATTTTTATATAAATGTATGGTCCTTGCTTAATTTTTCTTTAAATTCCACTTATTGAGATATTTATCAAAGAAAAATTCTGGCTTCTGCCCTGGCTTGCACTTTTGAATTTTTTTCAAAAAAAGTGGCGCCCAGAAGTAATTTATAAACTGAAACATTTTTATAATTCAAATTATATGTTTGTGTTTAGCGAATGCTTTTATTTCACAACCCTTTACACTTCCACACAAAAAAAATAAATTGCATAAATTGTTAATTTTATGGAGTAACTATTGAAAATGTAATTTCCTAAATTTGTTGGTGGTTTTTTTAATGTTACTTTTTTTACATTCCTCCAACACAATCATATTTTTCCACATGTTAGCGCTGGCAACCGCCAGACTGGTTGGCTGAAAGTTAAGTAAATAGTTGCAAAATTGCACGAGCGAACAATGTGCTGTATTTATGTATGTTAATATTATATAAATAAATGCATGCATGTAGGTTTGCAGTCAGGTAAAAGTAAAAAAAGTTTTTGTTTTATAAAATTTGTATATGATTTTGCCCATTGGCACCCACTGTGTAGCCACAATTCAAGCTGTATTCGAAATAAACTAACAAAAAAGCAGAAAAATAAGCCAACACAAAGAAAGCCAAGTCCATAACTCACTTGAGCACCATTAGTGCTCGTTTCTTTTTGTTGCAGAGTTGTTGTAGTTATGAAGTTGTTGCAGTTGAAGTAACAACGTTACAAAGCAGCAGTGCATAAATTGAAGGTGCACATCGAGTGCACATAACTACAAATTGAAATGTAATGAAATATAAATGGCTGCCAGAAAAGAAATTAAACTGGCGATTTTATGTCAAGTACCTACACTCAGTGAAAAAAATCGAAACTGTTCTTTTGCAAAACTGTTACAACTGACAATTTATAATATAAGAGATGACCATGAAAAAATGTTTTTATTAATCACCGTTATTAAATCAAAAATCAATGTTTTAAATTATATTATCACTTAATCAAACATTTCAGTATTAATAATTTCTCTTCAATTATTCCAACTATAAAAAAGAAACAGTTTCGATAGTAATTTCATGAAGTGAAATTTCTTTGGCGGCGAGTGAAATTTCAAGGTCTCTTATTCACTACGCTTGGCTAACGTTTTCAATAAATATGAAAATTTTCAAAAAATGATTGCCACAAGCTGGAATTGAAACCGAACTGTCGCTACTGAGCATCGGATACGAGTCGGAAGCGCTACCATTATGTCACATAGACACTTGGTACACAGGCAAATAAAATGAAATTAATATTGAACACGTTTTGGTTCGTATCTAGTATATTACAATCACAAACCATTTCTCAAGAACGCGTTTTTGTCCGCAACATTTATGTTTCATCCCAAAAGTATGCACAGAAAATTAATTTATTTAAGCTTCGAACGAAAATATTTAGGCATATAATTCTACACGACACATTTTTGTTTGGAGATACACCTATCGGAAGATAATTCTAAGGCCTGTACGCTGCATACTGAGCTTAAAGCTTATTTGAAAGAGCATATCATAACGTTGGTTATTATCAAAAACTTGACAGATGATTGACAACATGCAAAACAATTTACAATTAAAAGCAAAGTGTTAAAAGTGTTATAATTAAGACTGCCGCGCGTTCTAGAGCGCGTTCGTTAACATAAACATTGAATTGGAATTATGATGAAGGTATAGTGATTGCAACATCGGCTGAGTTCCAAAATGCAGTTTTACGATGCCAGTGGCTAACAGTTTGACAGTTTGACAGTTTGAAAAATGAGAAAAAGAAACAACGCAAAACTTTATAAACTTAAATGCTTTTTCTTTTATTATTATTTTTGCTATTTGTAGCGTTTTTGTAATTTTTTTTTAATTAATAAATGAATTCATGAATAAAGTATACCTCAATTAATTATTTTCAGATACTTTTCAAATATTGAAATTGATAAATTCATTGTTAAATTTTAATTATTATTAAAATACTTTTAAAAACTATCCGACCTGCCGGATACCAGATAAAAAAAATATCCGGTATCATGTCGGATGTATAATTTAGGCCGGATACCCGTAATACCGGATATCCATTACATCTCTAGTACATAGTGTAGCATAAAGATGTTCAGCTTATCAGCTCGCGCTTTCAGCTTCGGACTAGCAGCAGCTCATCACATAAAACAAGCATTACATATATTACGTACTTTAACAAGTGTTTCTAAAACTAAACTCACATTTCTTTGCTAGTAGTTGAGCTATTTTTATACCCTAAACCTGAAAGGTCAGGGTATATTAACTTTGTGCAAACGTTTGTAACGCATAGAACGAAGCGAGTCCGGTATAGAAAAGTATATATATTCTTGATCAGCGTCACCACGTGAGTCGAGCTATCTATGTCCGTCCGTCCGTCCGTCCGTCCGTCCGTCCGTCCGTCCGTCCGTCCGTCCGTCCGTCCGTCCGTCCGTCCGTCCGTCCGTCCGTCCGTCCGTCCGTCCGTCCGTCCGTCCGTCCGTCTGTGTGTTGTCCGTATACACAGGATAAGAAGAAGGAGTTGATATAATTGGATGAAACTTGGTACACATGGTCACATGGACCCAAGGATCTGCACTATTGAATATTTTTGGAATCCGCCCACGGACACGCCTACCTCCCATGCAACGCAAAAATTTAAAACTGCATAACTCAGCTCATAATAAGTCTACAACAATAAAATTTGGTATGTGTGTGTTTTATATCAACACAAAGATGTTTTTGAAAAATGGACGTCATCCGCTCACGGACACGCCCACCTCCCATACAACCCAAAAATTGAAAACGCAATAAATAAGCCTCTGTTTAACCTACAGAGATAAAATTTGGCACGCATGTTTTTTATAACAAAAAAAAGATGGTTTTGAAAAATGGACATCGTCCGCCCACGGACACGCCTACTTCCCATACAACGCGAAAATTGAAAACTGCATAGCTCAGCTCATGATTAGCTTACAACAATAAAATTTGGTATGTGTGTGTTTTATATCAACACAAATATGTCTTCGGAAAATGGACGTCATCCGATCACGGACACGCCTACCTCCCATACAACCCAAAAATTGAAAACGCAATAAATAAGCATGTGTTTAACCTACAGAGCTAAAATTTGGCACGTATGTTTTTTATGACAAGACAAAGATGGTTTGGAAAAATGGACTTCATCCGCCCACGGACACGCCCATTTACAATAAATTTTTTTTTTTATTTTTAAAAGTGGGTTTAGGGTATTTCATAGTCGGCCTAGACCGACTTTAGACTTTCTTTACTTGTTCTTCTTAATAATAGTAAACTATTTCCTTCCGTGTAGGTGGATACTCTCCCCTATATATTTCCAAAGCAGTGAATCCTATACACTCTGCTGCAAAAGACAACAGGGCTATTAGTTTCTCATCATTCCTGATGAAAACGCTGAAGAGAATAATATAAGTTCACATAGTAGAATCTCAGAACTGCACAACACGACTACTTCAAAGAAATATTAGTAGAGATATCAATGTACGACGCGGTCGCGGTCATAGAAGGAACCTTTCATCACAAAGAATACACTGAAACCAAGTTATTGGATAGCAAAGACGCATTTAGTACATGAATTCAATATGATTTCGGAATCTGTATTTAATGTCTTAGTGGTTAAAGTAGATGCTTAACAGCAGAAAAATAAATGCACAAATTGGGCTGAGTTTGGTATAGAAGCTAACCACAAGAGGCACCTCGCAGAGACGAACCATATTACCTCTTTTTTTTTGACTGATTGCGAATGACAAGACCTTTACCACACTTAGCTTATTTACCGATAATGTTGCAATTAGTGATCAGATGTCTTTGGCACTAAAAGGGCTAATAAAGGTGCGAAAAAGCGTATGGCTTGGGTGTGAATCCAATGCAAACCGAAATTTTCCGTTTACAATAATCAGAAAAGAAGACAGCTTCGCACTGCCTCCCTGCCCTAACGTTCTCTGTTGTTGTGAACAATCATAGACAAAACGAGCTACCCTGACTATCAAACAGAAGTGCAAAGGTAAGCATGCATAGGAATATCAGGAGCCATGAGGTCTACGCCACAGGCAAGTCTAGAAATGCTTTTTTCCACAGAAGAGTTACTTCAAAACTTCAACTGTTTTGTTTATTTCGTTCAATATACTAACAATATTGAAATGTATGATTTTCATTATGATTCGCTGTATATAAAAGCGGGTCATATGTTGTTGTGATATTAGCCCCAGCCTAGCGGTGTTCTATGGGAAACTTAGGTGAAAAGAGTATAGATTTACTATCGTAAAATCGAAGCTCTCAGTTTTACAAAATAGGTATTTTTCAAAATATTCAAGATTTGGTTTAGAAATAACAAAAACAAAACATATTTTTTGTATATTAGAGTGGGTCGAAAAAAAAAGTTTGAAAAAACCACCCCCCTAAAAAGAAATTTAAGGGGGATAAATCGGGCTAATGGGGCTTACTAATTGAATATGACCTCAAAAGTAAAAATATTCAAAGAAGACATTGTAGTGCTCGTAAAGCCCTTTTCAACGACTTATAATTTTTTAAGATCTGACATGTAATGCTTAAGTTATGCAAAAAAGACCATTTTGGCTGTTTTTCCGGTGGTCCAAAAAAAAAAAATTTGTTTGTTTTCGGAATCCTCTCGAGGTCAACTTTAAAATAGAGGGTGGTTTTTTCAAACTTTTTTTTTGTGTGGAGGCCGACCCACTCTAATGTATATATATGGCGATTTTTGAGGTTAAGGTATACATTTTTGTTATTTATTTTTATTTATGAGTGCTGCGAGAGGGTGCTTTTATAATATTTTTGCATTTTATTTGTTATTTCTGGTGAAAATTGAAGAAATTTTTGGGAAAATTAACTTGAATTTTCCTTATTGCAATTCTAAATTTTAAATAGTTCAAAATTTTCAGCGTTGAAAATAAGGGCAGGTACTCATACTCATACACATATTCGGTTATAACGACAAATATAACCCTGCAGTATATGGCACTAGTACAGAACTAGCAATTTCACTAGCCCCTAGGTAGCCAGTACTAGTTCTACTTCAATCTACTTTTCTTGCTGGTGAATTTAACGTGAAGATGTCATAGGAAGGAGTCAATTGCTACCTTTTACATTCTCATTCTCTAGTCACTTGTGCTGATTCGCTAGTCAGCAAAATAAGAAAACGAAAAGCCAGCCATTGAGAAATCAATCTTCAGTTAATTTGTTTTTCTATTACAATTTTGTATTCACATTGTTTAATGAAATTGAAAAGCCTCATATATCATGTTTTACCGAAATAGTTGCTTTGAATTTCACAATTCTCTCTCAAGTGAGTTAATAGATACACCAACCCATAAACTCTTCGATCACAGAATAATTAGAGTTTGTTCAGGAAATAGTCTTTGTGTGTACATAAGTGCCGTTTACATTCCTCCCAGCTCAAGCGAAACAACTTATAACGAGCTATGTGAAACAATGTCCTCCTTTTCTTTCACCCTAATAGAGGAAGATAAGAATGTTATTCTTGGTGACTTTACTAGTCCAAATATTTCTTTTGTGACCGATGAAAATGACAACTATCTTCTTCCTGTTAACCTTTCGAATGTCATAGATTTCACATTACTGAGCACCCTTTATTGCAGTAACCTGCAGCAAATTTCTTCTGTACAAAATCAAAATGGCAGATGGTTGGACCTTATATTTACTAACTCGTATGATGAAGTGAAGGTTAGTCCAGGCATTGAAGCAGAAAATTTGCTTCCTAACACTTCCTAACACTGTTCACCATACAGTTTCTACACTGAGAAAAAACACATACCTTGCTCCGGTAAAATATTTCTCTATTTTTGATAATAGCAATTTTCTCTTTTTCAAATAAAATTTTCTTCAATTAGAATAAATTTTCACATTTTCGAAGAAATATTTCTTAACTTTTAGGAAATGGAAATATTTCAATGTCTCTAATAATGATAAGTATTTTTCTCGCACAAAAATTTCTCATTTATAGAGAAAAATTTATTGAAAATGAAAAACTTTTCTTATATTTTGATAAACAAATTCACTAAGAGAAGTATTTTCTTCGATAAAAACAAATCTTTTCTCAAAAATAAAAAGCTTTTTCTCAAAAAACGATTTATGTTTCTTTTTCATGGAAGCTTTTTACCATTTTTAGAGAATTTTTAGTATCGAAATTAGAGAATAGCATTCTCTGGAGCAAAGTCTATACCATTTTTCTCTAAATATGATGCCTTTTTTATCATATTCCGATAAGCTTTTTTCTGAGTGTATGCTTATGATATTACTTTCACTCAATCCTATAATGACTCCATTGCGTACGATTACCTCAACGCTGATTATGAAAGTATAAAATATCATCTTAATGCTCTAAACTGGAATAATGTTCTATCCAACTTAGATGTAGACAGCGCTGTCTCTAGATTTTATCAGTACATTTTTACTGATATTCAAAGTTTTGTGCCAAAAATAAAGAAAAAGAACAAGCTTTCAGAACCATGGCTGGATAAAAATCTCAGATTTTTGAGGAATCAGAGAAATAAACTTTACAAACTACTCAAAAACACTGATAATAATAACAAAAGCATTGAACTGAAGCTACGATATGACGAGCTGTCAAAAGAATTCTCCATAAAGTCTGTAGAAGCGTACAAGTTGTACACGAACCTTATCGGAGAGAAAATGGTCCATGAGCCGAGAAAATTCTTTGACTTTGTTAACATGAAGCGAAAATCTAGTGGCTATCCCTCGTCTATGTTTAAGGGTAATGTCAAGTCAAGTCTAATCTTCATGAAATTAGCAATTTATTTGCGGAACATTTCAAAGATGTATTTTGTCAACCATCTACCCAATTTGAAGTTTCTTCTCCAAGCGCACCTATTATGGTTGACAGTTTATATATAACGCAGGAAGAGATATCTAATGCAATAAAAGACTTGAATTTATTAAAGGGACCAGGACCAAACCTTATACCTACAAGCTTTTTGGTGCGATGTTTTGACCAACTGCTTTTGCCGTTGCACATAATTTTTAATGAATCACTGTCGTGTGGGATATTTCCTTCATATTGGAAAACATCCCATCTTACTCCAATTTACAAGAATGGTGATAAACAGTCAATTGAAAATATAGAGGCATAGCAATTTTGTCAGCCATTCCAAAACTCTTTGAAAAAATTATTTGTGATAAGCTTACACGTTTCATCAACTCACTTCTAAATGAGCATCAACACGGGTTCCGAAAAGGACGGTCTACCACCACTAATCTTATGATCATGGTATCAGATGTTTTAGTAAAAATGGAAAAAGGACACCAAGTAGATGCTGTTTATACTGATTTCAGTAAAGCCTTCGATCGAGTGGATCACAGCATTCTAATCTATAAATTAGAAAAATTTGGTATTGCCGGGTCGACACTAAGTTGGTTAAAATCATATCTCGACAGCAGGTCCCAGTATGTAAAATTTCAAGGAATTTTGTCTAAGCAAATTGTAGTCTCCTCAGGAGTTCCACAAGGTAGTCACCTTGGTCCTCTCCTTTTTAACATATTCATTTCCGACTTGTCAGAAGTTCTAAACGATATACCACATCTTATGTACGCAGATGATTCAAAAATGTACTATGCAATTAAATCGGAGGCAGATGTAATTTTTTTACAGTCAAAACTGTTGTCTCTTGAGCAATGGTGTATCCAAAATAAACTTCACCTTAATGTCAATAAATGCAATGTTATAAGCTTTCCTCGAAAGAACAACGTAGCATTAAATACCTACCATCTCAATAATACAGAGCTTAAAAGAGTCAATCATATAGTGGATCTTGGAGTTGTCTTAGATTGCAAGATGCGCTTTAATCTGCACTATGATAAAATTTTGTCCAGGGCCAGTAAACAGCTTGGTTTTATAAAAAGACGAGCAACTGAATTCAAGAATATTTGGATCACTACATCCTTGTACTGTGCATAGGTGCGGCCAATACTTGAATATGCCTGCATAATTTGGAATCCATCTTTCGATTACCATAGTGAAAGAATTGAATCTATTCAAAGCCAATTCTTACTATACGCACTGAGAGACACATATAATCCCCGGGATTACTGTAGCCTTCCATCATATGTTTATAGACTCAGCCTTTTAAATTTAATACCATTATCATCAAAGAGATCATTATTAGGCTCGTGCTTCACATTTGATGTTATTAATGGTGCTATTGACAGCGAAGTTATTTCTAGTTTGATTTCCTTCAACAACCCAATAAGACGTTCTAGGCATACTCGACTGCTATCAGCATCATACTTCGTACGCAAACAATGAACCCATCAGTCGATGCTGCAGGGAGTTTAATCAAATCTCCTCATGCTACTCACCTTCCATGCCCAAATCCTCTTTCAAGCTTACCCTATCTAAATTTCTAAATTACCAAAATTAGCCCAGGTTTGAGGTAAATTATATATATATATTTGATTTTGTAAATAAATTTACAAATAAGCATGGTAGTCATAATAAGTTCCTTTTCTTATTAAAATATGTTCGAATGTAAGTTCATCTTATTTTTGCTTTTCTTCTTGTCCTTTCTTTTCGTTATGTTCTTGAAATCATGTCATTCAGGTGGGCGGATTACGCCCACATTGAATTGATATTATTGAACACAATAACAAGGAAAGGGGAGGAAGAAAAACAAAAATAAAAAAAAAATAAGACCACAAAACCTGTTAGAATAAATAAATTGCCTTATGGCCAATAAATAAATAAATAAGTAAATAATAAACAATAAGCAGTACGAGCTTGAAGTTGATTCAACTAACCCGTCTATGCATTATCTAGGGTCGGAAAAGTAGCTAGTACAAATAGAACTAGTGAAATAGCTAGTGATAAGTAGACAATGAGCAGTTCTCAATACTGGCGGGTAAGGATCAGTAAAAACAAAATATCAAGTTGGCATGCCTTTCAACTTGATAACTTCGATTGATCTATTTTGAATGAAGTGAACCATTTTTTTTGTAACACTTTCATCAAAATTCTACCATTCCTGTTGGAGTACTTTGTCCAACAAAACCCGATAGGGTTAAAGTCTAGAAAGCGTGGTGGTGTTGGAAGAATGTCAGACACATGCTGTTTACATTTGCGAATCATGGCCAGTGTGCTTGAGATTATTATATTGTTGGAAATAAAACTTCATTCAAAATCTTTATGAAAACTAGGTTGTCCATAATACCATAAATAAATACGAAATTTCTGGCACCTACCGCAGACATAAAGTTTCACTGTACCAATTGTAGGTTTTTTTGATGTTAGTATTACATTTTCTCGATACTCGAATTCTTTCATACGATTAAAATATTTTAATATTACTCTCGTCGCTGAAGAGAACGTTGCTTTGGAAATTAAATGGCTAATCTTTATACAACTTTTCGAAATATTGCCCATGCTTATTTGGCTACATCCTTTGTCAAATTTTATGGTTTTTTAAATATTTTTTTACCTATTTTAGTTATTTTTCTATAAATCTACGAGCATTTATAAACCAGGCCCAAGTAGTTGTACCAAAATGTGGGTACCAATTTCACCTCAACATTCCGATCAACATCCGATTCAGACAGGCAGGCAGGCAGTGTGTCCCACAGATTTCAGCATGCCTGTCTGTCTGAACTGGCGGTTTACTTTGCACGCAGCCTTAAAGCCAAGCTTACAATAGCCTTAAAATAACTCATATATACTGTTGCTCATATATTTTTGCAAATATATTCCTGTAAATATTTTTATATGAATATGTTTACTTTGCTTTCTGTGTTTGTGCGTGTTTGTGTGTAACTATTGGCGTGCCATAATGTACATTTTACTCACCTGTCTTTATCTGATGATTTATAACCGGAAGTTCCTGCAAAAACATAACGAAAAAGTAAAGAAAATTTGCATTAAAAATGAGAAAACATGTTGAAAGAACAAGATACAGATAGAAAAAGTAAAAGAAAATAAAAACATTAACGTATATGAAGTGAATATAAAAGAGAATGGAAAGTAGCAAAAATTAGTTGCTTTTCCTTACTATATATGATAAATGGACAAGGCAACATAACACGTATTGCATTGCCTGCCTTGACAGGCGGTACAGAGAGAATTGATGTTTTTTAAACTTCTTTTTTATTTGTGCTTTTGAAATAAGAAAAGAAGCGGCAACTCTTTTCTCTTTATTTTTTTTTGCATTTTAAAAGAGTGAAACATTAAAATTAAACATGACAAAAATGAATGAGAAAATATTAAAAAAAAAAAATAGTACAAGAGTAGCAGCTTTAATTTATACATCTGTCAAACAGCGACTGACAGTTCGTAGTGAGTTAACAAGCAAATGACTAGAGAGGCTAGCTAGCAAAACAGCAAAAAAAAAGGATCTACACAGCACAACACAATATATAACATTTCCATTGGGCTGCTCTCAGCCCGCTATGGCTGCGCGTAACCCACTTTAGGCGCGCTCAAATTGACAGCTTGATTGACAGCTAACGAATTGCTGGCTGAATCGATTAGTCCAAAGACGCAAGTATTTGTTACATCATTGCTTGAGTGGCGAAAACGTTAGAGTGGCGAAAGTGCCTGAAGCTGGAATGAGCTGCGGTGCGCAGGGATTCCATACAACACTACGGCAATGTTGTTGGATGAAATATTTGGCAAAAGTGTTGAAATGAGTTGTTTTAGGTGGTGTACATTTTTATCGTGCACCGTTAGCACAAAGTTTGCAATGTCACTCAAACTTGAGAGAGGAACTTTGTAATTAAATTGAAAAGTTATGCCATCAATGTAATTGCCATTAATTTAAATGCTTTAACTAAGTGGACACAGAAGTTATTGACATAGCGTACATTTTTGCCCCAAATGAATTATTTATTGATGTTTCCCAAAACGGTTGTGATATTATGGCAATAAAAGGCAATTTATAAATATTAATGGTGAGAAAGTAAGCTGCGCCATTGATTTATATTGATTTATTTGTAATGTTGTAGGACATGTTTAAGTGAATGCAGAAGAATTTTGGAAAATATCCTGTATTCCTACAATGACCTTCAGAGCAGGACATTCCAAGCGCAAATTCACAAAACTTAAATCTTTGATATATCACATATAGCCAATGTCATTTAAATCATTGTATACGATACAGAATTAAACTAGGTCGTAGCAATCGCTTAGCAAATGCCTAAGCTGGCCACATAAATAGGTACGTTGAGGATATAAATTAGTTGGATCGCTCGCTTAAAAAAATTTTTTCATAAAAATGTAAAAGAAAAGATATTATCTCTTCCGATTATCTTAAACGAAAAAGTCAAATTTTTTCATTTATTCCAGTTTTTTTCCAGTTTTATGAGCCAAAGTCAAGTGCAAGGTCATTACTATATATAAGACAAATATTGTCTCTAAAAAGGCAAACAGTTCTGTTCAAGATTTGGAAAAAATATCTCAAATGTTAAAGAAGTTATGAACGATAAAGTGAAATGTGTGTCAGAAAAAGAGATTGCGAAAAAACGTGTCATTTGGCCATTGTAGTTCTTTGTTGGTGAAAAGTTTATTGTGTTTTTAAAATTAAAAAGAAAAGAAAGAAATTCGCTTTTTGAGATACACCAATACCTCGCTTTGCGTCGTTTCGTTTTGCGTTTTTTCGAAGTTGCGTTGCTGCTGAATAAGAACTAATTTTCACTGTGCGTCGTTAGATTTTCGAAGTTGCGTTGTTTTGGGTTCGAGTCTTCAACTTTTTTTTTTATTTTTTAAAATATGGCACGACTTTTTATTTATTGCGTCATGCCATCAAAACTCGGGGACTCCTTTTCTAATGAAAATCAACGCAATTTTAATACAGTTTTATTTGCACTTTTTTTGAAGTGAAACTTCTTTGGCGGCGAGTGAAATTTCTAGGTCTCTTATTCGTGACGCTAGGCTAACGTTTTCAATTCATATGAAAATTTAAAAAAAATTATTGCCGTCGCCGAGAATCGAACCCCGAACATCGTTGCTTAAGAGTCGGAATCTATACCCTTACGCCACGTAGGCATATGATACAAAGCCAAACAAAATGTAATTAAAACTGAACGCGAAACATACTGAAAATAACATAATTAACATTAACATTACAGTATTAACATAACCGTAACATTAATTTTCATCCTACAAGTATGCACGGAAAAAAAAATAGAAAAATAGCTAAAACAGGAGCAGAACGCGTTTGTGAATATACAGAGCGAATTAGAGCTCTTAACCCATTTTAGTCAGCTGGTCGATTTTTCGACCACTAACGTTAAAATTAATTTATGGAAAAAATATTAAAAAATATTACATGTTCATGTAAAATGGAAAATTTGGAAATTTATATTTATATTCTGACTTCCCATTTAACCAAATTAAGTCTTTGCAGAAAAAATTTGAAAATATTTTTAATATTTTTTTCAGAAATTAGTTTTAAAGTCAGTGATTGGGAAATCTACCAGCGGACTAAAATGGGTTAAGAATACAGCCGCAGCTGGGTCTGCAACTAATGATGAAGGTAAGGTGATTGCAACAACGGCTGAGTTTCAAAATGCATTTTTACGAAACATCAGTGTATTTTGGTGAATCTACAAAGAAAAACACACTGATGCATCTCAACAAAATTTTAAAGCTAACCAAGTTGATGCACTCAACAATCAACGTTCGCTGCTTTATGAGGCCCTTTATCAACATAGCAATTATTATGATCAGGAAGCAGGAGGTAATAATGAACAAGATTTGCCTCTGCTTTCGGAGGCTCCTTCAAAGAGTACTATGCAAATGCAATCCAGCATTCAAAAAGTAACAATGTTGAGAAGACATTCGAAAGCAACTAAAACACTAACTGAACTAAAACAAGTACCGAAAATAACTGTTATTTTACAATTTTCAAATGAAAAAAATTGTCGAACGACTTTTTCAAATATACCATTATGTTACAAATGTCCTCAGCCTCACGAATATTAAGTCGCTTTTAAATTTGAAACTGATTCTTTAAAAGTAAATTTGGAGGAAAATAAAGGTTACTTTTGACTTTTATTTTATTGGTCAAAAATAGCAGTTATTTTGTGACTTTAATTTTTTCGGTCAAAAATATCAAGCAATTTGTGTTTTCTTAAAGGCCGCTTGACAGATTGAACTGTTGACACCATGTGTAAAATATCTCACCGATGAGATGAAAATAATAATATCAAAATTTTTTTTATCGGTAAAATGACTTGAACAAATATAAATTACCTGATATTTTTGACCGAAAAATAAACGGCAGAAAATAACTTTTATTTTTGCCCAAAAAGACTATTAGGCACAAAAAACTGTTATTTTTGTCGGAAAAAATAAAAATTAAGAGATAGAAATTAATATGTGACACTTTCGACAAAAACCATATTCGGTACGGTCCCTGGATGCAAATATTGAATCAACAAATTATTATTCCATTTCGTATTGATTGAATTTCTTTTCAGATACTTTCTCTCTCTATTTCACACTAAAATCTCTCTTATTTCTTACTGTTAAAGAAGTTTCACTTCTGCCACGTGTACGTTGCTACACGCGAGTTTTTTTATTATTTCAGAGTTCAGTTTCAATTATTGTCTTGTTCTTTTTGTAACGTTTCAATAAGTGTGTTGTGTTTAATTTTTTAAAAAGAATAATAGATTTTTTTTTTTAAATTTTTACGGGTTGTTTCTGGTTACAAAATAGGTAAATATTTTTATTTTTTTTTATTTTTATTTACTACAACAGCCACTTTGGACTCATCAGACAGTGATTAATTTTTATTTTGTTTTTTATAAATTAATTGAATATTTTTGTTTGAATTGAATTTTTTTGTGTTTTTTTTTATATATATTTTATAAAATTTTATATTATTTTTGATTTTTAAATGTATACTTTGCTCAATTTTCTTTTTAAAAAGTAGTATTTTCGTAACCTTGGAACCTATCTTCGATCTTTATATGGTTTGCTATAGAAAATCATAATTCACTTTGCGTCGTTTCAATTTGCGTTGTGATTTTATGGAATGTAACCACGACGCAAAGTGAGGTATTGGTGTATAACCAAATTAATGTTTTTTCAAAAAGTTGGCAACTCTAGCATTAAAAATTCTAAAAATACTTTTTTTCTTCTAAATCGCTTTTCTATAATTTGTTTTTCTATAGATTTGTTGGAAATGACTTTATTTTTAAGATTGTTGCTTTTATAAAAAATTGGTATTTAAATCATTTTTTAAAAAATGGCTATAAAAAAATAACTTATATTTTTATAAGTAGAAAAGGAACCTATAGACAAAACTTCAAGTAAATCTAAGAGCATGTGATAAATTTTTGGAAAAAAACTTGCATTAGGCTTGGTTTGTCGCTACAATGAATAAAATTTATAACGAAACTACTAATATTTAACAATTTCATAATTTCACGTTTTCACATAAGTTGACAGACTAACACTACTATACTTTTTTTTAACTAAATCTAAAAAAATAATCCATTAATTTATTTACTTTTGAACTGCTGAAAGCTTTAGAAAGATGCTAAAAAGGAAAATTTAAGTGAATTAAAGGCAATAAAAATCCAATTGAATTATTTCATTTGTTCATGCAATAAAAAACAGTGAACGTTCGTTTGCAATCACTTATTCAAAATGAGCGTTTAAATAAAAAATTCAGGAACTTTGTTCACGACCGGCACTAAATTATCTAAATGTCTCTTCCAGACTGATTTCCTTACTTTTATTTCTTATTTCTTATTGTTTTCATTTCTCCACAATAACGCAAAAACGTAAACATGTAGAACAACAACAACGCAAACCGAACCGATAACGCATGCACAGCAAAAAAAAAAATCACTTGACGTTGCTGATGCTGATAGTCGAGCGCTGCATACAAAAGTTTTTTCAGCACGCTTGTTCTTTTCAAACGTTTAATTTGAATGAACGGTTAAAACGAACGTTCGTGGATTTTTGTAGTTGTCTGTAAAATTTCTTGAGAAAATACGAAGCAGACAAATTTTTAGTGATACAAAAAAATACATTTATCTTTCGATTGAAAACGAAATAAATCTGCTTTTAAATATCCTTAAGAATCATTTAAGAATCGGCTTGCTGATGACAACAAAATAACACTCTGTTTCTCTTAAAATACTCTGCGACAATTTCGCGCTCATTGTCCACTTGCCCACTTAAAATTGTTTAATGTTTTATAGTTGTAACAGTAAAGAACAAAAATTGATTTGCATACGCTGCAAATTGCTTTAGCAGCGCTGAACGGTTTTTTTCATTGACTGATACATACACAAGCATGTTAGAAGAAAACTATTTTTAGCGAATATCAACAACAAAACTCATGGAAATATTATTTTCAATTAACTTTTGAACTTAACGGAATTTGAAAATACTTTCTAAGGAAACAACCTCAGTTAGGAAGCACATAACAGATCAGAAAAATAAATTTTAAGATCGGTCAATCCATTCGAGAATTTAAGCTCTAAACAGCTTCAAACAACCTTTTCCATAAATGATTCTTGAAGATATTAAATTAAAAAAAAAACAATAGATTATGTTGAAAAAAAGATGTTAAAAGGTCTCGATAATAAACATTACGGTAAAGCCCAGAATAAAAACGATCAGGTATCCATGAAAATCAAGCGTAAAAAAGAACATCATCGCATAGCTTAAAGTTCTGCTGTGGAAGAAATAAGTTTCGAAACAAACAATTCGAATTCTCTGTCTGAAGTAAGGTACTGGATTGCTATATTTCCATCCAGCAGAGCTGCAAATGCTAATGCAATGCAATTGCAATTTCAGCAACGTGCGGAAATTACATTGACAATCCCTAAAATCCATTTACAAGCAACGTTCTGTTTTAAAGAAATTATAAAAAAAAAATATCTTGTTACAATCTTCACAACTACAAACTTTTTTGTGTGGTCCGCATTTAATTTTGTTAGACTAGGGCTTGAACACATTCCTGCTAACGAGGAGTTCACTGCAAAAAAAATATATTTTGTGATTTTTTCGACTTTCATTTCAGATACCGACATGTCAACTTTTCAATCCTTTCTAGTGTACACTATTCAGGTAGTTGCTGCAAAGATCACTCAGTGGTGAGTTGGCCGATCTAGGGATGTCGGAAAAACATCGATGTATCGAAAATATCGATGTTTTGCTTCGATGCATCGAAAAATTTTCACTCGATGTTTGAATAGCCGATGCATCGATGCATCGATGTTTTTTAAATATCAAAAACTGACATCACTAGTTCAGCGAACCGCCATTTCTATTTTAAGCTTTTCTTATTATAACTTTCTCTCTGTAAGTCAAATTGAGAATAGATTTTTAAAATATAGATTTTAAAAAACTCTAAAAATTTAGGGAGACTTTTGGAGGACTTAAAAATTTAAATTTTTATGATTTTTGTGGTTTAACGAAAACGTTTTTGACCCGATTCGATAGTCCATTAGAAACATAAATAGTCAGGTATAGTAATTAATTTAAAATTATGTTCGATTTTGCTTATAACATACTTTGTTGTTTAGTAACATCTTAAAAATTGTCTACAAATCGATGCATCGATGTATGCCCTCCAATGCATCGAAAGATATCGATGTACATTTCGATGCATCGAATCACAGAAAAACATCGATGTATTTTTCCCACTGACATCCCTAGGCCGATCTGATAGTTATACACAGTATTCTAGTGTTGAGGTGGTTCAGCTGATAGTTGAACAGATTATTCTCAGTCCGCTATGGCTGAGTGTAATAGCCGATACACATTGACTGCAACCTGCGACGAACAACAAACGTCAAAAAATAGAACGCATGTCTTTTTATGTAAGTGAAATTTTTGCCTGCAGCACGACAAAGAGAGGATTCGACGACAAATCATAGGGGGTAGCCATGATTTTTTGATGGCACGGACAGTTAAATAATTTAGTGTCAAGACAAAATAAATTCACCGTAAATTTGGTATAGACTATGAAAGAAAATCTGAAATGCAGTTTTGAGTTTTTGTTTTTTTACAACAAAAATCATTTTTACCCCATATTTTAAGAATAAATCAAATTTTATGGTCTTTTTTTAAAATGAATAATTTAAATATAAACAAACCAAAAACGGTATTATTTTCAAAAGTTTTTTTAAGTTAACTGATAAGACTTAAATACAAAAAAAAAAATAAATAAAATCTATTCACAGATGGCGGAGATATTGGCTTCCCAATTTAGAACATTCAATTTGAGACAGTTTTTTTCTCTCTCTTGGCATTTGGTTGAAACACACGCTAAATAACTAACGACAATATGAAAAAAATTCATTAAAAATACTTTTGGTTAGAAATTTGCTGTAAATTATATCATATTTGAAAGAAAATTTAACAAACTTTCAGAAAAAATTAGAAGAATTGAAAAACCGTTGAAATCCGACCAAGATATTTACATGGAAAGTCAAATTTTTGAATTCAAAACACATTTTTTTACATATTTTACATTTGACGAATGGATAAAACTGAATTTTATTAAGAAATTGTTACTTTTAAAAAAAACTCAAATTCGACCAACTCAAAAACTCTACTCCAACCAAATTTCATATTAATTAAAGAGCGGGTTTTTTCTCAAAAATTTAATTTCTCTCTTAGAAGGTTGGGAACCCCCTCTATCAGATATATCATTTATATATACATTCTGCACATCTGGGCAACACTTTTTTGAGTTTTAAATAATACCAAAAAAGCGTACGACAAACTTTAATGTTCACGTATTAATATATAAGATTATATTCAAGCTAGCTGTGCGTTTTCCATTGTATGAGTCTTGTGATTATTGTTTTGTTTTAAAGTAAGTTAATAAAGTAAATAAAATTCATCAGAAACACAGCAATACAGATTGTTGCTGTTGCATTCATTATAATCAAGTCGTCGAGAACACTGCGACAATTCTCTCTGACGACAAGTTTTCGTTTTGTCGGTGGACGCATGTTCCAGTCAATGTGTATCGGCTATAACCCACTTTAGGCGCGCGAGAATAATCTAGTGCGACTCTGTGAGTCGGTACTTTTGTTGTTTTTGTTTTGCAAATCACCTACGCAGTATTTTGCTTAAAAGATTCGCGTTTGCTCTGCTTTGCTTGGCCAACACATAATTTATGTTTACTTTTGTTTTCCTAGAACAAAAGTTCTCTTCCTCTAGTTCTTTCTTAAGTATAGCACTTCATAGATTACGGCTTACCAAACTGATTACCAGCCAACTACCAGAGTAACTGCTAGTTCGATTACCTGGCGATTAACACCTAACTACCATTTCGATTACTAGATAGTTACTAACTAATTGCCAAATCATTTACCGACGCTTAGTTACTGATTACTAAGTCGCTCACCAACTCTGATTAAAAGGCCGCTTACTAGTCGACTACTGGTTCATTTGCCGACTACCGAACCGATTACCAGCAGATTTCTAGGTCGAATCAACGAATGATTAATTAAAGATTACTGAATTGCAATCAATGGTTAGTGGGTTCTTTGTCTGATCCTGAATTGGCTGAGATTACCTTAGCCTTTGACAAAGCCATCGTTACAATATTAGGAATATATTTTTTATGCATGGTAGCAGAAGTATCAAACAAAAAAAAAACACATTAATTTATTAAGTCATCAGTTTAATACTAAAACACTGTGAAAAATCTACCAAATATTAAATGTACCTACATGGACTTAAATTCAACAAATGTGCTACTTTTAGCACATTTACATTTGATTTTTAGTACATTTGACTTTCAAAAAACAGGAAAAAATTAAGGAAAATTTTTGGTTAGCGTCAACATCTGCAAACACAAGCACTGAAAAAAATTTCAAAAATAAGTTCCAGTCAGTTTTATACAAACATGTCAACAACTTTTCTCCTACTACTGGAAGTTACACATTCTTCACAGCTTACTCCGACATGCGCAAAAAGCTAAGTTGAAATTGTGCTTTAAATGACTTTTCTTATGAATATTTATTTCCCACTCATTTGAATTTTCTTCATATTTTATGCATTTATCTTTCTTAAAAAAAACATGGTAATATATCTTTATTTGCTGAGAAGTTATCATACATTCATAAATGCAGCTTTATAAGCAATGTTTGAAAGCTATCGAAACTGACTTGTGTGTTTCCAAAATAACCCATTTTTTTCGTAGAAAACATTCATATCGCCCCGCACTTTTTGGGTTTCATTTGCCGACTTGAGTAAGATAAAAGGCAAAATTATCAAAGTTTGTGAACATGTGTTTTTTTTTTGTACACTTTTTGGGTTTTTTGTTTTTTTTTTTTGTAGCTCTTGGTTTTTGTACTTTTGTTTTGCTACAAAAGGTTTATCTAATGAATATTTATTTCATTGAATTTATTGCTTTTGGCTTTGAAGCATTTGTTATTTTCTCCATCCAACTCTTATTTGTTTTAGCTGCTTTTGTGGTTGTAGAGTGAAAAAAAAAACAATAACAAAAAACTCTGAATGCTTATTAGTAAAATTCTATTTGAATATTTGATTGTTTGTCCTTGTTTGTTGTTCTTCTCTTTGCGCACATTTCTATTACAGATGCACATTTTGTTTTTTATCTTTTTTAAGCGGTGGAAAAAAAAATGAATTTGGGGTAAAGGAAGAAAAGTTTTTAAAGTTAAAGTAACATTAATTTATGAGCTTTTTAAAAGCTATATTCAGGAATTGGCAAAAGGATTCAAACAAAAGTTGAAACAAAAAAACAAAAACACATGTTAACGCATTTTATGTTGGTCTATCATGTGTAGATATGTTTAAATTATACATATGTTGACTATATTTATTGCTTCAACACATAGTTTTATTGGAATTGCTCAAGTGTAGCGTATCGATAACATTACTTTATTTATCAATTGATTATAAAATAGTAGTTTAATAGAATTGCACGACATCATCGATTTTAAGCCAAAATTAAAGAATTAACACAAAATATTTAATGGGTTGAGTTATAAGCATTTTTTTAAACTAAAAAAATATTGGAAAACTACCGTTAGTAGACACTGTTTAATGACAGCGATCGAAATGGAAGCATGACTAAGCTAACTGAGGTTCCCGAAAATTAGTTGTTACAAAGCAAGACTTTTTAAAGGGCATTTGGAAAATATAAAATTCTTTGAAAATAATCCCTTTCTAAAGATACCTGGCAGAATAGTACAGCCAAATGTGGAGAGTAAATAAGCCTCTGTCTAACCTTCAGAGATAAACTTTGGCAGGTATGTTTTTTATGACAAACCAAATATGGTTCTGAACAATGAACGTCATCCGCCGACGGACACGCCTACCTCCCATACAACCCAAAAAGTTTAAAACTCAATAACTAAGGTTATGTTTGTCATAGAGAGATGAAATTTGGAATGTATGTATTTTATTCCAAAACTAAGGTGTGTTCAAAAATTGGGAGTTATCTATGAACACGCCCACCTTCCATAGCGAAAGCACAATAATGGCATTAACTGTGAGCTACAGGAATAGAATTTGGTATGTGTAAATTTTTCATCAACATTTAAATGCATATAAAATATAGGCTTTAGCATTTACAATAAAAATTTTTTTGTTTTTGAATAGTATGTTTAGGGTATTTCAAAGTCGGCCTAGACCGACTTTAGACTTTCTTTACTTGTTTTTATTCTAATTCCAATGTTTCATTCACCGCTTGGTCAAAAAAAATATTCGCATAAATTCGATAAATATTTAAAACCAGGGACCGTACCGGTTATGGTTTTTATTAAAAAAGTCAAAAATTAACAGTTATTTTTTAACTTTAATTTTTTTCCGACAAATATTAAAGTTATTTTATGCCTTATATTTTTTCGGGCAAACATAACAGTTACTTTTTACTTTTATTTTATCGGTCAAAAATAACAGTTATTTTCTGCCTTTTATTTTTTCGGTCAAAAATATCAGGCAATTTGTGTTTTTTCAAAGGCCATTTTACTGACTAAGAAACTATCGATACCATAATTTTGGTCTCATCGGTGATCCCGTTTTACATGTGGTATCAATTGTTTTTTAATCGGACAAGCGAACTTTAAAAAAAAACAATTTGCCTGATATTTTTGACCGAAAAAATAAGTCACAAAATAACTGTTATTTTTGACCGATAAAATAAAAGTTTAAGGTAACCGTTATTTTTGTCTAAAAAAATAAAAGTAAAAAAATAACAGTTAATTTTTAACTTTTAAAGAATCAATCGAAAATTTAAAAGGCTCTAAATATTCGTGAAGCTGAGGTAATTTGTATCATAATGGTATATTTGAAAATGTCCTTCGACAATTTTTTCATTGTGTCTTTTTCATTCGAAAATTGTAAAATAACAGTTATTTTCGGTCCCTGTTTAAAACAAAATTTGTCTTAACTATAACATTTAATTATTATCAACAAAATTAATTTACATAAAAAAAAAATATTTTTTGGTCATGTCGGGGCTTGGACCTAGGTAGGTCGAGTATTAAATACAAACGCCAGCAAACTCGGCTTAGATTGAACTTAAAAAAAAGTGAATAAATTTCACCAACTAACGTACACATGCGTATACCGTGTTCTATAGACCGACTACCTATTAGGTCGAAAGGCATCTATGAGGTGTCAATTGACCCCATCCAATGATAACGCTGTGTAAACGTGATTGTTGGGTTTCATATGTTGGTGGCAGAACTAATATATGTCACAATTTTTTGGGTACGTGATAAGTTTTGAACTGGTATTTTTCACCATAGGATAGGTACTGTAAAATGTTAATCATCTTTTTAAATGACGGACAGTTTTCAAATGACGAACTTCCTGCAGTTTAATTAAAAACTTTATATTAAAATTTTACCTTTAAACTTAGGATAAAACTTTGATCGAGCTTCTTATGATCAATTGTGTTGTGTGTGTTCTTAAATTTTTGCACACAATTGACCGAGAACTGGACCTATATGTTTTATGCTGACTCCGAACGGCTAAAGTTTATGTTCTCAAGAAGCTTTACATGGCATTATTTACTCTCTGAGGTTTGCCATTATCTGCAGAGAAGTGGTGACCGATCAGAAAAATTTTTTATTGTAAAAAACTTTTGCGGCGCTAGGATCGAAGTCGGGCTACAAGCATGCTAAGCAACACACTTAACCAGCGCATGCCACGGTCACCACGCTTCAAAGCTAATAACACTGGCTTACAGCCAATATGTACTTTGAATGCCACTATCATTTTCGCATGTAAAATCGGTCGCTAATTCCGAAAAAAAAATTTTTTTTTTTTTCTGTCACTCCGTTTTCGAGATTGGACAGATTGGAATCTCGGTGACGAGAGCGACGAACATGGGGAAAGATTCCACCAACAGATGGAAGCAATTGAGAATCGGTACCAAGGATTTTAGAACGAAGGAATGATGGGCGACTATTGTTGCGGCTATTGTTGTTAAAAATTATTTACAATGTGAATAACAATATAAATGATTTAAGGGAACAATAAAAATTATTAATAATAATTATATACAATTTAAATAATGTCAAAATAATGTAAATTATTAAAAGAACAATAAAAATAAAGAATATATGAGTTTATTACAACAACCTTTAGTTCTCATTTTTTTTTTTATGGCAATAAAATAAGTCCAAATGCATAAATTGGTAATCACACAATTTGGGTGATTTCGTTCCATTAAACACAACTTTTTCATTTCTCAATAGATTTTCTTCAACAATATCTTATTTTTTTCGGAAAAATACAGGCTTTTAGTAATAATTATAAAAAGTAATTAAATATTTTGATTTCTTAACGAAAACTGCAACTATTTTGTCTTTTTTTGGAAATTTTTCTGAAAAATAAAAAAAATCCCCGAAATTTAAATTTATTCCGCCAAAACTAGCAGCTCTACCAAAAAATGATGTTTGCATTGTTTGTAAGAAATTTTATAAGCTTTTATTTGATATATCACTTATTTGGTTACTGTTGTTGGTTCTGGAGATATATGCAATTAAGTGGAACCAACTTTTTTTTTCGTTGAAAACCCTACAGTGGGCAATATCTTGAAAACGGAGTGACAGAAACAAAAAAAAAATTTTTTTCGGAATGAGCGACCGATTTTACATGAGAAAAAGATAGTGGCATTTAAAGTAAAAACAACTTTTCGTTATTTGTAAGCCAGTGTAATTGTTAAATTTATAAGGAACAATTTTATCGAATATTTAAATCCTATTCCACTCTATTGCTCACTATTCACCCATGTTCTTGTGCGAAATGCAGTGTCCTGAAGTTTTTGCTGTTGACATTTATGAGTGCATGTGTGTGGTATTGCCTTTGAGAAGTCGCAAGTCGTTAAAAAAAATTACTTATAAAATGAATCGAAAAATTCTAATCAATTTGAGTTTTTCAAACATTTCTGATCATGAGCCTGCCTAAAAATATTTAGTTCATGTACCGGAGTAAGGCCACGATTTTTTTTTCAATTTTAATATTTAATCATCAAATTTTATAATTTGGTTTATATCTCCTTAATGCTTATTATTTCGTTTAAATCTCATATCACTTGTCTCTTGAACTGTTCGTGTATTTTTCCATGCATTTTATGATTTTAGTTCGTACAATTTTTTATTGGTTCATGTATCTTTATGCACACACTTTAGGAATACTAGGCTTGTGATATATTCATGTTCTCGTGTTTTTTGTCTATTTTGTAATTTGATATCATGAATAGTTCATGTGACTTATGTATGTAATTGGTAACTGAATCAAAATTCACGAATGTGATTTATGGAAATCATGTAAAAATTCATAATTATTGTGTACTTGTTTGGTTCAGTGCAGCAATATAGGCTCAAAACCGTTTTAGAAAAATTTAAAAAATGTTATTGGTGGTCTTTAAGGGGATGTGACAGCTTGACAGTAGAATAAAAATAAGACATAATTTTGAAAAATTACACATATATTAAGGATAAAAAATATTATACAAAAAAAGTCCGCCATGATTTTTGAATGTTTTTTTTTTTAAAATTCCAGTAGCTATATATCGGTATTCCATATCATTTCGACAAATTTTAAGAAAAATCTGATCTTAGTGCTACCGATTGGTATACAACTTTGTAGGTTAGTTTATTCAGATTATAAAACATAGTCTGTGTTTTTTATTAGTGTGAAATTTTTTTTTTGCAAAGTCATATACTATCAAAAACATTATACAATTTTCAGATGAACTATCCACCAAAAAAGTTTCAAAAGTTTCAAAAATAGTGATGTCAGAAAAGTGTATCTTTTGACATGGAATCACCGATGTATGATGTTTATATGAAAAATGTTTTGTATAAGATTTTTACTTACAAATATATGTGTAATATTTAAAAATAATATCTTATTTTTTATTCAAATTAAATGCATTTCAAGATAATAAAAATATTTTTTTGAAGGTGTCACGTCCCCTTAATTGGGGAGCGTAAGCACACAGATTTTGAACTTTTTTAACTGTTTATTTATAAATCACATCTATTTATTTTTCTACGTTTGAGCACGGAGAACAATTTGAGCTAAAAACAATCCCAAACCAATTAATTTTGGGAGTAATTCTGAGCTAAGCCATAATATGCTTAATATCAAGCCATAATGCGATCGTTTATCAAAAAAATGAACACGCTCATTTGTGCATAATGCATATGATTTCTGGATTGTTCGTTAAAAAACTAATATGCTCACTTGGGGGCCAATTTCATGACATTTTTGTATTGTTTATTAAATAAACTGTATCTAATTGTATCTAATGCTTGCCATTTATGGATTGTAAATAACAAAATTAATATGCTCTCATATGCCTTATCTAAGCAATTTTAATATTGTTTGAGAGCACGAAAGGAACCGAACAAAAAATAACACGATGAAAAGCAAATTTAAAATTTTATTTTCATTGTCCAAATTAGATGTATTAAATTAAATTTGGACAGGAAAATTTTTAATTTATTTTATGCATTTTCATGCACTTTTATACTAACATGAACAAAAACCAATTGAGAATCACGTCTTTCGGTTGCCCATGTTTTTGATGTACAAAAAAAAAAACAACAAAAAATTTAATTTTTTTACAAACCAACCCAAGATTACAGTAATTAAACACAAATTGGCGTGTTTATAAAAAAAATTTCAATTCCAATTCATGCATAAACTGTGAACGTAAATAGCATGTTTTGAGATAATTTTGAACTCTATTGAGCGGATTTCAGTTACGAACGCTTTGAGCTTGATTTTAGCCAATCTTTTTCTCTCCGTGAGGTTTGATATAATCCATCCACCTCAAATCCAAAATAAAAAAATAATAAATAATATATAAATCTATACTTTATGTTATGCTGACACATATTTGCTCACATTGGCGCAAAATTTTGCTATGACCAAGAAACAGCTAAACTAAGCTACATTTGGAGGAGGAGTCAGGAGTAACTGTGACATGATTTTTATAGAATTTGTAATGTTCCTTTGTCAAGAGTCTAAAAAACTATTAAACATCTAAAAACCGGCATAAGCCGTTCGTGTGTCGAAATTGTTTTGATTTTTTTTTTCATGCACTGTGATCAAAGCAAATTTGTGTCAGAATTTCTTGTCAATGAAACAAGCAGCCATGTAATTACTTTCAATTTAATTCGGCTTAAATTGCGCTCTTAAGCGACTTGATATATAAAGCAATTTTGAGCATATGTTGCGAATAGTATTTATTTATAATGAGATGATATTTCATAATAAATTATTCTGACTAAAAATAGTAAAAACCTCTTAAATCTCTATTGCGGTAGGCTTTTAAAATGTCAAACATGTGTCTGGTTTTTGAAGCTAATAGCGAGTGGCTTAGAGCGAGTGGCAACTGCTTGCAAGCATTACAAGCATCTCTAAGAGACAAACCACAAAGAACAACAATTTAAAATGACAGCCGCGATTTAATGATATAGCGGTATTTTTGCATATACTATATAAAGTGTGCGTTACTTAAATTGCTTTGAAGATGGCGCAGATTTAGCAATGTTTTTGCATGATTTAAATAATGTTGGTTAGATGCTGTGTATTTGCTTTAAACGTTTAAACAGGTGTTGGAGGTGTAATGCAGTGGCAGCAGCTGTAGCTAGGTGGCAACGCTATTATTTTTAAGCAGCTTTTCATTAAAACTTTTAAATTCAGTGGAAAAAAACACACAAGAAAATATATTAGCAAAAAGATTTAAGGCACAAGTTGATGGCTAAAAAATAAAAAACAAAAAAATAAAAAAAAAAAAGGAAAATATCAAGAAATGTGGCAGCATTTTGCTGAAGAGTGTTGTCAGTCGTTATATGCTATGGAAACTGTTAAAAGGAATACGTAGGGAGCAAATGAAAGAACGCTTTGTGGCTGTAGCTGCTGCTGATGCTGAACGTGATAATCAACGAATTCCAATTTTGTGCATTAATTTTAATGAAAATTCCTTGAAATTGCGTGCTTTTGCTTTGCAAAGTCTTGCTATTCATTTACTTGATTTCTGTTTTGTTTTTTTTTTTTTTTTTCGTAATTTTTTTTGCTTATTACAAAAATGTGCAATAATTTAAAAATAATGAAAAGCAGCCGGGCAGTAGTAGCGAAGGCGCAAAAATGTTAATTATGAATTTTATAAAATTTTCATACAAGCCCCGGCAGAAGACGGCTTCAAAAGGAAAATGCAAAAATAGAAATATTAATTTTTTGTTTTTTTTTGTTATCTTTTCAACTTACCCTTGAAACAGCATTTTTTGCTGCGTACCGCATAAATGCAGAGACAGATTAATATTAAAATGGCAGCCAAACATCCGCCGGCTATGCCCAGCAAGTAGCTCATCTCCAAAGGTTCTGCATAACGTTACATTTTTATTGATGTTGATGAAGACGTTGATGATGATGATGATTATGATGATGTTGTAGTTGGCAACGTCGTTGTTGAGTGTTGAGATGGTAGACGTTGAGGGCGGTGCATCAATTAAATTATTTTTCATAAGATTTTAATAATCATTAAAGTTGTTTTTGCGACGAGGTTGCGTTGTGTAGAGGAGGCCAGAAAAGATGGGCATGAATTTGCGGCAGGCAAAAATATATGAAATATTAAAATTATTAATGTGAAGATACAAATTTTATGCCATTAAGCCAAAATATGATAAGTGCTTGGATATAGGTTTTTTTTTTTTTTTTTTTTAAATTAAAATTTAATTATGAAATTTTTAATTAGAAATACATTTTTACATATTCAGGGTATTCATGTGGAGGTGTTTTAATAAAAAATACATGCATCATTAATATTTTAATACTAAGAAAACCTCTCAATTCTAGAGCAAACTAAATTTGACTTCAAACTTTTGCAATTGAAACTCAAATTTCACTTTTCAAATTTTACTTTATGAATTCAAATTTTTTTCACCTAGAATTCAATTTTTAAAAAATCAAATTTATCTTTTCACAGCCAAATTGAACTTTTGTCAATCAAATTTAGTTTTTGACAAATCAAATTTGAATTGTACATTAGACCGGATCGAAATTTAGATTTAAAATGATTTCTGCATACTTTTTTTTCAAATCGGAGAAAAACCGCCGAAGCAATTTTGATTCTCTTGAAGGTCCTTTTTGGTAAAAAAAACATGTTTTTTGCTTGTAACTTTTTATTTTTCACAGAACGCATACCCAAATCTTCTTAAATGTTAAACTTCTTACTCATACTAACATTTTGACATAAAAAAATTGTTGAAATTTTGTTTCATTATAACTCTTATTGACCATCAAAAATTGAACTTTTTGCTATTTTTAAAAAGTCATTTTTTTAAAACCGCTGTAAAAGACACATTTTTCATTGGATTTACGTGGAATTGTTATTGTTGGAAAGGTATTAAGTTCGTCTTTCTTTTTGTGTATCATTTTTATCAAAGCTGTGTGCGAAAACTGACAGAATGTGAGAAATCGACTTTAGAAATCTGATAAAATGAAGCATTTCTTATTCATACAAACAATAAATTTAATTTGTTCACTGCTTTATCGTTTCCAGTTATCCAGTTTTCGATAATTTTTTTTTTTTTAATCACATAGCTTTGATGAAAACGATACACAAAACGAAAGAAGAACTTAATACCTTTCCAACAATAACAATTCCACGTAAATCTAATAAAAAATGTGTCTTTTACAGCGGTTTTATAAAAATGCCTTTTTAAAAATAGCACAAAATTCAATTTTTGATGGTCAATAAGAGTTATAATGAAACAAAATTTCAACAATTTTTTTATGTCAAAATGTTAGTATGAGTAAGAAATTTAACATTTAAGAAGATTTGGGTATGCGTTCTGTGAAAAATAAAAAGTTACAAGCAAAAAACATGTTTTTTTTACCAAAAAGGACCTTCAAGAGAATCAAAATTGCTTCGGCGGTTTTTCTCCGATTTGAAAAAAAAGTATGTAAAAATCATTTTAATGAGTTCCTCTAACTTTTGAGACCCCGACCGGTTGAAATTTTTTGTATCCATATAAGAATGATCCGGTCTATTGTACATATTCAAAAAAAAAGTTTAACCAAATCCAATTCATATTTTAACAAATCAAATTCAATTTTAACGACTCAAATTCAACTTTTTAAGAATCAAACTTTACTTCTTACAATAAAATTCGACTTTACTAAACAAAAAAAGCCTTTCACAAATCAAATTCAAATGTGACATGTCAAATTAAACTTTTTAAATCTAAATTAACTTTTTGCCATCAAATTCAACATCTTGCAAATCAAATATAGTTTTTATATATTAAGTTCAACCTTTTTTCAAAACTCATTCAACTTTTGCAAATAAATCAAAGCGAATTTTTCACAAATCAAATTCAACGTTTTGCGAATAAGACTCAGTTTCCATTTCAATTCCATTCAAGCTCAGTTTTTAATAAGTAATATCAAATCAAATTTTTTAGAAATTAAAAAAAAAAATTTCGAAAATTAAACTCAAAATTTTAAATACATAATTTATCTTTTGTAATTTAAATTCAGCTCCTGTAAATGAAACTCAACATTTTAAAGTTAAAATTCAATTTTGATAAATTATTTTCAAGTTTTTGCATTTATATTCAATCTAAACAAATTAAATTCAACTTTTCAAGAATTAAATTTAACTTTTTTCAAATCAAATTCAACGTAAAGAAATATCTTTAAGAATTGTCTCGAATCAAATTAAATTCTTTTTTTACAAATTTTTTCAAATCCAATTAAACTTTTTGCGAATGTGAACTAATTTTTCAGAAATTAAATTCATATTTTGACGAAGAATTACGTCTTACAAGGCGGTTTGTATGAGGTCGTTTTAACAGATTTTTTAAGGCCATGAAACTTTTCTGACGAATACTGTAGGGTATACCAACAGCGTTTAGTACTCATCTTTCAAAGATAATATATATACTACAATATCAGATTTATCATGCGCTGAATGAATACCTAATTTTGGATTTTGTCACTTTTGATTATTGTCAATATTGAAGTCACAAAATAGTAAAATATAAGAATAACTTTTCACAAATAAAACTGTTCAAAATTAAATGAAAAATAAATCAACATTTTCAAAATAAAATTAAATTTTTTAAATTAGTTTCGAGTTTTTACACTACAAATCTCAAATCTCTATATATTTTATTTTCAAAAAGCAAACTTAACTTTTTACAAATAAAATTCACCTTTACAAATCCAATTCATTTTATCAATAATCATATTCAACTTTTTCATAGCAAATTTTGAATTTAGTATAAGGGAACAACATTCCTGCACTTTTTTTTTCTGATCAAAGTTCCTTAGTGATAAAAACTTGTGAATGGATGAAAAACATTTTTGGGCAATTTTTTTTAACCCATACCGGCCCACCTACGTGACCTTTCTAAACGCAAAAATTCATATTTTTGCCAATTTTGCAGCATGGCAGTCATACTATTTAAGTCACGTCATTATTATTTACGTAGAAATTGTAGGTAATTCAAATATGAGCAATTTGGTTTACTACTATCTATCCGAGACATTTGGTTGCCAAGATAAATATTTTTATAGAAAAATTCGGAGAGTTTTCAAAAATTAAATTAAATGTTAAATAAATGATTTACGATATTGAAAAGCTCTATTCCAACATTTTAGTACGCATCTTTTGGTACTTAACACTTAACTTCTATACTTGCCCTTAGCCCATAAGCTCATACCGGACCCAATACAATACTATTGCGGAACACTCTCACACATTTCATTTTGATCGAAGTTCTTTTGTGATAAACTCTTACATATTGATAAAAAACAAGTAAAGAAAGTCTAAAGTCGGTCTAGGCTGACTATGAAATACCCTAAACCTACTTTTCAAAAAACAAAATAATATTATTTCAAATGGACGCGTCCGTGGGCGGATGAAGCCTATATTTTATATGCATTTAAATGTTGATGAAAAATTTACACATTCCAAGTTTTATTCCTATAGCTCACAGTTAATGCCTTTATTATGCTTTCGCTATGGGAGGTGGGGTGTTCAGGGACGGATTACTTCCAATTTAACACACCTTAGTTTTGTTATAAAATACACACATACCAAATTTGATCTCTCTATGTGACACATAATCTTAATTATTGAGTTTTAAACTTTTTGGGTTGTTTGGGAGGTAGGCGTGTCCGTAGGCGGATGACGTCCATTTTTCAAAACCGTCTTTGTTTTGTCATATAAAACATACGTGCCAAATTTTATCTCAATAGGTTCAACAGAAGCTTATTTATTTCGTTTTCAATTTTTGTGTTGTATGGGAGGTGGGCGTGTCCATGAGCGGATGACACCTATTTTTCGAAGACATCTTTGTGTTGATACAAAACACATACACATACAATTTTATTGTTGTAGGTTAATTATGAGCTTATTTATGCAGTTTTCAATTTTTGCATTGTATGGGAGGAAGGCGTGTCCGTGGACGGTTGATATTCATTTTTAGAAACCATCTTTGTTTTGTTATAAAAACATGCGTGCTTAGTTTTATCATTGTAGGTTAAACAGAGGCTTATTTATTTTGTTTTAAATTTTTTTGTTGTGTGGGAGTTGGGCGTGTTCGTGGGTGGATGATACAAAACACATACATACCAAATTTTATTGTTGTTGGCTAATTATGAGCTTTTTTTTGCAGTTTTAAATTTTTGCGTTGTATGGGAGGTAGGCGTGTCTGTGCGCGGATTCCAAATATATTCAATAGAGAAAATCCTTGGGTCCATATAACCACGTGTACCAAGTTTAATGCAATTATCTCAACTCCTTCTTCTTATCCTTTGTTTACAGACAACACACAGACGGATGGACGGATGGACGAACGGACGGGCGGACGGACATGAATAGCTTGACTCACAAGGTGACGCTGGTCAAGAATATTTATACTTTTCTGTACCGGACTCACTTCGTTCTATGCGTTACAAACGTTTGTACAAAGTTAATATACCCTGACCTTTCAGGTTTAGGGTATAATAAGTTGATATCATTTTCTTTCAACCAATGGACGGCTCCATTTGAAGAACCAAGTTTTACAGGAAGACCAGTGAATTTTTTAATTGTAAAAAAGAAGCTTTTTGTTAAATTTTAATTATTGTTCTCTTATGATTTTGAAAAACAATAATTTACATTTTAACATCATACATCTACTACTCGACTTATCATACGTTTTAATCGGGACATTGCCATATTTTAGCTTACAAAATTAAATTTTAGTTTTTAATGTGTTTTCTTTCACATAATTTCAAGTTAATTCATAACTTTAAACATTCTTCCTTAATTATTGTTACACCGAAAGAAAATATAGTAGTAAATTTAACAAAGTTGGCTTTGGTTCAAGTATTCACCAAACTAAGGTTGCGGTTATAGTGAGCGCCGAGTCAGACAGGCAGGCAGGCAGGCAATGTGAACAAGCGAGATAGATAGCTATCTGCATCTCGTTTTTTCACACAGATTTCAGCCTGCCTGCCTGTCTGAATCGCGTTCACCATAATCGCAGCCTAAGCCTTTGGGTAAACTAGCATAAGGTTTTGTTAGCTTTACTACAGTATTTTTCATTACAGTATTACTACAGTAAATAAATTAATTACATTGTGTTTTTTGGTAGGGAATTTTATGAAAAATCGGGGAACTTTGAGTACTTTGCGGGGAAAATCAAAAAATGAGCTGAACACCCTGGCCATGTCACTCGCTGGCCGTAGAAATTTGCTTCATCGGTGCATGATGCCATCATATACAATACCAAAAACCAGTTTGCTGTTGATAGAAAGTATGGTGCTTTCCAACTAAGTTATATTAAAGGTTATAAGTATACCCTAAATTATTACTCAATAAACATTTCATGGCCTTGAAAAAACTTTTTAAACGACCCCGTACAAACTGCGCTGTAAGACGTAATTCTACGTAAAAAAAAGTCTCCTCATTTTTTTCACTCATCCGCAAGTTTTTATTGCTATTAAAACTGAATCGGTTTCTATGGTAACGTCCTATTAAGTATCACGATTTGAAATTTAACGTTGTTTTGGTCTATATCTGTATGTTTTTTCTTTTATTATGAAATTCATTACAGAAATATGATAATATGAAAACAAAAACACCACTTTGTGAATACCCATATTATTTATAAGCAGAAAAAATTAGCAGTTAACTCCTTGAACAAAACTAAACAAATATTATTAAAAAATGGTCATAGAAAATATATAAAATTTTTCTACTTTTTTCAGTATAGCTTGCAAAAAATTTCACAAACGCTCGTAATGAGTACAAAAATAAATTCTCTGGAAATAATTTCAACACTTTTTTCAGCATTTAAATATCACTTCAAATTGCATTGCTCCAAAACTCATACCTATCATATTTTGACATAATTAACAATTTAAATTAATTAATATTTTTAGTACAAAAAATTAAAAATTTTTTCTCATATTTATCAACAAATTCGGATTAGTTGTTAAACGTACAGATATAAATTTCAAAAATATGCTATGAATTATTCTAAGCATGCTTGTTAATTTAATTTTCTAAATCATAATTTAATATTTAATTTCAACTCTACACACATAACTATACTGTTAGCAACGAAATAAAAAAAAAAAAATGAAAAATTATACTAATTATGTAAATTTAATAATTTCCGTAGTAATTAAATCAAGCACTCATTAAATGCACGAGAAGTACTGACGGAGTTGGCAGAACAACACGTGACATGCAGTTGTTATTAGATGGCATTTTATGTTGCCAGACAGGGTGATTGAAATGCATAAATAACAATAAATTTCCCTCTATCTTGACTGCAAATATGAAAAAATTAAATGTTAAATAGTCAAAGCCTAGAAAATAATTATACGAATATTTGCATTATTGTAAGGTAGCTTACTCCGTTTTAAAAATGTTTTGTTTAAAAATTAATAGAAATAATTTTAATTTAACAAAAATATTTCATTATTATGGCCTTCTAGAAAAATGTGATAAAATAGTATTATGCCTGAATGGCGCTTAAATTGGTATCAACTTAATTCATTGCATTTTAATCATATAAGCATCACCCTGTATGCTGCATGCAAATCAAATTTAAAGGTTATGCAAAGCTATACAAACATGCATACCTACACAAAAAACGTGCACAAACATAACAAAAAAAAAAAAAAAATGAAGTTAAACTAAATACAATGCATATTTAAATCGAATTGAAGAAGGGAGGGAAAAAATGTTCAATGCTGCACCTGCAAACGTACCCTCCACATTCAAATGAATGGCGTGTCGGTCGGTGCCACGCTCGTTTTCGACAACCAAATAATATGGACGTGAATCGTGCTCGCCGGTCTGCTGAATGTGCAACGTGGACAAATAGCAGTCCTCACGTGAATCCTGAACAACATCATCGGCACGGAAGCGGTCTACATGATGAAAGCAAACAAATACAAAATGAAAGGTAAAGAAAATAGCATTAAAATAAAAAATCAAAAAAATAACATAAAGTTCAAAAATAAATGCATATAAAAATAAATATATAACAAAAATGTTGACACCGCAACAAACAATGCAGCGAACGGAAGTTGCGCATTTTCAAAAAAGTATTACAATGGCGACAGTTTGGTGGTTTTTGCACACACACACACAAACACACATCCATACGCATGCATGCCACACACATTGATTGAGTTTTCAAATTTTAATTGTGTGCGAAGCAACCGAACAGCAAGCACCGCAAACAAGCCAGCAAGTTGTACGGTAATCAAAGATGGCGGCGCAGTAGAGGCGTTTAATAGAACGGAAACGGATGTTGTGTTATTTTCGTTTTGTTGTTGTTAAAGTTGTAGTTGTTATTGTTGTTAATCAAGTTAATGATTGTGCAGTTTTTTTTGTAGCCAAAAACGTTGATTTGCATTATTGTAATTGGTTTTGTTGTTGTTGTTGTTGTTGTAATAGCAGTTTATTTGTTCCAACATGAAAAGAGAGAAAAGCATAGAGAAAAAATTGCTTTTAGTTTGGTTCTATAATAAAATATGAATAAACAGAGTTGCCAAAATATTCGATAATTAATAGTTTTGTGCTTCCAACAGTTGGTATTTAAATTGCAAGTATAAACTTTGAACATTTACATATCGTCAGCTTAAAAGTAAAATCCACTAAATCAATTGTTGGCTCTTTTTAGTTAAGTACACCAAGCTCTGCACACATGTCCTTCGACATATTGGTGCGATCCAATCAGAACTAAGTGAACAATTTTTTTTTTAACTGAATAAAACACAATGCTGAGTGCTGAAGGGCAACAGAAAAATAAAAAGTTCAATTTTCTCCCATTTTATTATTTTTTTTACTAAGTGGGTTTTACTTGTTAGCCGACAATATATGAACTAAGCTTTCATAACATGTTTCGAGTAGAAGTTGATAAACTATTTGATTTTGTGGAATATTAAAAGTAGTACGGTTTTTAATATGTTTCACATAAAGTTTGGTAACAAAGTTTTATTTAATTAAGTGCTTGTTATACTGTTACACATTAACATTAGTTTTCGTTTGCAGCTTCAAAAAGACTTTAGATATTTTCAATAAAAAAAAATTAAGTTTGTGGCAGAGTTTGCACATATAATCAAACTAAGAATTAAGTAAACATTTAATTTTAGGTATACCTGTTTGAATAAATTATACTAACAATAGAAGATGCTCATTAGGCTGGGCCGTTGATATATGAGCAATTTTTTTTTTGTTAATTTCAATACGCAAAAGGAATTAAAAGTTGCGTATTTTTATACAGATTCAAAACAATATTACCATTTTTAAATTCCATATAGCTTTTAGCCATCTACCGAAGATTTTATTAATGAAAGTTGTCTTATTTTTATTAACTTTCCACAAATTGCACAGGTCCACTGCAATAATGATAAAAGAAGCTCATATAGGCGATAACTTTAGATCGGTGATTAATTAATAAGTTATCATTGTATTAAATTTAAAAAAACTTTATTTATTAAATTTATTAATCATTAATATTAAACATTAAGTCACAGTATGAAGAAACAAAAAAAAAAAACACTCATACGCCTCGAACAAACAACTAATATCAAATCATGAAAGAATCTGCTTCTTATATTGGTTTATGATTTTAGAAAACATAAAAAAGTAATGAAATATGTAATCCATCAAAATTGAAAAACTATTTTCTTTTTTTCAATCAATAACACGATGTAACACGTCTAAAAATGCACAAGCAAACCTTATAGAAATTCTGAAAGAGGAACATGTTGTGAGTCGGCTAAGATTTAACGAAATGGCAACACTTTGTATGATTGCAAGTCCATACATTAGGCCGGATCATTCTTGTATGGATAAAAAAAATGCCATCCGATCGGTTCCTCAAAAGTAAGAGGAATTCATAAAAATGATTTCTGCATACTTTTTTCAAATCGAAGAAAATCCGCCGAAGCAATTTTGATTCTCCTGCAGGTCCTTTTTGTAAAACAAACATGTTTTTTTGCTTCTAACTTTTTATTGTTCACAGAACGCATACCCATATCTGTTTAAATGTTACATTTCTTGCTCATACCAACATTTTGACGCAAAAAAATTGTTGAAATTTTGTTTCAGATTTCTACAGTCGATTTCTACGGTTAAAAACGTTGGACTAGTTTTTTATCTAATATTTGATTTAAAGGAATTTTTAATCCTAAAAGTACTATTTTTCATTCCATATTTTTGTTTAATTTTTTTTTAATCCGAAAAAGTTTAAATTTAAGACTATTTTTGGATTACAATAGCTGAATTACAATGCAGCAGTCGCAGTGGCAGCAGCTGTGTCAGTGGCAGCGGCACTGATCAGCTGTTTCGTATTTTAATGCCTGCAAATTACAATTTAGCAGTGGCAGCGTCAGTATCAAAAGCAGTGAATGTGGAATTTTTCTAAGTAGTTTAATTATTTGCATGTTGGCAGTGAATTTAGAAATAGGGCTAACCTCGGCAGTACTGCTCGGGGCACTGCTGCTATGTAAGTTTTACCATTGAACAACAGTATTCCTAAAATATCAGCAGATCAATGCCACTGCCACTGACGCTGCCAGTACCGCATTGTAATTCAGGTATAAGATTGAAAACTACTACTACTACGAAATTTAAGCTAAATATAATTCTGAATGCTGTTAAGGCATCCGAAATTTATTTTTAATTTAATGAAACAAATTGTTATTAAAATCTGAACCAAAATATTATATATACAGGGTTGCCCATATTCGACGGACCCATCTGGCAACGCCATAACTTTTGACAGAGATGTCAGATCGCTTAATGACATACCGCGTTTGAAGCGTCAGTCCAAGCAAATTTTTACCATGGAACAATACACGCCACGCGAGCGCTCTGAAATAGTTGAAATTAACATTCAACAGAAGAAGTCAATTGTGAAAACTCAACGTGCTTTTAAAATATTAAAAAATGTGAGAAGTGCGCCTTCTAAGAACACCATTAAGCGTTTATACGAAAAATTTTCAACTGGTGAGGCTCTTTCTAGTCCGAAGAGGCGAAATAAAAGTCGACCAAGGCGATCGGCCGAGAATATCGCTGCCGTACGAGCCAGTGTTGAGAGGTCCCCAAGAACATCCCAAAAACGCCGTTCTCAGCAGTTGGGCATGGCTCGGTCCACTTTACAACGGATTATTCGCGTTGATTTGCATTTGTTCCCGTACAAAATTCAATTGACGCAAAGATTGTTGCCTGCGGACAAGCCTCGTCGATTGGAATGGGCCCAAAGAGTCATCGAAATGGCCGAAGATGACGAGCAATTTTGGAACAAAATTATCATGTCCGATGAAGCCCATTTCACATTGAATGGGACCGTAAATAAGCAAAATTGCCGTATTTACGCCACTGAAAATCCTCAGGAGATTCAAGAAGTGCCTCTTCATGACGAAAAAGTCACAGTTTGGTGCGGCGTTAGTGCGAAAACGGTCATTGGGCCGTTTTTCTTCCAAAATGAAAATGGCCATGCTGTTACCATCAACCAGGAGCGTTATCGCGACATGATGACCAATTTTGTGATGCCAATTATTCGTCGAAAGCGTATGAGACAGTTCTGGTTTCAATAAGACGGCGCTCCACCGCACACAAGTCGCATAACAATCGATTTTCTGAAGAATTTGTTTCCGGGCCGTTTGATGTCGAAAAGTGGTGATTTGGACTGGCCACCGCGTTCGCCCGATTTGACGCCGCCTGACTTCTTCTTGTGGGGATATTTGAAGTCAAAGGTTTACGTTAACAAGCCAAGGACCGTAGAAGAGCTCAAGGACAACATTCGTGAAGAAATAGCCGCTATTCCGGCCGAAATGTTGGCGAAAACGATGGAAAATGCTGCAAAAAGGGCACAATACGCCATCAACGCCAGAGGCGGCCATTTGAGAAATATCATATTCAAAAATTGATGTAAACAAATCTACTTGGAACAAATTAAATGATTAAGATTGCCAACCGCCAAATTTTTATTTTTTTCTTTGATTTTTTTAACAAAAATATGGGTCCGTCGAATATGGGCAACCCTGTACATTATTACAGTAAGCAGCGTTTAAACCTTTGTGGATTAAATAGTAATCCTTCCTTTTCGGATTTCAATATTTTAAACTTTTTTGGACTAAAATCTAGTCCTTCTTGGATTATGACATTTTAAACTTTCTGTGGATTAACAAGTATTCCTTTTTGGATTAAGAAATTTTAAACTTTTTGCGGATTAAAAATAAATCCTTTTTGGATTGAAAAATTTAAAACTTTTCATTGGATTAAAAAATAATCTTTTTTTGGTCGTATCCTAGTAAAATTTAGTCCAAGATTTTTAACGTTATAACGTTATCAGGGGCGCAACCAGGAATTCTTTGTTTTTTTTTTATCAAATGTGGAACTTATATAAAAAAACAATTTTACGTAATTACAGCGGCTGAATTGTAGCGGTTAGTGCGTTCAATTTTTACACTAATGGTTCATTGTTCAAACTTCAGGCATGACCACCACCATATTTTTTTTTTTTTTTAAGTGAAACTTCTTTAGCCACGTATACAACACAGGGCGAACGAAACTGGTAGTAAAACCGATGAAACGAATGAAACTACGGCGAATTGAGTCGAATTTAGGCCAATAAGGTGAATTAAGTGTTCGCAAAACCTGATAAATTAGAATTCATAAGGTGTTCGGAAGGAAAAAAATTATCAAACAATGATTTGAGTCCGAACTAACAGATGAATTAATCAACAAAGTTTTACACCGTACTTTTTGAAGGTGGAATTTTCAACAAGATACGTTATGCTTAAATTTCCAATCATGACACATTACGCTGGAATTTTCAACCTGTATGATTCAATGGCCAATCGGATGCAATAAGAATATCTGAGGTCACAAGAGGGTCATTTGCACTTTTATAGATTCCATGGAGCAGTTGGTCATATGTATATGGATGATTCTATGGCCAATCGGATGCAATGGAATTATCTGAAGTTACAGACGGGTCATTGGCAATTTCATGGATTCCATGGATGATTTTGACCAAAATGGATGATTCTATGACCAATCGGATGCAATGGGATTTTCTGAGGTCATTCGCAGGAGGTCATTGAAACTTGAATGGATTCCATTTTTAAGTACATCTTTTTACAAGACGAACTCAATTTATAATGAAGATGAGAAATGGGTTCATACGGGTTGGGCTGCCCGGCCATACACAAAAATTGACGCCAAAGTCCAATATTCTCAGTGACAAGGTCCTTTTCTGTGTTATGTCTCTGTATTTGGTGAGGCCGTGATGTACTATAGGCTGCTACAACTAGGTAAAACTATCACAGAGCAACTCTACCGAACTCAATTGATGCATTTGAACCGATCATTGAAGCAGAAACGTCAAGAGTGCGATCAAAGGCACAACAAGGTAATTTTTGCAACAAAACAACGCTCAGTCACATGTTACGAAGCCTGTCAAAACATACCTTGAAACGCTGAAATGGGAAGTTTTACCCCTACTATTTGCTTTCTTTGATGACGCATGACCTTGAAAATCAGAACTTTCGCTCTTTTGAAATAAACTTAATCTGCTCATGGCTTTATATGAAATGAGACTTTTTTAGTAGGTAAGACTAAATTAAAAACTCTCTACATTTTTTGGTTAAAGTTTCACTTATACCGTGCGTGACAGCCACACACATATTTTTTTTTTAAACTAAAAAGGTCACTGTCAGTATATTCTATCCGTACAGAAGGTGAACAGTAGTGGTAGCGGTCGTTTTAAAATAAACTGGCTTCAACGTTGTTTAGGATCTGTTCGGCCAAAATATTTTGCAAGCACCAGTTGTAGTCCGTTTAATGGTTTTTTTTCTTGTTTGGCAGTTGTATGAAGGTTATAAGGCTTGAGCTAAAATATTTTCATTTTTACTCGGGTCCCAATAAGGTCAGCAAAAATTCAATATTTTTCTACCCACACATTCAGAAAAAAATACCTACCTTTCTCCGATAGAAAATTTCTCTATTTTCGATAATTCACTTACAATAAATTTTCACATTTTCAAATAAATATTTCTTGGGAAATATTTATGGGAATATTTTGTGGGAAATGAAAATATTCTATTATCTCTAATAATGATAAGTATTTTTCTCGCACAAAAAATTCTCGTTTAAAGAGAAAAATTTAAGGAAAATGCAAAATTTTTACTAAATTATGATAAAAAATTCATTGTGCGAAGTATTTTCTTCAATAAAATTAAATCTTTTTTCAAAAATAAAAAAGTCTTATTCTCTAAAAACGATATATTTTTATATATTTCCCTTTTTTATGAAAGCTTTCTATCATTTTTAGGGATTTTTTAGTACCACATTTAGAGAAAAGCATTCTCTGGAGAAAACTCTATTACATATTTCTCTAAATATTATGTCTTTTTACTTATTCCGAGAAACTTTTTATTGAGTGCAGTGAAAATTTTTCTTCCATACATCACTTCGTTGTAAAAATACCCAATTGGCTGGCACTGGCTTTAAAATTCGTCCTTTAGTGAGGACTAATTATGCTTAATTCCCAACGTAAAAACCGCTAAATTTCTGACACTTTGGGATGAAAAACAAAGAGTCTGAATTTGAAAAAATCGTTTGGTATTACTTGTCAAATGTGCAAATGCTGACGAAATTGAAATAATATATTTTTAACGATAGGTCTTTCCTACACTTTTTCAAAATCGGTTAATATTAACGCAATTTTGAGGGATTTTCATGAAACGAATTTTGAAAATCCAATGGAAGATTATGAATAAGGCGTCTAACTATATTATGTCACTGGATGGGCGAACAGAAGAAATATTAAACCAACATATTTTACCTAAATAATAAGCCATAATTCCTTAATATCGGATAATATTTAAAAATTTAGAGAAATTTTATGAAACGGATTTTGGAAACAACGATGGAAAATTAGAAATTGTAAATTTTTTTCTCCACTTTCGGAAGTCAATCGGAATTATTTTTATAATGAATCACAGTTTGTGTTACCGATTTTTAAAAAATGACTTTAAAGAAGGACGAAAAATGACGGGAAATAACGGGAAATTTCTTTGATTTTTTCAGTGGCGAGTGACTCAACCGATTTTCCTCAAATTTAGGCTTTTTTACTATGTCTTACTTTTGAATTAATTTGTTTCCAAATATTTCAAGTTTCCTTCATGCTAGAAGTTGAAAAGATAACTCAAATCGAAGTATTGCCAACAACCCTTCAAGTGGTCAAAATCAGAATATAACAAAAATTAAACATATGTAGTAAGCCGGATCGAAATTGAAATTTGATTAGACACTGACTTAAAAGTTAGAAGGACTCTTAAAAACAATTTCTGTATAATTTTGTTTGGATCGGAGAAATCCCCATGGAGCGGTTTTGGTTCTTCTGAACGTCTTTTTTGCAGAAAGCGAATTTTTTTGCATAAACTTTTTTCTTCAGAATGCATACCCAAGATAAGCAAAAAACTTTAAACCCCGAAATAGCTTATGAAAGCGATATAAAGAAAAAAATCAGAACTTAATACTTTTCCAACAGTAACAATTCTAAGTAAATCTAATTAAAAATGTGTCTCTTACAGTGGTTTTAAAAATATGTGTTTTTGAAAATAGCAAAAAATTCAATTGTTGGTGGTCAATAAGAGTTAGATTTGGGGATTTGGGGCCGTAGCGGTCACATACAATGCGTCTGATGCAAATCTTTACGTTCCTCATACTTTGGTAAAAGAATGGAAAACCGAAAAGAATGTATGTGTTTTAAGAATCTTTATATGTTGCTTTGCAGTTTTTAAAAATTAATCTCTAGTAGGAATTTGTTTCTCTTTTTTCGGATATACCTAGATTGCTTTACATTTACTGTTGAAAATAGTACACATAGTACGTAATGTTTGAAAGCAGTTATGAGTCTTACTTAAAGTTGCAAAAAGTTTACTTATGTTCAGAAATCATATTATCGTCAGCATAACATACATCCCTTACAGAGCTCATTAAACGAAAAAGAGCGTAAAAAGTCACATGACCGGGGCTCATTTGACCGTCAAACACTAGGGCCAAGTGTGCTCCAAAATTTAATTTTGAAATAATGCATTTTTTTTAAAAATAAAAATGCAGTTATATTTTCTATAAAATTATGCATCTGAAAGTCATTTTTCAGTTTTTTTGCGTTTTTCTGCTCGGAGATATGCGTACCCAAAGATATTTTTTTTTATTTTTCAAAACTGTGAATTTCGAATCAGCAATTGAAGTTCTTACTGGAAGAAAACGGTACAAGATTTCGTCATTTTGTTTTTTGCCTAAGTTCAAATTAAGTTTCTTTATTTTTTCGTAGTATGTAGTTTGACAATATGTGCTTTCAAAAGCTTACGACTTTTAAAAAACTAACCTAACCTCTAGTTTGTTGCAATGTAATTTTAAAAGTAATTTTTTTTTAAAATAGCGCAAAATGCTTTTAAATCTGGCAGCATTTGAATCAAATATGATTCTTCCTTATTGAGAAACCGAGTTCAAAACCAGAATCCCTCTGCGCCTTTTTAAAAAGAGTTGTTTTAAAAATTTCACTTTGATTTAAAGTAAACACAAAAACTTATCTTTCTTGTTAAATTGATTCTGTTTCAATTCAAACTGAGAATTTTCATTCTATAGCGGTGAATAATGAATAAAGATAGAATGTTGGTCTTTTTAATAATCGCAAAAGTGCATTGTTTTCATCACTTACCCTACCCAAGCGTTATGAATATAAAGATTTTTAAATTTTTGTGTATGCTCTGTTCAATCAATATAATAACAGTGTACATTTGTAATTCGAAAAAGGAGTACAAATGTAGGATATGCAAGATATATATTGTATTATATCATAATAAAAAGAAATATACAAGAACTAGTTCTTTCCCGTCAAAAATGACGGGCACGGTTTCAATACAGAAAAAACATGAAGTATTGATTTCCTTTAAGCTGAATTAGAAATCAGCGATGGTCACATATTCAGACATATTCAGATCAGATTTTAAATTGTGCAAAGAACAATTTTGAGTTCCAAATATTTATAAAATACCTTGAAGTAAAAACGGAATTTCTTGTAAAACAGAAAATTTCAAAATGAAAAAATTATAAAAAGTTTTTGAAGTTTCAACAAATCACAAACAAAAAATGCCTGAAAATATGCTATGAAATTTTTCAAAAAAATCAAGCGTTCCGCACTCACATTTTATGGAATTATGTTATATAATAATTATGTGTTGCTTTTCTTGTAGAAAAACGTTCAAAAAGTATTATAATCCAAATGTGTTACTTAAAACAATTTTTTTGAGTATAAACATTTTTTTTTATATAAAAAGTTCTTTGAAGTGCATCTTATTGAACAAAAAATCATCAAGACACGGCAGAATATTAAAACCAACCATCACGATAAGCCTCTTTGAGTATTTGCAATGTCCTTTTTTTGCAAGAGATTTCGACAAAGTAGCAGTAAAGAACATCAAAGCAAAGAACTAAAACTTGATGGTAAATTTGAAGATTTGCTAAAGTTTTAAATCAAAAACTAACTGTTAAAAAAAATTTAAATCCTGCTTTCAAAAATTTTTAAACACAAGTCACCAACAACTTGGACTTTAGTAGAACAAAATTCGAAAAATTTTACAAACGTGAAAATACTTGGATAAACAGCGACTGCTTATTTGATAAACCTTAAAGAATTTTAAGTGTTGGTATTTATTTTATAACTTCTTTTCGTTATAATGATTTATTACATTACTTGTTTTAATTTGAAACTTAACATTTTCTTTATTGAAACGTAAAATTAATTACCTTTGTTGTAAACTAAGTTGACTGTAATCTTATCTACTGAAATTAAAATTATTAAAATATATTGCAACTTATATTCACTTATTTTTGTAACAAATCTGATCAAAACCAACAATATTTAAAACAATTCATATTTCAATTTCACATTTCAGTGAAAGTTTTAAACGTTAATTTTAATTATATATAGATGTTATCCTGGTAGCTAGATGGCTAAATCAAGGCTATAAGCAACAGGTGAATCGATTAAAATTCGTAGGGATTATATAATCTAAATCGATTGGTTTAAGTTATTATATTAAAAAATTTTTAACAGTCTAAATCATGGCCACAAATAGGTTAAGTGAAGGTCATTTGCATAGTAAAATGTAATAAATTAAGTTTTGCCTGAGACTCTATTAAAAAATTTGGTCACAAATGGGTTAAACCATGGTTCGCAAACGGTTAAGTTGTCAAAAATTGCAGTAGAAGTATAGATTAACCGAGTTTGATGGAAATAAAAGTATTTCTGAATTTTGAGCATCCACTTATATGGGGCGGCCCCTGTGTGCGTCGTCAAAACATAGCCCTTACTTACACATAATACTATTTTCTTGTGCAACTTATCGAAAGATCCTTTCACTACTACATTTTCTACTACTTATTGATATAGAAACTACCAAGAAAGAAATGATTTCAATAGGTTTTACGAACCAAAATTATTGAACAGAACATATTTTTACAGAATGACTGCATACCTGTGCTATTATGTGAAAATTAACTCCAAATCAGATAACTTTCAGTCATAAAACCTTCGGTAGAGGGCCAAAAATTATATGGAATTAAAGAATGGTAATATTATTTTGATTCTTTACAAAAACAAGCATTTTTTTATTCCTATTTTGCGTATTAAAATTAAAAAAAAGCCACGCTAATGCTCATTCCTATTGTAAGACTAATTATATTTTTTCTTACAAATAAATTGATGTATTTTCTCAAAATAATAGATTCCGTTGTACTACTATTGATAGCCAATTGAAACCCTTAAGGGGGTCTTCTCATTGAGCAACTTTTTTTTTCGACTTTTTGTTTTTGCATTTATTTATAGCTTGGGTAGTTGTGAATATGCCCCTTTAAGAATTTTTAGAAATTCGAAATACTTTAGAAGATACAGCCTTTTTTGTGAAGCAAGGTCTTCGTCAAAATGAGCTATTTTTTTTCGCCTCATTTTCGAACGAAGCGGCATAAAGTAACCACCGAATTCTGTTGAAAATGTTTATTGTTAGGTAAAAACGTGTTTGCACACATATTCATACAAACATATGAATACACATTTCTGCTTATTTTAGGGGTTGAAGCATATTTGAGTCCAGGTGTTCAACTGAAAGCATCATTTAGTTCAGTTTGTATCGAGTTGAGCAACAGACGCGTGCGCTTCAGTGAACGGAAAAGTAAATTTTTCATAAATTTATTGTGATTTTTGTAAAATGGATCGGAAAAGTAATAAAGAAAAAAAAAAACGCCCAAGTGAGCATCAGAATCGTGCTAAAAAACGCGGGTTTAGTGGAAATCAGCATCTTAGACCAGAGGATTCTGAATATACCAGTACATCGGCCAAGAAATTCAAGAATAACGAAGACGACGAAGTATCAATCAAAAACAATTTGAAGTATTGCATTCTCGAGTTCTGTTCTGTGTTTACCACGTTGTCAGCGTTGGTAATTTGTGCCTCATGCAAGCAAAAAATTGACTTCTCAGAAGCCTCACCAAATGGAGTTGGATTTAAAATCGCTTTGAACTGCACCTGCCCACACACAACATATATTCCTTCGTCACCTATGATCGGAAAATCATATGAAATTAATCGACGCTTGGTTGTTGCCATGCGGCTTTTAGGGATTGGGCCAAAAGGTATAACCATGTTTTGTGGCCTCATGGACCTCGCACAAAGTTTCTCCAACAATCTGTACTATACTTCCCTAGAAAATTTGTACGTTGCTGGAAAAGCCATGTACGAACATGTCATTTCAAAAGCTATTGGAGAAAAAAAAGAGGCTATGATCGAAGCGAATCCAGAGTGCGATCCCACTTTATTTACTGTGTCGGGGTATGGGACTTGGAAGAAGCGTGGCTTTGCTTCCCTTTATGGTGTCACAACTTTGATTGCCAAGCATACCAAAAAAATTGTTAACACTGTCGTAAAATCTCGTCTGTGTACCAGCTGCAAATATTGGTAAGCCAAGAAGGAAGAAGAGCCAGAGGCTTACCAAATTTGGCTTGATACTCATGACGAAGAATGCACCATGAACCATGAAGGAAGCTCTGGGAAAATGGAGGTGGACTATTACAGCGTCCAGATGTTCTCCAGGTCGGTTGAAACACACGGCATAAAATATTTAAAGTATATCGGCGATGGTGATTCGAAGACCTTCAAAGGTGTATTAGATGTCGACCCCTATGACGGTGACCCTATAGTGGAAAAGAAAGAATGCATTGGGCATGTGCAGAAGGAAATGGGCACGCGACTTCGAAAAATAAAAAAAGAAAATAAGGGCATTGGAGGCAAAGGTGCGGGCAAGCTCACCGACAAATTAATATCCGAGTTGACCACATATTATGGCCTTGCGATCCGCCGTCATCCTGACTCTGTGGAGGATATAAAAAAGGAAATTTGGGCCACTTTTTACCATAAGTGCTCCACCGATGATAAACCGCAACACCAAAATTGCCACACCGGTGCGTCAAGCTGGTGCGCATGGCAGAAAGCAGCTGCTGAAGGTACGTTAGATAGCTTTCACCACACGTATGCACCTCTCGACAAGAAGGTGATGGAGGTAATAAAACCAGCTTACGAAGCGCTGTCGGCAGATAATTTGCTTAAAAGATGCCTTGGATCTGAAACTCAGAATTCCAATGAGAAGAATTCTATTCTTTGGTCACTTTCGCCCAAACACATCAACTCAGGCGCACGCACCATCGAAGTGGCCAATTTCATTGCAACGTGCCTCTTCAACGACGGTTTTATACCCATACTTAAAATTATGGGTTTGATGGGTATTGCGATTGGCAAAAACGCATACGAATACGCACTATCTCGCAATGAAGACAGATTGAACCGATCAGAGACTCGAGCTGCGGCATCATCAAAAGCTGGCAGAACGGCTCGCAGAGCAGAGAGGGCAGCAGAAAGCAGTTTTTACGAAAAAGAGGAAGGTGGCCTGATGAAGCTGGCATCGCCGACTTATAAATATTAGTATTAAGTAAAAAATATCTGAAATATTTAGATTTTCTTTCAAAGGCCCTTTTTTGACTACCTGGCCAGTTTTCTTCACATCTACTGAACCAATTTTGATGAAATAAAGCTTTAATGACGCAGAATTACCTCCTTTTGTTAATTGCGTACTTTAATTTGTCACTTTTTTTCTTTTTTTGCCAAAAAAATAACTTTGATACCAGCAGAACTGCTTTTCTTGAAAAAAAATTTTTTGGTTTTTTTGAAACCCTCGTATTTTGACCTATGAGTTAAGTTTTCTCCGGTTCTACCAGACCGATTTTGATGAATCAAAGTGAATTCGACGGAGACTTGTCAGTTCTTTAAAACTGCATTTAAACATTTTTGATTTTTTTTTCCAAAAAAATTACTTCAAACTTTAAACGCGTTTATCTCGAAACCACGTTTTTCGAACTGGCGGCCATGATATCTCCAGTTCAACTGAACCGATTTTCATGAAACAAAGTGGAATCGACGCAGAATTGTCACCATTCTCGGGTGAACCTTGACCATAATTTTAAAAATTTTTTACCATTTGTTTTTTACACTAAACTACAAAAAAAAGCCCGAAATTGAATTTTTTTTTTGAATGGCCGCCATTTTGTCAAAAAAATCACAAAATTAAGTTTGAGGTTCACCCGAGAATTACATCTATACTGATTATAACCCCGTTTTTTTTTCATTTCAGACGCTCCGGAGACCCGGAATCGTGGCCGCCGTGACGACACCTTTTTTTTCACCACCAACTTTGAAGTCTCATTACTTTTCGAACAACCCACGTATCGAGGCAAAAAAAACTTTTTTATTTACTTTGAAACTTTTGTAATACAATAAATAAAAAAAGTTTTCAATTATTCTTTGCGTTTTCAAATAAGAATTTTTTTAAAAAGGGTCCAAAAAACGGGTTTTGAATGAGAAGACCGCCTTAAAGCTTATTTCATGCTAGTCATTTTAGAGATAAAGGCAGACATTGTCAACACAGTTTTGGAAAATTAGGCTTACAGGATGCCAGCTTAAACAACTACATAAACGAAATCGGGTATATAAATAATTGCAATACTTTAATTTTCCTTCTTATAAAGTCACAATAACAAAATAAAGTGAGTTCTGTAAATATTATTTAATTTTTAAAAAATATAACTACTTGTCCGCATTTTATACGAGTGTTCTTGATGAGCATCATGACCTGAATCAACTCGATTTGGTGTCTCATTTTGTTTTGAGGATACGATACTGACAACATTATCTACTTTAGCTCACTTTCTAGCTTTCCGTAAAAGACTTAATTTTCGATTATTTTTAGGCAAGGAATTTGTGGGCTATTTTAAGGCTATATAAATTTCGCAAAAATTGATTTAGAAAATTTGAAAAGTTATGCTTATGTTTGTACACAATAAATGTAGCTTCAAATCCGGTCGATATCGGAAGAAATTTTGTTGAATATTTATTATTTTTTATATCGAGGTCAAATACTTTAGTCAAAACAACAACTAACATCAACTATAACTCCAAAGAGAGTAATCACAAAGCTTGACTAGATACTCCTGTTTCGTTAAGCCTTTTTAAAAATCCAGTCATCAGACTTATAGAGTTCAATAAATTTTAAATATCTCTCTTGATTTAAATGGCTAACAATAGTAGTTGGCTAACAATAGTTTTAAAGTTAATGCATGATTTTAATAGTGTATATATTAATTTTTTCATATGTCAAAACTGCTGTATTACGGCATTATAATTTGGAGTAAATGCACAGTTCTATTTTATTTATTTCAATTAACTTAAAGTTTCATCGCAAATATCATGAAGCAAAAATTGATAAAAAACAATTTAATATTTTTACAAAATTTTTCAAGTTTCACACATTAGCCAGAGAGCGAGCCTACTTCCAGTTCACTGACTCGTTTTGCCTTAGCTGCAAAAATAAATCCAACACAGATTAATACCGAAATAATCCCATTTTCGGTTCACATCATTTGAAGACACTGACTAACCGAATGACTGGCTGACGGTCGAGTGGCGGCTGATTAAGTGACTTCCTAACGTTATCTTTCAATGTTTTACAAACACCCTAACAAACAACGAACGAACGACCTACACTGCTAGGTCTGTCCAAAACACCAGAAAAAAAAAAATAGCCAAACCAGCGGTTCTACTTATTGGTCTGTCAGCTCAATGTGTCTGGCTTTCATGGCTGTTCAACATGCCACCCAAAAATTTGCTCCTAACATAAAGCCACCCACCAATCCAGCTGCCACTGCCTGCCATCGGGCTTTATGAAACACGTGTGGCCTCGTCATCATCTTCTGGGTTGTGGCTGCACAAAACCAAAACGAAAAAAAAAAAAAATAACAGCAACGAAAAAATGCTTGTAAAATCCTGATATCGTTAAATTGCTCTCATTTCTCTTCATTTGGATATAGATTTGGAAACGAAATCAGTTCACAAAGCCAAAAATCCGTGACGAAAACCGCACCAAAATCGATGCCCGAATAAAACGGAAACGAAATAAAAGCGATGCGTTACGTTGAGCTTGTTGAGTGAGTCGGTCGTCTATCTGTCTGTTAGTATGTGTGTCTATTTGTCTGGCAGACTGCCGCTGCTAGCATTTAGTTATGGTTAGGTTAGGTTAGGTTGGGTTGCGTTACGTCACGTCAGTTCAATGCGCTTCAGATGCGCTGCCTCAATGGCGGACATGTGAAATTCTCATTCAAGCCAAAAGAGTTGCTTAAAGTTGCTTCATTGCTATACATTGGATGCTGCGTACGCCAACGCCACTTTCAGCGGGTTGGCTGGTCGAACATTGGAATACCCTAAAGAGCAGATGCCAACGTTGACGTTAACTATAACGTCGACATCGACTCGTTCTGCTTAGTTTATCTTAGCTAAGGTGGCACAGATTTTCTCTTTTGTTTCGCCCGCTTCCAACCACGGGCGAGAATAATCGATGGCGAGAAGTTTGAATCGCATTTCATCTCAAGAACAATGAAATTTTTCATCGTGTTGTTTTTGTTATTGTACTAGCATGTTTGCTAAAAGTTTTTAAATTTAGAAATGGTTTTCTGGCAGCTTCGCTGTAACAATCTGCTCCCTCTTTGACTGGCATTCATAGCTAAAGACTTAATCATGGCAGACTTTTAAATTGGTGAGCTGGTTATTGACTCTTTTCTTTGTAGATACTTAAAAATTAATGGTGTTTTTTCGTACTTTCTCTTGCAGTAATTAACGGAAACTTTCTAAGTGGTAGCTAAGTGATGTTATGTAAGCTTTTTAATATGGAAAAAAGTATATTTTTAATATTTACGAAGTTTTTTTTCGACATGTGTGAAACTTTGGCAACTCTGTTGTTGTGCAATCTTGATCCGATCTTGACATATTTTATGGTCAAAACTTACCAATTCCTGAGCCTGCTTCTAACCGTAATGAGCCCCATTCCCAGGCAACACGATGTGGGCGTGGATCAGCACAAACGACAAGTGACATGCTAGCCGGTTCGCCACGTTTAACCGAAACAGTGTGCATGGATGGGTGCAAACGTAAGACTTGGGGAGCACCTAGAAATGAAAAAGACATATTATTACTATTTTTTTTTTGTTTTATAAAATAAAAATTAAATAAAATGGTTAAGTTATATCAAAGTTTTTATAATAAATAGTCATATTGTATTGCTAATAATACTTAAAGAGACTGTCATTATCATTTCATTATTATCTTTAAGCTTTTAAAAATGGAAAAAAAAACTCATCAAAAGCAATAAAACATGAAAACATCTATTGTTAGATTTAAACCTTGGCCTTCTTGGTTATCCATTTTCTCCTTCGAAAAGTTTAGTTTAAAAAAACACATGCAAAATTAAAATTTCGATCATGTGAAACGATATACGTGAGTATTAAGGTGGAAAACAATACCATACAAATGTCCTCCACGAGAGTTTTTGCAGGATTCAATATTTTTGAGGCAATTTTCGATGATATTTATGCGTAACTCGGGCTCTAGCTCAGCTAGCTTGAGGAATGGTGGTTTATAATTTTTCAAAAGCTTAAGGCAAAAGTGAACACAAAAAATCAGTCTGGAACGAAGCCTGGAAGCATTTTTTGGTTTGCTCGGAAAATTTATTAAATTGCTTTTTACAAGCTTAAACTTTGCGGACTACCCACAGGCAGAAACAGAGTAGCATTTTAGGATTGGACTAAGGAAAATTGAACTCATAGGCCAACTGAGTTCTTGAATATGGATGGAGAAAGGAGTGAATACGATTTTGGCAAAGAATGCAATTAACTAACTTTAATTGAATGATAACTTTGTTCTAATTTATATTTTCAAAATATTTTCAAAATAATTTTATAAAATTTAAACGAGGGCAAATTATTTTAAAATTAGGGAATGGCGGAAAAACATACTTCCAAATAGGACAAGCAGTGACTAGAATACATTTTTTGATTCAAAAACTACTAAAATCTTCAAAATTGGCTGGTGATTCCAATCAAAACTCCCTCTGGGCGTCCCTCTAAAGTGACGGTTAGAAAAAAGTCACACTTTTCAATGACTGCGCCAAAAATTGCGAAAGACGTTAGACAGATTCCAGAACACCATATGAAGTCACACCATATGCAAGATCTTAGAGATAATGGATCTCGTAATCGTGTTTTACGCCATTTATATCTGTTGTCAGTAGGAGGAAGAAGATCGCCTTCGCATATGCCGTAAACAAGCCACTAGAGTTATGGGAGAAGGTAATTTTTTCTGATGAGAGCAAATTTTGCAATTTCGAAATTACGAGACGTTAGTTGGACTAGAGAAAACCATGAATTGCTCTTAACAAGGAAAACCTCACGGGATCTTTTAAACATGTCGGCGGTGGAATAAAGATTTGGGATGCATGGCTGAAAGTAGTGTTTACCAATTAGAGATCATAGAAACCCTTATGTACTAAAGAGCTTTTGTACTACCGTGGATCTTGGCTGCGACAAGATAATGATCCGAGTCTATGTTAGCACCACGGATCGTGCGTACGTCTAGTACACTGGAAGAGTGCCTTCCGTCAATCAAAACGTGATCAATTTGGTTGCATGTTTTTTGATCAGGGGACAACCAGGTGGCCTTATGAATATTGATATGCTTGAATCTAGTGCTACTAACGACCATGTTTCGTGCTGCGGCGAAGTCAATGAACCTCATTCCGTTATCGGATGTGTTGTCGTGGAGGCTGAACTTTCCGACTGTTGGACCAAATATGTTTTCCTTACCCACCTTGGCGTTGAAATCACCAAGCACGATTTTTATGTCATGACGGGGGCAGCGCTCGTATGCGTCTTCAAGGCGCTCGTACAAACTTTCTTTGGTCTCGTCATCTTTTTCTTCTGTCGGAGCGTGCGCACATATTAGACTAATGGCGTTTTCGTTTCTATCAAAAAATGTTGCCCTGTCGCAGTGCAAAATGTTTTCAATGTTGCCCGCAACCCTGTAAAAGTGCATGTTTTTGCATACTCGAAAAATGTCAACTTAAATAAACGAATATAACCATCCTTGTCTAACGCACGCATGTCATAATATTATCGTTTTAAAAACAGCTGATATGCAGGGCAATCATCTACCCTGAGAAAGTTTGCAAGGCAGAAAATGCGCCTTTTTTGCCCTCTGTGAGTGTGACATTTTAAGAAACGAACACAGAATTTACTCACCCGTTTGCACTTATTTTAGAATCGAACACGAAAAAAGGCAAGTGCAATGAAAAGGCAACATTTTTTGGTAGAAACGAAAACGCCATAATATTAAAAAATTTAGCCTTGAAGCGGATTATGGCAAGTTGTTCGTTCACAGGAGTGAATCGCAAGACATGATGCCGTATTCTCTTGCCAAATACAAATCCGCATCCAAACTCGTGCTTCTCCGCATGGCCGCTGTAGTAGATATCACAGGATGCTTGCCGTAAGCAACCCTGTCACTTCCATCGCATTTCTTGGATTGCAGTCATATCAGCATTATATCTTTCCAAGATATCAATCAGTTGGATAGAGGCACCATCCCAATTTAGGGTTCGGACATTCCAGGTGCATATCCGTAAAAAAAAACATAAGGACAGTTATTTCTGGGAGTCTTTCACTTAATACTTAAAATTAACGAAATTTGCATAATTTTGGTAAGGACGGATGTATTAAAAAGGTTTTGTTGTGTATTTTTGAGGCCGCTTGAATTTTACAAAAAATTTGGAACCATTCTTTTTGAATTTTATTGAAAAGTCAAAAAAACACAAAAATATATATGATTCTTCATTTTTATTTTATAGACAATCTAATAACTTAGTTCTGGACACCGTATCTCGGTAGTTCGCCGGGCTCATTTTTCCCTTTTTTTGATACTGGCTAGACATTTCCGAACTTCCAATAAGATTTAAGTACTTCTGTCCTGTAGGAAATGTTGAAAAGGTTGCGCAAAACCCGAACCAGGTTGGAAGCACACGCTTTATGTATAATTGGTGGTATGTTATCAGGATCAGAAGTTTTATTTTTGTTGAAATTTACAAGTACCCGTTTTACTACTCTCGTTCGTAAATAAATCTCTTGCATTGAATGAGATATACATCCAACAAAGAGCAGTAGCTGATAACTAGCTGGGACAGTGGAGTTCTGTCCAAACAAACTTTCCAAAAGGTCTCGTTTTCAGCTGAGTCAGTGAAAATTTGGGCCTTCAGGTGTTAATTGGCCTGAGTGACATAGCCCAGTCGGGTTTGAACATTAAATTCACTCTCTAATTTCATATAAATTAAGTGGGATATGGAATTAGAGAGAGTGTCGAGTTTATTAAAAGCTCCCTCCTTAAAAGTTCCACATCGCAAACGATGCTTTCTGTATGCTCATGCTAAGCCACCAAGCCTTGGCATCACAACCGACTTAAACTCCACTATACCAGACGAAAAATACTTTAATACCTTCTTTAAAACTCGAACATCGTACACCTGATAGCATGACTAGCATCCCATAGATCTCACCCCATCCCATAGAAATCAATACCACCCAAAACTAAAAATGAAACACTAAGACGTAGGAGTTGGGCCTCAGACCATATTGGATGGTTACAGCCTTCTTAGACTCATGTCTATTCAAGAACAAAAAACTAAACTACGAACAGCGCCCATTTTCCTCAAACAAAGAATGGCAAACATGTGAATAACTGAGACAATGTGCGAATGTGCCTGACCAAAGATCTGAGATTACTACACTCAGAAAAAAGTGTCTCGGAATATGATTAAAAAAGCCATCATATTTAGAGAAAAATGGTATAGACTTTGCTCCAGAGAATGCTATTCTCTAATTGCGATACTAAAAATTCTCTAAAAATGATAAAAAGCTTCCATGAAATAGAAAAATATATCGTTTTTAGAGAAAAATACTTTTTTTTTTGAGAAAATATTATAAATTTCTCTATAAATGAGAAATTTATTGTGCGAGAAAAATACTTATCATTATTAGAGACATTGAAATATTTCCATTTCCTAGAAGTAAAGAAATATTTCTTCGAAAATGTGAAAATTTATTCTAATTGAAGAAAATTTTATTTGAAAAAGAGAAAATTGCTATTATCAAAAATAGAGAAATTTTTTACCGGATCAAGGTATGTGTTTTTTTCTCAGTGTACTTGACCTATCCCTCTTAACGCAGGAAATTCAAAAAAAGGTATGTCTTTTCAGACCTACAAATTCTAAGAGGCTATTAATCATATCACTGAGTCCTCATATACAGTGCTCAAATTCACCAAAGGTCTAAGTCTGGAAAACTCATAAAGGAAAAACAAAATAGATGCTATGGGTCGTAGTGCACATGGTCACATTTAAAACTTAATAGTTGGCTTAACAGCATCAAACCTCTTTTGAAAAGTCCACCTGTTACCCCAGCAGAATCTAGTTCACAACAGTTGGGACAATCTGATTTTTCTGAATTTTTTGCTGTATATGTCTAAAAATATTGCTCTTAAAGAAATTTAATATTCCTTATTAAATGAAGTTAAATTAATATTTTTCGAGATATTTGGAAGTAACCAATTAACCAAATAACATGAATATGACTTAAATTTTAAATGCTTCAAAACAAAGCAAATAACTTAAGCCTCAACATGATTACATACAGTGCTGGTTGGCTTTTCGGCCAAGAAATTAGCTAACTACTGATAGGAAGTAGCACACAATGGCATCTCGAGCATGTCGCACTCTTTGATGGGTAGAGAGTAAAGAACGATTTCCTTAAGAGAGGTTATATTGCCTTCGCTTACCAAACGACCTTATTAAGCCACTGGAACCCATTCTTTTGAGTCTTCTTTGCCAACACGTCCACGTCTTCCACTAGAGCGAAAACCTCCACGGAATCCATCACGGGCTGAAGCTGCGTTGTTCGCCATTATATAGTTATGCAGTCATATAGTTGACGGTAAAAAACCGAATGAAATCTTTATCTCAAACTTTTACTAGAATGCATTTTCGTTTTTCAATATTATCAAATAAAAATTCAATTAGCATTTTTAGCATTTCAGCTCCGTACGTGCCTGTTTCAAGTTACATTATTTTTTATTCGATCTCCTACAAAATTGCGATTTAAAACCTTTTGTCGGTTAAAGCTGCAAGCAATCTACATGCTCTGCTCTAAGTTCAACATTTTTGTGAGCTTGTTAAGCTTAAATCCTGTGCAGAATTCATGGCTTTTTTAGTAACGTGTAAGTCTCCGAAGTAGAGCTACAGCAGCTGCCTGAAGCTAAACGGTTATATATGTTTTCTTATTTTTTTTTTTTTGGTCTTCAAAAAATGTATGAAAATGTTTGCGGTTGGCAAAAAAGAAGCAGAATGCAAAAAAAAACCTCAGTTAAATCTAAATCCAGACTCGACGCTTGTTGCAGTTCAATGACAAAGGATAATTTATCACAGCAGCCCCTCAAGGAACAAAGGTAACAAACTATGTAGCTGCAGATGTAGACATAAAATTCGCATTTTTAGCATGCCAAAAAGTGGAGTGAGTACTACGCTGCTACTTGTAGATCCGCAGTATGGTCCAAATAGTAGTTTTTTCTTTACCAGTGGAGTAAGCGAAGAGTGGTTGGGTGTAGGTGAACTGTATGTTTTATGCGGCATGGCTAGTCTGCAATGTTGTGTAAGGTTTGTATACAACAACGCAAACTGCGGTAACTGTACTGTTTCTGTTGCTGGTTTTTTTCTAATAACCTTTTTTTTTTCGAAGCTCCTTTTTGTCCTGTTTTATTTTGAGTGGGTGTGCTAGTGTTTGTTAGTGTTTGCTTGTATGTGTTCTTATTAATATTTTGTTTTTTCTTGTTTTTTTTATTCTGCGGTTTTGTTGTTTTATGAACCAACACTATATCTCCAACAACTGCGCTGGACAGAGTCTACACTTGGTCCGTGGATGAGTAGCTTGCTGTAGATTGCAGCTTCGTATGGGTTACATGGTCAGTTGAGTGTAAAATTTATTTTGTTAGAACATCAGTGTACAGCAAACAACAACAACAACAATACAAACAACAAAAACAGCAACATCAGCAACAAAAGGCGCCTATAATGAACACAAATGTTTTTGCAAAATTCGGTTAGTGGAGTCGACATTGAGTTATGTCTCTGTATGCGCTAGCATCGCTTGCCAGAATTTATGTGTGTGTTTGCATGTCGTTGTGTTACAGTGTTTGTAGAGTAGTAAATTTTGGCATTGTTTTGAGGTTATCAACATTTGCTGTTGTTATGTTTTTCTTTTCATAATATTTGGGGTTATTTTATATCACAGAGTTAATTTTTCATTATTACTTTTTTTCACAGTTTATTCATTTCGCACATCAGATACACTGCAAAATATTCGATGCCATTTAAAAAATTTTAATTTAATTTTTTTGTTCTAAGTCCAATATATAAATTTTAACAAACAACACAAGGCCGAATAATAACAATAAAAAATTTGGAATGAATGTTAAATATTGACTGCGAATATTTATTCCTAAAATAAAAAAAATTCATTAACACGTAATAAAATTTTGTTACAAACTTTAAAGATTCTCTGTTGAAGAGTCGAGAATAAATTAATACAAATGATAATAAAGTCTTTCTTTAAAATATTTGTAGCATACATGAGGAGCTCAAATGCAAAGTGGCTCGACCCACGTACTGAATTAATTGAGAAACATTGATTTTGCATATTTGCATAGGTATCTACATAAAATCAAATTCTCTGTTCAATGAAAATGAAAACTTTATTTTGGCCGGACCAATTTTCCATTTTCATAAAAGTAGAATTCTGATACTGACCTCGGTAGTTGAGTAGATTGGCAAGTGCCGAACATTAGTGGGCAACTGGTCTGGCGTAGGTAAAAAAGCAGATTAGCTCTAACCAACAACAAAATACATTTGATGTAAAAAAGCTACACAGCAATGTAAATAAGCTCTTTGAGAAGATTTACATAAGAGTTAAAAGGCAAAGTGAAACTTTTTGCTATAATTGTTGCTATAATGCCAAAATCTAAAGGAATATATTTTTATCCCAAATATAATCTCAGTAAGCGTGTCTGATAACATATTTCCAAAACATTGCTTGCTGGGTGGGACCACTTTGCTTGAAGCGCCTTATATATTATTTCAGTTTTCGTTTTTAAGAGTAGATATATTAAAAACTTAAAAATGTAAAGATCGGTAAAGGTAAAGGTAAAGGTAAAGGTAAAGGTAAAGGTAAAGGTAAAGGTAAAGGTAAAGGTAAAGGTAAAGGTAAAGGTAAAGGTAAAGGTAAAGGTAAAGGTAAAGGTAAAGGTAAAGGTAAAGGTAAAGGTAAAGGTAAAGGTAAAGGTAAAGGTAAAGGTAAAGGTAAAGGTAAAGGTAAAGGTAAAGGTAAAGGTAAAGGTAAAGGTAAAGGTAAAGGTAAAGGTAAAGGTAAAGGTAAAGGTAAAGGTAAAGGTAAAGGTAAAGGTAAAGGTAAAGGTAAAGGTAAAGGTAAAGGTAAAGGTAAAGGTAAAGGTAAAGGTAAAGGTAAAGGTAAAGGTAAAGGTAAAGGTAAAGGTAAAGGTAAAGGTAAAGGTAAAGACTGACTTATATTTGGACCAAAAGCATAGTGTTTTAAAATTTTTTTTTATTCTTTTGCAAAATAAAAAGGAGTGAATTTTGCATGTTTGGAATGAAGCGTTATTGTTGCTGAAGGCTAATCAACAGCCCCAATCTAGTTCCAACGTTGACGACTGTAATGAAGACTAGACGATTGCTTATTAAACAAAAATATAAAATAAAAATGTAAATTTTTTCCCTCATTACAAATTATAGAAAGTTGTTGCAGAAATGTGCTCGCAGGTAAAACTGTTTTAAAGACAACTTAATTTGGATTGTTTCCTCTGAAGATGTAATCTTATATTAATTATTTTGCATTCATTAATTTGAAAACATAAAAATAAGTTAATTTGGTTCTTCGCTTGTGTGGTAGGTGGGCATGATAGTTCTCCGTACTCTACCATTTTTTTTTAAGAGTTGTATTGGAGTTAAGTAAGCTACCAAAGAAAATTTCACGTCAATATCTGAACATTTAGAACCAAGTTCCTCTAGATCAGGGGTCTCCAAACTACGGCCCGCGACAGGTTCGTGATGTGGCCAGCATATGGCCCACCTTTTAATTTATTTTTATAAATCAAATCAAACACATTAATCACATTAAATAATAATGAGATGTTTTATATAACTACCAAAAATACAATTATCCATATAATTTTGTTATTAAAATTATGGTAAAGTTGAATAAATTTATGCAGCTGTTACTTTCCAGTTAACTTGAATCTGTGAACAGTTTTTGTGAATTTCATTTTGAAAAATTTTTTTAAAAAAGAAAACAAGCAAAGCAGCAGATTTATATATCTGATCAAATTATGTAAAATTAAGAATCTTAAAAATTCCACCAATTTTGATATTTTTTAAAAATAACATCGCTAAATAACAAATCTATAATTTCCATTCGAAGTCCTGAAGCAAGGGTTTGCTTTATCACCAGTGATAAGGTAATTTCGGAATATCTTGATGTTATTTGTAACTGCGTTCTTACACTCAGGGAAAAATAGCAACTTAAAATTAAATAATATCGTCTCAGTTTTACGTTGCTCCACTTTCAAAAAATCGTCTTTAAATTAACATTGAAAATCTTCAAATCAAATATGAAAACATTTTAATATTCATTAGAAGTAGAAAAAATTTAAAATAATGATGAAGCACTTCACCCTCATATTCAATGAAGTGTATTCTCTTCGAAAGTAAGTTGAAAATTACGTTGTTTAGATTTGAAGCTATAAAAAGTGAAAGAAAGAAAAATATATTTGTCTTAAAGTGGACGACACTTCAATTTGAAACTTCATACTTTCGTGTATCAAAATAAATTATGAAAAAAATTTTAATTTTCTGAAAACAATTGCGAAAGCTGGAAAATAAATCTTCTTGGAAAAAAAATGTTTGTTTGTGAAAAAAAATCAGTGAGTGCAAAGTAAGACGACAATAAAGAAGAAAGCCATAACATTGGACTCAGGGCAGAATTTAAAGAGATGTTATTTGTATCGAGGAAGCAAGAAATAATTTTCATTTTTATAATATTTATTTTAAGGTACACATATATTGTTTGGAACTTGATATCATATAATCAACATACTTTTAAAATACTTATTTAAATTAACTTATTCTAGGTTCGCTAAATAATTAATTAATTAAAGTATTCTATCAAATGTTTTCATATAATTCAATAAAAGAAAATTTCTCAAAAATAATATTTTTTTACTTATTTGAATGTTTATATCAAAAATGTTGAAGATTTGATTCAAAGTGGTAATCACTTTGATTTATTAATGTAACAATGTGGAATCAAAGTATGAAATAATTTATTTCAAAGCTAAAGCGTATTTAAAATAAAGACGTAAGTATTTAAATTGAATAGGATTCCGCTTTGAATTAAATTTAAATCCACGTTAAATTAAAGTGAAATACTTTTCATTTCAAAGTGTGTTATACCTTAGTTTAAAGTGGAAACAACATCAAACTGGATATTTTTTTTCGAAGTGGAAACACTTTGAATTGAATATTTTCGTGTTTGGTGCCAAATTGTTCCGAAAAATATTTGAATCGAAGTGGTTTTCTTTGATTTTACGTTATTTTTTAGCTCAGTGTATCATAAAAACGATACTTAAAATTTATTTTTAAAGCACCGAGAACTTCAATTGCGATATCAACGTGATATCAAGTCCAATTTTGAGAAATAAAAGTTTCACATGTATTGTATTACGTGAAACATTATTTTATTCAATCCAACTTTACTCTATAAGAAATACATGTTAATTCTAGGAAATATCTTCTTCTTGGCCGAAGTTAAAAAACCCCTACAGCCTCCTTTAAAATTTGGAGTTATTTAGGCTTTATTATTTTGATGACTTCATTTTTTATGGAGATAGGCGTAACTTTCATCCCTTTTTTTTAAAAAAATTCAAACTCAGAGTACGTTTAAAATATCAAAACTAATAGGTTCCAGGCATTATTTTCAACAACATTAATCAAGGTTGACATGATTTTTATTCAAACGTCGACGTCACACATACATACATGAATACACACAGACTAAGCAGTCTCAAAATGTAAATATGCGCAGCTTTCAAAACTCGATGTATTTAAATCAATTTTCAAAATTATAATGGAATGTTAATCTGATAATCTAGCCAGATCTTGACCCTTGGGGCTTTATGGAGTATTCAATCCGGCCCTTAGGCTTAAAAGTTTGGACCTGCTCTAGATCATTAAAATTATTCACTGTGAGGAGTCTTTATTAATTATTTTTCAAAATTTTCGTAGCTTTTTTGTAACTATTTTGGAAGACGATTTCATATAAGTTGGCAGTTAGGGTGCAGGTGTGTTAAGGAAAACGTTTTGGAAAGGAGCTCCATAAGAGTTGGTCATACATTTCATACATAATTGGTCACCCAGCAGCATTTGTAGATAGGGTGATATGTTTGAAGAATTGTTAGTAGTAAATTAACTTGATGGTACCCTCTTTCTACGACACTGGTTAATATAAAATAAGTTTTTATAAATTAGTATATATAGTAATTAGATAAATTATTTGTCAAAATTAAACTTTACTTTTTGTGTTTATAAGGAGAAATCCTATATAGGGAGACATTTTTTCTGAATTTTATGGTTCTTAACAAAAAAAAAATTGTTGAGTTTTGAGCATTATTTTATTTTGGTTGCCATTTTGTTTTAATTTTGGCAGGCTGTCGAATATAATGGACAAAACCATGATAACGTTGTTTTATAATATTTAAGTTCATCTTAAACCACCGGAGACCAATGCAAATGCTGTATTAAAAATGTTATGACAGAAAAAAAAAAACAATTATACTTTGCACACCAATTACAAACTTTTTTTTTGCAAAATTTTGTGTGCAAAAAAAAATTGTATGCTTCTGTTGGGCATAAAATCTAAAATCCAAATTAGTTAAACGTTATAATCTCCGTAAATTTATTTTTGGTCATGTTGGTACAACTTTATTTCATAGTACCAACTAGAGATGTACGCGTGAGTAATTTTTACTCACGATCACGAACGCTCACGATGTGATTTCGTCTAATCACCCACGCTAACGATGAAAAATAGTATTTTGGATCACGATCACGCACGATCACGATGTGATTTCTTCTAATCACGCACGATAACGCTTAAAAATAAGTTTTTTGATCACGATCACGATGTCATATTTTACTCACGAGTTCTTACGAATACGTTTTATAGGAAGAAGAATACACATTAGTTTTTATTAAAAGTGTATTTAGTGTTTTTAGAGTACCTCTGGTGAAAACAGCATACAGGAAGGAGCAGAAGCAACAGAGAGGTAGATAGAGAACTATAAAAAGAAAATTGATAAAATTTCAAAGCTTATTATTTATATTTACAAGTACCAAAATTGCTTTAAGTTGTCGCTGACTTTTCGCAAAATAAGTTAAGAGAGCGAAATAAGTTGTTGTCGCTTTTTTAGAAGTGGTCAATGTTGCATTTTGTATGCAATTTGTAGCAAAAGCGGAAGAAAACAACATTACGAAAATGTTGGTACACAAGTTGTGACACGCTCACGCACGAGAAAATTAAGTAACACACGATCACGAATTTTTCGTGATTTCTTATTGGTTCGCTCACGATCACGACGTGATTCGTCGTGACACATCGTGTCACGTCAAAATTCGTGTCACGCGCCCATCTCTAGTACCAACCTATTGGAGGGTTAAGGCATTGAGGCCACGAACAAGATATTCTTTGGGATTATCAAAAAATCGGGGTGCAAAGAAGGTTTGAAAAATGAATGTTATTTTTATCACTTAAATATTTTGTCAGTGTCATATTCTTTCGGACAACAAGCTACAAACGTTAGTTTGTAATCGTTCAATAAAAATGAGCGTTTGAAGTAAAACTTCAGGAAAGTTCGTTTTGAAAAAATGTTTAGCTTACAGCGTTTATCAGCTTTTACATTTTTCGTTTGATAAATTCACTCAAACAAAAAAAAAACTAATTGGCCATTTCAGCCCTTGAAAGGACTTTGACCGAGCTTCTAATGATCAATAGTGTTGTGTGTGTTATTAAATGTTTGCACACAATTGACCGAGAACTGAACCTACATGTTTTATGCCGACTCCGAATGGTTAAAGTTCATGTTCTCAAGAAGCTTTACATGGCATTGTTTACTCTCTGAGGTTTGCCATTGTCTGCAGAGAGGTGGTGACCAGTGTTGCCAGAAAGTTTTGAGAAAAGAAGCTAGATGGCCTTTAAAAAATGGCTAGAAAAGGCTAGATGGCTTTAAAAAAAAAGCTAAAAAAAGGCTAGATTTGTTAACGCTATTATACCCTAAACATGTAAGGTCAGGGTATATTGACTTTGTGCAAACGTTTGTAACGCATAGAAATAAGCGAGTCCGGTATAGAAAAGTATATATTCCTGATCAGTGTCACCTCTTGAGTCGAGCTAACCATGTCCGTCCGTCCGTCTGTCTATGTGTTATCTGTTAATATAGGTTAAGAAGGAGATGAGATTGGTACACATGTTCACATGAACCCAAGCATCTGCACTATTGAATATTTTTAGAATCCGCCCACGGACACGCTTACTTCCCATACAACTAACAAATAAAAATCGCTGTATAGATGGTTGTAATTAAGCTACCGAAATAAAATTTAAATGTATTTATTTTGTATCAAAACGTAGACGTACACAAAAAATTGGCGTGCTCTACCCATGAACATGCCCACCTCCCATACAACTCCAACATTGAAAACACTATTATAAAGACCCTTTTATTTGAACTACAGGGATTAAACTTATCAGATATGTATTTTATATTAAAACTTAGATGTGTACTTAGATGTAAAATAGTCGTCATTCGCCCTTAAACACACCCACCTCCCATACACTCAGGGAAAAATAGCAACTTAAAATTAAATAATATCGTCTCAATTTTACGTTGCTCCACTTTCAAAAAATCGTCTTTAAATTAACATTGAAAATCTTCAAATCAAATATGAAAACATTTTAATGTTCAATTAGAAGTAGAAAAAATTTATAATAATGATGTAGCACTTCACCCTCATATTCAATGAAGTGTATCCTCTTCGAAAATAAGTTGAAAATTACGTTGTTTAGATTTGAAGCTATAAAAAGTGAAAACGAAGAAAAATATATTTGTCTTAAAGTGGACGACACTTCAATTTGAAACTTCATACTTTCGTGTATCAAAATAAATTATGAAAATAATTTTAATTTTCTGAAAACAATTGCGAAAGCTGGAAAATAAATCTTCTTGGAAAAAAAATGTTTTTTTGTGAAAAAAAAAATCAGTGAGTGCAAAGTAAGACGACAATAAAGAAGTAAGCGATAATATTGGACTCAGGGCAGAATTTAAAGAGATGTTATTTGTATCGAGGAAGCAAGAAATAATTTTCATTTTTATAATATTTATTTTAAGGTACACATATATTGTTTGGAACTTGATATCATATAATCAACATACTTTTAAAATACTTATTTAAATTAACTTATTCTAGGTTCGCTAAATAATTAATTAATTTAAGTATTCTATCAAATGATTTCATATAATTCAATAAAAGAAAATTTCTCAAAAATAATATTTTTTTACTTATTTGTATGTTAATATCAAAAATGTTGAAGATTTGATTCAAAGTGGTAATCACTTTGATTTATTAATGTAACAATGTGGAATCAAAGTATGAAATAATTTATTTCAAAGCTAAAGCGTATTTAAAATAAAGACGTAAGTATTTAAATTGAATAGGATTCCGCTTTGAATTAAATCTAAATCCACGTTAAATTAAAGTGAAATACTTTTCATTTCAAAGTGTGTTATACCTTAGTTTAAAGTGGAAACAACATCAAACTGAATATTTTTTTTTCGAAGTGGAAACACTTTGAACTGAATATTTTCGTGTTTGGTGCCAAATTGTTCCGAAAAATATTTGAATCGAAGTGGTTTTCTTTGATTTTACGTTATTTTTTAGCTCAGTGTACAACCCACTATAGTAAAACGCTATAAAGAGGTTTATATGAGCCAAAAATATAAAACTTGGTATTGAGATTGTTGTATCAAAACTAAGATGTGTTCACAAACTGAGCGACATCCGCCCATAAACATGCTCATCTCCCATGAAACCCACAATATGGAAAACACAATAGAAACGTTTATATTTGGCCTACAGAGATAAAACTTGGTATGAGATCATAGTATATAAAACTAAGGTGTGCTCACAAAAAAAGGCGTAATCCACCTACGAACGCGCTTTCCTCCCATACAACCTTCATTAGTAAAACCTATATAGTTCTATAAATACAGGGATTTTAAACAAAAATAGAAAGTTACTTCTATTTGTTTTAGTATTTTAATATATAGTTTATTTAAATATAATAGGAGGTCCAGGGTATTTCATTGTAGGACTAGACTTTCTTTACTCGTTTTCTTTTAAGAACAGTTGAATACGGTTTCTTTTCTAGTTTTTTTTTTGAAATTTCGTTGTACTAAGAATTCTTTCTAAAAATAAAGAAACTAAAAATAAAACTAAAAATCAAATCTGATAGCTCTTGGAACGGATCTTCATTCAATGAATCTCTAGCTTCTGCCCAGCTAGATTCCTATTCTACTTGTGATTTACAATTTTTTGCCATTATATTTCAATTATAGTTATTTCTTCTGTAGAGTAACTGGAGTTTTCTTTCTCTATAACAGAAAATATTTGGGTTTAACCACTTTAAAAGAATAAAAAGAGCAATAGAAGATTTACACTTTCAAAATTGCAACGTCAGAAAAATTGGATGTAGTAATGCATCTTTAAGCAATATATTAAAAAAGGCTAGAAAAGGCTAGAAAAAAACAAAAAAAAGGCTAAAAAAAAGGCTAGAGGCTAGATGGTAATTTTCGAGGCTAGACAACAAAAAAAAAGGCTAGATCTAGCCTCAAAAAGGCTAGACTGGCAACACTGGTGGTGACCTATCAGAAAAATTTTTTATTGAAAAAAACTGTTCGCCGCGGCTGGGGATCGAACCCGGGCTCCGAGCATGCTAGGCCACACACTTAACCTGCATGCCACTGTCACGTATAAATTCACTCACAAAGCAAAAAAGAACTAGAAGATCATATTCTTTTCAATTGCGAACTGATGTTTCCGCACTCTAAACAATTGAACTGACGTTTTAAAAGTTTAAATCGGAAAATCAAGTATTTTTTATATTTTTATTTTTCTTTAGTTAAATCTTAGTTTCTTTTGATCAATTGTGTCGTGTCGTGTTATTAAGTGCTTGAACAGAATTGATCTAGAACCGGACCTAAATGTTTTATGCTGACATCGAGCGGTTATGTACATGTTATCAAGAGGTTTTTATATTAAAAAAAACGTACGGACAGAACGTGATGATGTAAATATGTACTACTACCACACAAATTCTAAAACCATTTTTTCGGTCAAAGTCTGCGTTTTGAGTATCGCTGATCCAGTGTGAGTAGTCTGTGGGTCAGTAATATTAGAATTCACATCTTTATAAAGCTTTACGATGATAATAAATTCGATTTCACACGATATATTTTTCATTTCAACTGTTTGTTACTTATTTTTTTAGTCATTGTCAGTTAATTCTTAAAGAAATTCTTTAAATACTTCTATTCTACAACAGTGTGTGTGCTATTTGAAGTTATAGCGAAACCGAGTTAGACTTTTCCATTTTTTGTCAGTGCAGTCTTTGCGGGCAGCTTGGTAGGTTTTGTGGTTTTGCTTGTTTAGCATCTGTTACACTTGTTTAGTTTAGTACCGTTTCTTGTTTGTTTTTTTTATACTTCTGTGTGTTGTTGCTTTGCGCTTCTGCATGCAGCATGCATTGCAGCCATTTTTTGCGGTTGTGGTTTTGATCTCTATTTTTGATTTTTTCCATATTCTTTTTATAGCCTTCTTGCAACAACACCAACACACACACACAACGCATACATACAAAAATATGCACACACACATTGCGGTACATTTTGCACTTACCCACAACTTGCAGCGAAACTGGCTCCGATGTGGCAACTCGTTCCTGGCCATTAATATAACTGGTAGCCCGGCACTCGTACTCGCCCTGATAGTCATAAGTTACATTGTCGATAACTAGACGTGCTTCGCTGCCTCGTTCAACATATTTGGATCCATGCGATATTCTGAAAGAGAGAAAATAAAGAAAAAAAAAAAAAAATATTCATTACAAACAAATAAAGTGAAATAGAGCCATAGCCAGCTTGAGTCAGAGGGAGCGGTAAAGAGGCCAGTAGCGTAGCAAGGGGGGGGCGGGGGGGGCGGTCCGCCCCGGGTACACGCCAAAATGGGGTGTAAAATTTGGCAAAATAACTTTTTTCCAAATAATTTTTGATTTTTTAATAAAAAGAACACACCTCAATGACTTCGGTTTTATATTTTAATATCAAGAGGGTGCAAAAGTGAATGAAAATATTTTTTACCATCACCACGACTTCGTTTTTATTGAAACAAACTTAAACTTTATATTAAATTTTGTTCAATATTAACGCTCAGACTAAAACCCAAGTCAATTCCATATGAAATTTTTCATTGGTTAGGGGTGCAATTTCCAAACAAATTATATTAAAATTTTCATGATATTAAGATGGAGTACAGAATTAAAAATGTAAAAACCTTTTGTTTTATATTTCATTAAGTTTTATACAAAAGCACTTTTTACATCTTATATTCAGGTTAAGAAGTGTTCAAACTTGCTAGCAGAGTAGACATTTCTAAAAACATTAAGTTTCGAAAACCTGCATGATTTTCAGAGTATGATGAATGGAGGTGTCACTTGTTTTGTAAGCAATACATTTCTCCAGAACTTTTCAGAAAAACATGTTCATGTCATAAATTTCAAAAATAAAAATATACTTTATGATTTTGTGATTACTAAGTTCTGAGACTATGTATCATGAAACAAACCTCACTTACAGCTTTTAACCTGCTAGAACATAATTTTAAATAATAATATGTTTTGGGTATACTGTTACATAAAACTACTAGTTTAAAAATCATTAATAAACTTTTTACTTGCTTAAAAAAATTTCTAAAAAATTAAAATGATTTAAATTCATTAAATTTTTTATTTAAATTAAATAAATGGCGTTTAATGACAATTTTATGGCCTTCTGACTTTTTTTTTTTATTTTGTTTTGAAGATGTCCATTCAAAACTCTAAGATGGTTTTCCGACTCCTTTATTTTGCTAAAATAATTATTGTTCTGTTCAAAAATCAACCAACAAAAACTAATAAAAATACAGTTTTTAATAGAAGATATGATGCATAGTTCCTTAAAAATTATTCTAATAATTAAAATTAAATTTTGTTCTGAATCAACGAATGTGAAGAAACACCAGATTTCTTGGAATTGTCAGCTCTTTTTGAGCCATTCATGAGTCTTGACCTTGTTCAACCAGGGCAAGTTTGCTTTGGGAATTATGTAGATAATGAGAATGAAAAAAGATTTCTGATATCAATTTGTTATCACTGTAATATTGTGATATTGAGATATTTATGGTGGTATTTATAGTGATATTTATAAAGCAGTCAAATGTTACAGACCTCAATCTTGCCTATAAAAATCCAAGCGGAGATTAATATAGATACACTGAGAAAAAAATCATACTTTAAAATTAAACAAAAAAATTAGAAATTTAACGCCTTTGTTTTTCTACAAAACAATATTTAAAACAAGTGTGTTTAATTTTCACCTACCATTAAACTCCTTTCTTTTTTTATTTTTCTCTTATTATTTTTTTGAAAAAACAAACAAACATTTGAATTCAATGACAATTTTTGAATTTTTTGAATTGGTTTGACAAATATCGAACATATGATAAATAAAAATAAATAAAAACTAATTAATTAAATATTAAAATTTTTCAAATGCAAACTTCATCGAATGAAGTTTACATTTGGAATTCGGAAGGTTGCGGGGGTAGCTGGTTGTGAATCTGGTGCTAAAACTCGGAAAAGTTAATAAAATGGCATCGAAAAAAATATGCTTTAAAACATGAGTTTTTAATTTTAAAATGTTTGTTTTAAATTTGGTTTTCATAGAAAAATCATTGTTTTAAAAACAAAAACTTTTGTTTTGAATTTAACTTTAAAAACAGCTCTGTTTAATTTTTTTGAATTTATTTCAAGCTCTATTTCAAAAACAAATTCGTTAGATATGAACACAATTTCATTTAATTTTAACACATTTTTTCCTCAGTGTACTATAAAGAAATTGATAAAAATTATGAAAAATGTTTATAAATGAATTTTAATATTTTAAATTAATATTTCATTTAAATTTTATATAGAAAATGGGGGTTGATTTCGAAAAAAAAATAATTATATTAATAGTTATTCAGGGTCACTAGGGAATATTTGTCAACGTTTTGCTTCCAGGTCCTATTTTTTCTTCAATTATGCAAAATTTTTCGTAATTTTTTCAAAGTTTTCTATATTCAACTAACTAGAGTTTTTATATTAAAACTGATATTGTGTGGTTTACTCTTAGTACATTTGTCTCTCACAACTTATAAGCCCGGAGACAAAAATATTGGAACAATTCAGAACGAATTCTTTAAGTTTCATAGCATAGCTTTGTTTTTTTTTTAATCTCTTCTAAAATATGTCATTTTTGTAGAGGTTGATTCGAAAATATGTAGTAAGTTTCATCGACTTATTGTATAAAAAAAAATCTTCTTAAGGGGTGCACAATTTAGTTTCCGCCCCGGGTGCGACCAACCCTAGCTACGCCACTGAAAGAGGCATATATGAAAAATGAAAAATATAGGTTACGTAGGAAAAAAATGGGAAAAATGTTTAAAAACAAAGCTACAGCGATAACATTGAATGGGCAAAGTATATCAAGTAATAGAAAAGCTTTCGAGCAGGGTGCTGAGTTTAGCACACGTTCCAGGAATTGTGATGAGCCGTTGCAGCATCAGTGCATGCTAAGATATTGTTGTTGATTTAAGCGGCTGTTTAGCGCCTGAATTCGGCGAAAGAATTGCTTAATATTGTTACTGCAATTCGCTGGAAACGTGTTAACGGATTGCATTAAATTTAGCTAGAAATTTGCACTGAGTTTCGCTCTGAGCTGAGTTGGAATTGTAAGAAAATTTTGGCTGAAATTTGAAAAACTAAAGTTTTGTTGTGTGGAAAAAGCACTTTAAAGAGTTAATTTGCACGTATTTACTGTGTGCAGACAGCATAAAAATTGACTTTAAGAAAGAACACTGGAGAAAAGTGTAACTGGTTATTTGTTACAAAAGTCAGACAGACAGCATAAAAATTGACTTAGAGGAGTGACTCTGAAGAAAACTGGAACTTACTATTTGTTGAACAAAAAAGGTTGGTATGATTCACAATAGAAAATATTTGGTACTCGCATAATTCTTATGAACGTTCGGGTTGGGATGTTTTCCTCTTAAGTTCTGACGCATGGCTTGTTACGACCACAAATAATCAACTTAAGCAGTGGTGATAAAGGAACGATTAGAATGACAAACTTGTGCCCGTGCATAGGCACAAGTGCCTTTGCTTGTACTCAAATATTTTAAATACAAGCACTTTCGATGTACTCGTACTCAAAATTACAAGACATATACTCGTTTACAACGATATCATTTTAATGCTGAATATTCATTATTTATACTCGTAATGCTATTTATATAATCATTCCTAAGAGGTCTCAACTCGAATGCTGGTAGTTGATTTCTCAATAAAAATTGTTAATATTTTCAATAAAAGTACGAAATAAAAATTGTCGTTAGAAGTTTGGCAAATAAAAATAAAAATCTCAATATATAAACACAATGCAGCGAACAGAGAAAATTTCGCAAAAACTGATCAACTTTACGATTGCTGCCAACACCTGTGGGGGAGGGGTTGAATAAAAATTGCATTTTCTCATCACGTGTGTGTCAAAGTAATTCTGAATGCACTAAATCTCACGAATTCGCAAGATAGACGCAGAAGCATGTTTGATTTCTTAATTCAGGACATATGAAGCAGTCGAATTAATACTGCTGCAAATCCCGTAGGGAGCAGCTGCTGTTGGGAGCCATGAAAAATTGTGTGTGATTTTTCACTATTTTATGCGAAGAAATTAAATGGCAATTGAGCAGCAGCAGTACAGCTGCATGCATCGAGCGGTAAAAGCAAAGCAATCAGAGTGGCTATAAAAGTAGTGCTAAGGATGTGCACGACGACATGCACAATGAACTTTTCCCAAGGATGGCAAGAATTTTGGCTGGTGGTTAGGGGGTAAATTCTCGAAGCATGCGAAGGCAATCGATAGTTTTGTTTTCCTTTCACTTATATTTTGTTTATTTTTTATTTTTTGTGTTTTTTGCAAGTTTAAAGATGGCAATGAAGTGAAGCTGCAAATGCGTGACGCAGATCTCGAGGAGGATATGTGAGTATTTGGGTGAAAAATTCTGGGCAATGCTGAGGGTAGTTTCGCATCAGCTTTGAACAATGCTGCTTGTTTGTTTACTTGATTAATATTCCCTCATGTTTTCAGATTTTCTCAGATTGATAGAAGTGCACCACCAACTAGTTTGTCTGCTGATTGTATGGATGTATTCAGCAGAAGGATGTTTGTGTAGAATTGAAATTTTTAAACTGTTTAAACTGTGGACTTAATAGATATCAAGTTCTTGTGTCATAAACTAAAATAGATGACAAAAGTCGTTTAGAGAAAATGTGAAGCCAAGTTATTCAAGTCATAAGTTTTTTTTTATGTAATATCAGTTTCAAAGCTTAAATAATATTCTAATATATTGGCTTTTAGTGTTGAATAGCGGATTTAAAATTGATTTGATAACTCAAAAGCCAAAAATGCAAGTCTTGTGACCGCGTTATGACAAAGGTTTTGGGTTTGAATCCCAGCTAGGTTGGTTTTTTTTTTAATATAAATAATATCAGTAAATTGACAGTACATTGAATCGTGCCAGGACCTTTCCTTCACGATGGAGAAGGCATACTTGAGGACGATACTGGCAACACTTTTTGCTTAAGGGTGTTACCTTAAATTGTTACCTAATTTGTTGTAGACAATTTTTACGACTTTGTGATCAGAATGCCTCAGTGTGTTACGACGGAAAGGACACAAGACTGTTCAGCAAGAGCAATCGCATGCAATAGCGGTATCGTAGAAGCCGAAGCAGGCTAAACGGTACATAATGGTAACTTGTACAGACATTTCAAAACCTTGGCACAAGCCAATTAGATTCTTGAAGATATTGGCCAAGCATTTACCAAGGCTGATTAACTCACTTTGACTAGTCTTTCAAAAGCTAGCGTTACACGAATTGCTTGTAAAGGGTTTTTTTTATGAGGTTTTTTTTTCAATATGGATTACTCTATTGTCTGACAGTTGTTTTGACAGTTTAAAGTGACATCTCTACTCAGTATTGTTTGGCAAATATCATCATGAATAGGATAACTCCAGAACAACGCTTCCAAATCGTGGAAATTTATTTTCAAAAACAGTCTTCAATTAAAAATGTTTATAGAGCACTTCGTGAATTTTATGGTGCACATAATCGTCCATCTGAGACCACCATAAAGAACGTAATTACCAAATTTTGGTCTACATTCACTCTTTTGATTGCTGTTGCACTGTTGTACTGTTTGGTGCGGTCTATGGGCTGATGGAATTATCGGTCTTTATTTCTTTAAAAATCAAACAATCGACTTATTGAAAGAACATTTCAACGACAACATTATTTCGAGAAATGGACTAGTGAATTGGCTTCCGCGTTCGTGTGATTTGACGTCACTTGTTTATTTTTTGTGGGAAACCACAATTGACGCTTTGGAAACCAATATTCAACGTGTCATTGCTGAAATACGCCCTCAAATGCTTGAAAAGGTGGTCGAAAATTGGACCTCCAGAATGACCTTTGTGCAAAATACTCGTGGTGACCATAAACCCGAAGTTATATTTAAATGTTAAGTGTCAAGAATTTATCTACCAAATAAAAATTTTTTTTTTGCCATTTCATAATTTGGCATGTGTTTTATTTAAATTTCAAATCAGCAAGCTCTTAAAAAAACACCCTTTATAATGATTTACCCGACAAATGATTGAATGATTTATCAAATGAATCAGCACATTGAGTTCGATTATGACATGGCTTACTTGAACGTTTGCATGGTGCACAGGACAAGTAACTACAATCGATAAGAAGACACCAAATCACACCATGTTATGTATTGTTATGTCAGTTTCGTTAGTCATTGGAGCGTTTGTGACAAACAAACTTTGTGCAACGTAGATTAATTTGAAAAAAACTCCAGTGATAAGGAAGTTTGTATGACTATTCCTTTCTCTATTTTGGAGCCATCAGCGTAGAATTGGTGATTACCATAAGGTTCTATGGTCGCATCTTCCCATTCTTGCCTGTTGGGAATGGATGTGGTTTATTTAGTACGCAATCCCACGCTAAGTGTGATGTAGTCTGTTATTCCTTTTGATTCTTCCGTTCTATTGAAATTCAAATATATGCATGTCCGAAGGTGTTGTTTTTCAAGGCTTGTGACTCACCAAGATGAATCGCGCTCTTGGCTGCCAAGCACTTAAGGAACTCTTCTATGAAAAGAAGGTGTAGCATAATTTCAAGACTCGCCTGTGGCGAAGATCTCATGGCTACTGTTACTCCTAAATTCAGTTAAACAATCGTTTAAAAAGCGCTCCAAAAAATACATTAATAAGATTAGACATGGTGTTCATATGTCTTTTTGCAACATTACACACTTTTTTCATGGTTATTACTTATTTTTTAGTTTAAATATTATATATTTACCTTTTATTTTCACTTTTCTTCTTATCTTAAGTTGCATTAGTGGCACCACCGTTAGCCAAGTCACCCATGAAATAACGTCGAACTATGTATGTGTATTTCTTCTATATCTTTAGTCTATCTATCTATAGCTTCTATATCTATAGTACTCGCAGAGTTTTCAATGCGCGCGGATGATCAATTGTTAAAAACTTTACAAAGCTAAAAAAAACTAGTAAGGTAAATCTTCAACTGGGCCGAAGTTAAAATACCCCCACGGCCGATTCTTAAAGGTAAAATAATCTTAAATTGGAGAGCTTTTTTTATGAGATTTTGAGAGATTTTATTATTTTTATTTGTCTTAAATACATACATATCAAATTGTTTTCCTACAATTTAAATAGAGGTCATTTTATAACGTTTTCAATTTTGGGGTTGTATGGGAGGTGGGCGTTTTAGTTTGTGTATCACGCCCATTTTTCTAACACACCTCAGTTTTGTCATGGAATACACGAATATCGAGTTTCCGTTCTGTACCTTTAATATTAGCCTCTTTATAGGGTTTTCAACTTTGGGGTTGTATGGGAGGGGGGCGTGTTAGTAGGGGGATGACGCACATTTTTCTAACACATCTCAGTTTTGGTATAGAATACTTAAATACCGAGTTTCCGTCTTGTAACTTTAATATTATCCTCTTTAAAGATTTTTCAATTTTGGGGTTGTATGGGAGGTGGGCGTGTTTGTGGGTGGATGTTTCTCATTTTTCGTACACACCTTATTTTTGACATAGAATATACAAATACCGAATTTCAGTATTGTAGCTGTAATATTAGCCTCTTTACAGAGTTTTCAATATTGGGGTTATATGGGAGGTAGGCGTGGTTTTCATGCGATTTAGCCCATTCTCGAACTTGATTTCTCGAATTTCAGCACTATAGCTTCAAAATTACGAATGTAATCGTGTCCACAGACAGACAGACGGACAGACAGACGGACAGACGGACAGACAGACGGACATGGCTAAATCAACTCAGGTGGTCATGCTGATCAAGAATATATATACTTTTCTATACCTAACACGCCTCCTTATGGGCGTTACACACGTCGTGACAAAATTAATATACCCCTTACGCAGTACGCGTGGGGGTATAAATATCCTCTCACTTATATGTATGACATAGTGGAAGTAATTATTTACCTTCTGACTTATAGGTAATAGTAGAGGTAATTAGTTTCTATCTGGCTTCTTGGTAATACGATAGGTAATTAAGTACATTCAGACTTATATAGGTAATACTGGAGATAAGTAGTTGACCTCTCAGTTGACCTCTCAGTAGTTGACCTCTCAGTTATGGGTAATGTGACCAACTATTTTTGGTGAAATTTCGGAATGGATTTCGGAAACTGGTTCGAAATTTCGGAAATGATATGCAATACGTCAATTTGACAACTTTTGTGGTTTCGATACAGTTTAAAAGATACTTATATCGATGGATGAAAGACAGTCTGAAAAATAGTGCTATCAATCATTAAAATCTACAATTTCCTGCGTTTGACAAATCCATATTTGAAGAAGAAGTACTAGTATTAGGATTGGCATCGGTACAATATATTTTTCAGCGTATTGATTTGCAGTTGTGTCTTCTCGATGGCCCCATTTTTTTTTTTAATGAAAGCGAACACTCTTTCAACGGTCGTGCAAGTGCCTGGCAAACACAAGATAAAGCTGTAAGTTTAAAATATTAAAAATGGTAATTCACTTCAAAGCTTTAAAGTATTGTTGGATCGCTTGATTGGTTGGTGCTTAGCGCAGTGTGTGACGACTGCGAATCGATACAAATGCAGCATCCAGACAATGCTGACATTCGAATGATTTGCTGGAAGCTTGAGTGTTTGCTGCTACTTTTCATAGTTTTTTGAACTCTAGGTAAAAAGCGGTTGTTTTTGGAATATCCCGTTTTTAACATTTTTTGAAGTGAAACTTCTTTGGCGGCGAGTGAAATTTCAAGGTCCTTTTTCGTGACGCTAGGGTAACGTTTCCAATTCATATGAAAATTAAAAAAAACTACTGCCGCTGCCGAGAACTGAACCCCGAACATCGTTGCTTATGAGCCGGAATCTATACGTTTACGCCACGTAGGCATATGATAAATAGAGAAACAAAATGTAATTAAAACTGAAAGCGTAACATACTGAAAATAACATAATTAACATTAACATTAGATTAACATTAACATTACATTATTACCATAACCGTAACATTAATTTTCATCCTACAAGTATGCACGGAAAAAAAATAGAACAAGTAAAGAAAGTCTAAAGTCGGTCTGGGCCGACTATGAAATACCCTAAACCCACTTTTCAAAAACAAACAAATTTTTGGGTAGTATGGGAGGTAGGCGTGTCCGTGGGCGGATGATGTCCATTTTTCAAAACCGACTTTTTTTTGTCATAAAAAACATATGTGTCAAATTTTAGCTCAGTAAGTTAAACAGAGGCTTATTAATTCCGTTTTCAATTTTTGGGTTGTACGGGAGGTGGGCGTGTCCGTAATCGGATGACGTCCATTTTTCAAAGACATCTTTGTGTTTGTATAAAACACGTACATATCAAATTTTATTGTTGTAGGCTTATTATGAGCTGAGTTATGCAGTTTTCAATTTTCGCGTTGTATGGGAGGTAGGCGTGTCCGTGGGCGGATGATGTCCATTTTACAAAACCGTCTTTGTTTTGTCGTAGAAAACATATGTGTCAAATTTTAGGTCTGTAAGTTAAACAGAGGCTTATTTATTGCGTTTTAAATTTTTGGGTTGTATGGGAGGTGGGCGTGTCCGTAACCCGATGACGTTCATTTTTCAAAGACATTTTTGTGTTAATATAAAACACATACATACCAAATTTTATTATTGTAGGCTAATTATGAGCTGAGTTATGCAGTTTTCAATTTTCGCGTTGTATGGGAGGTAGGCGTGTCCGTGGGCGGATTCCAAAAATAGTGCAGATCCTTGGGTCCATGTGACCACGTGTACTAAGTTTCATCCAATTATCTCAACTCCTTCTTCTTATCCTGTGTATACGGACAACACACAGACGGACGGACGGACGGACGGACGGACGGACATGGATAGCTCGACTCACGTGGTGACGCTGATCAAGAATATATATACTTTTCTATACCGGACTCGCTTCGTTCTATGCGTTACAAACGTTTGCACAAAGTTAATATACCCTGACCTTTCAGGTTTAGGGTATAAAAATAGCTAAAACAGGAGCAGAACGCGTTCGTGAATATAGAGACCGAATTAGAGCTCTTAAGAATACAGCCGCAGCTAAGTATTAAGGTAAGGTGATTGCACAACGGCTGAGTTTCAAAATGCATTTTTACGAAACATCAGTGTATTTTGGTGAATCTACAAAGAACCAATCCCCAAAAAACACACTGATACATCTCAACAAAATTTTAAAGCCAACCAAGTTGATGCACTCAACAATCAACGTTCGCTGCTTTATGAGGCTCTCTATCAACATAGCATTTATTATGATCAGGAAGCAGGAGGTAATAATGAACAAGATTTGCCTCTGCTTTCGGAGGCTCCTTCAAAGAGTACTATGCAAATGCAATCCAGCATTCAAAAAGTAACAATGTTGAGAAGACATTCGAAAGCAACTAAAACACCAACTGAACTAAAACAAGTACCGAAAATATCTGTTATTTTACAATTTTCAAATGAAAAAAATTGTCGAACGACTTTTTCAAATATACCATTATGTTACAAATGTCCTCAGCCTCACGAATATTAAGTTGCTTTTAAATTTGAAACTGATTCTTTAAAAGTTAATTTCTTGCCTAGTATATTTGGAGGAAAACTAAAGGTTACTTTTGACTTCAATTTTATCGGTCCAAAATAGCAGTTATTTTGTGACATTAATTTTTTCGGTCAAAAATATCAAGCAATTTGTGTTTTCTTAAAGGCCACTTGACAGATTGAAGTGTTGACACCATGTGTAAAATGTCTCACCGATGAGATGAAAATAATAATATCAAAATTTTTTTATCGGTATAATGACTTCAACAAATAAAACTACCTGATATTTTTGACCGAAAAAATAAACGGCAGAAAATAACTGTTATTTTTGCCCAAAAAAAACTATAAGGCACAAAAAACTGAATTTTTGTCGGAAAAAATAAAAATTAAGAGATAAAAGTTAATATGTGACACTTTCGACAAAAACCATATTCGGTGGGACCCTGGATGCAAATATTGAATCAACAAATTATTATTCCATTTCGTATTGATTGAATTTCTTTTCAGATAATTTCTCTCTCTATTTCACACTAAAATCTCTCTTATTTCTTACTGTTAAAGAAGTTTCACTTCTGCCACGTGTACGTTGCTACACGCGAGTTTGTTTTTTTAAAATATTTTTGGTGCAATATTTTGATATAGTGTGACGCCCTCTATCTACGCGTATCGATAATACCATCCCCCATAGAAAGCCTTAAAATGTTGATATTTTGGCATTTCTCGCTCCGTTTTCGAGATATCCCGCTTTTTCTGTTTTTTTCATATAAGTGTTTTATTTATTTTTGGCCTATCTCGTTCTCGTACTTCGAAACACGTGTTTGAGGTGAAGCTCTACTGGAAACAGTTAGGAGCTGGTGATCGCTGCTACAGACTGCAGTTCAATTTTTTTTTTTTGCGGCGAGTAAACATAAAAGCATGAATATTCGTTGCTTTTGGCAAATGTTCGAATGTCTGGCAATTATAATATGGCAATATTTTGGTAAAGTGTGATCCCTCTATCTACGCGTATCGATAATTCCATCCCCCTTAGAAACGCGTAAAAAGTTGTTATTTTTCGCATCTCTCGTTCCGTTTTCGAAATATCCCGCTTTTTCTGTTTTTTTCATGTAAGTGTTTTATTTATTTTTGGCATATCTCGTTCTCGTACTTCGAAACACGTGTTTGAGGTGAAGCTCTACTGAAAACAGTTAGGCGCTGGTGATAGCTGCTACAGACTGCAGTTCAATTTTTTTTTTTTTTTGCGGCGAGTAAGCATAAAAGCATGAATATTCGTTGCTTTTGGCAAATGTTCGAATGTCTGGCTTCGTCGGACATTCATGTTTCGCAGGCATTCGTATTCGTCATCGTCAGGCATTCGTATTCGTCATCGCTCGTACTCTCCGGCATTCGTACCACAGCGATTGGAACATGTGTTTGCGCATTAATTTTAATGCAGAAGGCACATTTGTAGCTCGTATTTTGGCGAGACATTCAAAACGCCATTTGAATGCACTCAAGTTGTTCTCTGGTTGCCACCTTTCAAGATTGTTCCATTTATCGCCAGCTGGACGGCATTTTTTTGTTTGACTTAATTATAATATTTTGTTTTTTGTTGATCTGAGGGAAATTTGGGTATACTTCGGAATAGACCGAATAAATTTCGGTAACACCGGAACTTGCCTTCAAAGTTCGGAATGATTCCGACTTTTTCGGAACGGTTGGTCACATTAGTTATGGGTTATGCAAATTATAAGTACTTGACACCTGATTCATAGTTAATACATGTTTTTACTAGTAATTATCTGAATTAATGGCAAAATACTGGATGTAAGCACCACTCATTACCTCCTATGCAAGCATGTTAAAATAATGACTTCTTGCTATTGTGTTGTAATTCAGCAGGGAACTACCTCCCATTACCGAGAAATCGTTATGTAGCTTGTTCAGCAATAATTACTTCCCGTACTGGGTATTTATGAATCATTGATTTTTCATAAATACTATTTTTATTCAAAAAATAATTATTTTTATGTCCACAAAATTTAAATCCATTATACCATAACCATTATATCATAGTTAAATAGTATTTGCTGCACTCTTAAGTCGACAAGCACTTGGTTGAGGTCTATTTCTACACCTATGGATAATAGGTGACAGGTTCTATGGTTTGTGGGTTCCAAAATACATGTATTTAAATATCAATGGTAAAGGTAGACCCTGTGCCTGCATTTTATTTAAGATTTATTATAACAAATTTTTCTTCCATACTTAAAAGAAAGCAAAAAAGCAGCTGAATGACTTTGTTAACCATTTTACTAAGTAATCCATCGAAGCTGAGACATGTCCTAGCAGATAGGTAGTCATGTGTGCTGGAAACACTTTACAGGGAATGTTGATCGAATTTAATTCCAGTAATTGTACCAACACAGAAGCTTCCTTGTTCAGTAAAAACAGCAGACACTGTTTCACCAACCTCAGCCATTACAAAAACGTACGACCAAAACGAGCTAGTGCATTTCCAAGATGGCCAGATTTAGAGATTGCAATTTTTTCCCATATGGGCATCTCCCAGTGCACTATGGGGAATTTTACTCTATTTTGTGGCCAAAATTCGAAAAGTTGAAGTATCAGCTTAATACTTGATCCTTTACTTAAGTAAGAAGTATTAAGCTTGCAGAACAAAAATATACTTGCCACGGCCACTTTTTATAGGTGGGAGGTATAGAGTTGAATTATCAGCTTGAATTTTGATCCAGCACTTGGGCTCGAATTATTAAGCTTCCAATACCAAAATTGAGTTGCCACGCCCACTATTTCTACAGATAGGCGGTAAAAAGTTCAATAAATGTTGCAATTTTAAGGTTAGAAAAATAATTTTTTTTAAATATCGCACAAAATCGCAATATGAGATGTTGTGGCAATAACACATAAATGATTGCTCTATCGATGTATGATGAGGTTTTCTTGAACTCTCTTGAACCTTTTTTTAAACTCTAACTAAAGTTTTCTTTTAAAATTACACAATTTATTGTAAAGGTCACTTATAATAAATTCACTTTCTATCAGAAACATTCAATTTAATAGAAATTATTAATTTATGTATTATTTAACAAACCATCACAAGTTTTTTCCTTTTTTTAGTTATCTTAAAATGCTGTTAGATTTTGAGGTACATCTATCTGAACACGATATAAAAAACTACATAAAAAAATTGATTTTTAACTCATTTCGAAACAACATGTTTGGGATGTACCATAGCAGTGGTAAAACACATTATCTAAAAACAGAGCTTACATTTGTATACTTTGGAGTATTCCCTGCTAAATAAAACCAAAAATAGAAAGATTGAAACAAGTTGAAAAATTGACTTTTGGCCTCAAAATGGGGGCAAATTTCCTAATGTGCAGTGGCACGGACGCGACATTCGCACGGTTTTAATTACTCGAAAAACAAGAAAGAAACAAAATGAAAGAGTGCTACATTTTATAAAAATATTGGCTAGATTTAGTACAAATTAGTACAAAGTAATAAGCAATCATTCAATGAAACGGACGCGACAGAAAATATAAGTTTTTTTAAGGTCGTATAGAAATATGCAAAATTTAGCTAATTTTGAGAACTTTATTTAATATATAATATACATGTTAATGGAGGTCAAAGGATAACTATTCTTCGTAGACTTATGAAATATTAGAATTATCTCTTCCCTTTTTTTTCCCTTTTTTAAATATAACACGAATACGGACGCGACATCATGAACGCGATAAATTTTTCCAACAGTTGTAAAATACGGTACAGATGTTTATTATAAATTTTAATAAAAATACATCATAATAAGCTAAATTCAAGTTACGAATGAAGCCTTCTAACACTTTCGTATCTTTGTGGCTGTGGTATCGAAACTGGGACCAAAACGGATCGGAAATTTTATATGACGTGAAATGACTCTGAAAACAAGATATGTTTCACAAAGAAGATGCAATGAGCCTGAATTGGACTAAGTGTTTGAGTTAGTATAGCTGACACACCTATAATAAACTAACTTAACCTGACATACCGTACTCATACAACCATATTTTGATATTTGTGTTGTTTGTTTTTGGTAAATTTTTTTTTTTTCATAATTGCAGGATCATTTGCCGTCAATAAATTTTTTCAAGTTGGATCCCACACAATTTGGCATAAAAAAGGATAAAAAAGTCTCGCTTAGATTAGCCGAAAGAAATATTTTAAAAGAAACTATTGCAAAAGTTGTCTTCGATATGTAGATAGGTACCGAATCTGGGATAATGAATATACTTTATTCAAGTAAAGTCATGGTTTTACTATGAGTCAAGTCATAGTTTTACTTCAAAATCGTGAGAGAAAACTTCTGATGAGTTGGTAAAGCGACCAACAAAACAACTGTATATTCAGCTGATGGTTTGTTTTGCAAAGAGCTTGATGCAACCAGTAGATTAGTTTTATTCCGTTGTATTCACTTTTATAACTCGAAAGTTTTGAATAATTTTCGAGTTTTTCAAACAAAAATTTTAAAGTTCTTAATAATAGTGTATAAAACGTACCTTATTCTAATGGTGTTAATTGAAGCTTAAAACAGTTCGTCGAAGATAAACAGTTTAATGAGTAACTATTAGATTATCGAAATAACTCAATTTAGCGCACAACTTGTAATGTTTGCCTAATTTATGCCTATTAATAAGCATTTAATTAGATATACTTGTGCACATGATGTTGTTCTTGTAATGTCCTCTCACCATCTTCCGCAACAAAAAATACAAAAAAAAAACCAACCAACACAAACATAAAACTATGCATAGCATGTTTGCAAAATTCTCCAAGTTAATGAGTATCTTCAGGCTTACATCCAGTTGCTGCTGTGTTTTTTGCATATTAATTGTCTGCAGAAAGCTTTTATATCCTCACTCTCTTCCTGCTCCTCCTCCACCTCCACTCTTAACGCTACACACAGTGCCAATATTTTTTGTCTCTCCAATTCTTTCATTAATTTTTCTTCTTTTGCTGTTTTATTACAATATTTTTGCACAATTTCTAGCGCAGCTAATTAAAATCCGTTGAAGGAAAAAAATACAAATTTATATTTTTACATATGTTTCTGAAGAGTGGCGGCACACCGGAAAACAAGCTGTAGTTTGTAAATATATAAAAAAAAAATAAAAAAAATCAACTCATTAGTGCCTTATTTGCTTCTTTTGAACGCTCATGCCTATTGCATTTTCAAAACTGTAAAACTGTGGTGGTAAAATAGTTACTGGGTTGTCTAGGTGGCTGTTTGTGGTGAAAAATTGATTACGAGTCGGGAGCAAGTTTTAGGAAAAAGGAAATCCTTTATCTGCAAATAAGATGTAAAGCTTTATTAATGCTTTTTCATCAGCCAGGGAGCACTCATGTGTAGCAAATTGGATTTTAAATATGCGGGCTATATATGAAGAAATGTGCGAGTTCTACGTGGATGAATAATTGTTTTCAAGACTATTGGAACTTGTTGGATTTTAATGCAACTTGTCATCGATATGTTTTTAAATGTATATTAAGATAGTTATTGTTTATCTTATCTAATAGAAAACCTATGGTGCAACAATTTTTTTCTTCTGGATATTTAGTGTGTATATTTAGTGTGATTTTTAAGCGTTAGATCTTTGAAAATTAAAAAAATAAACGGAAAATTTGCAATAGTGAATGAAATATTTATTTGAAGTGATAGATCAATGCCTGCTATTTCTTTTTCAATTCCTTTCTTAATTTCTCACCAAACTTGACACTCAATAAGGCAATAGTATCGCGTGCCGCGTGGCATAAGGCACCATCTTGTTAAAACTATATGTGCACCAAGTTCAATCCTTCCATTTTGGGCAAAAAAATTCGGTAATCATTGCACGATTCATTGCTTTATAGACTATAACTAGTAACGATGCAGCCATCCCTCAAACTATACCAAACATTGCATTTTTCAGGGTGCTCTGGCAGCTCTTGACCTGTCTCTGACTGACCTTCAGATCAAATTCGGGAATTTTGTTTGTTGACGTACCCATTAAGCTAAAAATGAGCTTCGTCAAGACAGTTTTTCGATAAGAAAGTGCATCTTCATGCAGCTTTTCTATGGCCTATTCACAAAACAAACGACGTTGTGGTTAGTCACTCGGCTTTACTTCTTGCACCAGCATTATTTTGCATAGTTTTATACCGAGGTCCTTTCGTAAAATGTTCCAGGTGGGCGAATAATACAAGCCCAATTGTTGAAAACGCGGACGAATTCACATATAATGATCTTCATTGACACTGGCCGATACAGCAGCAATATTCCCTTCGTTACCCCTCTCCGCATAGGGGCTAGGAAGATTGATTTGGAAGGCCAATAAAATGAAACTGGTGTGAAATTTGGTCACATTACCTATAAGCGTCTTGGACAGGGATATTATAGTCATCATAAAATTTACATAATTTGCGAAACACATTTCTAACAGAACATGAATTTGACATGATAATGAAATTTAATGATTTGCAAGGGTTACTCGTTTGTTAGTCTATTCGTGGTTAAATGGGCGGAAAGTTTACTCAATAATAATCCTTGTTTTTATCCCTACTATTACGTGGTCTTTATCCTCAAACCAATCATTGATAAAAAATGGTCCATATCGTTGTCCAAAATCTTGTCTTAATTATTGTCTTAACCCTTGTCTTAACCCTTGTCCAAAACTTTGTGACAATCTTTGTTCTTGTTTGTTTGCCTTAATTCTTATCCTCAACAAAATAATAATCCTGGGACAAGTATCCGTGTTTTTATTTTTGTTCTAGAACTTGATCAAATTAATGTCTTTATATTAGTGTTACCCCTGTTGTAATCTTTGCCTGAATTCTTGTCATAATCTTAGACCAAATCTTTGTCATATTTCTGAATATTTGTCCCAATCCTTATTCCAATTCTTGTTTAAATTCGTGGCATAATCCTTGATCAAGTCTTTGTTCTTATCTTTATCATAATTGTCCTAAATGCCCCGTTCTACTCCCGTCAGTTCTCGTAGAAATACATGCTCTTAACCTTGTTTTAATACTGACGCCTTTAATTGACTCAAACCGTGCTGGTTTGAATAGTTTTGCCTTAATCTTTGCTCTTATCCTTGTTGTTATCCTTAACCTAATTTTTGTCATAAAGCTTGAAGAAAGTCAGATCATAATCCTTGTTATAATGATCTGGATTTGGTTTTGTATTTGGATTTGAATGTAGATGTGGATTTGGATTTGGATTTGGATTTAGATTTGGATTTGGATTTGGATTTGGATTTGGATTTGGATTTGGATTTGGATTTGGATTTGGATTTGGATTTGGATTTGGATTTGGATTTGGATTTGGATTTGGATTTGGATTTGGATTTGGATTTGGATTTGGATTTGGATTTGGATTTGGATTTGGATTTGGATTTGGATTTGGATTTGGATTTGGATTTGGATTTGGATTTGGATTTGGATTTGAACTTGAATTTTTGAATTTGAATTTGAATTTGAATTTGAATTTGAATTTGAATTTGAATTTGAATTTGAATTTGAATTTGAATTTGAATTTGAATTTGAATTTGAATTTGAATTTGAATTTGAATTTGAATTTGAATTTGAATTTGAATTTGAATTTGAATTTGAATTTGAATTTGAATTTGAATTTGAATTTGAATTTGAATTTGAATTTGAATTTGAATTTGAATTTGAATTTGAATTTGAATTTGAATTTGAATTTGAATTTGAATTTGAATTTGAATTTGAATTTGAATTTGAATTTGAATTTGAATTTGAATTTGAATTTGAATTTGAATTTGAATTTGAATTTGAATTTGAATTTGAATTTGAATTTGAATTTGAATTTGAATTTGAATTTGAATTTGAATTTGAATTTGAATTTGAATTTGAATTTGAATTTGAATTTGAATTTGAATTTGAATTTGAATTTGAATTTGAATTTGAATTTGAATTTGAATTTGAATTTGAATTTGAATTTGAATTTGAATTTGAATTTGAATTTGAATTTGAATTTGAATTTGAATTTGAATTTGAATTTGAATTTGAATTTGAATTTGAATTTGAATTTGAATTTGAATTTGAATTTGAATTTGAATTTGAATTTGAATTTGAATTTGAATTTGAATTTGAATTTGAATTTGAATTTGAATTTGAATTTGATACATGTTTCATGCCGACTCCGAACGGCTAAAGTTCATGTTCTCGAGAAGCTTTACATGGCATTATTTACTCTCTGAGGTTTGCCATTGTCTGTAGAGAGGTGGTGACCGATCAGAAAAAATTATTTATTGAAAAAAACTTTTCGCTGCGGCTGGGGATCGAACCCGGGCTCCGATTATGCTAAGCCACACACTTAACCTGCATGCCACGGTCACCACAGCTTTACAGCTATAGCTCGGCTTAAAAACAACAAAGCCGCAGGAGCCGATGGCCTACCGGCTGAACTGTTCAAGAACGGATCGAATTTGAATTTGAATTTGAATTTGAATTTGAATTTGAATTTGAATTTGAATTTGAATTTGAATTTGAATTTGAATTTGAATTTGAATTTGAATTTGAATTTGAATTTGAATTTGAATTTGAATTTGAATTTGAATTTGAATTTGAATTTGAATTTGAATTTGAATTTGAATTTGAATTTGAATTTGAATTTGAATTTGAATTTGAATTTGAATTTGAATTTGAATTTGAATTTGAATTTGAATTTGAATTTGAATTTGAATTTGAATTTGAATTTGAATTTGAATTTGAATTTGAATTTGAATTTGAATTTGAATTTGAATTTGAATTTGAATTTGAATTTGAATTTGAATTTGAATTTGAATTTGAATTTGAATTTGAATTTGAATTTGAATTTGAATTTGAATTTGAATTTGAATTTGAATTTGAATTTGAATTTGTATGTAGATAAGGATTTGGATTTAAATTTGGATTTGGATTTGGATTTGGATTTGGATTTGGATTTGGATTTGGATTTGGATTTGGATTTGGATTTGGATTTGGATTTGGATTTGGATTTGGATTTGGATTTGGATTTGGATTTGGATTTGGATTTGGATTTGGATTTGGATGTGGATGTGGATGTGGATGTGAGTTTGGATTTGGATGTGGATTTTTATTTGAATTTGTATTTGAATTTGAATTTGAACTTGGATTTGGATTTGGATTTGTGTTTGGATTTGGATTTGAATTTGAATTTTGAATTTGAATTTGAATTTGAATTTGAATTTGAATTTGAATTTGAATTTGAATTTGAATTTGAATTTGAATTTGAATTTGAATTTGAATTTGAATTTGAATTTGAATTTGAATTTGAATTTGAATTTGAATTTGAATTTGAATTTGAATTTGAATTTGAATTTGAATTTGAATTTGAATTTGAATTTGAATTTGAATTTGAATTTGAATTTGAATTTGAATTTGAATTTGAATTTGAATTTGAATTTGAATTTGAATTTGAATTTGAATTTGAATTTGAATTTGAATTTGAATTTGAATTTGAATTTGAATTTGAATTTGAATTTGAATTTGAATTTGAATTTGAATTTGAATTTGAATTTGAATTTGAATTTGAATTTGTATTTAGATAAGGATTTGGATTTGGATTTAAATTTGGATTTGGATTTGGATTTGGATTTGGATTTGGATTTGGATTTGGATTTGGATTTGGATTTGGATTTGGATTTGGATTTGGATTTGGATTTGGATTTGGATTTGGATTTGGATTTGGATTTGGATTTGGATGTGGATGTGGATGTGGATGTGAGTTTGGATTTGGATGTGGATTTTTATTTGAATTTGTATTTGAATTTGAATTTGAACTTGGATTTGGATTTGGATTTGTGTTTGGATTTGGATTTGAATTTGAATTTTGAATTTGAATTTGAATTTGAATTTGAATTTGAATTTGAATTTGAATTTGAATTTGAATTTGAATTTGAATTTGAATTTGAATTTGAATTTGAATTTGAATTTGAATTTGAATTTGAATTTGAATTTGAATTTGAATTTGAATTTGAATTTGAATTTGAATTTGAATTTGAATTTGAATTTGAATTTGAATTTGAATTTGAATTTGAATTTGAATTTGAATTTGAATTTGAATTTGAATTTGAATTTGAATTTGAATTTGAATTTGAATTTGAATTTGAATTTGAATTTGAATTTGAATTTGAATTTGAATTTGAATTTGAATTTGAATTTGAATTTGAATTTGAATTTGAATTTGAATTTGAATTTGAATTTGAATTTGAATTTGAATTTGAATTTGAATTTGAATTTGAATTTGAATTTGAATTTGAATTTGGATTTGAATGTGGATTTGGATTTTGAATTGAAGTTGCATTTGTATTAGGTTTTAGATTTTGGTATTGAATCTGTCATATTTTATTTTCATGGGACTTGAGTTTTTATTTTAATTGTGGTTCATTAACATTTACATAGTTGACAGTTTTGCTATAAATTCAAGCAACGATAGTACATTTACTTTGCATTCAGTGGCTCTATTAAAGCAAATCTTGCATAAGACTTAATTGATAAAAAAACTGGCATGACATAGAATTTATCGTAGCCACCTGTGGAGCCACCTGTGGTGATCAGGTTATAATTTCATGTAACGCTTTTGTAGTTTTGTGTTGCGTTTTTGAGATGTTTCCATGGCGGCCTCATGGCGTCATAATTACTTAAGGCTACATTATCCAAGAACAGGAGTTTGTAGCAAGCAACTTATTTTCAAAAGGATAAATTTTCCTTTCAAAAATTAAAGCCTGACATGAACTACCCGATTCGTTAACAGAGTAAAATTTGATTACAATAAATAATTCTAAAAACAATATGAATAAAATTTGTTTGGCAAAAACAAACAGTGCCTAATTCAAAGCAAGCAAGACCCGCAGCTAAATTTTTAAAAGCAGACAAAACCAAGTCCGCTGTGTCTATAAAACTGTTGGTTTATATGTTTTTGTCTTTTATATGATGTTTCTTGCCATTTGCATGCTATGCGTGTTGTTAGCTTTTTTCGCCTTAAGAAAAATACAGCATAAGTTGTACAAAGACAAAGTGGCGGAGTTGGCAAGAGTTGGTTTCATCACCATGGCCAAGAGATAGAAGAAGGGGATAGGAATTGAATAAGGGCGTGGCATACAATGAGCAGTGCAAAAGCCGGTCTTTGCACTTTGTGCTACTGGTAGAACGTAAAATGATGAAGAAGTACAATTGTTGCTAACTCGGTGACAACAACTAAAACAACAACAATAACAAAACAAACAAGACAAATAAAAGTTGTAAGACGAAATTCGCTAAAAAGCAAAGTTTTCAAATGAAATTCGCAGTTCGTTGGGCGTTTTTTGCCGCTGGCATTTTGTGTTTTTTATTCAGTTTTTTTGCAAGTTTCCGCAAAAATGCCGGATGTTGACGAAATAAAACCGAGACGAGACAGAAGATAAAAAAACATTTGTTGAATGGGAGAATGGATGGATGAATAAATGGATTTTTGTATGGATGCAGTGAGGCTAAAATGCCAGCTGAAACGCTGGCTAAGAGAAATGCAAAAAACTGACATCACAGTTATAGCAACTATTTAGATTAAAAAATTTTAAAAGAAGGTAAAAGGTTTTTTGGCTATTCTTCTGTTGGCTGAACTCATTTTAGACGCTCTACTAGACTGACATTAGAGTGTATTAAGTCGCTTACCTTTGCACCCATTTGTATGTTGGCATCGGATTGCCTTCGGCGACGCACTCGAATGCAGCCGGACTGAACAGCGGTGCGGTTGTTAGACGATCCGGACCGGCGGAAAGTATTTTTGGTGGATCTGCAAATAGAAGAAAAAAATGCGAAGAGAAAATATTAAAAAATGGCAGCAGAGCATCCGGCAAAATCAAATACAAACACACACACACAATCAGCAAGAAACTTACATTTAACATCCAGCTGCACGGAGAGCTGTTCCGAAGTGCCGACCGAGTTTTGCGCTTGGCAGGTATACAAGCCGGCATCACGGCGTCCAACTGGACGCAGTTGCAGTGTTTCCTGTGTTTGTCATGAAAAAAAAAGGGAAAAATATAAAAATAAATGTAAAAACAAACCAAGTTGTTTTGGCCATGTTGCGAACAACATTTTGGCACTCACCTGCAGACTGGCAATTTCGGAGCGACCAGCACGTCGCCAAACAATGCTCGCCGTTGGATTGGCATCTGCTACACAACGCAGGATCAGCGCATCCTTATCTTCTTCCAAGTCGATTTCCGGTGAGCCAATTAGACGTATTGTTGGTGCATCTAAAGAATTAATAGAACGTATTGGCATGAAACGGAATGAAACAAGAAATGAGAGAAAATTGCAGTTAATTTAATTGATTTACAAGCAGATTACTTTTTGACTGACTCGAAGCCAAATGAAATGATGGCACTGATGACTATGATGAAGACGATAATAATATAACAGATGATGAGTTTGTGCAGCATTATAGAAACGATGATGATGGTGATGAGGATGACACGAGCACGACAACAACTCAAGCAGAGTTGGATGCCAACTTTATTGAATTGTGGCAAATTGAAATGGGAAATGCAGGTATTGCTGCTAGCAGTAGCAACAAAAACACACACATACTCTGACTACAACTGACTTCTGTTGACTTCAACTGAAGTTTGCTTAAGAGAATTGTTAGGTAATTGCTGACAATTGTTAGTTTAATGAACCTAACTTAGATGTTTTGTTGGCCAAACAGCGTTACCTGTTGTGGAGTTTTTAGCAAATGAGAAGAGAAAAATCTGACAGTCTGGATAAAAAAATAACTATTATCAAAGTTTAAGGAACTTGAAGCAGCTTTCCAGCTTTATATAAAAAACTTTTATTTAAAAAAAAATAAAAAGTGTTGTTACGGCTTGGATTTTAGGTGACGATATAATAACATGTGAATAGGACAAAACGAAATTTTTAACTCAAACTGATGTAAATCAATCAGATAATATGCTGACAATAATAAAGTTGTTATCGATGACATATAAATATTGTCAGGTGGTTAATTTCTTACATATGATAGAAATTTTGAAATTGTAGAAACTTAAGTAAAGAAAAGGGATCAATTGTGCACTGTTTAGGATTATTATACAGCAATAACAAAATTTTGCACAAAAGTAGTTTCATTTTGATTCAAATGAACCTAGAAGAATCTCTTTAAAATCTCTAGGAGAAGCAATATAAAGAGGAAAAATACAAACGCGTTCCAATTTGTTTTGTTTTGGAATTATTTTGCTAAAAAGCTTTATTTTTTTATTTTGTTCGACTATGGTTTGAACCATAGCGTTCTCTCAACTTCTCTAGGCGCACCAAGAAGTTCATTTCTTTCCACAGGTATTTAACTTCGATCTGAGTCCTAGACCCTCCATGCTAACAAAAGGAGGTCGACCCTTCGATAATTTGCCCTTTAGCAAACTCATCATTACCGTCTTGTCAGGTCATCAGTAAATGACTGGATCAATGAAGAACCTTGCGGATCTCCACGGACAACATCTATTACTCTTCTCTTCTAAAGAAATAGCTCTGCCAAAGCTTAATTTCCCGGCATTCAATTTCCCTAGCCTGGTTAACACCGTATACTATGTCAAAAGCACCCATACAATCAATAAAAAGCCCCAAAACGTATTTGGAGCTACTCTCATTGACGGTGTCTCTAACGTATAGCCCAGCATACATGACCCAAAAGTCATGTACCAGTACCTTTCCAAGCAACTGAAGAAGACTGATGCCCCGGTAGGACCGAGGATGGCTCCTTAGCCAACCAAGTAACTTCAGGTACACAATCATCCCCTGCCATTTCCATACGCCAGGAAAGATGCTTTCGCTCAAGCACTTACCATACAAGGCTTCCCAATATTCAGCAATGACTTTCCAGATTATCTTTCCAGATTATCTCTTTGGCAATGGCTTTTACTTATCTCTCCAGTAAAACTATCAATACCAGTAAATTGTTCCCCCTTTATTTGCATCTTACCATACTATATATCACCACCTCCAATGCCGGAGGTTGAACCACTTCCCTGAAAAGAGAAGAGGTCTCACCATCTGTCCTCGGAAAAAATGTACAACAGAGTATGTTATACCGCTAATCTCAGTGGATCAACCCATGCATGTTCTCTTTTTCCCTGGACAAAATCCCCCCATTCTTGTTCTTTAATTAAGATTTACAATTCAATGTTATCTTTTAAGTGTTCTCTGTACGATTTAAGTCTGCATTTTTTCACGCTTTGATCTTGACATTCCAGAATGATATTCGTCGCCACACCAGAACCAACAAACCACCACCAGCTCACCACTGTTTATATATCCACTTATATTCTTCTGTTCAGATACCTGGTTTAACTACTGATAATTACTGGCATCATAATAAATTCAATGGACCGCCGAGGCCTACTCCGCTCAACTCTCGGTTAAGCTCAACCAACCTTACTATTGAATCGACGACGCTGGCGGACTTTGGGCGCATATATCCCACTCCATCCACACTGCTGCTGAAGAAGTCATTGGTTCTCGGCGTCCGCAACCTCGCAACCAATAATATGACCAGTAGTGTCGCGACACAACAGCAGCAAAATACGCCGCATATAAAAATATGCTGCAGTCAGCTGCGACGCAAGCCATGCTTGAAAACTACTGTGATAAGAGGAAGGAAGAGAGACGTAAAAAAAGAGAGCAAGAAAAGCGTGTGCGTGAAAGAATCGAGGTGTACCAGGGCAAGAAGGACACTCAAAAATTCGATCAGCAGGTTAAGCGTCTTTTACCCAAGGTTTCAAGCCCGGAGCATCCACTTCTAGAGATCAATGGTGATCTGGTTACAGATACGCAGTGTGCATTAAGATTATGGTCATTTTTGTAAACTACTTGTAGGCGACGATACCAACAATTTTGCAGCCCATTCATACCTTGGAGAATGCAGTTCGACACCACCAATCGACGATGATGAAGTGGAAATTCCACCACCTAGCTATGGTGAGGTTAAAATTGCTATCTAGCGACTCAAAAACAACAAAGCCGCAGGTGCTGAAGGCCTGGCTGCTGAATTGTTTAAAACAGGCGGTGGTGAATTTATAAGGTGCATGTATCCACTCATCAGCAAAATATGGCCTATACTTAGGAAAGGAGACCCGACAATCTGCGCCAACTACCGAAGTATCAGTCTTATTTCCACCGAATACAAGGTTTTTTCGAGCTTATTGTGTGAAAGATTGAAGCCACATACCAAAACTCTGATTGCACCTTTTCAGTGTGGCTATCGTCCTGGCATGTTCACCATAGACCGGATTACTACACTTTGCTTATTTCTGGGGAAACCCACCATCTCATTGTTAGTTATAAAACTATTTTCGATAGCCCGATTCGGGATTGCTTGCACGCAATAATGTCTGAGCTCGGTATACCTGCCAAGTTAATAAGATCTGCAGCATGGCGTTGAGCAATACGCACAGCTCCGTCTAGGTAGGTAATGACCTCTCCGTACCCTTTAATACCGAACGAATTTTTAGACAAGGTAACCCGCTACGATGCTGTCTCTCAATTTCTTCATGAAGACGATCCTAGGAAAGGCAGGTGTGCATCCATATGGTACCATATTCTACAAACCATATTCTACAAAGGAGTCCAGCTCCTTGCTTATGCTGATGTTATCGATATTATCGGCCGAATCAAGAGAAATGTAACTGCTGCTATAAAAAAGGAAGCACCCAAAGTGGGTTTAACGGTGAACGAGAGCAAAACAAAGTATATGCTGTTTGCAAATAGGAATGTGCGGCGTCTAGGCTCCTATGTTACAGCAGGCAAATATAATTTTGAAGTTATTAAGGAGTTTACATATGTACCTTGGCACCGCCATAAACATCAACAACAATGTCAGCCTCCATCGACAAAACTAACAATCTACAAGACGCTCTTCATACCTGTGCTTGTCTATGGCGCTGGGGCATGGGTGGTGTCGCAAACAGATGCAGCCGCTCTTGCGATATTCGAGAGGAAAGTTCTTCGCAAAATCTATGGTCCTGTTCGAGTTGGCGACGACTATCGCATTCGAATGAACCACGAACTGTACGAGCTCTATCAAGTTTTATTAAGTGCCCATTCAGGGGGAAAAACTTTTTTGCCGGAGAACTATCGTGGGTTAAGCCTTCGGGGAGTTTTATGCCAGCTATCGTTTGCTCAATGTCGGGAACTAGACAACGAGTCGGCGTGACGTTGCGCTTCGTACAACTAGGCTGGCCTAGTCCTATATACTAAAGATTTTTGATTGGTCTCGCTTCAGACCAATAAAGTTGAATTGAATTTAACCTCAAATTAAATGTTCACACATTGGTGCTATAGGTTTCAGATGAGTAAATTTTAATACACGAAAAGGTAAGCGGTATCTTACTATAGTAAGGTTAATTTTTAAAGCTTGTAAGCCTCGGGCACTGGTCATGTCCAGGAAAATAATTAATTTTATTTGGTGAATTCAGCCAATTGAATTCCGTTTGAAACAATGAAAATGAAGGGTATTCATTAGAAGATTTTTGAAGGATTTGAGAAGGCTACTCTTACCTAATAGATAAATATCGGCACACAATCGAATTAAACACTGCCGATTGTTTAAAAAAGAACATAAGTATGATTTTTTTATGGCACTGAGTCTTGAGAATGTTTATGTTGGGAATTGGTTTAAAAAAACCGTGACACTTTGCCATGGGGAAAGTAGAATTAAGCCGGAAGGCAGGTGTCTAAGCCCATCGACTTCTGTAAAATAACCTACAAAAGCATTTAATTACTAGGAAAATAATTCTTAACTACCCGGATAGCTCGAAATAAAGATACTACAAGGGTATTGTTAAGCTAAAAATTATCCGGGAAATGACCGATTACTCATGCTTTCGAGCTACCCTTTAAAGGCGCCATTTAAAGCTACGTGACCATGAAAAACTTGAAGACTTCTCGTTTTTTGACCATGAAATAAAATTAAATGATTGGTTAAGAGACAGTAAGGAGTTTTTCATTTGGACCAATAAAGGGACTGAGGCAATTTTGAAAAACATTTACTTTTTTTTCGTATTTTTTATCAAATAAAGGACAGTCAGGTTTAATATCTTTTTTCAATACTTTTTATTATTTAAATATCTGTATTTTGAGCAATGTATATTTTTGCTAAGTAAGTAAGAAAGTACGTTTTTGCTTTCGATAGCAAAAAACTACATTAAAAAATTCTACTGATACCTGATACTATACTACTGAGCCGTTATGGTGTCAGAAATTGAAAATAATAGAGAGTTATATCAGAATTGTTTGGTATAATTCACATTCAAATGTGAATTCTAAAGAGAAGATCGTATAGAATTCATGTTGATTCTGACTTTATTTTTAATGCTTCATGAAATGATGTTAAATTTTTAAACCTCTGCTTGATTTTCGTATGTAACTTTGATGAAACTATGTTTAAACTGCATCTTATTTTATGAGTTTTACTTACATTTGATATCCATGCGTGCCTCCACTGGCACCGATTTCGCCGTATAGGACTCATGATAGGCTAAACAGCGCAACATATCGCCATGACGCTCACGCATTGCTGGCACTTGAACCACCGAAGCAGCCGACCATGTGCGTGAGTTATCCGGTTCCGTAGCATTCACTTGTGGATGCAGCGAGGATATTTCTTGGTCACCTAAAAATCACAAAACCAAAAATCAATGCAAGCATTGTTGAAGCAACCAGACAAAAGGTACAACAAAAATTATGCATAAATGTGCTACATACCTAAATACCACTTGAGTGTTGCAGGCGGATTGCCGTAATGGGAAAGGCATTTGACAGTCGCCACGGAGCCCGAGTCGACGGTTATATTATGGCCAGGCGGTATATGTTGGCCTTCGTATTCAAGACGTGGTCGTTGTGGTGCAACTGTAAAAGGAAAGATATAAGCAGCATGATATATGAGCAAATTGCATGAGTGCAAGAGGGAAGAAAGGTTGGTAGATAATCATGTCATTATATGTGAGTAAAGTGCTCTTGTGGCGAGTGTCTGACAAATGCCGGGCAACACTTCCTCAGTTCATATCTCGAGTAGGTATTAATTAAGGCTAAGATGCTGCGGATGCAATGCGGCATCAGGTTTTGTCCTTAGCTTAATGGGTCGTCTTAATTGCTTGGATCAAAATACTCGAGCGTGTGTATTGTGCGTGGCCATATTGTATATTGCAACAAAGCATTAGTTCAGCTGCTTAGGCACTCATGCAGCACAATGGTTTTAGCTCTGTTCTACTTCTATAGTCTACCCTTCTCCCTCTCGCCTTAAATTGTTCGCACACAAAAACACTTGCGGTCACCTTGTTACGCTCACTTACCTCGTACAACTAATCGCACCGGTTGACTGGTTAGAGCATCCTGTGTTGTAAAATCACTGGCTGTCACCTGACATTCCCAGAGACCATCATCAAAGTCCAGCGTAGCTGAACGTATCCATAGCGAACAGTCACCGCCGATCTGCAATGGTGGCGGATGCAGATCCAAATGTAGGCCACCGCTGGAACTCGAAGGACGTGCGGCCCATTCGTATTTCTTGGCATAGATACCGACAGGCTGCAAAATGCAAATATAAGAACAGAAAAAAAAAATAATAAAAATGCGGATATAGTATGTGAAGGAAAGCAAGTGTGTAAAGTGAGTAGTAAGCAAATCATAGCATGTTGTTGGTCAACAGAGGATTTGCTTGTGTTGCGGCATGTTCTGCATGCTAATAAGTTATGCATGCCACACCACAGCGTTCTCTAAACAGCTCCCTAGGGCAGATATTTATTTGCATCACTGGGCGTCAGTTGGAGGAGTTGTGAGCAACGCATACTAAATGTATGTGTTTGGAATAAGATGGCTTGCTAATTGGAAATTAAATTACAATTAATGCTCGGAGCAAAGTTCAAACAGCAACGTCAACATCAACATCAACGTCGACACAAACTCGTATCTCTTGCCTCCTTTTACGTCTATTTGCTGCGTAGCAAGAGTCAATGAAAGTTTCCTTTCCACAAACACAACAATAACGTCAAACGAAAATAAGCTAAGTTAATTAAATGTAAATGCAAACGCAATGACTTGAATAACAACAACTACGGGTTTTGTGTTAAATTCTTTGCCAAGTATTTACATCGAATCTTTTGTCACTTGTTTTTGCTGTCTAAAGAAAACTTTGTCTTCCGTCTGTCTGTTTTTCTCTAACCTATCTAGTTATCCGCAATTAAATCCTATTAACTGAAACATATCGAATATACATACTTGGTGCTTTTGCTCTCTAAGGGCAAAGACAAGACTCTGAGAAAGAACGGGCAAAAAGAAAATGTATAGAATTTTTTTAAATATATAATTGGGGTATTCATGTCAGTGTGTTTGCTTATGCAGAGAGAATATTTGATTTCAACATCTAAAGACAAATGCTGTTAGTGATATGATTGTGCAAAAATTCAACATTTGGATTTAATAACCTTTCCGAAACTTGCTTAAATGCTTCACTTTGAGGGATAAGGCAGTTGGGTTTTATTAAATAGATTAAAGTTAAAGTTTAAAGTACCAATGTTCCTTAGTTCCTTAGTTATTGATGGAGCGTAAAATTTTTAAAAAATATTTAATAAACTACTACCAATTCTTTTTCTATACACTCAGAATTCCGTTTCTCGGAATATGATAAAAAAGGCATCATACTTAGAGAAAAATGGCATAGACTTTGCTCCAGAGAATGGTTTTCTCAAAATGCTATATATAATGCTATATATATATATATATATAATTATCTTTAAATGAGAATTTTTTTGTGCGAGAAAAATACTAATCATTAGGGGTATTCACGATTCAGTGCAGTTGCCAGTGTAGTTGTGGACTTGAGGACTTTTGCACTTTAGAAAAACCAAAAATACATATGTCAAAAATCTATACAATTACATTTTTACTTTAGCCTTAAACTTGATGACTTGAAGACGTGAGCAGTTGTGTAGTTGTGCACATTGAAAAATTTGACAGGTTTGAAATAGTGATGCAACATTTAAGAGTTGCCAATTACACTGATTTACAAATAACGAAAAGTTGTTTGTACTTTGAATGCCGCTATTCTTTTCTCATGTTAAATCGGTCGCTAAATAAAAAAGGTGTTAAACGATCTTCAATTCGCAGAACTATTGTCACCAGTTGAGGCAGTGGCGTTGGATTCTTTTAGGACGACTGTTTCTAGCTTCCTCGGGAACAATAAAAGTGAATCTTACGAGAAAATAGTCAACGAGTTGTTCAAGAACTATAAAAAAATGGGCGTAAATATGTCTCTGAAAATTCACTTTCTGCACTCCCATTTGCATTTTTTTCCGAAGAATCTCGGTAACGAGAGCGACGAACATGGGGAAAGATTCCAACAACAGATGAAAGCAATTGAGAATCGATACCAACGGATTTTGGGACGAAGGAATGATGAGTGACTATTGTTGGTTTTTCATCAGAGAAACCGATCCCAAATTAAATAAACGACAAAACAAGATTTCTAATCATTTTGAATTTCTGAATGATAAATAAAAATTATTTACAATGTAAATAACAATAAAAATGATTTAAGGGAACAATAAAAATTATAAATAATAATTATATACCATTTTAAATAATGTAAAAATAATGTAAATTATTAAAAGAACAATAAAAATGAAGAATATATGATTTTATAACAACAACCTTTAGTTCTCATTTTTTTTTTATGGCAATAAAATAAGTCCAAATGCATAAATTGATAATCACACAATTTTGGTGATTTCGTTCCATTGACACAACTTTTTCATTTCTCAATAGATTTTCTTCAACAATAGCTTAGTTTTTTTGGAAAAATAAAGGCTTTTAGTAAAAAATATCAAAAGTAACAAAATATTTTGATTTCTTAACGAAATTTGCAACTATTTTGTCTTTTTTTGGAAATTTTTGTGAAAAATAAACAAAATCCCCGAAATTTTAATTTATTCCGCCAAAACTAAAAGCTCTACCAAAAAATGATGTGTGAATTGTTTGTAAGGAATTTTATTAGCTTTTATTTGATATATCATTTGTTTGATTACTGTTGTTGGTTCTGGAGATATATGCAATTAAGTGGAACCAACTTTTTTTTTTCGTTGAAAACCCTACAGTGGGCAATATCTCGAAAACGGAGTGATAGATTTTTTTTTTCGGAATTAGCGACCGATTTTACATGAGAAAAGGATAGTGGCATTCAAAGTACAAACAACTTTTCGTTATTTGTAAACCAGTGTTATCAAAAACCCAGTTTGTGTGTTAACATTGCAACTTTTTATTATTGACACTATTTGTACAAGTTTGACCATCAGGTTCGTGTTCAATACACACAAAAATCCTCTGTGCACCGTTTTTCATTTTGGTAGAAAAGAATCAATATGAATAAATATTTAAAGTTATTACAGTGGTTGAATAGGATTCTAAGCGATAAAAAACCGAATACATTTTGTGTGCTGGTGAAGCCGATGACTGTAAAAACCCAAAAAATGCTAAAATATTATTTAAAACAAAAAATATCTTTAAGCTTAGATGAAGGTCTTAATGAAGAAGTAAACAGAAAGCGCAGCAAGCCTTTGCAGAATTAATGCAGACATTTTTAGAAATTTTCGACTTGAAAAGGAGTAGAAAAGTATTGCTTTGATAAACTGAGAAGAACGCACATTTAATTCTGTTTTGGTTTTGCTGTAGTTCTACTTATTAGCTTTTCAAAGTTAGTGATTTGAAGTAGTCCAGAGACTACTGATAAGTCGGAGTTGCTCTTGACAAAATCATGGTCTGGTCTGTTCGGTTTGCTCTGCAAAAAACTTTATTTCTATACTAAACTGTTAGATGTCAGGAATTATTTGGCTTAGCAGAAAATATAGAAATTACATCAAAGTAACATAATTATTTAGTTTTTGAAGTGAAACTTCTTTGGCGGCGAGTGAAATTTCAAGGGGTCTTATTCGTGACGCTAAGCTAACGTTTTCAATTCATATGAAAATTGTCAAAAAATGATAGCCGCTAGTGAGAATTGAACCCTGACCATCGTTGCTCTAGAGTCGGAATCTATACCTTAACGCCACGTAGGCGCATGATAAACAGGCAAACAAAATGTAATTAAAACTGAACGCATAACATACTGTCCGTAACATTACTTTTCATTCTACAAGTATGCACCGAATATATATTTCTTTAAGCTTCAAACGAAAATATTTAGGCACATCTAGTGGGAAAAAATTCTACTGCCTGTTCGCCGCATAATGAGCTTAAAGCTTTATTTGTTTCATTGGTTGTGATCAAAAACTTGACAGATGATTGAGAACATGCAAAAAACAGTTAATTCAATATAAAAATAAAAGCAAAAAGTGTTAAAAGTTCAATATTTAAGAGAATAGTTTTTGCCAGCCAAAAAACGTCTCAAAGCTAAGAAAAATAGCTAAAACAGGAGCAGAACAAGTTCGTGGATATAAAGTGCGAATGAGAGCTCTTAAGAACGCAGCCGCAGCTGGGTCTGCAACTAATGATGCAGGTAAGGTGATTGCAACATCGGCTGAGTTCCAAAATGCATTTTTACGATCCCCACAAAAACACACTGATGCTTTGTAAAAATGTATTTTGGAACTCAGCCATCATCTTAACAAAATTTTATAGCCAACCAAGTTGATACCAAGTTGATCAAAGTTCGCTGGTTTACGAGGCTCTCACTCAACATAGCAATTATTATGATCAGGAAGCAGGAGGTAATAATCAACAAGATTTGCCTCTTCTTTCGGGTGCTCCTTCAACGATTACTATGCAAATGCAATCTAGCATTCAAAAAGTGACAATGTTGAGAACACATTCGAAAGCAACTAAAACACCAACTGAACAAAAACAAGTAAAGAAAGTCTAAAGTCGGTCTAGGCCGACTATGAAATACCCTAAACCTACTTTATAAAAACAAAAAAATTTTTATTGTAAATGGGCGTCTCCGTGGGCGGATGAAGCCTTTATTTTATATGCATTTAAATGTTGATGAAAAATTTACACATACCAAATTGTATTCCTGTAGCTCACAGTTAACGCCTTTTTTATGCTGTCGCTGTGGGAGGTGGGCGTGTTCATGGACGGACTACTCCCAATTTTCGAACACACCTTAGTTTTGGTATAAAATACATACATACCAAATTTAATTTCACTTTGACAAACACAACCTTTTGTATTGAGTTTTAAACTTTTTGGGTTGTATGGGAGGTAGGCGTGTTCGTAGTCGGATGACGTCCATTTTTCAAAACCATCTTTGTCTTGTCATAAGAAACATACGTGCCAAATTTTAGCTCTGTTGGTCAAACAGAGGCTTATTTATTGCGTTTTCAATTTTTGGGTTGTATAGGATGTGGGCGTGTCCATGAGCTGATGACACCCATTTTTCAGAGACATCTTTGTGTTGATATAAAACACATACACACCAAATTTTATTGTTGTAGGTTACCTATGAGCTTATTTATACAGTTTCCAATTTTTGCGTTGTATGGGAGGTAGGCGTGTCTGTAGGCGGATGATGTCCAATTTTCAAAATCATCTTTGCTTTATTATAGAAAACATACGTGCCAAATTTTATTACTGTGAGTAAAACAGAGACTTATTTATTGTGTTTTCAAGTTTTGGGTTGTATGGGAGGTAGGCGTGTCCGTAAGCGGATAATACCCAATTTTCAAAGACATCTTTGTGTCGGAACAAAACACATACATACCAAATTTTATTGTTGTAGGCTTATTATGAGCTGAGTTATGCAGTTTTCAATTTTTGCATTGTATGGGAGGTAGGCGTGTCTTTGGGCGGATGATGTCCAATTTTCACAACCATCTTTGTTTTATTATAGAAAACATACGTGCCACATTTTATTACTGTGAGTAAAACAGAGACTTATTTATTGTGTTTTCAAGTTTTGGGTTGTATGGGAGGTAGGCGTGTTCGTAGTCGGATGACGTCCATTTTTCAAAACCATCTTTGTCTTGTCATAAGAAACATACGTGCCAAATTGTAGCTCTGTTGGTCAAACAGAGGCTTATTTATTGCGTTTTCAATTTTTGGGTTGTATTGGATGTGGGCGTGTCCATGAGCTGATGACACCCATTTTTCAAAGACATCTTTGTGTTGATATAAAACACATACAGACCAAAATTTATTGTTGTAGGTTACCTATGAGCTTATTTATACAGTTTCCAATTTTTGCGTTGTATGGGAGGTAGGCGTGTCTGTAAAACAGAGGCTTATTTATTGCGTTTTCAATTTTTGGGTTGTATGGGAGGTGGGCGTGTCCGTAAGCGGATGACGTCCATTTTTCAAAGACATCTTTGTGTTGATATAAAACACATACATATCAAATTTTATTGTTGTAGGCTGATTATGAGCTGAGTTATGCAGTTTGCAATTTTCGCGTTGTATGGGAGGTAGGCGTGTCCGTAGGCGGATGATGTCCATTTTTCAAAACCGTCTTTGTTTTGCCATAACAAACATATGTGCCAAATTTTAGCTCTGTAGGTTAAACAGAGGCTTATTTATTGCGTTGTCAATTTTTGGGTTGTATGGGAGGTGGGCGTGTCCATGAGCTGATGACACCCATTTTTCAAAGACATCTTTGTGTTGATATAAAACACATACAGACCAAATTTTATTGTTGTAGGGTAATTATAAGCTGAGTTATGCAGTTTTCAATTTTCGCGTTGTACGGGAGGTAGGCGTGTCCGTGGGCGGATTCCAAAAATATTCAATAGTGCAGATCCTTGGGTCCATGTGACCATGTGTACCAAGTTTCATCCAATTATCTCAACTCCTTCTTCTTATCCTGTGTATACGGACAACACACAGACGGACAGACGGACGGACGGACATGGATAGCTCAACTCACGTGGTGACGCTGATCAAGAATATATATACTTTTCTATACCGGACTCGCTTCGTTCTATGCGTTACAAACGTTTGCACAAAGTTAATATACCGTGACCTTTCAGGTTTAGGGTATAAATAGACATTGTTCTCTTAACATTATTTAAAGCATAAAAAATTTAAATAAATCAGAAAATAAACACATAAAAGCCCCCTGAAACTTTTTTCTGGGTGCGCGTCTGTTCCTCATTAATCAACATTATTTATAAAAAATTTCAAGTCAATTACAATGTATTAAATATTTATTTGAAATCGATAGATTTTTGAACAAGCCAAACAATTTTGTGGCATTGTTGCAATAATTGAAATATTTAACTGCCAGCTGCATTTTGTAATTTCAATCAAAACATAGGCTGGCAACAAGAGAATTCGTCCATCGTCAGCATTGGACTTGTTTGTTGTTGTCAGAGTTCAGACTACATTGACAGACCACAATATGACATTTTAATAAATTTCTGAAAAATAAATGTGCTTTCCACAAAACATGCTGTCATTTTTTAATGTCAGTCGGATAGTAAGTGACACTTGTTAGCATTACCTACTGTATGACTTGAACGTGCCAACAGGCAGAGTGGGTCATATGGTATTGGGCAGTATGGTATTGGGCAGTATGATAGTTGGTTACATTTAGCCAGTGCTGGTCTGACAGGTGGCCTGACAGTATGCTGGTCAGCAGGAAAAGTGGTACAAAGCTAGAAGAAGCAGCACATGTCAGACTTTTTGCCTCTGCTGTCATGTTATTAGGTTGTGTGGTTTTTTCCGTTTTTGTATTTTACATTTTTATTGCTTCCTTGTTGCAAAATCAGTAAAAATTAGTTGATGTGTTTTTGTGTCCAATTTTTTGTGTTTTTGTTTTTTTTTTTTTTTGCCAGTTTTCAGCATGTTGACTGATTGTCTGTCAAATTCAGGGGCACAAACTTTAATTTGTTTTCTCAACCAATGCTTGAGTTATGCTCGTTTGTGTATCAGAAGTTGTCTCATTGTCAGGGTTGAGCTTTCAGATGACAAGGGAAAATATTGAAAAATATCAGAACAAAAACAACATAAACAATAACCATCACCACAACAGCAATAACAAGAAGAATAACAGCAAAAATATAAACTGAATTTCAATTTTGACAAGCTCAAACGCATAGCAATTGGCTGCTCTACGCCAGTCCAACCAAGCTGCTCTATACTGAAAATGCTCTATACTGAATCAAGTAAATGTTTGTATGTGTCGACATGTGGCTTGATCCTTTTCATTCTGTCCTGGTTAACTTTTATGCATACTTAGCAGGCATAATATTTTGCCTTTCAGCCCCTTTTTGACTTTCTTTCATATTATGTTGTTTCGCAATCATCAACTCGTTGTGTGTCACTGTTAGTATGTGTGTGTGTGCATGTGTTTGCCTGTGTTGAAGTAATCCACCTGCCTTAACCACATTCATTTTCGAAGGATATTGCAAATGTAGTTGTCCTTGTGTCATGTTCTCTTTTAACTTTTATTCTGATATTCTTCATCATATAAAGTTGTTAACATTATACGTTGTTGTTGTTGTTAAGTTATTGTTGTTGCTGCTCTTGTTGCGGTTGTTCTCATACAATTTTAATTTTTAACATTGTAGAAAAGTCATGAACACATGAAATAAACGTCATTTCCGTCGAAGCGGCACGTTGTTGTTTTATTTTTGCACTCAACGAAGAACGAAGTGCTGCTATGTATGAATTTACAGTGTTACACAGCGAAAAACGAGTTGATTTTCTTTGCATTGATATTTACAAGCAGCAAAGTAGTTAAATTCTTTAAATAATTTAAAATTTCAAGCAATAAACTGTTATTTTATGTGAAGAGAAAAGAGCTTTACTCTTTCGAAAAAACGCTGAAGTTTTTCGGATGACGTCATATTCTGTGACGAGACAAAAATCATGCTTTATTATAATGATGGGCGCAATAAGGTGTGATGTTAGCCCTTAAAAGCTTGCAAATAATGGTTTTGATTACATATGTAGCAAAGGAGTAGATGATTTGGTCTTTGTCGAAAACATGATGGACATGATGATTTTTAGAATACTGCCAACAATTTTGGGTTCGACAAGCATTTCAAATGAAACTGCGGAAAAGTTATGGGTACTTCAGCCCAAAATATCGCCATGAATCAGAGGTCTGGAGAATTTTTTGTCACGCGCTTTATACCACCAGCCAATGTGTATTATTGCCAATGTGTTAATTCAAAAAATTGTCCCAATGCGAATTATTGCCATACAAATCAAGTGTTGGCAATAATTCACACGACGTATTGCCACCAGATCAATAATTGGTCAATTACCCAACTCCTATACAACTCACTGAAGTCAACCCTGTATACTAGGACGTTTTAGGTGTTGACGCCCTTGAACTGACCGGTCTTTTTAAAAGCATGACATTTTTGACGGGGTAACATGAGCACACCTTTAATGTCAGATCGATTTAGATTGCGTTACAGTGTCGTAAATAAAACAGCTTTTGGCATTGCTTTAAAAATGTATAAACAAGAATTTCGTGGCCTATCACGCTATAGACATTTCTTCAAAAGTTTTGTTGAAAAGTTTCAATGGTTGTATGTTATATTGCTTGTTCGTGGAATACTTGTTTGAATATCAAAACATCTCCTACTGCAGTGCTTGATTTGAAATGCTATGACAGGAGGTAGAAAGTATTGGAAAGCTTAATAATTGAATTCCAAGTTATTTTTGTTATGCTAGTTCAGCTCTTTTATACACATCTACGGACAGTAAATGACACTCTTATCAATATAAATTAACAAGTAAAGAAACCCTTAAGTCGGTCAAGCCCGGCTATTGAATACCCTTAACCTTCTATCATATTAAACATATATTAATATACTTAAACAAACATAAATAAATACATACAAACATACAGTTTTTAACAGTCTTACTAATGTGGGTTGTATGGGAGTACGGCGTGTTCGTGCGCGGCAGTGATGCTACAAGAGATTTTCAAAATGTACCTTTTTAATCGAGAAAAACGTACGAAAAAAAAGAAAAGAAAATAAGGAAGCTTAAAATCAGTTAAAAAACTTGGGTGTTTTAGATATAGTTTAATATAGTTTGACTACGTTATTTCAAAAATTGTATTTAATGAGCTTAAATTCATAGCATACGCGCTCTTTTATGGCATGCAAATAAGAAAATAATGGACTTATAGGAATATAAAACAGAAAATTTACAAATCGAAAATGTACCTTTTGAAAAAAAAGCGTACTTTAGTACTCACAGTACTGAAAGTGTACCCCAAAAGGGACAATTGTAACGCATTTAGCATCATACATACCAAATTTCACAAGAACACTCTCAAGACTTTGATACAGGTTTGCTGCAAATTTCATTATGATTGGCTAAGCGGTTTCAGAGTCTACTTGTAACATACACACATTATTAGTATACCCTATATCTGAAAGGTCAAGGTATATTAACTTTGTGCAAACGCATAGAACGAAGCGACTCCGGTATAGAAAAGTATTTATATTCTTGATCAGGGTCACCTCGTGAGTCGAGTTATCCATGTCCGTCCGTCCGTTATTCAGTCTGTGTGTTGTCCGTAAACACAGGATAAGAAGAAGGAGTTGAGATATTTAGATGAAACTCGGTACAGACGCTCTCATGGGTTCAAGGACGGGCCTCCCATACAACTCAAAAATTAATGACTGCATAAATAAGCTCATAATTAACCTACAACAATAATATTAGGTATGTACGTATTTTTTATCAAAACAAAAATGTCTTCAAAAAATGGGTGTCATCCGCCCACGGACACGCCCACCTCCCATACAATACACATATTGAAAACTCAATAAATAAGCTTCTGTCTAATCTAGAGAGATAAAATTTCGTTCGAATCCTTTTTTTAACAAACCGAAAATGTTTTTGAGAAAAAGCTGTCATACACGCCCACGGAAACGCTCACCTCCCGTAAAACCAAAAAATTCAAAACTCAATAAATAAGCTTATGTTGAACCTAAAAAAAAAAAAAAAACAAATTGGCCATTTCAGCCCTTGAAAGGACTTTGACCGAGCTTCTTATGATCAATTATGTTGTGTGTGTTATTAAATGTTTGCACACAATTGACCGAGAACTGGACCTACATGTTTTATGCCGACTCCGAACGGCTAAAGTTTATGTTCTCAAGAAGCTTTACATGGCATTATTTACTCTCTGAGGTTTGCCATTGTCTGCAGAGAGGTGGTGACCGATCAGAAAAATTTTTTATTGAAAAAAACTTTTCGCCGCGGCTGGGGATCGAACCCGGGCTCCGAGCATGCTAAGCCACACACTTAACCTGCATGCCACGGTCATCACATTATGTTGAACCTAGAGAGATAAAATTTGGTTCTTATGTTTTTTATAACAAAACGAAGACGTTTTTTTAGAAATGGGATTTATCCGCTCACGGACACGCCCACCTCCCATACAATGCAAAAATTGAAAACTCAATAAATGAGCTTTTGTTTAACCTATAAAAATAAATTTTTGTATGCATGTATTTTTTATCAAAACAAAGATGTTTTCAAAAAATGGGTGTCACTTGCACACGGACACGCCCACCTCCCATATAACCAAAAAATTTTAAACTCAATACATAAGGTTATGTTGTTTCGTATGTTTTTTTAAAACAAAACAAAGAAGTTTTTGAGAAATGTGTGTCATCCGCCCATGGACACCTCCCATACAAGCCAAAATTTGAAAAGCCAATAAATAAGCTTATGCTTGTTTTACAGAGATAAAATTCGGTACGTATGTTTTTTATAAAAAAAAAACGGAGATATTTCGAAAAATAGGCGTCATCCACCCACGGACACGCCTACCACCGATATAACCTAAAAAATTTAAAACTTCATAAATAAACTTATGTTTAACCTACAGAGATAAAATTTGGTATGTATGTAGTTACGTATGTATGTAGTTATGTACGTAGTTTTATACCAAAACTACGATGTGTTAAAAAATTGGGCGTAATCCATCAACGAACACGCCTACCTCCCACATAACCCACAATAGCGAAAACACTCTTAAGGCATTAACATGTGAGCTACAGGAATAAAACGTGGTATTTGCAAATTTTTCATCAAAACTTAAATGCAAATAAAATATGGGCTTCATCCGCTAACGGACACGCCCATTTTCAGTGATATTATTGTATTTTCAAAAAGTAGGTTTAGGGTATTTCATAGTTGGGCTAGACCAATTATTATAATTATTATTATTATAACTAGTATACTATGTGTGTACATAATTCCGTAACATGTGAGTGCGGAACGCTTGATTTTTTTTTTGATAAATTTCATAGCATATTTTTAGGAATTTTTTGTTTTGTGTTATAGTATATTATATTACTATAACATAATTCCGTAGAATGTGAGTGCGGAACGCTTGATTTTTTTTGAAAAATTTCATAGCATATTTTTAGGCATTTTTTTTTTGTGATTGAAACTTCAAAAACTTTTTATATATTCTTCATTTTGAAATTTTCAGTTTAAAAAAAAAAAATTTATACTTATGTCGTTGTACCTACTATAGTTTCCGTTTGAACTTTAATCAATTTTATCAATATTTGGAACTAAAAATTGTTATTGCATAATAAAATTGAATATATGACTATCGCTGATTTCTAATACAGCTTAAAGAAAATCAATACATCATTTTTTTTTTTTTCTTTACTAAAATCGAACTTGTATATAAAATAGGGAAGAACTTTATAACATAATTCCGTAAAATGTGAGTGCGGAACGCTTGATGTTTGAAAAATTTCATAGCATATTTTTTGGCATTTTTATTTTGTGATATATTGAAACTTCAAAAAATTTTATATATGTATTTATTTATTTTGAAATTTTCAGTTTTACAAAAAATTTTTAAACTTATTTCGGCGTACCTTCTATAGTTTCCGCTTTTACTTAAAAGTATTTTATAAACATTTGGAACTAAAAATCGTTATTTGTACAACTAAAAATCGAAAATGTGACCAACGCTCGAATTCGAATTCAGCTTAAAACAAAAATCAATATTTCATATTTTTTCCTTTATTAGAACCGGGCCCGTTATTTTTGACGGGAAAGAACTAGTGCAGACGGGAAAGAACTAAAAATTGCAGAAAATTTTTTAAAAGTACACGCTATAATGTACAAAAGGTTTTAATAAATTTGCTCCATCCATATTCTTAAAAAAAATTCGCAAGCACACTGTTTTTTTTATGCTGAAACCCTAACCCCACCTTTAAAGTTACTAAGTGGCCATATCATACTTACTTACTTAGGTGGCCATGACAACCCGTTGACGGGTTACGGCCGACTTCATCAGGTCTCGCCAGGCGTCTCTGCTTCGCGCGCGCCGTCTCCAATCTCTTTCACCAAGCGCGGTAAGGGCTTCCTCGGCCTGGTCAATCCATCGGAGGCATGGCCTTCCTCTTCGTCGTCGACCCTCGGCTTTCGCCTCAAACACCTTTTTCGCTGGAGCTTCTTCATCCATACGAAAGACATGACCCAGCCAACGTAGTCGCTGAATTGTTATACGCTGGACTATGTCAATGTCGTCGTAGAGCTCGTACAGTTCGTGGTTCATTCGAATGCGATAGTCGTCGCCAACTCGAACAGGACCAAAGATTTTGCGAAGAACTTTCCTCTCGAACACCCCAAGAGCGGCTGCATCTGCTTGCGATACCACCCATGCTTCAGCGCCATAGAGAAGCACAGGTATGATGAGCGTCTTGTAGAGTGTTAGTTTTGTCGATCGAGAGAGGGCTCTGGAACCTAATTGCTTACTTAGCCCGTAGTAGCACCTATTAGCAATTGTTGTTCTTCGCTTTATCTCCAGGCTGACATTGTTGTTGCTGTTTACGGCGGTGCCAAGGTAAGTAAACTCCTTGACAACTTCAAAGTTATATTTGCCTGCTGTAACATGGGAGCCTAGACGCCGCACTTCCCTATTTGCAGACAGCATATACTTTGTTTTGCCCTCGTTCACCGTCAAACCCACTTTGGCTGATTCCTTTTCGATAGCGGCGAAAGCAGCGGTTACATCTCTCTTGGTTCTGCCGATAATATCGATATCGTCAGCATACGCAAGGAGCTGGACACCTTTGTAGAAAATGGTGCCATTTCGATGTACACCTGCCTTTCGTAGGATCCCCTCCATGATGAAATTGAAGAGATCGCATGATAGCGGGTCGCCTTGTCTGAAACCTCGTTCGGTATTAAAGGTTTCGGAGAGGTCATTTCCTACCTTGACGGAGCTGCATGTATTGCTCAACGTCATCTTGCAGAGCCTAATCAACTTTGCAGGTATACCGAACTCAGACATTGTTGCGTACAGGCAATCCCGAATCGGGCTATCGAACGCAGCTTTGTAATCAACAAAGAGATGATGGGTGTCGATTTGGTTTTCGTGGGTTTTTTCCAGGATTTGGCGTAGTGTAAAAATCTGGTCTATGGTGGACTTGCCAGGACGAAAGCCACACTGATAAGGTCCAATCAGTGTTTTGGTATGCGGCTTCAATCTTTCACACAATACGCTCGAAAGAACCTTATCATGTGGCCATATCATGCTACTAGAAAATTGGAACGGGCATTGGAAACGGGGTATTGTTAGTAACTTTAAAACTCTATAGACTTGCCGTTACTACTTTACAGTTCAGACTCTCGGACTTTCACAGAGCTTCAAATTATCAAATTTTGTTGAGTGTATTATTAAATTTTTGTACACAATTGACCGAGAACTGGACCTACATGGATTTTACCGACTTCGAATGCCTAGAGTTCAAGTTCTTAAAAAGCTTTACATGGCATTTTTTATTCTCTGAGGTTTGCCATGTACTGCAGAGAGGTGCCGGCCAATCAGATGAATATATTTCTTTTGCAAAAACTTTGCGTCTGACCGTGTTGCCTCGCACACTTAGTAATATTTTCTCGCACACAAGCAAATGTGTAATATTTTCTTCGAAATAAATCCATACACAAATTAAAAATGTATAGATATTTATTAAAAATTGTTACTAAGGTCTCTAAGTCTTCACTGCCCTATTGTCGACCATCAATATCGCAGTGGAGCATGGAGTCGGTTTTCGGAAATTTTTTTTTAAAATTCATAGTCCACATATATCCCACAGCAAACTTTCGTTAGCTGGATAAGGTTAAACTCTAAGAAAACTGTAGGATTAAAAAAATATGTAGACTACTATTGATCGATCTTTTTTTTAAGTCCTGGGATCGACAAAACCCCGAAAATTGACATCCCTTCTTTCTACACATTCGGTGACAGAGAACTGTGCTTAGTTTTAATAACATTGGGTAATTGGCTATTGGTAATTTTCGAAGAAATTTTTAGTATACTATCCTTATGTATGCCCAAAATTTCACCACATTGAATTTAATCACAATTTGAGCAAAACATCGTGTGGCACCGTGGCATTTTGAATTAAAAAAGCAGTACCAAATGTTGAAATACCTCAACCTAAAAAAAAAATTATACACTTTACCTTTATATGCATGACCTCAGCGATTTTCTTAATTATTTTTTTCACTTTTGCGTCAGTGAAGATTTAAAAGACAGTTTCGGATTCTGAAAATATATTTATATACCTTAACGAAATGTCATAAAACATAAAACAAACATAAAAATGTGATAGATGAGCTTTTAAAATGAGTCATGTTTATTTTCTGGTGTTGACACATTTTTAAGAATACCGGGTCTCTTAAGCCCATATAGTATACATCGTTTCACTACATAGAGAGGAAAATCTCATTAAACAAATTCGAACAGATTTTACTAATTTTAATATTAACGAAAGTGTATTTGATTTTAAGCTAATATTTTTTTTCTTTTAACTTTTTTTTTTAAATATGAAGCAAGTTTTATTTCATTTGCGTTTCACTGTAAGCGTTCATAAGTGACTGCTGCATTCTAAAGATAAAGCAAAAAAACAAAAATAAATAAAAATAAAAAATAAAAGTACAACAAAAGCACAGACAACCGTGATTTACAAGATGGTTTGGCTTTTTGAATTGCAAATATTGTTGGTTTGACTCGATGTATCTACTAGAAACAAGATGTTTCTGCTGTGTTGTTATTGCTATTTTTGTATTTGTTTTTTTTTTTTTTATTATTATGCTGCTTGTTATGACTGTTGCTGATTGTTGTTCGGGGGTTTTTTCTTTTGATTTTCGTCTTTATTAATATTTTTTTACTGCTGTGTTGTGGTTTCAATACTGCACATAAAAGAAAGTTTGCCAAAAATAAAACACGAGTGGGTTGAAAGTTAAGCAAAGTAACAAGAACAATAATAATAACAGTAATAATAATAATAATAATAAAATTAATACTAAAAATATAAAAGAAAGTAATAATAACCAAAACAGCACATAAGCAGTAAGAAGAAAAAAAAAAAAAAATAAATTTGCTGTGTAGGCGAATAAAAATACATACGCACAAGATATTAAAGCTGTGTATGTGCTTTACATAAATATTGAAGTTATTTGCTTATGATTCACAAACATATGCATTTTTCTTGCACACACACACACTCACATTGCTTGCATATCAACACACTTGCATGCATACTTGGCTTACATATGCAAATTAAAATGATTGCCAAACAAAATCAACTTCAGTCTATCTGAGCATCTGCATCAGAAACAGGATGTTGGCCAAGAAGTTCTGTCAAACGCTTGTATGTATGTGTGTTTGCATGTTTGTGACTTTGTGTGCGTGTACATTGTAAATGGAATAAAATAAGTTGGAAATTGGTGTGAAAACCATAATGAATGTGTGAGTTTGGGTGGTCTTATGTCTATAAATCGTATTTGCATGAATGTGTGTGTGTGTGTGTGTCTGTGTGTGTTTTTATTATGCATTTTCTTAGTTATACACCACAACTAAAGATAAGGATAATTGAACTAGGGTCTTGTTATTGTTTCTCCTTCAAGGCTTCATTTCTTGGAATACTTATGTTAGCAGCACCTTGCATACCATAAGAGCAGCAAGTCATTCATAAACAGGGTGCATTATTAGTGCATTGACTTACAGTCTGGAGATTTTCTTAAAAATTTGTCATTTCTTTATATATGTATAAAAAAATCTCAGAGGTACAAAGAAAACAATCGAAAAACGTGTTAAGTTTGTTGTAAATTATTTTTATAAGATTTGCTTTTGTTGAACTTCGAATTTTTTTAAAATAAATAGATCTTAAGTACAAATTAAATAAGATTTTAACAAGGTTTCTTGAGAATATAAAACATAACTTTCCAGGAGAAGCGAAAAATTAAACCCTTTACTCGGAAACCATTAAAATATGTTTTTGAAGTATTTCAGCGAATTCCGCATTGGGCCAGTTTTCATACTGAGTGTTATTTATGCTTTTGAAGGCTGAATAAAATTTAAGAAATGCAGCAATGTTTGCAGCAAACAAAAAATTTTAGTTTCTTAGTCATTTTGTCAATTATCTAAAGCATTTCTTGAAAATTTGCCAGCATAAATTTTTTTTGTTTTTTAAATTTTCATACAAAAAACTTATACAAATTAGTTGTATAAATCTGTTTATATATAAATAATTTATCGCTTACATAAAATGTGATAAATCCACTGACAAAACTTTATTGGGTTATCCAAGCATCAAACTGTCGAAGTCCTTGTGTAATGTTGCAAAAGCATTTTAGTAGTTTTACTTAAGTATTTTTCTTAGTGTAGTTCGGAAAGCCTTGGAATTTGGATTCGATCTCACTTTACACATGATGTTCCACTGGTAACATTTTCTGGGCATTTCATGAGGGGCGCGTCACTTTTTTAGCAGCGCTCAGCGGAAAGGGACATTGGAAAAGGGGGGCGTGATTCCGCACACATAAGCCAAATTTTGTATACAGAATAGCTATGAAAGTAAATGTCACAGAACCTTAAGACTTAAAATCAAAGCCGGGAGTGCTGCTCCACCCAAACAAACGAAATTTTTTATATCGAATATCTTTGTGAATTAACATAACAGGAAATTGAAACTAAGAATAGAGTTACTATTTGTTGATGTTCTGCTGCTTCTAAACTGGAACCGGGATTGGACAATGAGCGTCAAACTAAGAGTCTTCTAAGAATGTTGCATATGCTTTTTATTTTCCAATGTAATAGCCGTAAATGGCATGAACAAAAAATATCACAATTATCAACACCAAAACTTAATCTAAATTGATTTATTAATCTACTCGACATTCGAAATTTAATAATATTTGAATCATTCGCAGGATTTTTGAGTCATTAAATCACTACTGAAAAATTATCTTCGTTAAATTCGAAGTTAATAAATCGTCTCTTTTCTTTACAAAAAGCAACCAACAAAGAGAAATTTCCTTTTATTCGCAACCGAGTCAAAGGAATACTTAGCGATCATTGATGGTGATAATTTATTTTTATGTAGTTTGGAGCAAATATAGTTCTTATTTGGTTTTGCGGTAATTGTGCTTATAAATTTTTTAAAGTTAGTGAACATCAGATGCAGCAGATTCATCAAAGAAGAGTTCCTTTAGGGACAATTACCGTTTCAGTGACAACTCAGTAACAATTGAATAGTAAGATAGGCGTTTGTTCTCTAAAGAACTTTGTTTTTGGTGTAATATTTTAGCAACGTGTAGCAGCAGATTTTATTTAAAAACCATTAAAAAAATTTTATATTCGACTAGGCCAAGGTCAATATAATACTCTCAAAGCCGTGTTGAAATATATTATAATTTATTAAGGTTTTGTTATTTGTGGAATACGTTGATGACGACACTTTCTATGGGAGGTAGGGAAAGCATTCCAAATAATTTGCTGAATTAAAGCTTATGTGACAAACTTTTAGGAAAATTAGGAAAATTTATTAGGTTTTATAATTTATTAGTATTCATTAGGAGTATTCATTAGTTTTAGGAAAAAATTTTAAATACTCAGATTTGGCCATCACAGCCCGTGGTCGAATTAAGTTGGGACATAACATTCGCGGCAGAGAAAACAGATCTTTTTTTTTTAAGTTCATAACTCAGTCAAAAACAAAAATGTTTTCAAAATTTTTTTTTATTATTGTAGAGAATTGAAGAAATTACAAGAAAAAATAAACATTAAAAAAAAAATATTTTTCACTCCGACATGGTTTTATAGAGCTCCAAACTGGCGGCAGAGAAAAAGCGGGGCCTCGTGGTTGCAGCCCACGATAAAGAAATAAATAAAATTTCCAGCAAAGAAATAAAATTTCCGTCGTAGGATGAAAATCAAATGGTACAGTACGGATCAAATGGTACAGTACGTTATTGAGACATGGTGTGTGTCTGTGGAAAGCAAGACACGGACTAAAACCCGTTCGATATTAATTGCATTTTGTTGCTCATTTGTCAAATGCCTATGTGGCGTAGTAATAGAGCTTCTGACACTTATGAGATGCTCAATAGCGAGACTGGCGACGATAATTTTTTTAAAATTTTCATATGAATTCAAAACGTTAGCCTAGCGCACAGTGTGAAATATACGGATTCTAGCGGAACTTAATTATAAAAATTATGTTGGTCTTCCCTGGAAAAAATTGTTTTTTTCAGCTCTTAATAATCCAAACCGTTTGTTTTTGCATAATATTGCTATGTATTTGCAATATATATTTTGCCACAAGTGATCAAAGTCAAGGTTTACTATCAAAAAATCAGATACGGATTTTTTTTTATTTCTTGTAACAATTATGGAATATTCTTGTTTCTAATCCATTGCAATTGTGAAAAAAGGTTATAAGTATTTAGAATCTAAAATATTTACACTTTACGCGTTAATAAGTAGATTATATTTTTTTCCATTTTTTTATACTTTTTCGCTTGTTTCCTTCTCAGGTTAAAAAAAAAAAATATATAAGCATGTTTACACTTTGGACAGAGTTTTAAAATTGTAGACACGTGTAGACAAGATCTTTTTTTCATTTCCTGTTTTTTTGAGTATTTTAAAACCAGAACCAAAGGTAATCTCGTGCTTCTTTTTGCCACTCCGGATATATTTTTTTTTAATTTCTGTATTTGAGAAAAATCTTATCAGATAACGATTAAAGTTTATTTATGCTGTAAGCAAAGAATACTTAAATCATTAAAAAATATTTAAAACGCTAAAATTTTTGGGAAGAAAGGAAATTTTTGGTATATTCTTTATTCTCTTATATCATCATTGTATAAGGAAATAAAAAACTGAAAATTTGCATTGCTATAACAAAAAAATTATATTTCCTGTCAAATTAGGTAACAGTGGGTGCAGATCAGTAAGATTTGGAATTAAGTTCCGCTAGAATGCGAAAATTTCACACTGTGTAGCGTCACGAATAAGAGACCTTGAAATTTCACTCGCCGCCAAAGAAGTTTCACTTCAAAAAAATTTCATCAAAAAATGAACCCGCAGTACGAAAAACATGGTTTCGAGATAAGCGCGTTCAAAGTTTGTGAACAAAGAAAAATAAAAATGCGCTCTTATTAATTCAGCTGTAACTTGAACCTTTAGGAATTTTTCCATGAATTTTCTTAGAATCTTAAGAATACTTACTAAAATGCAAAATTATAAAAAAAATATATTTAAAAAAACGGCCAATGTCATGTCCACCTTAAGGCCAACTTCTCAAGCTTTCGCTTGATGCCTCTGAATTGTGCACACCCTCTGCAATCTGTTTCACTAATCGCGGCTAGGGTTCCCTCGGCCTGTTCGAACAATCGAGGCATAGTCTTCTTCATCCATACTATTAGAGATACCCATAAGTTATCATTTATTTAGTGGTAACCAAAGAAACGAAACGCAGTTATTTCGGAGACAATTTAAAAAACAACTAGTTTATTTCTAGTGAGACTGCTAGACTGCTCATATGACTGCTCATGTCATATGACACCGAAATAGATTTTAGCAGTATTTTATGCTGGAATGCTAAGTTAAGTTTGCTTATAAGACATGTGCATTAGAGTGGGTCGGCCTCCATACAAAAAAAAAAAGTTTGAAAAAACCACCCTATATTTTAAAGTTGATCTCGAGATGATTTCGAAAGCAAAAAAAATTTTTTTTTTGGACCACCGGAAAAACAGCCAAAATGGTCTTTTTTGCATAACTTAAGCATTACATGTCAGATCTTAAAAAATTATGTGTCGTTGAAAAGGGCTTTACGAGCACTACAATGTCTTCTCAGGACATTTTTATTTTTGAGGTCATATTCAACTAGTAAGCCCCATTAGCCCAATTTATCCCCCTTAAATTTCTTTTTTTTCCCCCATATAATTAAACTCCTTCAAATTTGTTTAATTTGTGTTCAAAAAATTATTTATAAAGTTTAAAAACAAAGAAGTTATAATAGTTTTTACATATAGAAAAACTATTAAAATTTACATATAGTTTCGTCAACGAACAAGCACATAATATAAACAAAATTGTAAAAGATATTAAAAAAATAACTTTTTTAACAAAAATTAAACAAATTTGAAGGAATTTAATCTTATGAGAAAAAAAAAACAATAAATTAAAGGGGGATAAATCGGGCTAATGGGGCTTACTAGTTGAATATGACCTCAGAAGTAAAAATGTTCTGAAAAGACATTGTAGTGCTCGTTAAGCCCTTTTCAACGACAAATAATTTTTTAAGATCTGACATGTAATGCTTAAGTTATGCAAAAAAGACCATTTTGGCTGTTTTTCCGGTGGTCCAAAAAAAAATTTTTTTTTGTTTTCGAAATCCTCTCGAGGTCAACTTTAAAATAGGGGGTTGTTTTTTCAAACTTTTTTTTTCGACCCACTCTAATTTGCATACCAAACTATCAAATTTATTGGCAGTACTGAAAAGTGCTATTTCTGAGTGGGAAAAACCTTTTGCCGGGGGAATATCGTAGGCTGGCCTTTGTGGGAGCTTCGTGCTGGCTGTGGTTAGCTTATTATCGCAAACTAGACCAACCATACCATTTCACATAAAGTTCTACCGTTTCTATTGCGTATGCTGTCAATTTCTGCTCGTGAACATTGTATCCACTTGAAATTGCTTCTAAGATAATTTTAAACTCTTTAATAAAAGTAATTTTCAATCCTGTTAGTCGAGCAGATGCTCCAGGATTCTCGAAGACACGCCTAAACGTGTTGCCATTATTCGAATTACCAAATCCGGCTTTTAGTATATCTACTAAGAGGCTCATTTCGTCTCGGAATGCTATCTGTATTCTAAGCTTTCATTGAGTAATAATTTGTTTATCTCTCGCTCTGTCTGTGATTCAAAGAAACGTATTCCTGCATGAAGTACTGATAACCCCCATTTTAGAGCTTCAGGATTTTCAATACATTTTTTACTGAGATTGTTAAAATCTTTAGAGGTTTCTCCGTATATATGTATGTATAACAACGCATAGTTGAAGACGTACTGGTCAAAGCGTTGCATACTTTTGCATCTACTATCGTTAGCATCATATATGTGTGACATGAAGTACAAATTCACTTGATGTTGGGATTTCACTTTTAACCAAATATTCTATTTTCATTTTATGTATTCTACTTCCTCGTTAGTAATATCAGTTGTCTCATGTAGAAAACGATTTCTTGTGGGCCTACCATATTGCGTAGATGAGGGAATAGGGTTCCGCCAAATTGTTTTTGTAGCACCACCAATATTAGTTACCAACGTTAAAGGAACTAGAGAGCATTGAAAAATGTTTGCATCAGATTCCTGAGAACTTTTTCAACTCATTTTCCTTGTTCTGAGTTAATTTAATTTAATTTAATTTATTGAGGCTTAAAAATTTGAAAGTTACAGTGCATCTTATTTTACATGTTTAATTATAGACTATTATGTAGGGGAAGAGTGGCATGAAAGAGCCAAGTTTTGAAAGAGCCATCTTGATTTACGCGTAGTTTTCATACGAATGCTTCTTAAATTATAATTTTTAAGAAGCAATACTCGCCATATGGCACCCTCGAACATTTGACAGTTCACTGATAATAAACGAGGATGGTGTATCGTATTTTGGATTTCTTCATCATTAAGTAAGTTTTTCAGAATATTTTATTTGTTTTGTGACGTCTTCACCTTTAAAACTAACAGTAATATTATTATACTTTAATTTTATGGATATATTAGGCCCACCAATAACATATTTATTTTGCCGGAAAAATCTTGATTTCATACTAATTTTTGAGGTTATGTTTCTTTGGACAATATGTTTTGAAAGAGCTGGGTTGCGGTGGTATGAAGAAGCGTAAAGGAAGTTTAAATTATTTTTGTCAAAAATGTTTTTAAGTGTTTTAAACCTCTTATTTTGTTTTTTGAATAAGTCTTATTATTATAGATTTTCTTCAAAGCAATTTAATTTTTTTGCTAAAAATATTTTTAAGTTTTTAACTATTTTTTGTTTTTAGTTTTGAATTTTTTTATTTATTTAATTTGTTTTTGTAAAAACAATACTTTTTATAATAACAATTAATATTTTTAATAAAATATTCGTTATTTTTCGTGTTAAGTCTTGTAATAAGAAGATGGCTCTTTCAAAACTTTGGTTGGCTCTTTCAATGCCCATGTGTTATGAAAGAGCCGAATTTCATGTTTTTTATAAATGGCTACAGGTCCAAGAATATTGTTGATTTTGGAAAATATTTCATGGTATTACGTTCATAAATGAATGAGAAAATACTTTTGATACAAGAATTATAATTTTATTAATTATTTTTATAGATTTTGTAACTTTTTTAAAACTGGCTCTTTCATGCCACTCTTCCCTTATTATCTATATCGAGATGACAATATTGTACAATGCTACGAGCTTAAAATGAATGCTTAAATTAACAGGAATGTTATAAATTATAATGTAAATTATAAATAAATCCTGAGTTAATAGACCACATACAAGCAGACATACGGACATACGGAAAGGTAGTGATATAGACGGACATGGAGACATACATCAACTCAGGAGCTGACGCTGTAATATTAATGTAATATAATAAAAAAAAAACAAAGTTAATATAAAAATGTTGACTTTAAACAGGCTCACAGTCCCTCTTTTAAAGCCTTAGGATCCGCAACACGCAATGATGAAGGGGCCTCAACTTGGTATTATTTGCTGCAGAATTGTCGAAATTTAACATTTTTAGTAAAATAAAAGTAGAATCAAGTAGAGCTTACATTTAAAAATGCCTTTCTTTGCAGATTTTATATAAATTTGTTTGACATTTTAAGTGGTTAAAGAACATGTTTCAAAATTCAATTACAGAAACATAAAATTAAAATCTAAATGTCCAATATTGGAATACATACCTTCCATGCCTACGTTTATAATTTGTCTTGGTTTCTTAGCTTGATGTTATTTATCACTTAAATAAAATATTAAGCATCGGTGTGAGATGCAATAAAATTAAAATTGTTTTGAAACGAGCGCACTGTATTTAAGCTGCTTTTAGAGCGACATGGTTAAGTAGACTTTTCAAAAACTTAAGTAGAATGATGAGTTGGATATCTAACTTTCATAATATTATCGTTTTTGGCGTTTATAGCGAAGTTTACCTTTTTGAATTTTGGCCAGTTTTTTTTATACAAATACTCATCTATGCGTTGTATAGTTAAGTTACACCCTCTGTGACTTTTCCTAATTAACCCGCAGTATAACAAATAACAAAAAAAAAAAAAAAAAGAAAATTGTCACACAGTGTAATTAGTAGATATCTTTAACTCGTACTGTTTACTTTGTCTAAACAAAATATTTCAGTCACGTCTATAAATAAAGCGTCATTAACTTTTAGTTTCCGAGCAAATTTAGTATTTTCATTAATGAATTTTTGGGTGTCACATACTGAATGAACTTTTGACCCTGTATTAAATGAAGTTGGCTACTTAAATATTCAAATGCCATCGAGAGCCATGCATGTATTTGTTTTGCTATGCATGAGGGTGTTTTTGTGTGGGAGTGTGTTTTTACATAGCATAAAGGATACTTTATGCATACAAACGATTGTATTTTTGCATGTGTGTGTGTGGGTGTGTGTGTGTGTATGATGAGTGCTTTCTTGGCTTTATTTGTATTTCTATTTGTATGCTTAGAACTATGAGTTTATTTTGGCTCATATCCTGCTACAAACTAAACTTTGCAAAAAGGTAACTGAGGTCAGTTTGTTGTATTTGTTTGTAAGTCACTGAGTGTGTGTGTGAGAGAGTTTGTGTGTACTTTATTGCTCGTTGGCTTTTTCGTATAATTACCTTGTTATCCTTTTGCCATGAACACGTTCCACGCTTATCGATTACTTTGCATGTTAATAGTGCGTCCTGACCCGGATTCACTTCAGTATACTTTGGCTGTTCCGAGAATCTTTGAAAGCAATTTATTCCTAGAATTGGTCGTAAGAGAAAAGTAGAGAAAAAAAGAAAAACAATGAGTGACAATGATTAAAAATGCAAAGAACAAGATATTTATTGTGCACAACAAGAAGTTCTAGGAAATAATTATATATGAATTCAGAATCAGTCAATTAACTAGTCAATAAGTAAACGAAATAGGCAGATAAATATTAGACATGCCTGTTTTTTTTTTGCGGTAAACAAGGGCAAACATTAATTTCACTCCGTTGTGGTTTGTTTTATTGATTTTGTTTTAAGCGTTTTACTATAAGTTTGAGTTTGTCTTTAAGTTTGTGTTTAAGTTTGAGTTAAGTTTGAGTTGAGTTTTATATTTTAGCTCTGGGCTCTGCATTTCAGGGCTTCAATTTATTTTGCCAATTCTGCCTTACAGCTGTAGGGTAAAAACAAATTAAGCAAAATCAACACTTAGATTAATGGATTATTTAACTAATTAATCATTAGACCATAAAAATATCACAAAGTTTATTTTTATCCAATATACATTAAAATCAGAAAATAAAAGTATTCAAAATGTCTTTGAGTTTGGTTGTGAGTGAGAGTGGGGGTGTTAGTTTGAGTTTAAGTTTAGGCTTGAGTATGAGTTTAAGTTTAAGTTAGAGTTTGAGTAGTTTGAGTTTGGGTTTGAATTTGAGTCTGAGTTTGAATTTGAGTTTGAAATTGAGTTTAAGTTTGAATTTGAATTTGAGTTTGAATTTGAGTTTGAAATTGAGTTTAAGTTTGAATTTGAATTTGAGTTTGAAATTGAGTTTTAGTTTGAGTTTGAGTTTGAGTTTCAGTTTGAGTTTGAGTTTGAGTTTGAGTTTAAGTTTGAGTTTGAGTTTCAGTTTGAGTTTGAGTTTGAGTTTGAGTTTAAGTTTGAGTTTGAGTTTGAGTTGGAGTTTGATTTTGATTTTGATTTTGATTTTGATTTTGATTTTGATTTTGATTTTGATTTTGATTTTGATTTTGATTTTGATTTTGATTTTGATTTTGATTTTGATTTTGATTTTGATTTTGATTTTGATTTTGATTTTGATTTTGATTTTGATTTTGATTTTGATTTTGATTTTGATTTTGATTTTGATTTTGATTTTGATTTTGATTTTGATTTTGATTTTGATTTTGATTTTGATTTTGATTTTGATTTTGATTTTGATTTTGATTTTGATTTTGATTTTGATTTTGATTTTGATTTTGATTTTGATTTTGATTTTGATTTTGATTTTGATTTTGATTTTGATTTTGATTTTGATTTTGATTTTGATTTTGATTTTGATTTTGATTTTGATTTTGATTTTGATTTTGATTTTGATTTTGATTTTGATTTTGATTTTGATTTTGATTTTGATTTTGATTTTGATTTTGATTTTGATTTTGATTTTGATTTTGATTTTGATTTTGATTTTGATTTTGATTTTGATTTTGATTTTGATTTTGATTTTGATTTTGATTTTGATTTTGATTTTGATTTTGATTTTGATTTTGATTTTGATTTTGATTTTGATTTTGATTTTGATTTTGATTTTGATTTTGATTTTGATTTTGATTTTGATTTTGATTTTGATTTTGATTTTGATTTTGATTTTGATTTTGATTTTGATTTTGATTTTGATTTTGATTTTGATTTTGATTTTGATTTTGATTTTGATTTTGATTTTGATTTTGATTTTGATTTTGATTTTGATTTTGATTTTGATTTTGATTTTGATTTTGATTTTGATTTTGATTTTGATTTTGATTTTGATTTTGATTTTGATTTTGATTTTGATTTTGATTTTGATTTTGATTTTGATTTTGATTTTGATTTTGATTTTGATTTTGATTTTGATTTTGATTTTGATTTTGATTTTGATTTTGATTTTGATTTTGATTTTGATTTTGATTTTGATTTTGATTTTGATTTTGATTTTGATTTTGATTTGGATTTGGATTTGGATTTGGATTTCGATTTGGATTTTGATTTTGATTTTGATTTTGATTTTGATTTTGATTTTGATTTTGATTTTGATTTTGATTTTGATTTTGATTTTGATTTTGATTTTGATTTTGATTTTGATTTTGATTTTGATTTTGATTTTGATTTTGATTTTGATTTTGATTTTGATTTTGATTTTGATTTTGATTTTGATTTTGATTTTGATTTTGATTTTGATTTTGATTTTGATTTTGATTTTGATTTTGATTTTGATTTTGATTTTGATTTTGATTTTGATTTTGATTTTGATTTTGATTTTGATTTTGATTTTGATTTTGATTTTGATTTTGATTTTGATTTTGATTTTGATTTTGATTTTGATTTTGATTTTGATTTTGATTTTGATTTTGATTTTGATTTTGATTTTGATTTTGATTTTGATTTTGATTTTGATTTTGATTTTGATTTTGATTTTGATTTTGATTTTGATTTTGATTTTGATTTTGATTTTGATTTTGATTTTGATTTTGATTTTGATTTTGATTTTGATTTTGATTTTGATTTTGATTTGGATTTGGATTTGGATTTTGATTTTGATTTTGATTTTGATTTTGATTTTGATTTTGATTTTGATTTTGATTTTGATTTTGATTTTGATTTTGATTTTGATTTTGATTTTGATTTTGGTTTTGATTTTGATTTTGATTTTGATTTTGATTTTGATTTTGATTTTGATTTTGATTTTGATTTTGATTTTGATTTTGATTTTGATTTTGATTTTGATTTTGATTTTGATTTTGATTTTGATTTTGATTTTGATTTTGATTTTGATTTTGATTTTGATTTTGATTTTGATTTTGATTTTGATTTTGATTTTGATTTTGATTTTGATTTTGATTTTGATTTTGATTTTGATTTTGATTTTGATTTTGATTTTGATTTTGATTTTGATTTTGATTTTGATTTTGATTTTGATTTTGATTTTGATTTTGATTTTGATTTTGATTTTGATTTTGATTTTGATTTTGATTTTGATTTTGATTTTGATTTTGATTTTGATTTTGATTTTGATTTTGATTTTGATTTTGATTTTGATTTTGATTTTGATTTTGATTTTGATTTTGATTTTGATTTTGATTTTGATTTTGATTTTGATTTTGATTTTGATTTTGATTTTGATTTTGATTTTGATTTTGATTTTGATTTTGATTTTGATTTTGATTTTGATTTTGATTTTGATTTTGATTTTGATTTTGATGTTGATTTTGATTTTGATTTTGATTTTGATTTTGATTTTGATTTTGATTTTGATTTTGATTTTGATTTTGATTTTGATTTTGAGTTTGAGTTTGATTTTGATTTTGATTTTGATTTTGATTTTGATTTTGATTTTGATTTTGATTTTGATTTTGATTTTGATTTTGATTTTGAGTTTGAGTTTGATTTTGATTTTGATTTTGATTTTGATTTTGAGTTTGAGTTTGATTTTGATTTTGATTTTGATTTTGATTTTGATTTTGATTTTGATTTTGATTTTGATTTTGATTTTGATTTTGATTTTGATTTTGATTTGGATTTTGATTTTGATTTTGATTTTGATTTTGATTTTGATTTTGATTTTGATTTTGATTTTGATTTTGATTTTGATTTTGATTTTGATTTTGATTTTGATTTTGATTTTGATTTTGATTTTTGTTTTTAAGTAATTATTCTGTTTTGATATTAATTATTGCTTGTAAGATTTATTATATTTTTTTCAGTTTTTCAGTAAAAAATTGTTAAGTTAGTTGTTTTGGTTTTTTCAATTAGTTTTTTTTTTGTTGAAATTGGATTTTAAGTGTTTTTTTTTTGTACTTTTATAGTAATATATTTTTTATTGAAGTTTTGTGAATTCTCGTTTATTTTGGTAACATTTCATATTATTTTATTTGTAGGTTTTGTTTTAATTTTTTTTTTGTATGTGATATATTTTTAGTTTGCTATTTTTTATAAGTTTTATTTTGATTGGACTTCAAAGCCAATGTGAATTAGCTTGAGCTTCAGCTTCAATTAATTATAATAAGCTTTCTTTAGCAACAAGCAAACCCAACTAATCTCTAGCCTCAACAAATTCGCTTTCACACAATTTTTGTCTCTCCACTCCAATGCGAACTGTTCACCCTTTTAACACATTATAAATAAAATGAGCAACAATTAAGCTGGCGAAGAAAAAACAACATGGCACTCATTAATGTGGCCGTAAATTTGCACGTTTTTTACGCCTTCTAATTTTTTAGCCTTTTTGGCTATGAAAATGGATGAAATGAAAAAAAAATTGTAAACAAAAATTGGGCCACGCTCATTCGTTTGTATTTCTTGCTGTTTTAACACAATTTATGCCACATTCCTTTAGCAGTTAATTTGTTTTTCCACGAGCTGTCAAGCAAAGTTTCTGACCTACCGGAAACCGTGCGCATACCGGAAGCCATGCTCGCGCGTACATCGTTACAAGCATTTTTTTTTCTTTTGCCCATTTTATATACAAATAAAAATAAATTGCGTGGAATTTTTGTTAATCGCCGTAATGTTGAATATATATATATATAAGTATTTTTTTTGTCTCCTTTTTTTCTCGCTTTTTCACTCAATTACCTTGTTTTGCTTAAAACTATGCACTAGGGATTCATTTGAAGCCTCGTGTAAATGTGTTTAAGTTAAGTAGTGTTCGGCGCCAAAGTTGGCTGAATTTACGCCGTTTAATGCCATTATGTTAAATTCAAGCGCTAGAAAATAGTTTTAGCTAAGCAATTTGGTGTTAAAGTGTTGCTTACGCAGTCAGTGACTTGAAGTGTTCGGTTAAATGGCTCCAAAGGGCGTTCAATTTAAAAGGTGGCAAAAAGCTTAACGAATTGAGGGAAGTTTTTTTTTTTGTGTGTTACAGTTTGGTACAAGGTCGTGTTGTAAAGGTTGTATTAATTTTTGTGATTTGAGTTAAGTGGTTTTACTAGAAGAGTACACATGGGAAAATTGTCGACGCTAAACAGGGTTGAATGAAAAAAACATTACATTTTGCTCGAGAGAATCTTATAATTTATTAACTTTTTTGTTCTTAAAAAAAAAAAAATACCAAATTGATGGTTGATTAATCTTAGAAAACAATATTTATAATACTTTTTTAAAAGCAGAACTTTGTCCCATATAGTTGAACTATGTGAATTTTGGCTAGATGATATCTGATAATTTGATTTTTTGTAAATTTTAATATTTTGTTGTTCAGCAAAAAATTTCAAAATTTCAATTTTTGAGTTAGTATTTTTAATTTTGAAAAAGAATTTAGTTCAATTTTGTTGAGTATTTTTCGAATCGCTTCATTTATTAATTATAATGATTTGAATTTCAATTCGTTTAACAGAATTACAGAATTGAATGCATGTTTGCACACATTTATGAATTTATATATACATCTATTTGTATTTAATTTATGTGTAGCATTTTCATGGTATTCAAGGCAAGCAAAATTAACAAAAGCGCCTTAAAATATGCAACAGCGAAAGAGCAAATAATTATATTGTGTCAAAATAAACGCAAAATAAATTAAAATGCTTTACAATAAGAGCAACGATAACGGCAAAAACAACAATAACAGCTACAAAAACAACAACAACAACAACAACATCATCATCATCATCATCAAGAACAATAACAACAAAAGTTTATAATGCATTATAAATTGTTATTGTTTTAATTGGTGGTATTGGTTGAAGCTTATTTACGCACACACACTTACTTAAACAAACACTCAAACACGCTCGCACACACACACACACACACACACTGAGAGATTAATTTTGCAGTTCAATATAATGTGCAGCAATTCAATGCAATAAATCAGGCGCGTGATGCTGCAGTAAACGAATTTTTGCAAACCATGGCAAGTACTAGAAGTGGTGAACGAGAAAATAAGGGGGGGGGGGGGGGCTGTGGGCTAGAGTAGCAATGGCAAAATTGACTGAAGCTCTGCACTGCTATCAGCTTTATTGTTGCAGGCAGTTCTAGTTCACGCAGCTTTTGTTGTTTTTGCTATGCAGCGCATTACTTTGCCGCATTTACACGTTGTGACTTAAGGTGGGACATAACATTCGCGGCGGAGAAAACAGACCTTTCTTTTTAAATTTATAACTCAGTCAAAAACAAACATTTTTCCAAAATTTTTGTTTATTATTGTAGAGGATTGAACAAATTACAAAAAAAAATATAAAAAAAAAAATATATATTTCATTCCAACATGGTTTTGTAGAGCTCCAAACTGGCGGCAGAGAAACAAACGGGGCCTCGTGGTTGCAGCGCTGGTAGTCAAAAAAATTGTTCGATCTGGAAAAAAAAATTACTTTTTTAAATCTTAACAAAATTGGTTTTCACATGACAAGAGCTTTTTTTAAGTTTTTTTTTTAATTTTTGGTGATGTTCCAAATTTGAAAGTGTGTTTTTTCGAAAAAAATATCGACTTTAATAATTCATAAAAAATCGAAAAAAACTTTAAAAAAAGCTCGTGTCATACGATAGCAATTCAAGTTTAAAAAAAATACATAAAAAAAAATTTCGTCAAAAAATGACTGGGCTAGTGCCGCAACCAGTACGAAAAACATGGTTTCGAGATAAACGCGTTCAAGGTTTGTGAACAAAGAAAAAAGCAAAGAAAACTAAAAATGCGCTCTTACTAATCCGGCTGTAACTTTTGAACCCGTAAGAATTTTTCATTGATATTTTTTTTTCTTAGAATCTTTAGAACATTTACTAAAATACAAAATTATAAACAAAAGATTTCAAAAAAACGGCCAATGTCATGCCCCACCCCCCCTTAAATTTAACGTTGTACTCCGCATGAGTGTGTGTGCAAGTTTTGCTAATGCAATTACAACACATACAAATTCACACACATACCAAAAAAAGCATGCATGTACGACACGTATAGACAGAATGACGTTGAACAACGAATTTAATGAGTTAAGCAAAATATTTGTCCGTAAAACAAAAACAAAAACTGCTTAAATAAACATGCAAAAAGTTGAAAATGGTTTTAACAAAAGAAACAATAACAAAAACAACAGCAATAAGTGGCCCATATTCAGCACAATATCTGTTTGCAATTGTCTGTTTTATAGCCAAGTTTTTATAGCCAACTCTTAAAATTTGAAAGAAAGTGCGTAGATATACTGTCGCCATATTTGTTTTTACTACTTCCGCTACTATTTTCAGCACTGCATTTACTGCTGTCAATTTTCTTGTTCTTGTTGTTGTTGCCATTTAACGAAGTATTCAATAACTGCAACTTGTCGGAATTGCGCTGTTTAAGTATTCAATGCAGAGCGTTGCATTTTCTCTGAATATTAAATTCACTTGACGTTCATGTCTGTCTGTCTGTTTGTCTGCCAACCCTTTTTATACCGACATTCTGTCTGTGTGTCAAGTATAGCTGCTGCTTAACGTGCTTTACTATGTTGCAAGTTGCAATATGCGACAACTACATGAGAAAAGCTTGACTGATGCAGTTTTGACTGTGTCACACAGGCGGCAACGTCTTCGACATATTGAAAACCGGAAGTGAGTGGCAGGACAGTTTAAGCGAAAACATGTCAAGTGCTTAATGGTGGCTGCAACTTAAACATCGACAACGAAAACTTCCTGTACCACTACATCTTGACATCGGCTCACCTACTCAATCAAGTCTCGGCGGCTGAAGCAGCAATTTTTATGTGTAGCTATAATGTTGCTTAGCGTCGTCAGGCAGGCGTTAGGGCGGGGGAAAAAATAAGTGCTACTCGTTCATGTTACATGTTTTGTTCGAATTTCAAGTTAATATAACTCTGGCATAAACGCGCATACGTTGCTGCAGTGCTTTAAAAAGTCATTGATTGGAAACACAAGAACTTTCAATGACTTTGGTTAGAGTTTTAAGTAGATGGAAAATACTTAACAATGTCAGCAATTTTATGGGACACATAAGCTTATGTAAATCTGTATAGTTTGGTGGAGGTGGCTGGTAGGCCAGCTGGGCGACCCTCTCAACCAGGTGTTCATACGTTATAGTCTTAAAATAACCAAAGAACAATTTATAAAATAATTATTTTTTTATCAAAAAAATAAACTTCATCCTAAACGAGTCCAGATATAAAGAGTTAACAAATTTGTATTGCATATAAATAAAATTGTATGTATTCTCGAAGGGGTTATTTTGGTACTTATGACGCATTTGTAATACATTTAATATTTGTGGTAAAGTCTTGATATCCACAAAAAGGAAATGCCTTTGGGAAACTGTCAAAATTCAAAAATAAAACACAATTTTAATGCTTTTAAAATATGCTTTATGGAACAATTTAAATTTTTGCCAGTAAAAGACATTAAATTAAAGTTTGTTTTTATAAGGTACAGTATTATAAAGTAACTTAAGGGCCAGTTTTTCAGTTTGGGTTTAAACTCGAGTCAAATTAAACCGAGATTAACTCACCAAAAAGGGATGTTAAAACTCTGTTTAACTAGATATTGTAGCATTCGTTTAAGTTGAATTGACTAAAATTATCATATGATGTGTTTTTATTTGTTTAAACCGAGCTCAAACGTCCAATTTTGGTGAGTTAATCTCGGTTTAATTTGACTAGAGTTTAAACCCAAACTGAAAAACTGGCCCTAAGATAAGCTGTTTATAAGTTATAGCTTGTATTTTAGAATTTCGCGAATTTTCTACGCAAATTAAAAATGTAGCAATTTTTACTCTTGCCAACTCCGAATAGCTCATGTTCTTGTTCTTAAGAAGCTTAACATTTACATGATTTTTTTAACTCTCTGCGGTTGCCATTGTCTGCTCATGAGGTGAAGGTTGATCAAATAAATTTATTTGTATTAAAAAACTTTCTGTCAGATGTGAGGATTGAACTTCGGCTGTCAAGGTTCGCTAGCTTGCACGGCACACACTTAGCACGCACGGTCACGGTCGCCACTATAACTATTCAGGCAAGCATTACGCATGTTAAAATCTTAAGTCGACTTGTTGAAACAAAGCTGAGTGTCGGGTTTTAAGCCACTCATGAAATAATTTCATTTAAAAAAACAAAAAAAAAATTATCCCTTAATCTGATGACAAGCGAAAATCTGACAATGATAAACAACAATCCACCTGGAATTTTGAACCCTAAATTGGGATGATGACTCTTCCCAACTGTTCAACTGATAGATATCTTTGAAAGAAGAAAAACACTGAATATAAAAATTATCTTCTATAAACATCTACATGAAGTTAACGTTCACTGTTTATGTGTTCTTGTACATAAATTACAAGCAATGTTTGAGTGTGTTCATAAACAAGCCCATGTAAAATACAAAAATAAATGATGCAAACATTAAAAATTGAAGTTGTTATAGAGTGTCTACAATTGGTTTTGTGTTTCTGTCCATGAGCTGAGTGTACTCATACATGATTTCTGTAAATAAAACACAACCGTCTGCATGCAACTGTACATTATCTAAGTCTGCTGACAAGTAAGACCATGAATTAGCACACTATTTATGTTTTTATTCACAAATATTGGAACCGTTTGTTTTTTAAAGATTCTCGCTAGCGACAGCCATAAAAACTCAGTTTGTTTTCGTATTAACTCTAGTGCGGACATGAAAGTGAACACACTCAAAAAAATATCAACTGTAATATTAACAGTCGGCCGCTGTTATTTCAAAACACTGTTCGATTGAATGATTTGCGTTTAAGTAAACAATTTTCTTTGTTGAATGAACGTTTCAAAGTATTTTTGTGCTATTAAAATCATCTGTTGAAATCTTTTTGTGCTTATATTGAATTGTCAATTTTTTCTGAGCAATAGTTTTTATATGTGTTTTGCTATATTTTTATTATCGTTGCCAGTAGCTCAGAGGATGTGCACTAGACTGTCATGCGGGAGACGTGGGTTCGAACCCTAGCTGTGTAAGTATCAAAATTTGTAATTTAATAATTGATATAATAATAATTCTGTTTCATTAATTGTTTGGTTAAAAAGTAACCTTCAAAATAAAATGCTTACAATCTTGCAAAAAAAAAAAATTGCAAATTTCATTTTTTATTTAAAAAAAAAATATTTTAAATAATAAAAAAAAAAATTATTGGCCTTGCCGGATTTGAACCGTGGACACTCGAGTACTAGACGCACACGTTAGCACACTCGGCCATACATGAACTTTCAAATCAGTGATCAAATTTCAATAAATAAGTTTCTATACGGGTTTCGTGTTCCATAGACCAACAGACAACCGATTGTTAATTTGAAAGTTTCATTTGTTGGATGGTATTTAACAGTGAAATCTGTTATTTCAACCTATGATTTGTTTGATAAAACAGCATTTTTTCCCTGAGTGCATTAAAATATTATAAATTCACTTTTTCCAAAAAATTCAAGAACATTTTTACCCAGTATATCAGTTTTTTTTCTGTTTTAAGACCTGTCCTATACTACACTGTAGTATATATATAGTATAGTACACTATAGTGTATATGTATGTATACATTTTCCCAGCAGGAAATGGATCGATCCGTCTTCGAAGCGAAGACGTCTTATCAGTTTCTTGCAAGATGGATCGATCCATTTCTATGGATGTCTTTGTAGACATTTTCAAATAAAATTCCACTTTGGCTTGCAGGATATGTTGTTGAAATGTCTTGAAGGACGGCATTCGTCCATGTATTGCATAGCCGATGCATAGTATAAACAAAGTCAAACGCTCTCCGCGGTAATGTTTGTTTTTGTGAGAGAAATTTCATTTGCTTGCTTAAAATTCAATTATTATTTGTTGCTTACAATATAATGACTTGTCTTTCAGAACATCAGAGTTTGCTCTGAATATGCGTACTTGGTCTTCAAGACGGCTTTGAAGACTTCGTCTTTGGGGATTCATATACCAACTGGGTTGGGATTTAATGAATTTCGGTGTATATGTACATGAGATTCAAGAATTTTTGTCACTTATCTAATTTTTTAAGTCATCTAATGAACTAATGTTGTTCTCCTTGTATTTGTACATGGATTTTATGAATTTAATTCACAAATATTTTGACTTGGCATTTACGAAATTTGTAATGGTTCATGTATCGTGTACGTTAGGGCGTATCGAATTACATTACTTTTGAATTTTAACTTCTAGAAAGTTGCATGTAGTTGCAGAGGTCTCTACAGTTGCATGTGGTTGTTAAGATCTGCCAAACAAATTTTATGAAAATAAAAGGGCATCTTCCTCTCCCGTAAGTACAAAGCTGTTTTTTGAGAAAAACAGTACAAAATAACGATCTTAAAAAGCTTTGATTTTTGTAAGAAAAACAACATATGTCTTAAAGAAAAAAATTTAAATACAGTTTAATCAAAAATATCTTACAGAACAATATGATACTCTCGATTTTTACCCACAGTATCTTGTATGAAAGATATTCGAAGCGAAAGTTATACCCGAGATGGCACATAACTTTTGATTGTAACCTTCTAGTCTAAATTTTAATGGAATTGATTATAGTGTCGGGTGTGGTGACCGTGGCATGCAGGTTAAGTGTGTGGCTTAGCATGCTCGGAGCCCAGGTTCGATCCCCAGCCGCGGCGAAAAGTTTTTTTTAATAAAAAATTTTTCTGATCGGTCACCACGTCTCTGCAGATAATGGCAAACCTCAGAGAGTAAATAATGCCACATGTAAAGCTTCTTGAGAACATGAACTTTAGCCGTTCGGAGTCGGCATAAAACATGTAGGTCCAGTTCTCGGTCAATTGTCTGCAAACATTTAATAACACACACAACACAATTTGATCATGAGAAGCTCGGTCAAAGTCTTTTCAAGGGCTGAAATGGCCAATTTGTTTTTTTTTGTTTTTGGTTTTTTGTTTGATTATAGTGTCGGTGTATTCCTTAAATATTATGAATTAATAACTTACATAGTTTTTCTATTTATATTTTTAGAAATCATGTTCAGAAATTTTTTAAAATTCCAAATTGAGAACATTATCTTCGACACCTCATCTAATTCAAGTGAAATAAAATCTTATATTCATGTTTTTGAAAAAGTTAAAAAATTGCGTTCAAATATACATTTTTTAAAACCATGAAAATGCGTATTCAAAATCTATGCAAATTATTAATTCATGCTATATATGGAAAATGTCAATACCATTATCAATACCAGCAAAATTTATAATTAATGGTTACAATCAAAACTATTGTGCTATCTCAAAAACAAATTTCACTTCGAATACCCTTCATACAGGACACTGTTGGTAAAAATTTAAGATATATGTGATTTTTCTTAAAAAAAAACCAAGCTTTTTAAGATCGTTATTTTTTTACTGTTTTTCCCAAAAAACAACTTTGTCCAACTTTGTACTTATTATGATCTTGACAGGCCTATTCAACTTTTGAGACCACTTAGAATACGATCTAAATTTTTCGATACGCCCTTGTGTACACATGAAGTTTAAACGCAAGGCTTATGAAATATTCGTGTTCTCTCGTTTCTTCTTTAGTGTATTTTTAACATTGATATCATGAATAGTTCATGTGACTCACGTTATTGGTAACTGTACCAAAATTCATGAATTCAAATCATGGAGATCATGTAAAACTCCATGATTATTGTGTACTTTTTTGGTTCAGTGTTCATATATCACTGCAATAAAGTAAAAGCGGTGTAAGGTACAGGGTTGTTCACGGCAAGCATTCTGTTATATATATATTAAAATGGCCATGTGGAGAAGCATGAGCTTGGATGGAGATTTTTAAATTGCAAGAAACTGAATTGAAGATACACACCAGTGAACAAACGACTTGACATAATTTGCTTCAAGCCTTAATTATTCTCTGATATATCAGACAATTATATGCTTCATCAGAAGACAAGGATAATTGAAATTAAGAAAGTTTATAAGAGCATTTTAAGGGCGTTCACACATGATCGTTGATCACTTTAACGCCTAGGTGCGTACAGAAAAGATATTTGGACCAACAGTTAGAAAGCTCAGTCTCCATGGTTATACTTCTGATAACGAAATAAAGCTGATTATTTTGCTGCAGAAAAAAACATGGTCATTTGAAACACTAGATTCAAGCATCTTCATATTCATAAGGTCACCTAGTTTTTTCCTGATTTAAAGATGCACAACCAAACCGATTACTTTTTAATTGATGGAAGACACACTTTCAGTGCTTTAAGGGGGTCTTCTCATTGAGCAACTTTTTTTTTCGACTTTTTTTTTTGCATTTATTTATAGCTTGGGTAGTTGTGAATATGCTCCTAAAAGGATTTTTAGAAATTCGAAATACTTTAGAAGATACTTTTTTGTGAAGCAAGGTCTTCGTCAAAATGAGCTATTTTTTTTTCTTTAAAAACTTTAAACGCGTTTATCTCGACACCACGTTTTTCGAACTGGCGGCCATGATATCTCCAGTTCAACTGAACCGGTTTTCATGAAACAAAGTGAAGTCGACGCAGAACTGTCACCATTCTCGGGTGAACCTCGACCATAATTTTAAAAAATTTTTTACTATTTTTTTTTACACTAAACTAAAAAAAAGACCAAAATTGAATTTTTTTTTTGAATGGCCGCCATTTTGTCAAAAAAATCACAAAATTAAGCTTGAGGTTCACCCGAGAATTACATCTATACTGATTATAACCCCGTTTTTTTTTTTCATTTCAGACGCTCCGGAGACCCGGAATCGTGGCCGCCGTAACGACACCTTTTTTTTCACCACCAACTTTGAAGTCTCATTACTTTTTGAACAGCCCACGTATCGAGGCAAAAAAAATTTTTTATTTACTTTGAAACTTTTGTAATACAATAAATAAAAAAAGTTTTCAATTATTCTTTGCGTTTTCAAATAAGAATTTTTTTAAAAAGGGTCCAAAAAACGGGTTTTGAATGAGAAGACCGCCTTAAATGTACGCACCATTTGTGGTGGCGATATAAACTTGGATCTTTATCTTGTAACAATCAAGATCCGCACACGTTTGCACTCAGATAAAATTGCTCGCAATCCTACACAGATAAAGCTAGGCGCCAACAAGGGGTACAATGAAATCGTACAGTCGAAGTTTTTGCTACTCAACTCTCACTTCTGCTACAAGAAAGCACTCCTTCAATCGATGATATAAGCGCGCAGTGAACTCACTCTATGCGTGCGGCTGACGAAGAGGTGATTGGGTATCACTGCCTTCGCCAAAACAAATGGTACGACCAGGAGTCGCAACCAGGAGTTACGATAACACTGCAGAAAAAGACGCCATCTACAAAGTTAACCTGCAGTCGATTGTAACGCATGCTGCAATAGAGTAATAAAGAGAAAAGAGTAGGGAAGAGCAGCAAGAAAATTGAGACCGATTGAAAATGAACGGTGACAGGAATTTTGCCCAAAAATGTTTCGAAAAAATAAGACGCCTGTCCGATGCTTTGGTGCTTTGACAAATATACAGATGTACACTGATATTGTGGAGATAGTACTTCTCATAACTTTTGAATGACGACGTTGACAATAATCCCGTCAACATAGATGGTATCCCAAAAATCCATATTTTAGATAACGGCGTCGAAATTCTGCTTCCTATAATCAAGTCTTAAGAGCTATAGCTTGATTAAAAACAACAAAACAACAAGCGGCGATGGGTTACCTACTAAGCTATTTAAGAACGGATATAAAGCTCAGTTTAATTGCATTCAAGCTTCTGTGCAGAATATGGTTGGAAGAAAAGGATTGCAATTTTAGAGTGATCCCACCATTTCCGTCAACAACCGTGGGATAAGCCTACTTCATATCACATATAGGGGTTCCGTCGAGCGTATTATAGAAAAGAGTGAAGCCCATCGGAAACCAACGGATTTAACCATATAAGTTGACTTCAGACCTGTAAAATCGAGTATTTACGCAATGTCGATACTACTCGCCACCTTACAGGTTAGAGACCAAAAACTTAATTAAATGTGTCAAAAAAATATGTTCCACACTTAAATTTGTAAAACCTTGCTAGAATTTTTATGTATTATGGGGAAGTACTTTCACCTCTATAAAGTGGTATTTAAGAATTTTTCCATTTTTACTTGGTATTTGTTTCACTGTAAATATCAATTAATTTTATTAATCTTAGTTCACACAAGAAGCACAATACTACTGAACTTAAATATTTTTGACTTTTCATTTCAGATGAGCCTTTAATGAGGCATTAACGATGCCAGCACGAAAATTTGAATCATTTAAAAACTTAACTGCGGTTGAATAAAACGGAACAAGTACACAAAAAAAAAAAAAGAAATAATAATATATAAATGAAGTATATAAAAAACCAATATTTATAATTATATTCCATTTATATTTTTTTGTGGATGGGGGGTGTTCTGCCGAACATCACAAATAGTTTAGACATGTGTGAATGTTTGTGTAGTAGTGTCATATGCACACATAAGCTGATTGTGTGTACTTTCCAGTCAGCTAGACCGTCACCAAACCAATACCAAAACCATATTTTATACATCAACCTAACATTCCTCTTGCCCAAAAATTTATTATCGCTCTGCGAATCCTGCCTGCGCTAAAGCGCATTCATCCATCGATGTGTTGTTATTCTTGTAAAGTGATTGTTATTTGATATTCAACAGATTTTCTGATAAATATTCGCAATTTGAATGTGAGCGAATTCAGTGTCGTCGACACGCTGTCTGCTTGTGTGTGGTGCAGGCAGGGCCATGCAATGTTATCTGCTACATATGTGAGTCTGTACATGTGTGTTTGTTGTGTTTGTGTATGAGTCGAAGGGTCGTTTATTTGGCTCCATAAAGTATGGGGAGGCAATGTTTTTGCTGTCAAGCGCCAGCAAGTCAGCAATACGGTAGTTCAGCATTTGTTGTTGTTGTTAACAAACACACAGAAACACGCATACCCATGCACAAATGCGCATACATGTGTATTAAAGACTCATCTTCTTTTTATGATTATTTCCGCTTTTACTATTGTTGTCATCATTTATGTATGTTTTTTCTTTTCGTTTTTCTTTTTTCTTTATTGTTGCATTTTTTATGTTCAGCAGGAAAACCTTTTTCAACATCGTCAACATCGACAAATGTGAAAAAATATAAATCGAAATTTAAATTCATATTTTCATAGCTCATTGGGAAGCGAAATGAAATGGAACGTTTAGCAGATAAATATCTAGATACACTCAAGTCGATACACATGCACAAACACACACACTCATCATTCAGCGTTACACAGAAAGGTACTCAAGGCTCACACAGGCACACTTAAGCACATTTATGCAGATACATACTTCAATTTATATGCATCATATATTTGGTAACTCAACAAATAAATCTCATTCATTCATGGTTTCGTCTGGCAAGCACTCATTCAGGCATTCGGTAAGCTCTTCCTTTAATTTATATCTGCTTGCCACATCTGTTAAAGAAGCTCTTTGAGACTGCCTGCTGGCGAAAACGTTTGAACTGTGTTGTTATTGTTATTGTTGTTATTGTTGTTGTTGTAGTTGTGTGCAAAAATATTCAAATATAAATACTTACAGCCTACTTTTAGGCCCATTCTTCATGGTAGAGGTACTCTTTAATACTTATTTATAGCAGCACTTCATTCAATTCATTGAGGCCTACGAGTATCTGTTCAATTTTGATTGCCTTTCAATTTGTTAACCAAAGGATGCTCAAGCAAATTGGAAGTGTGACGAAGAGGCTGCACTAATGTCTGTTGTGGGTGCAACTTGCCTTTGTTGTTGTTGAGATTATGGCACAACTGTTACGTTTAACAATTTTTGGCACACTTTGAAGTGAATAAATTCAATGTCTGGGTATTATGCAAGAAACCAAACACAATTGACGTAATACAAATTTGTGAGAAGTTTTTAAAATTGCTTTCATTGATTAAAGAATTGAATTATTTGGACTGCCTTGTTTAAAGACGGTGTTCGGTTTGGGGTGATTTTTTAAAATTTGATAAAAAACAACTAAGAATATTTTTTTACCAGCTATTTTTTATAAGATATTTATTGATATTTTAATAATACAAAAAAAGAAAACAAATAAAAAAAAATTTTTAATATTTTTAAAAATTTCTAGTGAATCAATTAACTTGAAATTGGGTGGACCTTCTTCATATATCTCTCTTTTATTGCAACTTTAATTATTTTCATATTTTGTTTTAATTTTTTTTTGAAATTTCAGAACTTTTAAAAAATGGCAAAAACTACAAAATATTGTACTAAACAACAAAATCCTGCAACCAAGTAGAAAATAGAACCCGAGAAATATAGACTACAAATCGTGTGTTCCCAAAAATTTTTTAACGTTCACCAGTGCTCGACACAATTTTCAAAATTTTGAAAGTCGCCTACACACACGTGCGGGCATAAACCGATAATGTTTGAACAATGCATTTATAATATTTGTGAAAAAAATTTCTGTTAATCGTTCAAAATTGAACTCGCTGTTGGTGAACTGTATTATTTGAAAATCGTGTAAAAACAGAGTTGCGTGTAATTGTTTTGTCTCATGAAAACAAATATTTATTCGAAGAAACTATATTAACATTTTTATATCCCATAAATTCTACGAAAAGTTTTCGGTTTTTGTACCGAAAATAGCTTTGGTTAAGGCCGCCTTTGCCTATTTCACAAAAATATTAAAACAAAAACGCCACGAGTTAGCTTTTATATTGAAAATACAATGTCTTTGCATAGAATTTCTACTCAAAGAGTTACCTGTCATAATCAATTCTTTTTCATTGCATACACTATACTTATACCCTACAGTTTAATTTTTAATTTAATTTATTGAGTCTCTCCAATCGAATACAATTTAGACAATATATATTTAAAAATTATAAGCTAGATAACTTAGAATTATGATTGTGTTATTCTAAGGAGTTAAGAATGAGAAAGCAACATGCTTTAGTTTTCTTTTGATTGTAATATATACAGGATTATATTTTAATTTTTTTAAACCGCATGAATTTTTCTTCTTATATTTTACTATTTTGTGAGTTTACATAATATAAAAGTGACAAAATCCAAAATAAGATATTCATTCAGAGCAGGATATATCTGATATTTTAGTATATATATTATTTTTGAACAATGAGTATTAAAGGCTGTAGGTATATCCTAAAATAATCGTCAAAAAGTTTCATGGCTTCAATGAGTATTGAAGGCTGTAGGTATATCCTAAAGTATTCGTCAAAAAAGTTTCATGGCCTTGAAAAAATCTTTTAAGACACCCACATACAAACCGCGCTGTAAGACGTTATTCTACGTAAAAATAAAAAAGAATTTCAAGGCTTTTATTATGTTCAGAATTGCAAAAAAGGTTGCATCAAGTAGCAAACAAAATTTTTATCATTTTCTTTATAAAGCTCTATATTTTCATATGCTTTGTTTTGATCATTACCCGCGCGATTACCTGTGTAAGTTGCATTCAAAAGAAAATTGCTTATTTTTTTATATTTTCTTAGAACTTTTGGAATCGCAAGGAGGTACATATTCGTATTACGATACTCGAGCCAACTTTTATAAATTTTTAGTTTTATAAATTTGAAGGCTAGTTTCTTGTGACTTATTGGTGAAAATTTCATATATTTTCACTTTATTTTGAAGAAAACCAATTAAAAAATGTCGAGTTGTCACTGCAATTTGCGTGTTTTGCCTGAGTTATTTTTAAAGTGTGTCGTCAATGTCGTTTGTTTTGTCGTCCATGCCGACTTGTTCGATAATTGTGTCATTGATGCTATAATTTTATTTTTATATTGATGATTGCTTGAAATAACTTGAATTCTTTCAATAAAATACTTTTACGGAATACTTTGCACAAATAAAGGGTGTCCCAACAAGAACGCAATTTTTAAATTTTATATAAAACACAGATATTTAAAAAAAAAATCGTGAAACTTTATTATATCGTAAAGTAGACAGAATGAGGTTATGTATGAAACAATATATCGTGCAGATGGCCGCCGCGGATTTGCTGGCATGCACGCGATCTTTTAATGAAATTTTCAATGACCGTTTTGAATAAATGCTGCGGTATTTCATTAATGCAGCGTCCAATTTCTTCTTTTAAGGCTCGAGTCGTTGTCGGCTTATTCGCGTAAACCATCGACTTCAAAAAACCCCAAAGAAAAAAATCTAATGGTGTTAAATCGCACGATCTAGGCGGCCAATTCTGATTTCCAAAACGCGAAATAACACGACCGGCACATGACTGATGCAGCAATTGAATTGTTTCTCTGGCTGTATGACATGTGGTGCCGTCTTGTTGGAACCACATGCCCTCCACATTCATTTCTTCCATTCTAGGTAAGAAAAAACTGGTTATCATTTCACGATACCGAACATCATTGACTGTTTGCGCTTGACCTGCTTCATTTTCAAAAAAAAAAGGTCCAATGATTCCTCCAGCCCAAAAACCACACCACACAGTGACTCGTTGAGGATGCATTTGCTTCTCGTGAATCACTCGAGGATTTTCCTCACCCCAAATGCGACAATTCTGCCTATTGACGAAGCCATCAAGATGGAAATGGGCCTCGTCACTGAAGATGATTTTAGCGGCAAAATCAGCATTTTCATGTTGTCTCTCCAATACCCAATTAACGAACTCCCTTCGCTGTCCATGGTCAGCTGGCTTCAGTTCCTGAGTCAATTGAACTTTGTATGCATGAAGATGCAAATCTTTCGTCAAAATTAGCTGAATAGTGGATTTGGAGACACCAATTTTTTGAGCTCGGTGTCCAATTGAGGTGGATGGAGTTTGAGCGACATTATCACGTACAGCTGCGACATTTTCGGTCGATCGACCTGCTCGAAGGTGCGTTGTTGTCTTTACATCACTAACAGACCCAGTTTCGGCAAATTTATCCAGTAATCTCTTTACAGTTGACTCTTTTGGAGCATTATTGTGACCCCAAATTGAAAGCAATTTGCGAACTGTAGCCGCAAAACTTGCACCATTTTGGAAAAACAATTTCACAATGAGAATGCGTTGTTCATTCGTGTAGCGCTCCATTTTTACTAACCTCGTACCTTCTACTAGCAAACAGTGACAATTGTTCAAATGTCAAATAATGACACTTCCAGTGTTGCCACATTTAAAAATTGCGTTCTTGTTGGGACACCCTTTACATAGATAGACCTTAAATTTTCGATGCATCATCAAGTAAATCTTGAACATTTTTAACTGACGACATGCGTCGACAAATGTGAAGACACCATGAAGGGTAACACCTTTTGTTGTGATATTGATGATGCTTATGATATCGATGTCAATGTCAATGTCAATGTCAATGTCAATGTCAATGTCAATGTCAATGTCAATGTCAATGTCACTGTCAATGTCAATGTCAATGTCAATGTCAATGTGTCAATGTCAATGTCAATGTCAATGTCAATGTCAATGTCAATGTCAATGTCAATGTCAATGTCAATGTCAATGTCAATGTCAATGTCAATGTCAATGTCAATGTCAATGTCAATGTCACTGTCAATGTCAATGTCAATGTCAATGTCAATGTGTCAATGTCAATGTCAATGTCAATGTCAATGTCAATGTCAATGTCAATGTCAATGTCAATGTCAATGTCAATGTCAATGTCAATGTCAATGTCAATGTCAATGTCAATGTCAATGTCAATGTCAATGTCAATGTCAATGTCAATGTCAATGTCAATGTCAATGTCAATGTCAATGTCAATGTCAATGTCAATGTCAATGTCAATGTCAATGTCAATGTCAATGTCAATGTCAATGTCAATGTCAATGTCAATGTCAATATCAATGTCGATGTCGATGTCGATGTCGATGTCGATGTCGATGTCGATGGCAATGTCAATGTTTATATTTTAAGAATATCGGTATCATAAAGATCAATCAATATCTTCGACATCATCAACATCGATATCGATGTCGAAAACAATGGTCATATGTAAGTCACATTACAGCATTATAAAATTAAATTTGTGTAATTAATCACTTCCCAAGCATATTCGACATTTGACATGTTAAGGCTACCAAGTGCATCCGTACGCTCGATTAAACATTTATAGTGTTTATTCTTATCTCTAGCAATCATTTCATATTACATCAAATACTTTAGCATCGGCATCTGCGAAAGAAATTTTTCCAATTTAGCGAATGTCTGCAATTCTGTCAGTTTTAAACCATACACTAAAATCACTCTATTAAAATATTAATAAAAAGAAAAAATAAAAATGACGCAAAGTGCTTAATTTAAGCACACGAAAATCAGTCGCTGCCATTTGTCGCGCACTTGTACCACAAAGTAATTGCAATTATCTTGTCACATGGTGCACACCTGATGTCGCAAAAAAATAAAAGAGAAAAAAAAAAAAATTAAACATAGCTGCCGAGTGCTGTGAAGCAGAGCAGGATTCAGAAGAATAATGAGGATAATGAAAAGTTATACAATTGATGTGACGTAGACTGAAATGGAACGGAGTGGAGTAGAGTGGAGTGGAGTGAAGTGGAGTAGAGTGGAGGGGAGTGGATCTGCTCGAAATGTACCTATGTGCGACGATGATGTCGTAGTTATAAACCACAAATGCTTAATGCCCAACCAGAAAAAAAAAAAATATTTTAAAAATCACAGGAATCCATCATGTTGGCTGTGGCTGTGGTTGTGATGACACATAATTGTGCGCTACATAAACGTCGACATTTAGCTGAATTAAGTCGCAGCTCATTTGCATGATGGATGGATTTTAGAGACTTCATTAAAACTAGCTGAATTCGAATTATAGCGAATTCAATTATTGGCTTTGACCAACAAGCAATATTCTTAGATTTGTTGCTCTAAATTAATATTAAATTAAAATTTAATATATAATATTAAAGTTAAAGCCGCCTGTAGGGTATAGAAAAAATGCAGAGTTCTTAATTCATTCGTTGCACAACATGTTCTCCTAATGCTGCAATTAACATTAAAATAAGCGCAACGCCACGATACAATAACAAAAAGTGCTGGTTGTGAAGCATCCAGGCAAGCATCAACATGGCAAGCAACATACACCAATTATTATCCTCTCCAAATTCACGCTAACTTCATACCAAATGCACAACACTTCAAATCCAAGGCAAGTGCTAAGAAGCACTCTCCGATGCTGATTACGTAGTTGTCTTCCTCAAGCAAGGATGTAATCAAAATTATTATAATTGCAGCGCGTTCACCATTGTGTACAACAATGACTTCCGCTTCCGTGCTCAATGTGATGAGCTTTTTATGCCGCAATGTTTTGTCTAGCTTTGTCTTTGTTTACTTGTTTTTATTATGTTTTTTGTTGACTCTCTTTCTCTCTCTCTTGTTTTACATTCTTTTTGAAGGCGTTGAACAATGATGAAGAGGTATGCGTGATGTAAAAAAAAAAAAAATTTAAACAAAAGCAAAAAATAAAATCATAGACAATGTGAAGAATAAAATTGAAACGAGTAAACGAGCAGATGCAGATAAAAGATAATGACACAAAAAATGTCGAGGCGTGTAAAATTAAGGACCACAAAAAGCGGGCGTTTACATTTTTAAGAGCTGCTGATGTGAATGGTGTTGGTGATAAAGCTAGTGGCGGTGTTTGTGGTGTTGATTTAAGTACATAACAAGATCAGAAAAAAAAAAAATTCAAATCTGGTCGACAGGGTAAAAAAATCTTGTTAAGAAGAAAAATGTTTTTAAATTATACATATAGAAAACGTTATACCAAAAAAACGTCCAGTTTTAAAATGTACGCGTAAGTTAGTATCCAAAGAATATAAAAAGTATTAAATGATAAAAGTGAATTTATTCACGAAAAATTCAAAAACTAAGTAATGTCAGAATTAACAGTATGGTACAGAAAATAAAGCAAGTAAGCAAAATTCAAAAAATTAGAATACCATCCACTCTATGTTATACCAACGAGAATATCTAGAATTCAAAAAAAGTTAGTTGTAAAAATTTAAACTTTTCTACTCCACTGAAAAGTTGAAAAGATCAGAAAATATTGGTAGAACTTTATTAACATTCGTCTAAAAAAAAAATCTATGTACTATTATGAAGATTTTTTTTTACTTTTATATTGTTATAATTTTAAAGTACAGTAAAGTATAGTGATTCGGTATTGGTCTGAGTATAAATGGCGGTAACAAGCATTCAAAAGCTTACTTTAAACAGATTATCAGAAATTAAAAAACAGATTTTCTTGATAGTTTGAAGGAAATTATGCATTACTATGGCCTCAAATACACATTTTTTTAGTCGAAACTATAAGACACTGTCATAAGGGATTAAAAATTGTTATAACGTGGTTTCCAAGATTCATGATTTCAAATCTAATGTTAAAAGTTTCGGACTTAAAGTGATGATTCTCCAATATGGTGGCAGAAATTTCGATTGCTAAAAATATGATAAAAAGCTTTAAAATTTAAACTGCACTAAAATTTATTTCATTAAAAAATATCAGAATACATTTTATACTATTTGATATAAATAAAAATCCATACCAAATATGTTAAAAAATGTATACCATACAATCTTATAAGCCAAATTTATGCCAAGTTGGCATAGATTTTATCCGAAATATATACAGCAAATGTTGGTGGTTGGTATACATTTTTATAAGCAAAAGTATAAAATCTTTTAAAATCACATTTGGTTACTTTTTATAGCAATATTCAGTGAGAAAGGTATGGGAATGTTCCACGGGTTTGGACCCCCCCAGAGCCATGAAAACATTACCATATATTAAAGTTGCTGTCAATTGATTCTTTTACGTAAAAAGTTGCATTGCGATTATCGAAAGATTTTTGTGATAAGTAAAAAATTGGTATATCGGAATTTCCACGAAAATTAATTTAGTAAAATGCTGTTGTATAATGGTCGAATACCCGCAATATTGTGGGTATGAAAAGTTATCAATTCTTTTCATTTGTCAATAAAACCTGTATTAAAGTCGCTAAAACGTATTCATCTAAGATATCTTTAATTTTATGTTTTTAATAATTTTTTACTCTTTGAAATCAGAATTTATTTGTTGTAATAGAATGTAAATTTTTTTCTATTTAATGATATAAAACTATTTTTAAAAGCCTTAGTTGGTCTTCTTAATTACACATTTTCTTAACGGAAATTTTGTCGCGTGAGTTACGGCAAAGATTTTTTGGAAACTCTTAATATTTTTAAATAGGCAAAGTTCATCAGTAAAGTGTGTTTAATTATGAAACTTTTGTGAATATTTAATGCCCCTAGGGAGGTCAAAATATAATTTTTAAAAATATGGTATCAATACTTTCATACCTTTTTTTTTGGGTTAAAACCCCCCAAATGAATGAAAATAAAATATATAAGGCAAAACTATTCAAAATTAAAAGATTTGAGTAAAAATACTTAGAGTTAAAAAACTTCTTATAAAAACTATTAATAAAAATGAAAGGATCTTAAAACACTGGATTCAATACTCAAGCGTATTATACTCTTCGTAAAGAATTCCAATCTAAAATCAAATGAAAGACAAATATCATTGTAAAGCAAAACGATAAAAGTTATGATGTATTTTATATCAGTTGTATTATTTTAAGCTATTTTTGTGTTGTGTTGCTTTGATAATTATCGTTAAATATTTGTAGAAAGCACTACTTAGTAGTATTGCCACAAGATCAAAAATCAAAAACATAAAACTACCTAGAAAGTCGATTGGTAATGGTGTTTTACCACCATTTCAGGTACCGTTTTTGAATCCCGGGTAAGACGTGGTCTAACGCTATGACTTTTCTTTAATTCTTTCCTCGTTTCTTATCAACTGAAATTCAAAATTGATCAATGTATACGGCTTTGAAAGTTGTAATGATGGTAGAGAAGTTTGAAGATGGCATAGCTAACGCACCCATCTCTTTTTTTTCGACAAAAAAATAAAAATCGACAATATTATAAGATTTTACAGGTATGTACATTGGACAATATTGGCGGCCCGATTTGCATGGGTGAAAAAAAACTAAAAAATCGTAGGCGCGGAAAATACTCTACGAAATATATGGAACAGGTTTGTCCAAGAAACCCGTGGTTTAAAATTGATTCCGAGCCTCCGGTTTTTTGAGAGAAAGTTTGAATTTGTGTTAATTTCATTATGTGAAAAAATGTATACAAACATCCAAAACACATGTATTAGGGTAAAAATTTCCTGGTTTTCGAAAAAAAGTTTTTACTGAATGTCTTCATTTAAAAAAAATTTTATCTTATTTTCATATTTGATCAAAATTTCAAAAGGCTTATATTATGAATCTAGTGTAAAACCGAAGACAAATAAAAAAAATTGCTATACTTCAAATTCAAATTAAAAGCGATAAAATAAAAAAAAAAAAATGTAAGAAATTAATTAATTCATCAACAAAAAAAAAACAATACTAAAATAAACAAAACAAAATAAAGTAAAAGTAACAAAAAGTTTTATAGAAAAAGAACAAAAAGAATCTCAACATAAAATTGAAAAAAATTATTTTAGGAAGTCCTGTTTGCTTTCAAGTCGTGGAATTTTTCTTCGTCCATCTGCCGTCACAATTATAAATGCCTCCATAACTGTTGATTTTTTTCAACAACTCGTCGAACACTTGCCAAAAATTAAACATTACTCTCAGTTCTTTGAATATGGCATGGCATTTGTAGATCAAGTTTACTTATTTTGTTATTTATTTAATAACTTTCATCAAAGCAATATATTTTCTTACTTGTAAATTATACAATAGATTTCACGAAATTCAAAAAAAAATATTGAAAAGATAATAGCAAATCTAGCTTTCAAATGTTGTTCTTCCATTTTAAATAAATTTTCAAAATAGTTTTTTAATATTACAATAAAATCTGAAAATTTTTTAATTTTTGTTGGCACATGATGAAACACGTGAAATATTACTATAACATAATTCCGTAAAATGTGAGTGCGGAACGCTTGATTTTTTTGAAAAATTTTAGAGCATATTTTTAGGCATTTTCTGTTTTGTGATTTATTGAAACTTCAAAAACTTTTTATTTTTTTTTTTCATTTTGAAAGTTTCAGTTTTACATTTTTTTTAAAAATAAAACATATTTCGTCGTACCTACTATGGTTTCCGTTTTTACTTTGAGGCATTTTATGAGTATTTGGGACTAAAAATTATTATTTGAACTAGTGTAAAAGCCCGTCCTTCGACGGGAAGGAACCATTTAGAGTACAAAATGCGACGAAAAATTTATTGGATTTATATACAAAGATTTTTATTTGAAAACATATTTATTAAATTATTTTGATAAAACTTCCGTACATACAACATTTCTAGTAAAAAAATTCTTATGCTTGGTTTTCACTTAGTCATTTTTTGTTTGATATGAAATTCAAAAGTTTAAAAAATCACATAAATAACATTTTGTTTGCAATTTTTGCTATAAACATGTGAAGAGATCAGTTTTTTATATTTTTCACCATTGTCAAACAGAAAAAAAATGACAACGTGTTGGCATTTTTCATGTGACTGACAACAACTGACCATTGAAATTGACATAGTGAAAACCAGGCTTTAGAATTTTAACCAATTAACCTTGTACCTTGCCATCTATAATGCTTAGTTTTACATCATCAGCCCGCTAAAACTGCCCATGACTAAATACCAGTTCTTTTAGAAAAACTCCTACTTTTTGCAATATTTAACCTTGCAATTTATTTATGGTCATTGAAAATGTCAGTTTAACTGGAAATTGTCGCCTCCGGAGAGTGAAAGGCAAATCTGCGTTTGTCGAGGCCAAATCAATTGTATTTATGAAAACTATTTCATGTTCACCAGTACGCCTGTCAATACCTGTGCGATGATTAATTAAGTTTTTAGGTTTTTCAAAACTAACCACCTTCCATTACAGATATCTCTTTTGGTATTGAAATTTCGAAGAAGTATTATAATACATCCATTTTCGAGGTTTAACTTATGCAGTGGCATTCCTGTGGCAATTTTGGAATAACGGTTGATGTTATTCGGAGTCATAGTATCGCCAAAAATCTATTCAACCCTTTCAATGGACTTGTCCATTATATTGGACACTTCGGAAAATTTTTTTTTTTTATTTTCCATTGTCTTTTCTAAAATGAAATAGGTTGGTACTATGAAATGAAGTTGTGCCAACATGACAAAAATAGTTTTAGGGAGATATATAACGTTTAACTTAGTTAGATTTTCGATTTTATGCCCAACAGAACCCTTCAATTTTTTTATATCGCGTGTTAATAAATTTTGCAAAAAAGAAGTGATTATTGTCATGTAAATCTGATTTTTGGGGTCTCAAAAGAGTTTGTAAGGACAACAAATTTCAAAATTATTTTAATTACCAATATATGTGTACTATCACAATCTTAACTTTTTTGCTTATCTTGGGTATGCATTCTCAAGAAAAAAAAAAGTTATAAGCAAAAAACTTGATTTTTTGGCCAAAAAAAGGGTTTAGGAGAACCAAAACCACTCCGTGGGGATTTCTCCAATCCAAAAAAAATGATGCAGAAATAGTTTTTAAGAGTCCCTCTAACTTTTGAATCGGTGTCCGGATGACTTTTTTTTTCTCCATACAAAATCGATCCGGCTTAATGTACAGTAGTTGAGGAAAATGACGATAGTCTTCAAGTACAAAGATTTCCAATACATAATTTAAGAATAGGTGCTGGTCTAGACTGAACAGGTTCTAAAAAGTATAGTAAGTACAAAGATTTCAAATGGATAATTTTAGAACAGGTTCTGGTCCAAGATGAACAGGTTTTAAAAAGTACAGTACGTACAAAGACTTCAAATAGATAATTTTACAACAGGTTCTGGTCCAGGCTGAACAGGTTTTACGATATAGAGCAAAAGGTTTAGTAAGTACAAACATTTCAAATGAATTATTTTACAACTGGTCATGGTCCAGGCTGAACATGTTTTACGATATAGAGCACGGAGCAGGACGTTTGCCTTTTATATATTAAGATAATTTAAAATGAAAGTGAAAACGGGCCCGTCATTTTTGACGGGAAAGAACTAGTTTATAAAGAAATCTATATACTATTATATAAAAATGAAACTCCAAGATTCGCTTTTTGTTGTATGTATGTTGCTCAAGATCTCCGGAACCACTGTACTGATTTGAATGAAATTTTCACTAATCGAACAATAAACTATTCTAGACTGTCTTTGTATACTCAGAATTTTAAGTTATGAAAAAGCTAAGAAGTTTTTGGCCAATAATCTTACTTAAGTCAATATATTTCCATCAAATTAATCGCTTTTTTTTCCATATGCTGCCTACACCTTAACAGTTAGCTGGGTATGATGTATGAGCAAATGAAAGATCTTGCCGTTTCCAACAAAAAACTCAGTGGTGACATGTATCTCAAATCAATAGTTTTTCCGTAAAATTGATATTTTGGTTAAAAATTTATTAATTTTCCTACAAATTTCTTGCAAGCATGTCGATTGTTGATAGCTTCGATGGCTATCGTTGTTTGCAGCGCACACATTGTTGTTTTCGCTGCAAAATGCTGCAACATACTTCGTGCAGAAATTTAAGCCAAGTCGATGAACGAGAAGGAGACAATTTAGTTGCGACTGCGAAACCGACTGGTTATGTTGTGTTGATTTGCGGCTGCGCGCTGTTTTAAAAACAAATAGAGCAACATGGTTATGTGTTAAACATTAATATTTGCTTTATTTAGATATTTGCATTTGGGTCTTTGCTTTATTTTTTTCAATTGGAATTTCTTATTTTAGAAATTCTTATGAGTTTTTCGTTTGTTGCTGTCTCAACGTAATCATTATTTGCAGTGGGAATTTTTTCTGTACAAAAAAAAACAGTAGAATTGTTACTCGCTCTCTACTGTGTGCAGAACAGTAAAGCTACAGAAAAAGGGGAATCGAAATTTAAATTTAATTGAAATTTTGTTAAAATTTAAGGCTAAAATTAAAGAGCATGACGTTTTGAAGACCATTTGCCTTAAAAGGATACAATACAAAGATTCACTTAGGTTTTTTGTACTATGTATATTCACAAGAATTTCATGGGTTTTTTATGTTTATTTGTAAGCATTTTAAGGGATAAAGAATTATTTTTGTATTCATTTCCCAAAAGTTTAATATTTTAAAAAGGTATGAGTTTATTCGTATTACACACATTATTTTTAACACATCTTAGTTTTGATATAAAATATAAATCAAATTGTGTCTTTTTTGGCCAAACATAAACTTATGTATGGAGTTGTAAATATTTGGGTTGTAGGGGAGGTAAGCGTGTTCATGGGTGAATTCCAAAAATATTCAAAAGTGCAGATCTTGGATCCATTTCAATATGTCTACCAAAATGGAGTTATCTCAACTGCTTATGGACAACACACGGACGGACGGATAAACAGACATAGATAAATCGACTCATGAGATGACACCTGATCAAGAATATATATAATTTTCTTTACCGGAATCGCGTATTTCTATGCGTTACAAGCGTTTGCAGAAATTTAATCACATCACCTTATATTTTTATGGTATAAAAATGGTTTCAACTTGCAGTATAAAATAGCTTGAATATATCTATGGAATTACATAAAAATTAATCTCAAAGATTCGTTTTTTTTTTTGTTTGTTTAATAACTCATGAACTATGTCATTGATTTAAATAAAATTTTCACTTTGAATTTTAAATTATTAAAAAGTGAAAACATCTTCTATCTACGATTTTAAACAATAGTTGAACATTTAACATGATATCTCATAAATTGCTTTATTTTTCATTAGGATACTCTTTATTTGAATTGATATATAGGTAGTCAATACAATATATATGAACAAACTGAAGATCTTTTCGTATTATAAAAATAAGTCAGAAATAAAGTCATACTTCTTAAATAAATGATTCGATACTTATCAAAGTCGACTTAGTCTAACGGTTAAAATTTTGTACGGTTTTTGTTAAATCAGAAACGATTAAGAAATAATTATTATTGAAAGAAGTAAATTATCGATATTGTCATTCATTTTGTAAAAAACCACTACAACGAGTTTTATTTCAAAGGCTGAGGTATAAAATAAAAAAGAGTAAAGTTTTTCAAAGTTGCTCTATTTGGTTTTCAGTAATATTTAAAAATAAAACAGAGTCCCTTCAATTTTTCGCGGCTATTACGTGATAAAATAAAATATGTTTCCATAGAAGTGGGGTTAGAAGAGTATAAAATTTAGAATTAATCAAAGACACGCGGATTTTATGAGCAAATTTCTAATCGCAAACACACAATAACTTTTTTACACAGGGTCGGTATTAGTTATTTTAAAAAGCTATGTAGGTTATTTTTAAGGTTTCTACAGTAACATTACTTACATATGTAAATCGAGAATAATAAGAACGAATTAATGTCCTTAACGAAAGAGATATTCGTTCATTTCATGAAGCTCGGATAATTTTGTTTTTTTCCTGTGATTTCGGGCGATTTTAAAGAAGCTTCTTTAAAAGTCATTATTTTGGCATAAAGAGCAAGTTGTGCAATTGAGCACGAATATTCGAGTGCAACTTCGCGGTAACTTAAAACTGGTACGTTTGCTTCAACAGTTCTGACAGTTGGATACTGGCTTAAAGTTTACTTCATGCTTGAGCAATGCACTGAAAACAAAAGATGACTTACTTTCGAATTTGTATGCAATGGAGTTCGGTTAGGTGTTAAGGGTATTATTCTGACTGGTCCAGCAGAGGAGAAAATATTTTAATGCCTCGAATCCCTTTGATTCCCTCACATTTAAGGGGATATAAGTTTATAATTCTGTACCAACGAGTTTTACTTTGACAAAAAACCAAGCACAAGTTCCATCCTTTTAAATGTCCGTGATTATCTAATGCAGAACTGTTTTTCCGTAATATTTTGGTCTTTTTAGGATAGGAAATCCATCCAATAGATTTATTCTACCTGATATCAGAAAACAACCGAAAATAATGAATTTATATAAGATTTAAAATAATTTTAATTTTGAATACATATGACAATACTTAAACAATAATACAACAAATTACATAAGACATTGTTTTTTATATTAAAACATATCACGAGCAAGGCCGCGGAGGGTTGCAAGTACATATATATTATTATAACTTTCTGACATAGATAGTTTTTTGTTCAAACACTCTTTAGAGTTTGAATTTTGCTTACTTTGGGGTCAAAAATTTTAAAACTAATATTCTAAAGAAGCCATTAAAATTTTTCACATAATCTTCTTACGTAATAAGTTAATCTTGAAATTTCTAAGAAACACATTCAGAAGAACTGCGTTTCTGTTTCGTAATGTTGTAATGAAGTGCGGTAGCACATTTTCCTGCCTTGCAGCTCTGCATCACTTCTGTTTGAAGAGTTTTGCTGTTGATTATATGTTTTTTTTTTACATATTTTCTTCCATTTTTTCATGCCACAGACGATGCGTTTACAATGCAGCCGCACAGCTACATGCAGCCACTCACACACACACAGGCAAAGGCACTGCCAGAAACTGGCAGAGTGCCGTGAGCGCACTTGACGAACAATTAATGAATAGCCGGGCGCACTTAAGAGCGATGTTGCGGACGTGTACGTGAAATTATTACCGTTATACATCATCAAAAGAAATCATGGCTGAAAGTGACGTTAAAGCAGCGGTTCACAAACGCATCAACAGCGATTCTCAAACAAAGTTTTTGTAACATTCAATTACTTAGAAATGTTAATTTTAAAGCTAAATATTAAATATTAAATGTTAAATGTTAAATGTTAAATGTTAAATGTTAAATGTTAAATGTTAAATGTTAAATGTTAAATGTTAAATGTTAAATGTTAAATGTTAAATGTTAAATGTTAAATGTTAAATGTTAAATGTTAAATGTTAAATGTTAAATGTTAAATGTTAAATGTTAAATGTTAAATGTTAAATGTTAAATGTTAAATGTTAAATGTTAAATGTTAAATGTTAAATGTTAAATGTTAAATGTTAAATGTTAAATGTTAAATGTTAAATGTTAAATGTTAAATGTTAAATGTTAAATGTTAAATGTTAAATGTTAAATGTTAAATGTTAAATGTTAAATGTTAAATGTTAAATGTTAAATGTTAAATGTTAAATGTTAAATGTTAAATGTTAAATGTTAAATGTTAAATGTTAAATGTTAAATGTTAAATGTTAAATGTTAAATGTTAAATGTTAAATGTTAAATGTTAAATGTTAAATGTTAAATGTTAAATGTTAAATGTTAAATGTTAAATGTTAAATGTTAAATGTTAAATGTTAAATGTTAAATGTTAAATGTTAAATGTTAAATGTTAAATGTTAAATGTTAAATGTTAAATGTTAAATGTTAAATGTTAAATGTTAAATGTTAAATGTTAAATGTTAAATGTTAAATGTTAAATGTTAAATGTTAAATGTTAAATGTTAAATGTTAAATGTTAAATGTTAAATGTTAAATGTTAAATGTTAAATGTTAAATGTTAAATGTTAAATGTTAAATGTTAAATGTTAAATGTTAAATGTTAAATGTTAAATGTTAAATGTTAAATGTTAAATGTTAAATGTTAAATGTTAAATGTTAAATGTTAAATGTTAAATGTTAAATGTTAAATGTTAAATGTTAAATGTTAAATGTTAAATGTTAAATGTTAAATGTTAAATGTTAAATGTTAAATGTTAAATGTTAAATGTTAAATGTTAAATGTTAAATGTTAAATGTTAAATGTTAAATGTTAAATGTTAAATGTTAAATGTTAAATGTTAAATGTTAAATGTTAAATGTTAAATGTTAAATGTTAAATGTTAAATGTTAAATGTTAAATGTTAAATGTTAAATGTTAAATGTTAAATGTTAAATGTTAAATGTTAAATGTTAAATGTTAAATGTTAAATGTTAAATGTTAAATGTTAAATGTTAAATGTTAAATGTTAAATGTTAAATGTTAAATGTTAAATGTTAAATGTTAAATGTTAAATGTTAAATGTTAAATGTTAAATGTTAAATGTTAAATGTTAAATGTTAAATGTTAAATGTTAAATGTTAAATGTTAAATGTTAAATGTTAAATGTTAAATGTTAAATGTTAAATGTTAAATGTTAAATGTTAAATGTTAAATGTTAAATGTTAAATGTTAAATGTTAAATGTTAAATGTTAAATGTTAAATGTTAAATGTTAAATGTTAAATGTTAAATGTTAAATGTTAAATGTTAAATGTTAAATGTTAAATGTTAAATGTTAAATGTTAAATGTTAAATGTTAAATGTTAAATGTTAAATGTTAAATGTTAAATGTTAAATGTTAAATGTTAAATGTTAAATGTTAAATGTTAAATGTTAAATGTTAAATGTTAAATGTTAAATGTTAAATGTTAAATGTTAAATGTTAAATGTTAAATGTTAAATGTTAAATGTTAAATGTTAAATGTTAAATGTTAAATGTTAAATGTTAAATGTTAAATGTTAAATGTTAAATGTTAAATGTTAAATGTTAAATGTTAAATGTTAAATGTTAAATGTTAAATGTTAAATGTTAAATGTTAAATGTTAAATGTTAAATGTTAAATGTTAAATGTTAAATGTTAAATGTTAAATGTTAAATGTTAAATGTTAAATGTTAAATGTTAAATGTTAAATGTTAAATGTTAAATGTTAAATGTTAAATGTTAAATGTTAAATGTTAAATGTTAAATGTTAAATGTTAAATGTTAAATGTTAAATGTTAAATGTTAAATGTTAAATGTTAAATGTTAAATGTTAAATGTTAAATGTTAAATGTTAAATGTTAAATGTTAAATGTTAAATGTTAAATGTTAAATGTTAAATGTTAAATGTTAAATGTTAAATGTTAAATGTTAAATGTTAAATGTTAAATGTTAAATGTTAAATGTTAAATGTTAAATGTTAAATGTTAAATGTTAAATGTTAAATGTTAAATGTTAAATGTTAAATGTTAAATGTTAAATGTTAAATGTTAAATGTTAAATGTTAAATGTTAAATGTTAAATGTTAAATGTTAAATGTTAAATGTTAAATGTTAAATGTTAAATGTTAAATGTTAAATGTTAAATGTTAAATGTTAAATGTTAAATGTTAAATGTTAAATGTTAAATGTTAAATGTTAAATGTTAAATGTTAAATGTTAAATGTTAAATGTTAAATGTTAAATGTTAAATGTTAAATGTTAAATGTTAAATGTTAAATGTTAAATGTTAAATGTTAAATGTTAAATGTTAAATGTTAAATGTTAAATGTTAAATGTTAAATGTAAAATGTTAAATGTTAAATGTTAAATGTTAAATGTTAAATGTTAAATGTTAAATGTTAAATGTTAAATGTTAAATGTTAAATGTTAAATGTTAAATGTTAAATGTTAAATGTTAAATGTTAAATGTTAAATGTTAAATGTTAAATGTTTAATCCTTAATATCTTTAAAGTTTTATATTTTTAAACAGGTGAAGTCATTTAACATGTAAATTGTCAGCCACTAACAATGCATAAAAAAAATCTTTTACACAAACGTTAAGCTTTGTTTAATTGCATACTCTTCAAGGCGTCATTGCAGAATATGAAGTGGCTGAAAAAAGTGGCTTGAATTCCAATAAATGCATGCACTACCATTCAAAGCAGCATTTCTACTAACAAAAATAATTAAAAAAACAATGAGAGGTGAAGCGTTACGTAAATTTTTGCTGCAAAAATCCCAAGTACAGCATTAATAATAATAAAACAAAATAAAAATCAACAGCAACAACCACAACAACAGAAGCACTTGGCATACCAACATCACGCACTTCATAGCAATCGTGATAAGATGCGCTCAAAGCTACTAAGTAATTGTTATCCTTGCCAAGGATGCCAAGGCACGTAGAAACAGAGCATTTGAACGTTCACTCTGCCACCCACACTTTACGTTGCATGTAGCCACTTGAAATTCTGGCTGCTGGATGACGCGCAGGATACATCAAATGTCGATGCACAGCTCAAGGGTAGAAATAAAGGATTATAACAGCCATTTTATAGCTTGTATTTTAAATCAAAATTTATAAAAAGCAAACAATTCGAGCTGACGCTGTTTTGCATAACAATAGAAATGAGTAGCGAAGCGAAGTGTTGGTGAAGAAAAATTTTAAATGGAAATCGTGATATTGTAAAATTGTAACGAATTTTACAAAATTGTTTCAGTCTTATATATTTATAAAGAATATTAAATGTGCCGTTTGTTTGTATGAAGAAAAAAAAATTACATTTTTTTGTATGCTGAAAAAGAAAAATCTTTTGGCATCGGTCAGAATTAAGATGCCGAATCTTAAAAAAAAAAATTTGAATCTTCAACAACACAAAAATATGCCTTAATTAAAGACAATAAGTATTTTAATTTTCAGAAAAAAAAACAATATATTGTTTTAAATTTTATAAACTCGCTTTGTAATAAAGTAACTGGTAAGCATTTATTCAATAATTGATATGCCTGAAAAGTTATTTTTATTCTCTCAGGATTCATTCATTCCCTCTATTTATAAGTGTCTAACAAAGTTATTTTTACAAATTTTTTTCGTTTTGGTTTTTTAAATAAGCCTAATTAAGGCATTTTTTTTTGATGAAGCGCTTCACAAGAACAAAAAAAAAAGGTGAAATGAATTCTTAATTACTGTATTTTAATGAAAGTGCAAAAATAAAATAACTTACAACGATGTCATATCAAGCACCACCCACCAACCAACTCATTAGCGCGCACACAGGACCTGCCAATTTGCATGTTAATAAAGCACAAAGTGTAAAACTTAACAATTAATTGGTTATTTGATAAAACCATTTAGTTATTTATACAGTAGCTGGAGAGTGTGTGAGAGGGAGTGTGAAAGTGGGGAGAGTAGGGCGGTTTATTTTTTCACTTGCAGGCGTGTCGACAATGATTGCGTGTCAGTGTGTATTAATCAACGCTCGTCTGTCGAAGTAATTGAAACAATGTTATTCATTATTTATGTAAAACACAACAGAACGATCAATAATTTTTACGCAAGCACAGAAAAAGAAAAAAAAAAAAATAAAAAACACAAAATCACACATACATACACATGTTGACAAATGGCTAACGCTATAAGGACCTGCTCACACATTTTATACGCAGAACAAATAAACATAAGCAATGCAATCAACTACTTCTGGCGCAAAATGTCAGCCATGACAGCATAAGTATCAGTTAGTTGTATATGTTGGCAGTGGTTGCTGTGTGTGTGTGTGTGCAATGCAATGCAATGGAGGGCTTATAACAAAAACAACAACAGTATCAAAAACAATAGCAATGAGTGCAAACACTACAAGTATAACAAAGAAAATAGAAAAAAAAAATCCTGCTCCATTCACCTAATTTTTTTTTTTTTTTGTATATTGCATACCTATTTTATGCCACTGGATTACCCTTATAAATGTTATTTTTATTTTGTTCTGCATAAACAAACAACAAAGCGTTGGTGTCGCTGAAAATTTCCAAATCAAATATTATGGATATTTAATCAAAAATCTAACCAGCCCACTAGTGGTCGTTCATTTATGTTGGCAACTCTGAATGTCGTAATATAAGAAGAATGAAAAAAAAAAAAAACAAAACAAAACAAAACAAACAACATGGCATTGTCGCAGCACACGCAAAGCAATCAGGATGAAGCAGAAAAATCCTTAGCTGTGAAATTTTTGCAAACATAACCAAAATTAAATTTGAAGAAAAAAGCATACAAACATAGGCTAACAACAGAGTTTAAATTAAGGTCTCAAGGTCATGCTGTCGACCCATGTTGTCGTGCCTTTTTATTATTTGGACAAATCAAGCTATTGAAGCCTCCTAATTAATAAATAAAGACTTCGTAAACGTGACTAATTTCTGCAATAACAATTAATTTCCGCAAATCAGCCGGCAGTCTTAAGCTAAACCGACCGCATGGAAGCGGATATAAGCGGGTTAAGCAAAGCACACAGTGCTGTGGGTGCGTGAGTAGTATTTTAAAGCAAAAAAAGGGATCGGTGCATAGATTTTTATATGGTTAAGTTAAAGGGTCAGATATAACCCAAAAAGCACAACAAAGTACAAGTGACCTAAATGTTGGCAACAATAAATAAAAAAAACTTTACAAAAATATGTACGTTTATATATGATTATATAAGGATGATTTGTTAAGCGTTTGCTGTTTGAAAATGTTCTGAGATCTAGACATCAACCTGCATCAATTATGCTAGTTAATAAAAAATATGAGATTCTTTAACCCGGATAGCTCTTCAACCATAGACAGAGTTTTGTAAATATTCAGCATATTTATGGAAGTGAAAATAAAAGACTTAAAACTAGATATCTGATATAACAATTGCAACTTTCTGTCTGATTGACTTTTTTTTTTTTTGATGTAGAATTACGTCTAACAGCGCGATTTGTATGGGTTCGTTTTAACAAATTTTTTCAAGGCCATGAAACTTTTTTTACGAATACTTTAGGGTTTACCTACAGCCTTTAATACTCATCGTTCAAAGATAATATATATACTAAAATATCATATATATCCTGCGCTGAATGAATATAAATATTTTGGATTTTGTCACTTTTATATAAAAGTCACAAAATAGTAAAATATAAACAGAAAAATGCATGTGTTTATATAAGAAAATAAATCATCAGCTGCTTATGCTGTGCCTAATGCTTTCTTTGTTTTTGTTTTGTTGTTTGTGTTTGTTTTATACGAACTGATTCGCAGGCTTCTTCATTAGGTTCATTACTTCATTATTGGATTCTTGTATGTACTATTTAGAACTGAGTGTTCTTGTTTGTGTACAGAAGGTTCTTGTATGTAATACATTTACAACTTCTTTTCAACTCATATGGTTGAACATAAACTGTCAAACTTAACCAAGTGGGTGATCTGGTTAGATTTAACTCTTATGAAAAAAAAGTGTTGGAACATATTTCGTTTTATGCATTGTACCCAATAGATGGCGTAAAGTTTTATTTTTGTTTTTAATGCAAATTAATTTTGATCCCACATCCTACTAGCTCTAGCGAGTGTTGCTCAAAAACTATACATCGGACAGAGACGAAAGTGCAACTCGCAAACTAAACATCGGACTGAGACGAAATTTAAACTAGTGGAAAGGACATATGCTCAGAATAAGATATAGTCACCATAAGATTTTTTTTCTTAAAAATCGGAGGTCTCTTAATTTTATTTTGAAATTAGTAGTTAAACTGACTGTAGCTCGAAAAGTATATATCGGACAGAGACCAAAATGGTACCAATGGAGAGTGCATTTGCTTCGCCTTCTTCTCAACTTAGTCAATGAACTCAACCTGTCAAACTAAACGAAATGATCGAAAATTTTAAATTTTTCCTGTTTCTTTTTGCTTGCTCATTCTATCATGCTTAATAAGAAGTTCATAATTGAGTGTTATTAATTAATTTGCTACTTTTACGAAGATCAATAAAAAATACGTGCAAAATAAGCAAAATAATCGGACCAAAGAGACAAAGTAGAAGAGATTACGACTTTAACGGAATTCTACGTCTACACCTACGATACAATCGAAACTGTTTCTTTTTTTACAATCAAAATTAAGGTCTGTATCAGAAAAAGTCCTTTTAATTTTGTTGAAGTCCCCCATAGTCACTTATCCCCCAATTGTCACTAATTTTATATTTGAGGAAATATTGAAAGCTACGCTATCAACTTCAGTCTTCTCCTCTCTCAAATACCTCTCTCAAATACCTCTATCAAATACTTCTCTCTGTTAAACACACAATAAACTTCCTGAAATAAATCCAATTGCTGCACTTCTTAATTGGTTCATCATTTCAGAACAACATTAACTCTAGCTGATTGGGAAAAAAGAATAAAAAGCTGTCGAGTGGAAACGTTATTGAAAAGACTGCATTATTTGTTAAGGATCTGCCTTAGAAAACAAGTGTTTCCTGTGTTTGCAAGCTATTACATAACAAGTACAGCATTGTTATTCCAAATGAGGTTTGCTAGAAAATTTCCAAAAACCATTGGAAGAAAACAGAAATTTAAAAATTTAAATCCCTTCGAAATAAGCCTTGCTATTTTCATATACATCTAGTTTAGATCACAGTAAAGCTGAAGTTTTAACATGGATTTATAAACCAAAGAGGCTGCCTTAAAGTAAGAATTCTTAATTTAGCTCTTAGTTTAATTAAAATAAAAACAATTGTTCTATTTCTAGTACTAGCGCTTTTAATAATTCTAACATTTATAATTCGAAGTCTTATTTTTATGCTAAGAATAAAACTTTATATAAAGAAACTCCCATTTTTTTTTTGATACAAACAACAAACCCTCCGATTAAAAATTATCTTATTCCCGTCCTAGCTCTGTTTCCAATTGGAAACTTAAAACTAATATTTGCCAATTTTCACTTCTAAGACCTATCATATCATAAATACAAAATAGTCTTACTCGAATCGAGCATATCATACTTCAGCCTTTTCATCCAAAACGAGTCTAATTTAATCTTAATCCAAATCCTACTCTGACATACCAACAAATAAATATGAGATAAACCTAGACCACACACTCTATACTAACTTTGTTCATTCCGAGACTACCCAGTAGACAATGACATCGCTGCTAGCAGGCCTTCCTGTGGATTTTGTAGTACTGCCGCACTCATATACAATTACACTTTCTTTTTTATATGAAGTGGGAAAATTTCGCAGGCCTTCCGCTTTGATAGCTCAAAAGAGGCCTGATAGAAGCACTTCTTCTAATTCTTTAAAGTAGGGGTAAACAAAAAGTGTTGAAAAAATATTTTTTTCTTTTACACCTTTGTCTATTTATTTATATATTCTATGATTTTATCTTCTCTCCTATGTTTTATTATCTTAGATTAATTTCAATCTATAATCTTTGATATAGCAGTAAGAAGGGCCATTATTGCATCATATTTTTAAACTGATATATATTCTAACTTTTAACGAAAAAGTTGCCCTGAAGTATATGAAAAGTCAGTCTTTGTAGGGAAAACAAATTTGTTGTCCTGCCTTTTGTGCAGAAAAGGAAGGCCTTCAAGAAGTGCTCATAAGAGCAGCGAGGAACGGATGTGTTAAGTCTTCAAAAGTAGCAGTCAATGCAGGCCTTCGTATGAAGAGCGCTGGTTTAATTGCCTATTGGTTATAAACCAGCGATGGGCACACACATACTATCACATTCTTTGATTGTGTGTAAGGCAGAGAAAAACGAAGACCAATTTTACGTTTTTTCTCGCTATATTTTAAAAAATTGCGAAAAGAGATGTTATTTCAATAAATGCTGAAAAGCAACTGACTTGATTTGCTGCCAAAATAAAAACAAAGCAACAGCCGAATGCACACGATCGTAAGCCACACGAAGTAGCTTACACTGTTCATGTGCAGTGTTGCCAGTCTAGCCTTTTTGAGGCTAGATCTAGCCTTTTTTTTTTAGCCTTTTTGAGGCTAGATCTAGCCTTTTTTTTTGTTGCCTAGCCTCGAAAATTACCATCTAGCCTCTAGCCTTTTTTTTAGCCTTTTTTTATTTTTTTCTAGCCTTTTCTAGCCTTTTTTAATATATTGCTTAAAGACGCATTACCACATTAAATTTTTCTGACTTTGCATGCAATTTTGAAAGTAAAAATCTTGTATTGCTCTTTTTCTACTTTTAGAGTGTTAAACACAAATATTTTCTGTTATAGAGAAAAAAAAAATCCAGTTCCTCTCCAGAAGAAATAACGATAATTGATATAATATAATATATTATATAATAAATTATAATGGCAAAAAATTGTAAATCACAAGAATAACTTAAGTTCCATAACTGAATTCTGGGAAGATGCTAGAGATTTTTTTTTTGTAGATTCTTTGAATGAAGATCCGTTCCTAAAGCTATTGGTTTTCAGTTTTATTATTTTGGCATAAAACAACGCTGCATAGAAAGAATTCTTAGTACAACGAAATTTTTAAAACTGGCATGCTTAATTTTCTTCTAACGATAAGAAATGTTCTTAAAAGGAAACGAGTAAAGAAAGTCTAGCCGACTATGAAATACCCTAAGCCTCTTATAATATTGAAATAAACTATATATTAAAATACTAAAACAAAAAGAAGTAACTTCCTATTTTTGTTCAAAATTCATGTTTTCTTTAAATAACTATATAGGTTTTACCTATATTATAAAGGTTGTATGGGAGGAAGGTGCGTTCGTAGGTGGATGACGCTTTTTTTTTTGTGAGCACACCTTAGATTTTATATACTATGATCTCATACCAAGTTTTATCTCTGTAGGTCAAATATAAATTGTGGGTTTTATGGGAGATGTGCGTGTTCATCGGCGGATGTCGCTCATTTTGTGAACACATCTTAATTTTGATACAACAATCTCAATACCAAGTTTTATATTTTTGGCTCATATAGACCTCTTTATAGCGTTTTTACTATAGTGGGTTGTATGGGAGGTGGGCGTGTTTAAAGGCGAATGACGACCATTTTACATCTTAGTACACATCTAAGTTTTAATATAAAATACATATCTCATAAGTTTTATCCCTGTAGTTCAAATAAAAGCGTCTTTATAATAGTGTTTTCAATTTGGTATATCACGCCCATTTTTTGTGTACGTCTGCGTTTTGATATAAAATGAATACATTTAAATTTTATTTCGGTAGCTTAAATACAACCGTCTATACAGCGATTTTTATTTTTTAGTTGTATACGAGTAAGCGTGTTCGTAGGCGGATTCCAAAAATATTCAATATCGCAGATGCTTGGGTTCAAGTGAACATGTGTACCAATCTCTACTCCTTCTTAACCTATATTTACAGACAACACATAGACAAACGAACGGACTTTTCTATACCGGACTCGCTTATTTCTATGCGTAAAAAACGTTTGCACAAAGTCAATATACCCTGACCTTACAGGTTTAGTGTATAATAACGTTAACAAATCTAGCCTTTTTTTAGCTTTTTTTTTAAAGCCATCTAGCCTTTTCTAGCCATTTTTTTAAGACCATCTAGCTTCTTTTCTGAAAACTTTCTGGCAACACTGTTCATGTGTCGATGTCGCGCAAGCAGCATTTTGCTTCCAATCCCGTGGGATAGGAAATTTAATTTGTGCCCTTCACTGCTTTAAGCCCACCTCCTTCCATTCCAGTCACAAATGGAGCCAGCCTCTAACCAACCTGGCAGTCGCACTTCTTTCATCGACTCTCTCAACCACTTAAAATTAAACTAACTGCGTACATTTGTGCTGACAATGAAAGCAAATCTGATCTTATCTTGCCTAAGGCCGTGTTCATAGTGAACGCCAATTCAGACAGACTGGCAGTGTAAACAAGCGAGATAGATAGCTATCTGTATCTCGGTTGTTCACACAGATTTCAACCTACCTGTCTGAATCGGCGTTTACTATGCACGCGACCTAAGAATAAACAGTGTCTACAACAGTGTGCGTTTGACCTAAACTATGTTCGGCTTATTCACGTCAAAAAGGATGAACCGATTTTGATGAAACTTGACAAGCATTTGTATCTGTTACTGAAATAGATCCTATGCTTTTAAAAGTTCTTTCGAAAAAAATCAAGGAATGAGCCGAAGGCAAACGAAGTCAAGAACCAAAGATGAACGAAAAAAAAAGAAGTTTAAGGAATACCAGCAGAAGCTATATAAAGATGAAATACAATTAACCGAACAGTATCGATCAAAACCGAAGTTGAACGAAGACAATCCAAATAACGAATCGATGCTTATAGGATTTTTTAAAATTGGAATTTATTTGAGATAAAATTGCATATTAAATGCATGCTTAGAAAAACTTTAAACGCATTTTTCTCGAAATGACTTTTCAAACTGCTCTCAGAAAAGAGTTTCTCGGAATATGATAAAAATGGCATCATATATACTGAAAAATGGTATAGACCTCGCTCCAGAGAATGGTTTTCTCTAAATGCGATCCTAAAAATTCTCTTAAAATGATAAAACCTTCTATTAAAGAGAAAAACATATAAAAATAATTCGATTTTAGATACTCTTTATTTTTGAGAAAACATTTGTTTTTATTAAAGAAAATACTTCTCATAGTGAATTTTTTATCAAAACATAGAAAAAAATTTCCATTTACAAAAAAATTTTTCTGCATAAATGAGATTTTTTAGTGCGAAAAAAATATTTGTCAATATAAGAGTCATTGAAATATTTCCATATCCTCGAAGCGAAGAAGTATTTCTTCGAACATCTGAAAATTTATTCTAATTGAAGAAAATTTTATTTGAAAAGAGAAAATTGCTATTATCGAAAATAGAGAAATTTTTCACCGGAGGTAGATATGAGTTTGTTTTCTGAGTGTGACGACAGAAGGAGTGGGCAAAACCCTAAAAAACGATCATTTATAAAAATTTTAAAATTGAAATGATAATTTTAAAAACGTAAAAATGGGAGCACTTTTGAAAATCGTCCTCTTTCTGTGCTCGAGGAACAACCCCCGAGTAACACCGGGTTACATCCGCTAGTATAATATAATATTTTTGAGTTAAAAAATAAAATGAGTGAAATGAGTAAGAAAATAAAAATGAATCTTCTATATATATAACAAGTAAATAAAGTCTAAAGTCGGTCCAGGCCGACTATGAAATACCCTAAACCTACTCTTCCAAAAAAAAAAGTATTAGTGAAAATGGGCGTGTCCGTGGGCGGATAAAGCCTTTATTAAATATACATTTAAATGTTGATAAAAAATTTACACATACCAAGTTTTATTCCCATATATCACAGTTAATGCTCTTATTGTGCTTTCGCTTTGGGAAGTGGGCGTGTTCATTAGAGTGGGTCGAAAAAAAAAGTTTGAAAAAACCACCCTCTATTTTAAAGTTGACCTCGAGAGGATTCCGAAAACAAAAAAAAAATTTTTTTTGGACCACCGGAAAAACAGCCAAAATGGTCTTTTTTGCATAACTTAAGCATTACATGTCAGATCTTAAAAAATTATAAGTCGTTGAAAAGAGCTTTACGAGCACTACAATGTCTTCTTAGAACATTTTTATTTTTGAGGTCATATTCAACTAGTAAGCCCCATTAGCCCGATTTAGCCCCCTTAAATTTTTTTTTTTTTTTCTCATAAGATTAAATTCCTTCAAATTTGTGTAATTTGTGTTCAAAAAATTATTTATTAAGTTTCTTTTACAATTTTGTTTATATTATGTGCTTGTTCGTTGACTAAACTAAAAGTAAATTTTTATAAAAAAAAGGATTTTATCAAATATTTGAACTATTATAACTTCTTTGTTTTTAAACTTAATAAATAATTTTTTCAACACAAATTAAACAAATTTGAAGGAGTTTAATTAAATGGGAAAAAAAAAGAAATTTTAGGGGGATAAATCGGGCTAATGGGGCTTACTAGTTGAATATGACCTTAAAAATAAAAATTTTCTAAGAAGGCATTGTAGTGCTCGTAAAGCCCTTTTCGACGACGTATAATTTTTTAAGATCTGATATGTAATGCTTAAGTTATGCAAAAAAGACCATTTTGGCTGTTTTTCCGGTGGTCCAAAAAAATTTTTTTTTTTTTTTTCGGAATCCTCTCGAGGTCAACTTTAAAATAGGGGGTGGTTTTTTCAAACTTTTTTTTTTTGTATGGAGGCCGACCCACAGTGCTTTGTTCCATAGGCAAAATTAAAATAAAATAAAGTGCTTAGAATATTTAAGTAATATACATTTTTGTAAAGCTAACAAAGTATCTTAAATAAATTCGTTAATAGAATTTATCATCTCGTCTTTTTGTTAACAGTAGAGGGCGCTAAAGTCAGAAAACGTTTGATGTAAAACTGTTGAACGGAAAAACTGTTTTTACTGTGTTACAATTTTTTTTTTTTAAATTTAATTTTATATTGTATTGCTTTGAAACTTAACAGTTTTGTTTATAACTATAGGTACAAAAAATCAAAAATAAGTGTTTATTAATATTTTATACAGAAAAGTTGTTTGTGCCATCGAAAACTTTTGCGATTTTTTGTTTGGAATTCCCAAAATGCAAAAGTTTGATAGAGTGAAAATTTTTTTTTTGGAAGAATAGGTAATTTTTTATTTTTGATATTAGTACACTTAAAAGGGCTTAAATGGAATATGTTAACAAGTTTTAGATTTTTCACCCGGAAATGTAAAAATGATATGAATTTTTTGAGACATATTTCCTAAGTTTCAGAAAAAGTTGCAAAGACCTAAGTTTATGGTACTGCCAAAATTAAAAATAAAAAAGTTAATACAATTTTTTTGTTTTTATTACTATTAAAAATGAATCAAATTTTGATGCAGTGTAAAATTTTTGTTAAATAAAGACAAAAACTTACCAAAACTTGAAAGAATATATTTATTTTTTTTGGCGGAAACCCTAAAGTTTTGCAAACTTTGAAAAAATTAAAAAATTATATAAATAAAAAGTAGGCGATTTTTTATTTTTCATTTATATACTTTGTTAACAAATCTAACCACTAGTAAAAAAAAAATTTAAGATTTTTAACCGGAAATTTGAAATTTTGTATTTTTTGAAAACATCTTTATTTTTGAGTTTTACAAAGACCAAAAATATGATTATATAATTTTTTCCAAATTAAGGGCTCCAGCGACGTTCAATGTTCAATTCAATTTTTGCAAGCTGTGCAATTTTATTGACTGTAGGTCTGTTTAAGAACTTTTCGAGTTAAAAATATAAAGTAACTTTTACTGGGAGAGTAAGAATGATTTTACTCTCTCATTAAAAAATATCACAAAAAGTAAACGAACGACATCCAGTAAAAAGTATCAAGTAATCAACATTTGTTTGTTAACAGCTGATTCATCTTTTCCTTTTTGCTTTTCGTTTCATTGGTTTTCCTATGTTTCAACTCATTTACTCCGTGAATTCTTGTTATTTACATTTTGCTATTTTCCGTTATTTTTTATATTTGAGCAAGAGATGAGAGCGTGTTTATTTCAGATTAACGTGATTATTTTCTTATAGTTTGCGATTGTTTTGAAGTTTTCACCATTTTTGTATCAATAATATTTGAATTAATTGTGGAATAACCACTAAAACATTAAATGAATACCTAGTCAATATTGAAATAACCTCGTGCTGCAGTAATCAATATAATCTAATAGTGAGCCCTCGTGAGTTAAATAATCTCACTGGTTCATCTCTATATATGTATAATTTACCTAATAATACATTGTATTTGCATAATAAAACTATTCTGTCAAATTTATTTACTAGTTGTGAAGCAATATTTTTCGATAATGACAAATTGTATTATTAATTCCGATATAGTTGATTTTTGGTTATCAGTGTCTTCAAAAAATAAAAGCCCAGAAGTATATAAATTTATAAAAGGCAAAATTAGGGATTAAAGTCTTGAAAAAGAAGTGTTGTAAAGAAAAATTAAATTGTTTGACAATAAAATAAAAAAATATTGGAGCGAGAGTAGATCCAATAGACAATTCTTCGATAAAAAGTATTCTAAGTGTTTGAGTTGGATTTTTTTTTGAACCAGACAATGTAAGTTGTATATTGATATTCTTTTTAATCTAAGTAAAAAAGTTAAACTTAAAAACTAAAATATTTAGTTGAGCAAATTTAGAAACAAATATATGTATGACCCTTTTTAAAGAGAATATTAAATTATTTGCATTCTGATCACAAATGTAGCTAAAATTTAGTTTTTGGTAAAAAGGATATATGGGAGATGGTCATATCCTTGTATCGAATGAAGTGAAAATTCTTAGAGAGCCCAAAAATATAGTTTTATAAGTTGTTTTAAGTTTTCAGTGCATTCTGATCACAAATGTAGCTAATATTTAGTTTTTGGTAAAAATTATATATGGGAGATGGTCATGTCCATGTATCGAATGAAGCGAAATTTGCCAGAGAGCCCAAAAATATAGTTTTATAAGTTTTTATAAGTTTTCAGTACATTCTGATCACTAATGAAGTTACAATTTAGTTTTTGAGAAAAATTATATATGGGAGGTAGTCATGTCCTTGCACCGAATGAAACAAAATTAACCACTAAGCTAAAAGACATATTTTAACAGATAGTTACCAACTTTCGATTTATTCTATATACAATTATAGCCAAAATTAAACTTTTAAATTTAAAGGTGTATGGGAGGTAGTCATGTCCTTACACCGATTTTTCCGAAACTTCGAATTTTTCTTAATTAACATATTTTGAATCAGCACACCAAATTTCATTTTTCTGCGATAACTTCTCTAATTTTGCCGATTCACTATATGGGGACAAAGCACTGTGTGGCGGGGCCTGGGGCTAAAATCGACACGGGGCCTACTCAAGGTCAGAGCATTTAGCTTGGATCATTTAACAATCAAAGTTAATCGTTTGCAACAAATAATGTTCAATACAAATTGACGACAAGCGTTCATGTGACATAGAAGATCGCTGAACATTTTTTATTTTTTAAATACTAAAAGTTACATTTCAGATTCACAATTTGCTAACGGTACTGTTACAAGCAATCGGAAGGCTATATAAATATTTGGAAAAATTTCGGTCATGCCTGAGACCATATTATTTCTGTTTTTAATAGTTTGATATTTATAAAAAACAAAACAAAACATCTCTCGGAGAGGTCCTTCAGGTGAAGTTTCATAAGCGGAATTAAGTGATTTAATTCACAGAGTAGTTCCATTTGAATATCATTTGGATATACTTCAACAAGGAGTTTTACTCTCACTTCTAATTTTTCGTTTTCACTATCTATTAATTTGCACAAGAATCCAAATAGTTTTACCTGTCTATACGCTTGCTACAGTAAGAGAAAAACACCTACCTTTATCCGATAAAAATGTCTCTATTTTCGATAATAGCAATTTTTCTTTTTTAAATAAAATTTTCTTCAATTAGAATAAATTTTCACATTTTCGAAGAAATATTTCTTCACTTGTGGGAAATGGAAATATTTCATGTCTCTAATAGTGAAAAGCATTTTTGTCGCACAAAAAAATTCTCATTTATAGAGAAAAATTGATTGAAAATGAAAAATGTGTCCTATTTTTTTCAATAAAAACAAATTATTTCTCAAAAATAAAAAGTCTTGTTCTCTAAAACCGATATATTTTTATATAGTTCTGAATTTTAAGGATCACATTTAGAGAAAGCATTCTCTGGAGCAAAGTCTATACCATTTTTTTCTAAATATGATGCCCTTTTTATCATATTCGCCGGTTTTAGCCCTTAATTTCATAACTATTATATTTAATAACTGCTTAAATAACGGTTACTTCCCGGATAAATGGAAAATTGCAAACATAATTCCTATTAAAAAGAAACCAGATAATAATGACTTAAATAATTACCGCCCAATTTCAATGTTATCCAATCTAGGAAAGCTCTTCGAACACATACTGAAATTAAAAATGGAACTTAATCTAGGTGATAGGTATATACCTCTTTACCAATTTGGCTTCAAAAAAACTCACTCAACGGTTCATGCATTATTGGTCTTTCAGGATAAAATCATCCGTAACTTACGTCAAAAAAAATGCACAGTCGCGGTATCCCTAGATATAGAAAAAGCATTTGATAGAGCCTTTCAGGACGGAATCCTCTTTAAACTCATAAACCTCGGTTTCGACCCGTACTTGTTAAAACTATTTCGGAGTTTTTTTTCTACTCGAAAATTTTGTGTCCAAATTAATAATCTAGTTTCAAATCTCGGTCTAGTTAAGAGTGGCGTTCCTCAGGGTTCAGTGCTGGCTCCTCATTTTTTCAACATTTTTATTCACGACTTTCCACATGTTATGTCTGACTCAAGGGGTATCTTATATGCTGATGACTGCCTTGTGTTCGCTCATGATGAATCTCCTATATCTGCGTTAAACAAGGTCTCTAGACATCTGCACATTATTAATGATTTTTATAATGAATGGGGTATTCGAATCAATGTTTCCAAATCAGAGGCTATCTGCATTAGAAATGCATCTGGCAAATGCAGAAGGACAGTCACTCCGGAAAGCAAAAATTTAAAACTTTTCCTAAGCGGTTCAGAAATAATTTTCAAAAATAAAATTAAATACCTTGGCGTAGAGTTTAATAACCTATTCAAGTTTAATAAACACGCAAGGTTGAACCTTAAGAAAGCACATAATTTAACCGGTATGTTTGCGAAACTTCTAAACAACAAATACCTAAGTCAAGACACGAAGCTTTTGATTTATAAAGTAAGCATCCGATCAGTCTTATTATACGCATTTCCAATTTGGTTTTCCATCTCGCCTTCCGTTGCCAAGGAATTTGAAATTCTCGAACGAAATATTTTAAGACGTTGTGTCAATAAAAATTTCGAATCCTTTGCCAAACGATTTTCAAATAAATTCATTTATAGGAAAGCCATGATAAACCCAATATGTCGATATGCTTTGCATCTTCAAAAAAAATTTATAAACAGACTCCCTTTTCATGAGAATGACTTATTGAGAGATATCTTTGACTTCCAAAAACAATACAACTGGTCTTCTGTTAACTACCTTTCTCCAATTGGCATCTTAAACGAAATAATTGAAACCGATCTTGATTTTGACACCCCCCTGCTACCAGCATTTTATGATAAAGCTCTTTCAAACACTCACAGAGGCTAATTATTATAAAATATTGTTGTTTATTTTTACTCATACATGTATTGTAACGCTACTGCACCAATATTCCATTCAAATGTACTTCTTATTTAAATGTATAAAAAACACCTACTGGTGGATAGTTTTAGCTTTAAGTTTAGTTTTAAGTGTTTTGTATAGTTTGTAAGTATATTTGATAGGGACAAAACGTCTCTATGATACCAACTTATGCCGGGAGCAAGCATTATATTCATGCTAAATAAAACAATCATATGTATCATATTCTTCTATCACATGTAAGCAAGCTGCTTCACTTATTTTAGGCTTAGAATAACACACATAATTCTAAATGATCATGTAAATATTAATTCTAAGTATTGACTGAATTGTAATCGAATTAAAAAAAAGCCTCAATAAAATTGAATTGAATTAATCTAAGTAAAAAAGTTAAACTTTAAAACTAAAATATTTAGTTGAGCAAATTTAGAAACAAATATATTTATGACCCTTTTTAAAGAGAATATTAAATTATTTGCATTCTGATCACAAATGTAGCTAAAATTTAGTTTTTGGTAAAAAGGATATATGGGAGATGGTCATGTCCTTGTATCGAATGAAGCGAAAATTCTTAGAGAGCCCAAAAATATAGTTTTATAAGTTGTTTTAAGTTTTCAGTGCATTCTGATCACAAATGTAGCTAAAATTTAGTTTTTGGTAAAAATTATAGATGGGAGATGGTCATGTCCATGTATCGAATGAAGCGAAATTTCCCAGAGAGCCCAAAAATATAGTTTTATAAGTTTTTATAAGTTTTCAGTACATTCTGATCACTAATGCAGTAACAATTTAATTTTTGAGAAAAATTATATATGGGAGGTAGTCATGTCCTTGCACCGAATGAAACAAAATTAACCACTAAGCTAAAAGACATACTTTAACAGATAGTTACCAACTTTCGATTTATTCTTTATATAATTATAGCCAAAATTAAACTTTTAAATTTAAAGGTGTATGGGAGGTAGTCATGTCCTTGCACCGATTTTTCCGAAACTTCGAATTTTTCTTAATTAACATATTTTGAACCAGCACACTAAATTTCATTTTTCTTCGATAACTTCTCTAATTTTGCCGATTCACTATATGGGGACAAAGCACTGTGCGACCCACTCTAGTGTTCATGGATGGATTACTCCCAATTTTTTAACACTCCTTAGGTTTGGTAAATTTGATCTCTCTATGACAAACAAAGCTTTTTTATTGAGTTTTAAACTTTTTGGGTTGTATGGGAGGTAGGTGTGTCCGTGGGCGGATGACGTCCATTTTTCAAAACCATCTTTGTTTTGTCATAAAAAACATACGTGCAAAATTTTATCTGTGTTGGTTAAACGTAGTCTTATTTATTGCGTTTTCAATTTTAGAGTTGTATGGGAGGTGGGCGTGTCCGTGAGCGAATGACGCCCATTCTTAGAAGACATCTTTATGTTGAAACAAAACACATACACACAAAATTTTATTATTTAACGTTAATTATGAGCTTATTTATGCAGTTTTCAATTTTTTCGTTGTATTGTAGGTAGGCGTGGCCGTGATCGGATGACATCCATTTTTCGAAGACATTTTTTTGTTAATACAAAACACATACACACCATGTTTTATTGTTGTAGGTTAATTATGAGCTTATTTATGCAGTTTTCAATTTTTGCGTTGTATGGGAGGTAGACGTGTCCGTGGATGGATGATGTCAATTTTTCAAAAACATCTTTGTTTTGTAGGTTCAACACAGGCTTATTTATTGCGTTTTCAATTTTTCGGTTGTATGGGAGGTAGGCGTGTCCTTAAGCGGATTCCAAAAATATTCAATAGTGCAGATTCTTGGTTCCATGTGACTACGTGTACCAAGTTCCATCCAATTATATCAACTCCTTCTTCTTATCCTGTGTATCAGTGATGATATCGGATCATTTTCGAGAGTACTTTTTTACAAAGGCAAATAGTACTTTTTTATTGTTTAGGGTACTTTTTATTTAGTAATGATATGTGAATAAATACATAAATTAAAACCAAAACTTTTTTAAATTTTATTATTTTTATCACATAAAGGAACAATAAATTTACACCAACTTAAAATTAACCTTAATCGATTCTAAAGGCCCAACCAAGTTATGCGTAAGCATACAAAAGCTAGAGAGCAAAAGCACGTACTTGCTCAGCAATATATTGCGTCGCCCAAGTTGTGCGTAAGCAATTTTTCGTTCAGTTTCTCAATTTTCGTTTACTTTTCAAAACTTGAGTGTGAGCGCTTGACACCGTATATTGCTAAGCAGAAAAGGGTTGCAACCTGTTTAATAAATAATTTTAATTTTGTTTTTTAAACACTTATGTATCGAAATTTTATTAAAAGTCAGTTACAAATGTATGTTTTAGACAGGATTTATTTATTAAGCGAGGTTTGTATTGAAATTGACCCCTATTTTCAATCATAAAGCATGGATAAATTTACCAACTTAAAAAAAAAATTTTTTTATGATTTTAGTTGGCAATCTTTTTCGACAAAAACAAATTATTTTTTATTTGTCATTTCATTCGAATCGATTTATATTGAAATTTTTTTTCATGCTTACTTCGTTTTTAATTAATTTTAGAAAAGTGTGTTTTTGAACTTTTGTATACTTTTCGTTGACTTCTCTCTGAAACTTTTGTATGCTTACGCATAACTTGTTTGAGCCTTAAGACGAATGCACAACATTTTTTTTGGCTATGGCGATAGCCGTCAGTGAGCTAAATCATTTTGAAAAACATCAAAAAACCATGTTTTTCGTAAAAATATTAGCTGGTGCAGCGGTTACAAATAAACAAATGGTTGGAAATAGTATTACTGAAGAAGATCTAACGAAGATTTGCGAATTTTAATGAAAATTTTTGATTTTTTCTTTTAAAAGTTCTTGTTCTGGGAACATTTCTAAAATGAACGGCAAATAATACGTGACTGGGCGAGAATTTTGGCAATAAGTTTATGACTTCATTTTCAAAAATGATTTTTTTAACTCTTAACAAAATTTCAAGTAAAATTCTTTAATATATCAGAATACTTTTTTCGGCAAGAAGGTACTCGGGTACTTTTGTAGAGTCAATAGTACTCAAAAAAAGTACTATTCCACTCAAAATATCATCCCTGCTGTGTATCCTGTGTATCACGGTTGTCAAGCCAACGTGCACAATGACCAAAAATTCGGCGACAGCGAAATTGATGTGAGAATGCAAAATAATCATTTGTGATGATTATTTTGTGGCGGCATGTCAAGATGTTGAAATTGACCGTGAACTTAAGAGTCGCGTTGCAGAACGGCTCATCGGCTGCTAAATTCTCGATACAACTGCTGGCGCTTTGCAATGGCAAAATTTCTGTTGAAGTTACGACGGGATTGATATCATTCCCAGCAAATTTTTTCGAGTTCACATCGTTCAAGGAGGAACTCATCACCAAAGTGTTTCCGGGCATTGCTCAAAATTATAAAAATCTCGGTTGAATTAGTGAATGGGAAATGCTAGTAGCGAAGGATAAAGACATTGATAGCTCGAATTTCATTATTCAAAAGTCAACTCGCTGGAGAACTGCATTCTGCGGGCGACTTCAAAGGAGAAGAAATCCTTTTACCAGCCACCTGATCTTCTATTTAAATTCAAGTGGATTCAGTTCCTCGTTCGATTGGCTTTTTCGATAAAAATCAATAAATCATAAATAAAGTTTATGGAATTAATCTTGAATTTCCCTGTTCGTCTTCGTTGTTTGTTTTTGTACCGGAAAATAAATCGAAAACTATTATTTATCGAAATTTTAATTATCTGTGTTTTATTACACAGTGAAACCCTTTAAATAATTCTTATATACTGGTGAAAGTACTACCCCATAAGAGCAAAACCGTTGCGGGGTTTTGCGAACTTAGGGGTGGAACATACTTTTTTGACATTTTTAATTTGGGTGAACAGTGAATTTCCTTGCAACTCAACGCATCAGGTTTTGGGCTTTTAATTGTTCAATATTGGGATTAAGACGCTTAACAATAATATCCAAACATTTCCTATCAAAAAATCATACCATTTCCGAGTTAAGTGACAACACACTAAAAAAAAGTCTTAAGATGTTCCCTTTTTTTGTTTTTGTTTTCACTTTTGTAAAGTTTATCCAGAGCGATGTTTGACCAACGGGCGTGCATTTTCAGTAAGAATTATTCAGAAAATGATTATTTAACCTCTTAACCCCAATACTGTAAAGTTGAAGACCCTAAAATGATGTGTTCAATTGAAGAAAAATCCACTGTTCACCCAAATTCAATATGTCAAAGAAATATGTTCTGACCCTAAGTTTGCAAAACCCTGTTAGGGTTTTGGTCTCATGGGGTAGTACTTTCACCTCTATATAGTGAGAGTTTATAAGAGTTTTGACTTTTTGTAAAATTTGTGGCACGTGTTATCACACTGGAGTTTAGCTGACGGTATTAAATTGGGACGAGATGAAGTTCGGCGGGTCTTCTAGTTTATAATAATTATTTTTAATTTTTAGATTTATTGCCTAAAAAATAAAAATCAGTATTTATTTGAAGGGAAAATACAAATACAAATACAAACAATACGGAGTACTCATAAGTTTTATCCGTCACCTTAAAACATGCTGATTTTTTCCATTAAAATTTGAAAAATAATCATAATTTACGGTCTTTGTTTTTAACTGTTGCTTTAAAATACTCTCATAAAAAAGAATAAAATTTTTGCGCTTAAAAGTAGTTCATATATTTTAAAATTAATAAAAACAGACATACTCACTCACACACTCAGAAAAACTTGAACCAACTTTTGCTTAAAATAATCAATATTTGGCCATTTATTTTGTGATATATTTTTGCTCTCATTCTTTGATGACTTGAATATTGATGATTATCATTAACCAAAAATATTATCAGAAATCAATTCATGAAAACATTTGCAGCAAAATGTTGCCGTAGTTCAGCTTTTGTGGTTGTTGTTGCTGTTGTTAATAAAATTTATGTGTCATTCTTGCATTAAATATACAAATAATATTAATTATCAATAAAAGAGAATTGAATAAATATTTGATTACATTGTGCAAGTGAGATAGCATAAAACAGCTTAATCGTTTTGCAACCACTTATTTCCATGCAAATACATACAATTTCACTAACAAACCAACAAAAACTCTGATAAACGTTTCAATGAAATTTGCTTAACTTGGAGTTATTGCGTTGTTGGCTGGCCAAAATGCATGCTGTGGCTTTTAGGCTCGCCTTCATTGCTTTGAGTTTACAATGAAGAAGACTCAAACCAAAGAATAAAAACTGAAAATGGTAAATACAAACGCAATCAGGCTTATTTAATTATATCAGTCAGTTCTTTCTGAGTTATGCAATTCAATATTATTTCGAGTAAGCGTTTATAATTATTTAAATTTTTATTTTCCCTTTTGGAGATGGGCTCAATTTACGCTAATAACAGAATTAATTAAACAATTTATATTAATTGTGGTTTTAAATGCCATTTTATTGCATGAAAATAAAAAGTACATTTATGTTAAAAAATTCTTAAAAATGTGTGCTTTAAAGTTATTTGCCAGTGTTGCGAATGTAAAGGCATGTTTTTAATAGTTAACACCTTAGTTGGAAGATTGGGTTGATAAATAAGCAATGATCATTCTGTCATGATTTGAGATGCGTAAAAGTAAAGGGATGAACCACTCTAGAAGTTTTGGAAAATTTAAATATTTTATTTGACATATAGCTCAAAATATAAACTTGAAAACATATGTTTTTTAAGAATTTGAAACTAAAATAAAATATTTTTTCATAGAAATTATCTACAAAAGCTCGAATTTTAAATACAGCTCGCTTCCTTTCACTCCTTTTTGCATACATAACTGAAACTTAAACAACGTTCTTCCCAAAACAACAAATTTTAAATCAACCGAGTTGATATTTCGAACAATTTGTGCTGCATTGTACAGTATATTAAAAACAACTTTCTTCTCGAAATAACTTTCTTCTCATCATTTAATTCCGGTTATCAAATGTTGAGCGTTTTTTTATGATTTTGCGAAATATTTTTCAACTACACTCCATTTTTGCAATAATCAGTAAGAAAGTAAGAATTTCTGGACTTATGATTGTTTCTTTTAAATTGAATCGACTATTATAATGAAAAAAAATCTCCTTGAACACCATGTAGCCAAAGGACATTTAGGAATAGGACAATTTTGAGACAATATATTTGAGTAATTTTTTAAAGATAATTTTCTAGCTAATATTTATTCAGCTATTTCCTACTTTTTGCTGTACAAATAATGTTCAAAAATTTTATATTTTCAAGAACAAACGGTGGTAAGCAATTGAGTTGAAATCAAAATGAAATTTTATATAAATTAAAAATATCTTATTATCAGCTGATTTTGGCATATGTGCCTTTTAAAGGGCATTCAAAAATATTTATATGCTGATGTCAGATAGCAAAACAAAATTTTTTTTAAACATTGAGCAATTTTGCAAGTTTGAATTATTTCCACAACACTTTCGAACATTACAAAAAATAATTTGTAATAAATGAGCCCTGAAATAAACAATTAAGTCAAACATTTAAAAATTTTATTCATTTAATACGCAATTCAAAAATGTATTCCTCAAGTATTGTATAGCAAAATATGTTAAAAAATGTTTGTTGACTCAGTGTTAAATCAATTCTTGAAAAAGAATGTTCAATCCCGTTTTTCAGATTTGTCTTTTAACCCTGCTGTCAGTTGTGAGTAACAAAATATTACAAAAACTTAGCAGCAGAAACTCATTAAAGTCGTTAAATGTAGCTTATTTTTAGATTAGTTCAACCTGATCAAATAGAATGCAACAATCAGCGAATGAAAGCAGCGGTAACGTAAGAAATTTCGCTAAATTTTTTCAAAAATTTTAATTCAAAACTTTAATTCCAACAGTCTTTGGCAAGCAGCTGTTGTATTTTAACCAGCCCCAGTCTAGATGCAGGTAACAAAGACTGTGCCCGAGAGCTGAAAGCAGGTTTTTCATCGAGATCCAGAAAACTCACATTGACTGAAAGAATTGCTATAAATATTGTAAGTTTAAATTTATCAGAAGACTTTTTTGTGCTTAATTTCATCAAGTTCAATCTGCATGCCAACAAAGTGTATTGAGGAGTGTAACTACATTGCTAATGGTTACATCGATGCCGATCCGCCCTATAAATTAGATTTAAATTTGATCGAAGAAAATATGCAGAAGTTTTTGCCGAAGCCCAGAATGTTGGCTTCAAACTTTTTGCTGCAAGCCTATAATGCGTGTGAAATATTTCGTAGGTTTTTTGTAGATATTGCAAATTATTTCTTTGAAATTTCACTCTCTCTCTCTCTCTCTCTCTCTCTTTCCGTCTATCTCTCTTTTAGGTAAAACGCATAAGTCAAAATTTGATATAAAATTTCCCGATGTTGATGTCATCGATCACACTTGCAGTCCATATGCTCTGCAAATAACGGTGTGTGTGCGCATGTATGCCATGCAGAACTGTCCCGCTGAATTCGCCCATAATTCTACGGAGTGCGAACAAGCTCGTACATTTTTCAAGGAATGCATTGCAAGTGTGAAGTTGTAGAAAGTTTGAACTCCGATAAGTTAATTTTTGAAAATATGAATTCGAACTGCACGTGAATGCTAAACACGAAATACACGTGTAGTTGCAAAAATACGTTTTCATAAGTAACTGGGTGCACGGGCTCACCGAATAACGTTTTCTTGACTTTTACTAAAAAAGCATGTTAGCTAAAAAGCACAGAATAGAAGAGTCATTGGCACTATTTTGAATACTAGCTAAATGATAAATATATTATGCTTTGGCCAAAAGGTTCGACCAGCTGCAACTTGTGTCCTTTGAATTCCTTGTGGCGACACGGGTTCCAATGGCTGGCTATAAGTTCATTGGGATTTTTATAGATTCCATGGACCCTTTGGAGAAATGCGAATGCTTCTGTGGTCAATCAAATGCCTTAATTGTTCTTCTTATATAAGTCAAAATAGTTCCAATACTCATCTCAGCTATGCTTTTTAGCTATGAAACGTGAAAGTTATGATACACGGGATGCACACGGGGTGCACACGGGAACACGTACTTTTGCAACAAGACCTGCATTTGTGTTTAGCATTCCGAAATTCATCCCAGTTTTTTCTATTTCGTAATGATGTGCACTACCATATTTTAAGTTTAAGACTACCTGTGAACAGCAACTAAGATAACGACGAAATAGATGAAAGTTTATCTAGTTTTAATGATTGTATTAACTAGGAAATGGATAATGATAGATATTTGAATTAAAAAATAAACGGTTTATAGGCACGGAAACAATTAATACGCTTTTTAAAGTTATAAACGCCTGGTAAAAAAATTTAAAAAAACTTTTCCTTAGACATAAAAATAGAAGATCTGACGAGTACCAAGTTCTGAATTGTTAAACAACACTTATTAAAACCATAATTAAAGAACAAGTTGAAATCCAAGAAACCGGAGAATTTAATAAGAGAATTGAGAATATAAAACCTGACGCACAGGCTTTTAACCCTTTCTACACCGCTCCTGAACTAGCTGTCTGTCTACTAAAGCTGCCATGCGGAGAAGCGCGAATTTGGATTCGGATTCGTCGTAAGCCGGAAACTATGCCAGCTTGTTTCCCGTTTCACAACTGTGAACGAAAGCCTGGCAACAATCCGCCTCAAGGTGAAATTCTTCCACCACATAAGCCTTTTTTGCCCCGATGAAGGAAAAGGACGATGCTGTCAAGGTCACCTTCTACGCGAGCCTAGAGGACGTATATGATCGCTGCTCGGCCCATGACGTGAAAATAGTTCTCGGCGATTTTAACGTGAAGGTCGGAAAAGAAGGCATCTTGGCTTCACTGATGATCAGTTCAGTCTTCACGAGACCACTTCGAACAACGGTCTAAGACTGATCGATTTCGCCACGGCGCGAAACATGGTTATTAGTAGCACCTGATTCAAACACTTAATATCACACTTAATATCCAGAAGGCAACCTGGCTGTCCCCGGATCAAAAAACGCAAAACTAAATTGTTGTGATCGACGGAAGGCACGCTTCACGTCACTGGATGTGCGTACATTTCGGGGGAGTCAATATTGACTACGACCATTATCTTGTTGCAGCCAAGTTCCGCATGCGATTGTGCAATGCGAAGAATGTACGCACTGGAGTGCAACGTAAGCTTGATGTCGATAAGCTGCTGTCACAACGGACCGCCGAGGCCTACTTCGCTCAACTCTCGGTTAACCTCAACCAACCTTACTCTTGCCTCGACGACGCTGGCGGACTTTGGGCGCATATATCCCACTCCATGCGCACTGCTGCTGAATAAGTCATTGGTTTTCGGCACCCGCAACCTCAGAACCTCGCAACCAATGGTATGACCAGGATTGTCGCAACGCGACAGCAGCAAAATACGCCGCATATAAAAAAACGCTGCAATCAGCTACAACGCAAGCCATGCACAAAAACTATCGCGATAATAGGATGCGTTTTCAGACGCATAAAAAGAGAGCAGGAAAAGCGTGAGCGAGAAAAAATTGAGGTATACCAGGGCAAGGAGGATGCTCGAAAATTCTACCAGCAGATTAAGCGTCTAACCCAAGGTTTCAAGCCCGGAACATCCACTTGTAGAGATGAAAATGTTGATTTGGTTACGGATACGCAGTGCGCATTGAAATTATGGAGATATCATTTTTTCAATCTCCTTGCAGGCGATGATCTCAATAATTCCGTCCTTGGAGTACGCAGTCTGACACCTCCAATCGACGATGATGGAGTGGAAATTCCACCACCTAGCCATGACGAGGTTAAAGTTGCTATCCAGCGACTCAAAAATAACAAAGCCGCAGGTGCTGACGGCCTGGCTGCTCAATTGCTTAAAACCAGCGGCGGTGAATTGATTAGGTGCATGCATCAACTCATCAGCAAAAAATGGCTAGTGGAAAACATGCCCAACAATTGAAATCTCATTGTGCTTTGTCCTATACTTAAGATAGCAGACCCGAAAATCTGCGCCAACTACCGAGGTATCAGTCTTATTTCCATCGCATACAAGGGTCTTTCGAGCGTATTGTGTGAAAGATTGAAGCCGCATACCAAAACACTGCTTGAACCTTATCAGTGTGGCTTTCGTCCTGGCAAGTCCACCATAGACCAGATTTTTACACTACGCCAAATCCTGGAGAAAACCCACGAAAACCAAATTGACACCCATCATCTCTTTGTTCATTACAAAGCTGCGTTCGATAGCTCGATTCGGGATTGCTGTACACAACAATGTCTGAGTTCGGTATACCTGCAAAGTTGATAAGGCTCTACAAGATGACGTTGAGCAATACATGAAGCTCCGTCAAGGTAGGAACCCAGCAAAATTTTTCGTATTGCCTTGATTTGCATTCGATTATAAAACCCATTACATAAATGTTGGTGACCAATAATGCATTATATTGTATATTACTCGTAATGCAGTTAGTAATGTCAGCCCTTTTTGCTTTATAAAATGATTGTACTTTTTTTTAGACAATTGAAATTTTTTGTTTTACTTTTATTTTTGCTTCAAAAGTGTCAAAGTTTTGTAATTTTGAATATGAAAATATGAATGAAATACAGAAAAATGTGCTAAAGGTAAATATATTACATTAATTAATTAACTGATACATATATCTATTAAATAAAAGCATTTTTCTCATTTTAAAGAAGAAAATTTCTAACTCTTGATTGGTGTTGTTGATCTGTTTAGCACTGTTAAGCAAAAGATGTACGAAAAAATTTTTTTTTTAATATTTGAATCGCTTTTCTAATTTGTGCAGAGAAACAGCTTATTCAATAACTTCTTAGTTGTTATTAAATAAGTGATTATTGGAAGAAGTTATTCATCAAGTTTGATAAGTGCTTACATAAGTACTCCCATGTCAAGCGAAAGTTTCATAATTACCTCCAATGACATGCCTGTATTAAAATAATGGGTTCCGTAAGCGAGAGGGTAAGCGATGAATGAAATTTTCTGGATTACTTTTTCGATTATATGTAAGCGAAGATTTTGCTGGGAAATGTCCTCTCCGTAACCTTTACTACCGAACGAGGTTTCAGACAAGGCGACCCGCTATCATGCGATTTCTTCAATTTCATCATGGAGGAGATCCTACAAAAGGCAGGTGTACATCGAACTGGTACCATTTTCTACAAAAGTGTCCAGCTCCTTGCGTATGCTGATGATATCGATATTATCGGCAGAACCAAGAGATGTAACTGCTGCTTTCGCCGCTATCGAAAAGGAATCAGCCAAAGTGGGTTTGACGGTGAACGAGGGCAAAACAAAGTATATGCTGTCTGCAAAAAGGGAAGCGCGGCGTCTAGGCTCCCATGTTACAGCAGGCAAATATAACTTTGAAGTTGTCAAGGAGTTTACATACCTTGGCACCGCCGTAAACAGCAACAACAATGTCAGCCTGGAGATAAAGCGAAGAATAACAATTGCCAATAGGTGCTACTACGGGCTAAGTAAGCAATTAGGTTCCAGAACCCTCTCTCGATCGACAAAACTAACACTCTACAAGACGCTGTTCTTCTCTATGGCGCTGAGGCATGGATGGTATCTCAAACAGATGCAGCCGCTCTTGGGGTGTTCGAGAGGAAAGTTCTTCGCTAAATCTTTGGTCCTGTTTGAGTTGATGACGTCTATCACATTCGAATAAATAACGAACTGTACGAGCTCTACGACGACATTGACTTAGTCCAGCATATAACAATTCAGCGACTACGTTGGCTGGATCATGTTTTTCGTATGGTCAAAGAAGCTCCAGCGAAAAAGGTGCTTGAGGCGAAAGCCGAGGGTCGACGACGAATAGGAAGACCATGGCTCCGATGGATTGACCAGGTCCAGGAAGCCCTAACCGCGCTTGGTGAAAGTAATTGGAAACGGCGCGCACGAAGTAGAAACACCCGGCGAGAGCTGATGAAGTCGGCCGTAACCCGACCACGAGTTGTCATCGCCACCTTAGTAAGTAAGTAAGATGTTTTCATTATCAAGCTGCTTAAAAGCTTTTTTGATGACATAAGATTTTTTGTTGAAATTAATGTTTCAAGATCAGAGTTAGGAAACATTTTCTGTGGAGTCCCTTAAGGAGCAATTTTGGCTCCGTTGCTATATAATATTCTCGTATCTGACTTTCCCCATATTAGCAATGATTCCAAAAGTATTCTCTTTGCAGATGACTCAATAATTTATGCTCATGTCTTTGATCCTGAGATAGCATTGGGAAAGGTTCGGAATCATTTTTTGGTAGTTGAGAACTATTATAAAAATTGGGGTATTAAAATCAACACTCGAAAATCAGAAGCTTTATGTTTTAGGAATGCTTCGGAAAAAGGTAGCCGTAATGTTGTAAGAAAAAGTAAAGGCTTGAATCTGTCTTTGGGTAATTCGAGTATTCCCTTTATAGATCGAATAAAGTACTTGGGGATAACTTTAAATAAACTATTTAATTTTAACGAGCATGGAAGAATAGCCAAAAATAAGGGATTGCGCATAAAGGGCATGTTTTTGAAGTTACTTATAAACAAACACTTGAGCAGAAAAGCAAAATAATTAATTTACAAAGTATGCATCCGTTCTGCGTTGATATATGGCTTCCCAATATGGTTTTCGATTTCTCCAACTGTAGTGTTGGAATTAGAGTCCATGAAACGAAGATGCTTGAAACTTTGTGTTAACGCGAACTATGAAAATTATGTCAAGAGATTTTCCAACACATTTATATATAAAAAAGCTGAAGTTCAACCTCTTTCTTCGTATGCTTAAGTCCTTCTTAATATTTTTATTAAACGTCTTGAAAACCACGAGAACAGTTTAATGACAAGAATTCTTCATTCTCAAGTTGGATTTGATTAGAATAATAATATATACATTTCTCCAGTTGGAATTTTACAAAAGGATATAAATTCTCTACTTAACACAAATGAATATTATCTACCAGTGTTTTATTCTCATACAATTCCACTTTCCAATAGAGTATAAAATGTTTTGTTGTTGTTTTATTTATATATGGCTATATATGGTTTTTTTAGTTTAAGTCTTAATTTAAAGCTTTATCCTGGGATCTTATTTTGACTATTTTTCAGTCTTTGTTAACTTTTATTATATTATTGAGCAATATATTTTTAATATTTACATTTTGGTGTAAGCCTAATTCTCAGTCTGGTTAACTAAGCTTGTTGCGTTATTCTAATATCGAAATGTTTATTAAAATAATACGAAATAGTTGTAAGTTTATTAACATCTTAAGTTTTCTTTGTTCAGCAAAATTTGTTATCAAATTTTTTTAATAAATTTGAATTTAAATTGAAATTGTGTTTCGTGAATTGTCGTGAATTTTATATATTTTTCTTAAATTTATAAACGGGATTACGGCTAACATGTGTTCCCGTGAAATCTAAAGCTCTAGTGAGAATGAAGTCATCGTCATATTTCAAATTAAATATGTAGCCGAAATATATATGACATTTCAATCTTATTCAGACGGAATACCAAAGGTTGTTGACAGTGTGCCAAATGATGTTTGCAACATTGCAAAATTAAAGCAGAAACTGTTTTTTCTTAAACTCTTTCATGCATCACATACAAAATAAATATATCCTGCACAGCAACTACAGAAAAAAAAAAAAAATAAAAAATACAACAAAAGAAATAAAAATTGCATTTCAATATGATTTTTTTTTTTGTCATACTTTATGCAGCCAACGCATTGAAATATTTTATTTATAAAATGATAGACTGACAGCGCGCCGCCAAAATGTATGCAACGAAAACTTTGCATAAACTATTTATTAAATTTTTTTGAATGAGCTTGTTGTGCTTCTGTGTGTTTTCTTGTTTTCTGTATTTCATATGTTTTTATATGTTTTTGCCATAAAAATATACTTATACTAAAATCCATGAGTTTATTTGCAACAACAAAGCGGGTTTATCTAAAGTTTTTATTTTGAACTTTTTGAATATTTTGCTTTCTTTTTGTTTATTTTTATGTGACTGCCTTTGTAAACGTCAGCTTTTTTGGCTTTTGTGCGTTTTATTCAAAGTACTGTCGAGTGGCCTGAAGCGCGTGTTGGTTCAAAGCACGCTCATATTCCGACGTATATTGTTAGTTTTCATGTGTAGTGAATTATTTATGTTATATTTTTTGTAAGGGTTTTGTTTTTAATTATTTTTATATTTGTTTTTTTTTAGAGTTTATTTGAATTTGCAGCTTTTAACATGCAAAGGTGTTATAAAAATATTAGAGCGTGAAAATGTTAGACAATTGCATAAAAAAAGCTCTGTTGCTGCCTGATGAATGAATGGCTTGGACTCGCCTACATCACTTACAGCCAGCCAACCAGCCAGGCGGCCGGCGTAAAACCGTAAAGCATTAATTACATTTTAAGCATAGCAACAACAACTTTGCTTTTGTATGGTTACGAAAGTGTTATGACTGGTTTTTATGGCTTTAGTGTTAAATATCATAGCCTGCAGCAATTATTCTCAATAGCCAAAACGATGAGGTTCAATGGCATTTTAATACGTACCTGAAAAGAAAAGAAATACAAAAATTCGAATAAATACAGGTAGTCTACAAAGTTTCGAAATTATTTACTGAGATGTGTTAGTGTAACGATTTGTTTTTAATGAATTTATATCTACACCCAGAGAAAAATTCCTGTTAAATTAACACTTTTTTAACACTTTCTGTGGTTAAAATTTTTCAACACTAAATATCTTGTTAAGTTATAACAATTTACATGATATTTATACAGTGTTAAATTTACACGATGAGGTGTCAAGTCAACATGACTGTAATGTTGAAAAAACACTGTAGGACGCATTTTTTAACAGTTGAACCTGTTAAAGTTACACTTTTTATCCTATTAAAATCACAGGATAGCTTGTTAATTTTACAGGCTTACAATGTAAAATCAACACTTTCTGTCACATTACATTTACAGGATTGATTTTTAAACATGCACAACTTTTTACTTACCGTTTACTAAACAGTCAAAATAAATTTAAGCAAGTTTAGGTGTTTAAGTTGTTATTTATTTATTATATCAAATCTATAATACAAAAATGGGATGCCGTGTACAAAAACAGTGGCGCAAAGTGTAGGTTAAATGATAAAATACTAGTACCTAAGCAACTTGAAGAGCCAGCTGAGTCGTCTGAACCATCAATCGGATCAATCGGAGCATTGCCTGAAGCAACAAGAGCTTGCGGTGATTTGCGTTTTCGTAGCACGTTTGTACAGCTTACCCGTAGGATTTTTTCCTGCGCCTCTGCCGTATTAATAAAATCGCTGTTGATGTGCTGGCGAAGCAGAGCTTTTCACCTTAAAAAGAAGGAATTAACATTTAAAAATTAAGTAAAACCACCAAATTAACATTATTATTTACCTGAATATTTCGCCAAACTGCAAGCTTTTCCCGAAACTTCACACTTACCCCGAGGTGAGAAATTGGGAAGAGTTTGTTTATGTCCTGGTCGTGCAGCAACTGCAAACAAAAACCATATATTATGAAGACATTTCATCAAACCAAGTTCGTCTAGAACCAAATTCTGTCAAGGCGCCGAGATGGGTCCGGACCAAGTGGAAATGAAACCTTTGTTAACATGAGCTGCAAATGTTAAATTCTGGCAGCTGTTCGCTTATTTTCTGATGTTTGGTGAGTCTCTAAACCAGTTTGTTTGTCTCTACCCATGCCCCTTGCCATCCCTCATCCACACAATCGGCAGCCTGTGAGCGCAGAACTCACAGCGCAGTTGTTGTTGGTATAGTCAACACGATCGTTGTTGTTGTTCTTATTAGAGGACGTCGTTGTTGTTGTGGTTCTTATAAGATTTTGTAGCTGTGTGTGTGTGTGTAGGATATATTTGGTTATTTTGTTTATATTTTGGGTTTTTCATATTTTTGCAATTTTCGTCCAACTGAAAATATCTGAAGTTGATGTAGTAAAAACGTTGTAACTATTGTGTTTTAAATCGGATTCAGGTATATCCAAGGACAAAATTAAATAAAATTGATCGTGTATTAATATTGCATCACAAATAAATTTTGACAAAAATTAATTCAAATATACGGTATAAAATATAAAATATACAATATAAAAAATAAAAAATATAACATATAAAATATAAAATTAAAATTAAAATTAAAATTAAAATTAAAATTAAAATTAAAATTAAAATTAAAATTAAAATTAAAATTAAAATTAAAATTAAAATTAAAATTAAAATTAAAATTAAAATTAAAATTAAAATTAAAATTAAAATTAAAATTAAAATTAAAATTAAAATTAAAATTAAAATTAAAATTAAAATTAAAATTAAAATTAAAATTAAAATTAAAATTAAAATTAAAATTAAAATTAAAATTAAAATTAAAATTAAAATTAAAATTAAAATTAAAATTAAAATTAAAATTAAAATTAAAATTAAAATTAAAATTAAAATTAAAATTAAAATTAAAATTAAAATTAAAATTAAAATTAAAATTAAAATTAAAATTAAAATTAAAATTAAAATTAAAATTAAAATTAAAATTAAAATTAAAATTAAAATTAAAATTAAAATTAAAATTAAAATTAAAATTAAAATTAAAATTAAAATTAAAATTAAAATTAAAATTAAAATTAAAATTAAAATTAAAATTAAAATTAAAATTAAAATTAAAATTAAAATTAAAATTAAAATTAAAATTAAAATTAAAATTAAAATTAAAATTAAAATTAAAATTAAAATTAAAATTAAAATTAAAATTAAAATTAAAATTAAAATTAAAATTAAAATTAAAATTAAAATTAAAATTAAAATTAAAATTAAAATTAAAATTAAAATTAAAATTAAAATTAAAATTAAAATTAAAATTAAAATTAAAATTAAAATTAAAATTAAAATTAAAATTAAAATTAAAATTAAAATTAAAATTAAAATTAAAATTAAAATTAAAATTAAAATTAAAATTAAAATTAAAATTAAAATTAAAATTAAAATTAAAATTAAAATTAAAATTAAAATTAAAATTAAAATTAAAATTAAAATTAAAATTAAAATTAAAATTAAAATTAAAATTAAAATTAAAATTAAAATTAAAATTAAAATTAAAATTAAAATTAAAATTAAAATTAAAATTAAAATTAAAATTAAAATTAAAATTAAAATTAAAATTAAAATTAAAATTAAAATTAAAATTAAAATTAAAATTAAAATTAAAATTAAAATTAAAATTAAAATTAAAATTAAAATTAAAATTAAAATTAAAATTAAAATTAAAATTAAAATTAAAATTAAAATTAAAATTAAAATTAAAATTAAAATTAAAATTAAAATTAAAATTAAAATTAAAATTAAAATTAAAATTAAAATTAAAATTAAAATTAAAATTAAAATTAAAATTAAAATTAAAATTAAAATTAAAATTAAAATTAAAATTAAAATTAAAATTAAAATTAAAATTAAAATTAAAATTAAAATTAAAATTAAAATTAAAATTAAAATTAAAATTAAAATTAAAATTAAAATTAAAATTAAAATTAAAATTAAAATTAAAATTAAAATTAAAATTAAAATTAAAATTAAAATTAAAATTAAAATTAAAATTAAAATTAAAATTAAAATTAAAATTAAAATTAAAATTAAAATTAAAATTAAAATTAAAATTAAAATTAAAATTAAAATTAAAATTAAAATTAAAATTAAAATTAAAATTAAAATTAAAATTAAAATTAAAATTAAAATTAAAATTAAAATTAAAATTAAAATTAAAATTAAAATTAAAATTAAAATTAAAATTAAAATTAAAATTAAAATTAAAATTAAAATTAAAATTAAAATTAAAATTAAAATTAAAATTAAAATTAAAATTAAAATTAAAATTAAAATTAAAATTAAAATTAAAATTAAAATTAAAATTAAAATTAAAATTAAAATTAAAATTAAAATTAAAATTAAAATTAAAATTAAAATTAAAATTAAAATTAAAATTAAAATTAAAATTAAAATTAAAATTAAAATTAAAATTAAAATTAAAATTAAAATTAAAATTTAAATTTAAATTTAAATTTAAATTTAAATTTAAATTTAAATTTAAATTTAAATTAAAATTAAAATTAATTTTAATTTTAATTTTATATTTTTTATTTTTTATATTGTATATTTTATATCGTATATTTGAATTAATTTTTGTCAAAATTTATTTTTGATGCAATATTAATACACGATCAATTTTATTTAATTTTGTCCTTGGATATACCTTAATCCGATTTAAAACACAATAGTTACAACGTTTTTACTACATCAACTTCAGATATTTTCAGTTGGACGAAAATTGCAAAAATATGAAAAACCCAAAATATAAACAAAATAACCAAATATATCCTACACACACACACACAGCTACAAAATCTTATAAGAACCACAACAACAACGACGTCCTCTAATAAGAACAATAACAACGATCGTGTTGACTATACCAACAACAACTGCGCTGTGAGTTCTGCGCTCACAGGCTGCCGATTGTGTGGATGAGGGATGGCAAGGGGCATGGGTAGAGACAAACAAACTGGTTTAGAGACTCACCAAACATCAGAAAATAAGCGAACAGCTGCCAGAATTTAACATTTGCAGCTCATGTTAACAAAGGTTTCATTTCCACTTGGTCCGGACCCATCTCGGCGCCTTGACAGAATTTGGTTCTAGACGAACTTGGTTTGATGAAATGTCTTCATAATATATGGTTTTTGTTTGCAGTTGCTGCACGACCAGGACATAAACAAACTCTTCCCAATTTCTCACCTCGGGGTAAGTGTATCCAATACATTTTTTGTCGCATTTTGTACTCTAAATGGTTCCTTCCCGTCGTAGAACGGCCTTTTACACTAGTCTCTTATAATATAAAAGGAAGAGAACTGAAGTTTTGCCTTACGATCCACCAATTATTTATACCTAAATATATACACGTTTTTATTTATTTCTAAACTTGCTTTTTAAAAATTGAATTTTGAGCACTCACCTATATGGAGCGGCCCCTCTGTGCGCTGTGACTGCTTGTTTGTTGAAACAAAATAAATATACATCGTTTTTCTGCGTTCACTGCAAGTCCCATTCGACTGGATTCTTTGTTAAGGCTGGGGAATGCTCCACTGATTTCGCTCGTATTATGGCTAATGATGTTAATATCATCAGCATACGTTATTGGATTTATATACAAAGGTTTTTATTTGAAAACATGTTTATTGAACTATTTTGATAAAACTTCTTTATATACAACATTTCTAGTAAAAAATTCTTAGAATTTTTAACCTTGCCCTTGCCATCTATATTGCTTAGTTTTACATCATCAGCCCGCTAGAACTGCCCATGACTAAATACCAGTTCTTTTAGAAAAACTCCGACTTTTTGCAATATTTAACCTTGCAATTTATTTATGGTCATTGAAAAGGTCAGTTTAACTGGGAATTGTCGCCTCCGGAGAGTGAAAGGCAAATCTGTGTTTGTCGGGGCCAAATCAATTGTAGGTATGAAAACTATTTAATGTTCACCAGTACGCCTGTCAATACCTGTGCGATGATTAATTAAGTTTTTAGGTTTTTCAAAACTAACCACCTTCCATTACAGATATCTCTTTTGGTATTGAAATTTCGAAGACGTATTATAATACTTCCAATTTCGAGGTTTAACTTATGCAGTTGCATTCCTGAAGGATAAAATTAATTCAAAAACTCGGCAGGGTAGTTTTGTTTATCGTTATCATCACTGTCTTCAATTTAATCCGTGCTCAGATCTCTCACTGTGTCACCAATCAAAATATTTACAGCTTGCTCGTTGACTTCGTTCACATCGGAATTTTTTGGGCACAGGATAGCAATTTTGGAATAACGGTTGATGTTATTCGTACTCAAAGTATCACCAAAAATCTATTTAACCCTTTCAATGGAACTAACTTTGGAAAAAATTTGTTTTTTATTTTCCAACGTCTTTTCTAAAAACAAATAGGTTGGTATTATGAAATGAAGTTGTACCAACATGACAAAAATAATTTTAGGGAGATATATAACGTTTAACTTAGATAGATTTTCGATTTTATGTCCAACAGAAGCCTTCAATTTTTTTATATTGCGTGTTAATAAATTTTGCAAAATAGAAGTTATTATTGTGATTGGTGTGCAAAGTATAGTTTTTTTTTTTATAATAACAATTGCATAAATAACGCATTTCCATATGTCTGCGATTGTTTTAGTTGAACTAAAATATTATAATACAACGTTATCATGGTTTTGTCCATTATATTAGACAGCCTGCCAACAGCAAAGCAGCTAATGTAAAAATAAGAGGGATGTTTTTTAATCTTTTTATTGCTTAAATGATAGGAATATAAAAAAAATTATCCTCGATTATTCTAGGCAAGCCATTGAAAGGGTTAATAAGCGAACCTTTACAAACAAAATGATCGGGAATTTCTATGATATTTTCATCTCCATTTCCTAACTTGAGTAGCCAATCGCTAAAACTTGGATCAGAAGACCGAACATTGTGATTTAATTCTAGCAATTCCAATTGACACCAATGTGACTGAAAGTAATAATTGCTGTACAGTTTATGCAGACCGAATAGGTTCTGGTTCTGTTAATTAAGAAGCACTATAATAGCAAGACATGATGTTTGATGTATAGTAGTTGAGGAAAATGACGATAGTCTTCAAGTACAAAGATTTCTAATACATAATTTAAGAACAATTTCTGGTCCAGGCTGAACAGGTTTTAAAAGTTTTAGTAAGTACAAGAATTTCAAATGGATAATTTTACAACAGGTTTTGGTCCAGGCTGAACAGGTTTTAAAAAGTACAGTACGTACAAAGATTTCAAATAGATAATTTTACAACAGGTTCTGGTCCAGGCTGAACAGGTTTTACGATAAAGATCAAAAGGTTTAGTAAGTACAAACATTTCAAATGGATAATTTTACAACAGGTTCTGGTCCAGGCTGAACATCTTTTACGATATAGAGCACGGAGCAGGACGCTTGTCTTTTATATATTAAGATATGAAGTGTCAAACTTGAAAAATTTTTCAATTTTTTTTTTTTTTTTTGTGAGCAACCAAATAATTGTGATATAAACTTTGAATTGATATCAAATATTTATGGTTGCGGCGGCCAACACGAGGAAGACCGCATCTCCGTTGGAAATTCCAGGCATTGGATAACCTGACGACGCTTGAAGTTTTTAACTGGCATCAGTATCCGCACGACAAAGGAGGCTGGCGAAAATACATGATTTTACTAAAATTTCTTTGCGTGGCTCTATGAAATAAGCAGCAAATTGGCCATTTCAGCCCTTGAAAGGACTTTGACCAAGCTTTTTATGATCAATTGTGTTGTGTTATTAGATGTTTGCACAGAATTGACCGAGAACTGGACCTACTTATTCCGACTCCGAATGGCTGAAGTTCATGTTCTCAAGAAGCTTAACATGGCATTATTTACTCTCTGAGGTTTGCCATTTTCTGCAGAGAAGTTGTGACCGATCAGAAAAATTTTTATTGAAATTTTTGCCGCGACTGGGGATCGACTCGTCTCCTAGCATGCTAGGCCACACACTTAACCTGCATGCCAGGTTCTGTGAAATAAGGCCCCAGGAAAAAAAAAGTCCTTGTTATTTCATAAGGAAATAAGACCCTACGAAATAATGCTCCAATGCAATGATATAACACCCCAAATAAAATTAAATAAGTTCCTAAAAATATTTAAAAAACGAAACACAATCCAAAATGATACAAAGGTTTTGTTTTATTTTAAAATTCCGAGGCTTTATTGCTCAATGTAATAAAATCCCAATTTTAAAAACGAAATGAAGCCCAAATAACGCAAATAACACTCCCAACATAGATTTTGTTGTTTAATAAAAATAGTGGTTATTTCAAGGGCCGATGCTGATTTTTAATAAAACACAAATTATTTAGGAAATTATTGTCATTTCCTTTTATTGTGATTATATTGGAATTGTTTATATATGGAATTATGTATGGAAGAAAATATCGGCCAAATGGCCACCTCGGCGGCTCACCTTCATCCGATGGTCCAAATTTTCTATGCCGTTAATGTGCCGAATTATCTCATCTATTAGCTCTTGAATTGTTGCTGGCTTATCGACGTACACTTTTTCTTTCAAATAATCCCAAAGATAGAAATCCAACGGTGTCAAATCACATGATATTGGCGGCCAATTAACATCGCCACCACGTGAGATAACACGGCCATTGAATTTGTTGCGCAAAAAAGCCATTGTTTCGTTAGCTGTGTAGCAAGTGGCACCGTCCTGTTGAAACCATTTATTATCCACATCCATATTTACCAATTCGGGCCATACAAAGTTCGTTTTCGTCTCACGATAGCGCAAACCATTCACAGTAACTGCCTGACCGGATTCATTTTGGAAAAAATATGACCCGATGATGCCACTAGCCCATAAATTGCACGAAACAGTCACTTTTTGTGGGTGCATTGGTTTTTCGACCATCATTCTTGGATTATCATTCGCCCAAATGCGGCAATTCTGCTTATTGACGAATCCACTGAGGTGGGTTAAATTGACCAAAAAAAATCACGAAGTGCACGATATGCATTTTGATTTTAACGCCCATTTTCATAATAAACCTGAATAACTTTAACGCGTTGCTCGATTGTGCATCTTTCCATGGTTTCAAATTGAATTAGTCTGAACCTTCTTAATCGTGCCTTAAAATTTAACTAACCTTTAGAAAGACTTGGAGCCTGATATCATTTTAAGTTTGGGGTCTTGTTTCACAAAGCGATTTTGTTTCAATTTTCACAAATTGTGGGATAGATTCGGTTTATTGAAAATAATTGACTGACTTAGGGCCGTTTTATTCACTTTTTCTAACTTGAGCTAACTTGGGAAGTTACTATAACTTTTGTCAACTTGCCTTTTTGTATAACTTGCAAAGTTTTAAATTTGAATTTCTCAAGTTAAAATTTGATTTTATTCAGTGTCGTTAAATTCAAGCTGAAGTTTTCGACGTTGAAGTTGAGTCCAGTTATAAATGTTCAAGTTATGAAAATATCCCAGGGAATTTATTGATATTTGACATAAAGTTGATCTACATAACTTATGAAATTGGAATTCGTTGAACAAAATTTTTAGGATGTCAAGGCCATTGAAATTTGAATTTAAATAAGAAATATGTATGCGGGATTTACCGATCAAGACAAACTTTACAAAAATATCTGTTCTGCAAAAAAGAATAGACAGTGGACGTGATTTGAATTTACTTATTCTTGAACTCTGCACCAAGGTCCATACTTTCAATGCAGTATAATGAAAATTTTACTGTAAGATCAATTGAGACAAAACTGTATGGGGTGGATCAAATACATTTGAAAATATTTACAAATTGACCTGAGTCACTCTGGGGATTTATGTAGTTAATATTGCTCTACCACTTGAAATACATACCAATTAAGTAGACTGTTTTTGTCTTAAAACATATTTTATTAATAAATTATAATGATAGAAAGCTCATAAAAACCATCTCCTATAATGTTAGGTACAGAAATTCATTCAACAAAATATTTCGCAAAATTATTTATTCTTCTGTGCGACTGTTTTGCATCTCGCTAAGCCACGTGTGAAAGGGCTTCCATGAAGTTTGTCTTGTATCATCGGCTATATGACTCCAGAATGAAGTCGCTTTCATTAAGACTCAGTAAATTTTTTTTACAATGAAAGGTCTTGAACTCAAATAGTCAGTGTTCAGCTTTTGTATCGATTTTGGACTGAATATATCATTGCCTGATCACTGCCTGACTTTGTACCACTCCATTGTTGATTTGTTCCACATCATTTGATATGGTCGAAGCTGCTTTAGTAAAAACTATACTGCCTCACTGCGGTAACCACCCAGACTGAGACTAGAAAGAATTTTTCTCGACAATAATTTGATAATAATATAGAGAACTCCAAAACAATGAAATTAATCCTTTATACGTTGCGTTCTTGCACGAAGTCGATTAAACTTGTCGAGAATATTAGATCTTGTGCTTTTCGAAGTGCTCTTCTATTATACGAGATTATCTCAAGATAGTGTTGCTTTTATGACTCAGATGTTAGTTTTACGAAGCTCTATTGGACTCAGGATGGATCCTTCTGATCCATTATTTAAATTATTATGCTTGATGGAGGTTGAAGTTGCCAGAAAGGTCTCCAATAATAGGCTTCGGAGATGACATGTCCTGGTAGTCGTCGCAAAGCAGTTGCATGATGCTGAGGAGAACTGCAATCAGTCAGTTTTTGCTGGGTTTTTCTGGCACAATAGTGATGCAGTACTTAGGAGAAAAAACTTCGAAAGAAACTGCGACAATAACCATTGATAAGATAATTGAAACGATGTGTGAAGTACTTTGGCGTGTTCTATAATCTAGAGCATTGGATGATATAGCACCTCCTATCATCGCTTTCTAATCTAGCGGCAAAGCAGAAATTACAGCAACAGCTTTTGCAAGAAACTTGTCGAACACAAGAGGTCCCCGATGATACTTTTGTGTGCAGTCACTTCAAATAATGCGTGCTATGAAAATTAATTTATAACAAATTCAGTTGTCAGCACATCACAAAATGTTCTTCAAGGAAAGTTGTGATTGAAACAAAAACAAAAGTTATTCCGAATATCCCAAGTTAGAACTCATAACTCCTCATATTTTTGGAAGTTAAAAAATCACAAGTTGACGCCAGTAATCAAACAAAAGTTATGCATAAACTTGAATTTCTAAAGTTATGTTTGACAACTTGAAGTGAATAAAATGAATAAAGTTAGAAAAAACGAAAAATCCCAAAGTTATTCTTAAATCTGAAGTTATAAAAGTGAATAAAACGGCCCTTAGGGAGTGACTGACTGACTTAAAAAAAATAAAATAATCATAAGTATGTACTAAATAATTTTGACAAAGCGCATATCTTAACTTTAAAATTCCTAAATTGTGCGAAGCTAGGGTGGTTCGCTATTGTTAGCCCTTTAACTGCGTCATGTGGATTTTTGAAATAAACCATTTTAGTTCAAAATAATGATTAAAAAATGCTGTAACGCCGAATTATATACTAACAACAGCAATGATTGAACAATATGAAATACAAATAAAATATATTGTAACGAATGAGCTGAAGCAATTCCATTTATGCAGTAGAAATTTATTCTTTTCGCAGTTTGGTTTTTCTTATATAAAGCTGAACCTTGATCGGTTTTAACAATTTTTGCTAAAAATAAGTTCGTACTTAGTAGAGGATAAAAACATGCCAAAGTTTCTGCAGCTCGAAATTTGCTACTAACTGAGCATATATAAATATTATTCCAATAAGTTTAAACAGCGGGTTAATGAAATTAATGAAATTAATTAGTGGTGACCGTGGCATGCAGGTTAAGTGTGTGGCTTAGCATGTTCGGAGCCCGGGTTCGATCCCCAGCCACGGCGAAAAGTTTTTTTCAATTAAAAATTTTTCTGATCGGTCACCACCTCTCTGCAGACAATGGCAAACCTCAGAGAGTAAACAATGCCATGTAAAGCTTCTTGAGAACATGAACTTTAGCCGTTCGGAGTCGGCATAAAACATGTAGGTCCAGTTCTCGGTCAATCGTGTGCAAACATTTAATAACACACACAACACAATTGATCATAAGAAGCTTGGTCAAAGTCCTTTCAAGGGCTGAAATGGCCAATTTGTTTTTGTTTTTGTTTAATGAAATTAATAGGTGATGTGGGTCAATACATTTTAAACAAACAATACTAAACCATACAGGTGTTTTAATACTATTATTAACCTTTTTGTGCACTTGTTTGTTACTATCAAAAACTTGTTTGTTTGTTAAAGTCAAATGTTACTCATACGCCACCGTGCACTTGGCGTTATCAAACCGAATGCTTTAAACAAACTTTAGGGGAATATAAATTCATCGCATTCATAAACTTTCCAAAAATGTATTTCTTAGAATTAAGCATAAAACACGGAAATCAATGATTTCAGGAATATACATTTTGTTTCGATCAAATGGATCCGATTTTCTGCTTTGCAAATATTGCTTTAACAATAATTCCACCATATCCACATTCTACAAGAGTCAACCCCATATACAAATAATTGAAGTGGGAATCTCCAAAGAAAACTATAGTGAAAGCTACTTCTTTTGCTTAAATCACCATACCAAAATCTTTCAAAAGGAAATCTTTGGCATAAGAAAAATTTGAAAATCTGAAAAATTTGAAGGGCAAACCAAAGTTTCTTTATAGTAAACTACTCTCAAATCTCTTAGGGCCGTTTTATTCACTTTTTCTAACTTGGGCTAACTTGGGAAGTTTCAATAACTTTTTTCAACTTGGCTTTCTGTATAACTTGCGAAGTTTTAAATTTTAATTTCTCAAGTAAAGTTTTGATTTTATTCAGTGTCGTTGAATTTAAGCTGAAGTTTTCGACGTTGAAGTTGAGTCGAGTTATAAACGTAAAAGTTATGAAAATATCCCAGGGAATTTAATAATATTTGACATAAAATTGATGTACATAACTTATGAAATTGGAATCCGTTGAACGAAAAAATTATTAGCTTGTCAGCGAATTTGGCTTTTTAAATAGATAAATGCATGCAGACCTTATCCTTATCCATAAACACACAAATATATAAAACATTTTGTTCTTCAAAAAATAATAGATAGTAAAAGTGATTTAAATGCAATATGTCAAAAAATTGATTATAGATCATATGATACAAGCCTGCAAGTCTGCATCATATACATTTCATGAAAATATTTGCGGACTGATCTAACTCACTACGCCGATTTATGTGGAAAGTGCTGCTTCTATCAGATAAAATGGATACCAATCAGGTGAAGACTGTTTTTGTTTTAAAATTTATTTAATTAATAAATAATAATAATAAAAAGCATTATAAACGACCTCCTTAACTGTTAATTAACTTTTAAGTACAGAAATTCATTCAACAAAAAATTTCGAAAAATTTTTTATTCTTCAGGACGATCCTGTTGATGATACATTCCTCTTTGTTGTACGCCAAAAGATGTCTTATAATCTTACTGTACTAATTTAAATCTTGAATCAAAAGATGAAAAGGAATGAAAAATTATGGAAGCATGAAAAGGCAAGCCACAAAATTCCTGTTGCGACTGTTTTGCATCTCATTTAAACTCGTGTGATAGGGCTTGAATCAAATAGTGTTCATCTATTTTGCTTCGATTTTTGACAGAATAGACCACTGCATAACAAACTGAGTTCGCATAATTGTTAGATCGTCCCACATTAGTTGATATGGTAGGCGCTGCTTAGGTGAAAACTATAGCATCATTTCTTTTACAAAACCTACTTCCTGCATTTCCTCGCATTAGTTCAGACCGTCACCATATAAGTAAAACTCAATAAAAATGTGCAAAATGATGAACCGCTAAAAACAGTGATTACCCAGAATGAGATAAAAAATTAGAAGCTCTTTTGCGTTTTGAAGTCCTCTTCTATCTGTATAGAATTATACGAGATTAAGAAAGTGATTTCTTTTTTGACACAGAGGTGGGTTTCGAAATTACCAGAGGAGTTTCAAAAAGTTCAATCGAACGCACAAATGACCCTCGTGGACCTGAGTTCCTTAGAACATCATTTGTGATTAAGTTTTGCATCTGGACTCCAGATTCTGGAGTTATCATATAGGGCTCAAATAATAGACTTCGAAGATGACATTGTGGTTGTAGTCGTCGCTAAACAGTTGGACAATGCTGAGGAGAAGTGCAATCAGGCGGTTTTGCAGTTAAATGCACTCAATGCAGCACCTCTTATCACCGCTATCTGATAAGAATCTTTGCGAACACAGGTCTTCGACAAGCTCCCAAAAAGATCGCAATTGGTGTCGTTCCATTAAAGCTATTGTTTTCAGTCACGTCAAATGATGCGCGCTTTGAAAATTAATTTATAATAAGTTCAGTTGTCAATACAAACAATTTGTTTTAACTCGTTCTGACATTCACACGAAAACTTGTGATTGAAACAAAAAACACAAGTTATACCAAATATCCCAAGTTATAACTCATAACAGCTCATATATTTGGAAGTTAAAAAATCACAAGTTGACTCCAGTTATCAAACAAAAGTTATGCATGAACTTGAATTTCTAAAGTTATGTTTGACAACTTGAAGTGAATAAAATGAATAAAGTTAGAAACGCCGAAAAATCCCAAAGTTATTCTTAAATCTTAAGTTATAAAAGTGAATAAAACGGCCCTTAAACTCCCGAGAATAACTTCGTCGCCTTGTCTATAAAATCAATACCGTGTAGTAACTTTTTGTTTTGAAAGTACATAACACCATTGTCAATTTAATCAGCCAGATAATGATCGTTATATTTTGCTATTATTTATATGAAGAATTCTTTGTCAGAGTCTTCAATTTTTTAAGATTGCTGAGTATAACTGAAATAAAATAAAAATTAACATTTGATTTTGAAACAAGCTTTCTGATGATAGAACGTGATGAAGTCAAAGCATCAAAAACTTTTTAAATATTCATTATAAACATCTTTGTGGCTGACAAGAAATGCAAACCAACTTAAGTTAGAACAACTTTTTTTAAATTTGGATTTTCACAAAATTATGAAAATTTTGGTGAACGCAAGAGTCACACTGAATAAGTTTAACACCTTTAATTTTTGGTTGAAATTAAAAAAAAAAAACAAAAAATATAATCGGTTGTTCGTTCTAACCCACATTTTGGCTGTTGCCCGATGCTACTAATATAAGAAAATATTTGAAAGAAACTTTGCAGAGAAAAACCGGGTAAAAAATGGCATTTTACAGAAGCTTAGAAAACTTCTAATTAAGATCAAGCATCTGTGATAAAAGGAATGTTTTGTAAAGTAAATACTAACCACTTAAGCACAACTAAAATATGGCTGTGTGTACGTTTTAGGTAAGAACATTTTTGTTCTGCGTACTCATTTACGAGCAACTAAAAGTTTGTTAACACAAACAAAAATTTGACAAATTTTTTCCAGTTTTGAAATAAAACTTATTAATTTATATGGCCAAAGTTCATAAGTAAATATAAAACAGATATTTTTTGCTTTACTAGATTCTTGATTATGTATATTACAAATTTGTGTGATTATCATTAATTAGTATGTATTTCTTATCACAAATAATGTTTTACAACATTTAAAGTTATTAAAAGAGGGAATAATTTTTTGTTAATTCAATAGTTTGATGAAAGAGCTCTTTAAATAAGTGAGTTTTCTTGGAATTTCCTCTGTATTCATTGAGTTTGTTGAATCAGTCTGAATATGCCGTGAAATCACGATAATTTATGCAATTGAAAAAGAAAACTCAATTCACACTTAGACAAGCATACACACACTAATTCGCTAATTGGTAAGGCCTCAAAAAAAAAAAAAAAAAAAACGCAATGCATAAAATTTGATGTGATAAACTAAACAAGCCACAGGGGGAATGGAAAAATTAATCAAAAAAAACAAAATAAATACTGTGGCTTAAATCAGCAGCCATAAAAGCCGCAAGCAAAATACGCGGTGAGGGATATGGATGTGTGAGCGCCAAATTAATTTCTAAGAAAAATACACAGCAAATAAGGCTCAACACTTATAAATACCCACACTTCAGCAACTAGACACACACTTACGAGCACTTACACACCACATCAGACTAATACATAAATGCGACGGTAGCTTCAACAGTAAGAGCAACATAAGCAGATTTGCAACATTTAGTGAGAGCGATAAAACATTTGCTACCAGCGCCATGCTACGGTGACTGCTTATCAGAAATAAACATATACAGGGCGGCAAATTTTCTTCTACACATACAAACATTCTACATAGATTGAGACAATCACACAAATGAGCATCAACTGCATCGTCAAATTTACACAATCAAAAGTAATCAAAGCAGAATATCTAACACTCACACTTTGTTGTAGTTGTTGTTGTTGTTGTTGTTGTTGTTGTTATTAAGTTTAGTCTGCCATTTCTGTAGACATTTATATGTGTGGCTAGCTACTGTATAGTAGCTGTATGTTTGTGTGTGTGTGTTTCTTATCATCATCATAGTCCTGTGTCTTGCTGCTGCCGCTTTGCTTTGACATGTTGAATTTTTCTGGTTGATCATCTTCATCATCAACTGTACAGAGCATCAAATGGAAATTGCTTTTGGGAATTTAACATACGAGTATCTAACCCATGCCATTCCACCAACCTTGTAGCGCCCTTGGTTAGATTTTTTTTTCGTCTTGTGTTTTTTTTTTTTTTTTATTTATTTTTGTTCTTAGCTGTTTTTATGTTATTTTGCATTTCATTCATGTTCATTTCATCTACTTTGATGAAAATGCTAGATTTTATTTTATATGCTGGCTGTTCAGTTTCATCATGTCAACAACATTTTCGTGTTGTTTGTAGTGCTGTCTCTGTACATTCCTACTTTCATCTATGGCATGTCGTCGGTCGTCTGTCTTCTTGCCACTCTTTTATTTGCTTAGTTCTAACAGTGTCGGCAAAGGATTTCTTTTACTTTGTCCTGTGTGGAGATTTCAAATTAAGATGATTTCCTTGTCAGTTTTTCTTATTTTATTTATTTCCATTTTATTTTTACTCTTCTGGTATTTTGCTTGTATCTTACAAGTTAATGAAATGGCAAATCTTTGATTACTTTGGTTGTTTTTTTTTTTTTTTTTGTGGTATTTATCTTTGTTTTTCTTTTTTGTATTTCTTTGTTTTTAATGTGCTTTTAATTATTTATTTTCTTAAGTGGTACCATCAACAAAAGCAAAGAAAGTTAAGCAAAGGCAATAACAACTTATTTTCCTTTTAACTAACAGTTATTTGTGTACAAATTGTCAATGTTTGTTGCTTCAAATTAAGTAACAAATAATATATAAGGCTATTTTATTTTCTCTTTTTTAATCACTTTGCTTATTGTATTTTTCTTTTTAAATGACGTTGTTTTTTAATGTATCCTTTGATAATTTAACTGTGATTCGGAAAATTTGACAACATTGATGATCCGTTTGGCGAGATTTTCTCAAATCAATTGTTGATGAACGAATAACAGCGAATAACAGCATCAATAATTTTATTTTTATTGGGTGTAGAAAAAAGTTTAAAAGATTTTTTTCAAGTGTGACGCTTTATTGTGAAAAGTGTCTTAGAAATTTATTTTCAATAGTAGTGGCCATCGCTGGCCACTATTTTTTCCCAGCCTTCTGGAAATTTTTGGATACCATATTGAAAAAAATGTGTCATTTATGCGATCCACGAATCCATCCAAGTTTGGAGTTCTTCAAAAGAGCGAATGTGCTGATACTCAAGGGTATAGTAGTCGGAAGGGGAAATATCTGGGCTACTAGGCTGTCGGGGTAGGACTTCCCATTTCAGCGTTTCAAGGAATATTTTGACCTGCTGCGTAGCATGTTGCCAATCGTTATCATGTTGCAAAATTACCTTGTCGTATCGTTGCTCAGATTCTGGCCCTTTTTGCGGGTTGTACCCGCTCATAGCACATCACTTCCAATTGGTCCCAACAAATATAAAGCATGAACTTGTCACTGAGAATATTGGACTTTAGCGCTTATTTTGTCGTATAGCCTTGCGGCCAGTATAATTTGTTTGCGCCTGGGGTTAATATGAGTCTCAACTTGATGAACCTTTCTTTTTTGCCATTGGTGCAGCTGTTCGGAGCCAACATGCTATTTACACTTCAGCAAAAAGACACATACTGGAAAAGAAAGCCTTGTGATGAGATTTACATTGTCAGATCCGATTTAATACTATTGTTCCCATCTGAAAACAAAATCCTTTAAAACTTTTTGAAGACCTGATAACAGAAATGTATAGAGCATTTAATTAACGTTTACATCCTGTAAGAATCCTCCAACATAAATATAACTATATGAATAGTTAAAATTTTTTTACAAAATATATTATAAAGAAATGCGCACGAAAATCTACATGAGAGCACAACAACAAAGAAGTTAAACTAACTCCAACCAGACCAACTCATAGAAAAAGAATAATTATAAGGTAACAATAATAACGAAGAACTTATTATAGCCACAGATGCCTTCATGAGACTTCAGAGCATTGCACATAACAATACGAAGGTATGCAATAAGTTATGCAATCAGCGACTTTTATGTGCTCACAATTCTCCACTGGTTTAAATTGGCATTTGCATAAAAAAACTGATCACATTTAACTAGACAAACACAATCTCCCCCTTGATGAGTAGAGGTGTTCATTGTTAAGCTTAAAATTTGTTCTAGTGTTGAGTTGGTCCAGCTGATAGTTATACAGAGGAATCTAGTACTGAGTTGGTCCAACTGATAGTTGCACACAGTGTTGCCAGAATTCGAAAGAGATCATTCCCGTTTTGTCCATGCTTTACAATAAGTTTTCTTTGTTTTTAATTTTCCCGATTTTCCTCTTTTTAAAAAGTATATTAAAGGCAATATATATCTAGTTATATATAAAACAAAATATATATATATAGCTTATTTAGTTTTTGTTCATTGAACTGGGTATTGAAAATTAAAGTTCTAAAAGTACAACCGTTATTTTAAAGAAAACTTCGAAACAGGTTAAAAAAAAGATTTTATTTTGGACCCACTTAAAAACCTGCAAATGGTATTTTTCCTGTACTTGTTCATTTTTTGTCCGACTATTGTTCACATAACTTTAGTGCAACTGAAGATATTCTTTGTCTTTTGCTATACCTATTCAGTTATGAGTTTTGATAAATATTTTAGCTTTTATGATTTTTTGCTTGTTAATTTTTGATATTTTGCCATAAAATATATATATAGGTAAAAATTTTCTTCATTTTTCTATTTCGTTTTCAAAGTTTTTGACGTAACACTACGTCTTACAGCGCGGTTCGGTGTATAAGGTCATTTAAACAGACATTTTCAAGGCCATGAAACTTTTTTGACGAATACTTTAGGGTATACCTACAGCTTTTAATACTCATCGTTCAAAGATAATATATATACTTAAATATCAGATATATCATGCGCTGAATGAATATCTAATTTTGGATTTTGTCACTATTATATTAAAGTCACAAAATCGTAAAATATAAGAAGAAAAATGCATGTGTTTATATAAAAAAAGTTATCTTTATATAAAAAGTAAACTACAGCGGCCATGCGGAGAAGCACAAGTTTGGATTCGGATTTGTAGTTGGCAAGAAAATACGGCATCATGTCTTGCGATTCACTCCTGTGAACGAACAACTTGCCATAATCCGCTTCAAGGCTAAATTTTTTAACATAAGCCTAATATGTGCGCACGCTCTGACAGAAGAAAAAGATGACTAGACCAAAGAAAGCTTTTAAGAGCACCTTGAAGACGCATATGAGCGCTGCTCCCGTCATGACATAAAAATCGTGCTTGGTGACTTCAACGCCAAGGTGAATCTAGCTATAGCTCGGCTTAAAAACAACAAAGCTTAAAAACAACAAAGCCGCAGGAGCCGATAGCCTACCGGCTGAGCTGTTTAAGACCGGTGGCGAAGCTCTGTTTAAATGCATTCACAGACTTCTATGCAGAATATGGTCGGAAGAATGCATTCCAGAGGATTGGAACCTCAGTGTGCTCCGCCCAATCCACAAGAAAGGCGATCCCACCATTTGCGCCAACTACCGTGGGATTAGCCTTCTAAATATCACATATAAGGTCCTGTCGAGCGTATTGTGTGAAAGACTGAAGCTTATCGTTAACCAATGATTCGACCTTATCAGTGTGGCTTCAGACCTGGAAAGTCCACCATCGACCAGATCTTCACGCTCCGACAAATCTTGGAAAAGACCCTCGAAAAACAAATCGACACACACCATCTGTTTGTCGATTTCAAAGTCGCTTTCGACACTCCAATAAGGAGTCATCTATATGCCATTATGTCTGAATATGGTATTCCTGCGAAGCTAATACGTCTTGCAGGATGACACTGAACAACACCAGCAGTGCAGTGAAAATCGAGAAGGACCTCTCTCTTCCGCTCGATACCAAGCGAGGTTTCAGACAAGGTGATTCCTTATCGTGCGATTTCTTTAATGTAGTCATGAAGAAGATCATCCCAGCTGCTGACCTGAGACGCAGCGGCACAATTTTCTATAAGAGTATTATGCTGCTGGCATAACATGATGATATTGACATAATTGGCTAAATTACGCGCGAATTCAGTGCAGCATTCTCTAGGCTAGAAAAAGAGTCGAGTCGAATGGGTCTTGCAGTGAACGCAGATAAAACGAAGTATCTTGTGTCAACAAACATACAGTCCCAGCGTCTTGCAAAACCCCGTCACTGTTGACAACACTACTGGAGCATTAATTCCTCCAACGATATCAGTATTCAGATCAAACGAAAGATAACTCTTGCCAACAGTGTTATTTTGTGCTCAGTAGGCAATTGAGAAGCAGAGCTCTTTCTCGATGAACAAAACTGACGCTTTATAAGTTAATAATCATGCCCGTCCTACTATACGCATCACAAACCTGGACGTTGAGCAGCACAGATGAAAGGACTTTGGGAACGTTCGAGAGAAAAATCTTTCGCAAGATATGGTTCAATCTGCGTCGATGGCGAGTACCGAATACGATAGAACCACGAGCTGTATGAGCTATATGCCGACATCGATATAGTCAAGCGTATTAAAATAGAGCGGCTTCGCTGGCTAGGTCATGTCGAGAGAATGAACGACGAAGCTCCAGCGAAAAAAATATTGGATTCGGTACCCAGCGGTGGCCAGCGCAGACGAGGAAGACCGCATCTCCGTTGGAAAGACCAGGCATTGGATAACCTGACGACGCTTGGAATTTCCAACTGGCGCCAGCAAGCGCACGACAAAAGAGGCTGGCGCAAATTCTTAGACCAGGCCAAAACCGACCAACGGTTGTAAGCGCCATCTAAGTAAGTAAGGAAGTAAAGGGTGGTTAAATTTTAAATGCCGATGTTGATTTTGAATAAAATACAAATTTTTTTATGTGTGGTTCACATTCAAGATCGGCTCTTAGAATGTAATCAACCTTTATTTAGATTAACTATGGAAAGTAAATGTGTTTTAAAGAGTTTTAACTTTATTTCCAAACTTTTTCTTTTATAAAAAATCACAACGTCCTCGTCCGCGTGATCATGTGAGAGAAAATAACAATCCATTCAGTTGAAAAGACATTCAATTATCTGGGCAGATACAAAAACGTACAAAATGGAGTAATTGACGCTCTTAGGATGGGATTATTTTGGAAAAATAAAACATTCAATAGCAAAAGTTTACTGCTCAAATCCACAATAAATCTGACACTTAAGTTAACATCGGTATAAAATTGCAATACCAGCTCGTATAAAAAGAATGCCCCAAAACAAAAAAAAAAAAAAAAAAAACAATTTATGTAAGGTGTGCAAAAAGATTTATGCGAGACAGTTTGAATTATTATGCTTTATCTCTGGATAAGACTGACGATGGACATAAGAAAATATATGCAATTAAGTAGAACGTCCAAATGAGAGAAAGTTTTGTGCAAACAAGCTACCACAAAAAAAAAAAAAAAAACAAATAAAATAAAAAGAATTGAAGGTAAAAAAAACAACAAGTTGATGTTATTTTGTACAGAATTTTTGCTGTTGTAAAACTAGACAGATGACAGCTGTAGGTAGGTATGCGATAGAAGCGCACACACGCACTGGCTAACTGGCTAAGTAATACATCACAGCGTATGGATGCGACGGTTGGTGGATGGTGGTAAGTGGCAAATGAAAGAAAGTCTTTATTACGCATAAATTTCATAAGAAATCCGCAGATTAACATATAACAGGCAGTTTAGCTGAGAATTCAGGGTGTAAACGTAACGCGCCTTATGCTGGTGATTGAGGTGGTGGGGAAGTAGTGGGAGGAGAAGTCTCAGAAGGATGTGTAGAGCTTGAATTCTTCGCGCACAACGTGAAAACATTTAATATTTATTTATGTAGCTCTGATTTATGCGCAATTTAGTGTTTCGCACATACACACACACACACACACACGCACACATGCACACGCGCAGCCACAACTTAAGCTTACGCTTCCTTGATTTGCTTGTGAATGTTTTGAATAAAATCGAATAGAGCACAGCGTTTTATATCCGCTACATTGTGATGATGATGATGATGATGATGATAATGATGATGATGACGTTAGGCTTTACGTACGAATGCAGTTAAGAAAATTTGAAAAAGTTCAAGCTATGCAGCAGTGCAAGTTTAAGGAAAGAATCATCATCGGTAAGCATTATGAATGCAAGAATATTTTTGCTACCTCAGTGCTTTTTATAGGTGAATAAACAGCATTGAGAAAATATCGACAACAACAAATGTTCTCTTAGATAAACTTCATGTTTTTCTGCAGTTAATGCTAGTTGTTGTTGTTAGTTTTGTTGTTTGTATTCATATTGCTGTTGATTTTGATCTCATTGCTTCGGTAGCAGCAACAGAAATTCATAGATATGGCAATAAACTTCATGCTGCACTTTGAAACATTGCATTAAGCAAGTTCATCGCTATGAAAGAGTTGACAAAAATGTTGTTTATTCAAAGGTAAAAGCATCTTTCGAATACTTGCTTGTTGACATAATTAAGATTTTGCACATAAAGTTAAATGATTGCTAATCTCTTGCTACAGTTCTTATCTCTATAACAGTTTTTAGTATTAAAGTAGATACTTTAAAATTTCATGTTTTTGTTATATGGGTAATTCCATGATAACTTGCATTACATTAAGTAAGTTTAATGGAGTTAAATTAAACTTTTAATTTTTATAATTTGGATAAACAAATACAAATGCACTCTTTATGAAAAGACTAGGTTTTGTATATTAGAAATTACTTCAACAATTCAGTGGTGACAAAATATTTACCCAGTGTACTAATAGTTAAGGTTGTAACTGACGTTACCATGTCAGAGTAAATTTCTTTGAAATTTTTTCGTGAAAGTTGTGGGTTGATTTTTTACATTTGGTAGAGATAAAAGCAGCATAATTAAATCAAAGTATTTAAAATAATCAAAAATTTTGCGGTAACTGATGTTACAAAACAATTTTTAACTCACATTACATTCGGTTTGCATATTAAATTAACTCTTAAATGCATAGTGTGCCATATATGGCACAACCAAGGAATTTCTTCTTATGTCTCATGTCTCATGTACGAGAGTAAGTTTGAGAAAAATAATAAATTTGTGGAGCCATACTGGCTTGAAGCTTTCATTTCCGCACAGCGGCAACACACACAGAAATCAGCTCATTGAGTTATTTGGAGCAAAAGTGAAAAAAATAATGAAGAAAATCGCTGAGGTCATGCATTTAAGGGTTAAGAAGCTCTAATGCACACTTTCTAGCTCTAATGCTCAAAACTAAAAATTAAATAAGGAATAACAGTATTTAATCAAACTTTTATTCTAACAAGTATCTAATGCAGGCTGTAATGCATAAAATTTTTAAATAATTATATAACTGCAATCTTATCTTTAAACACGCACTGTCTTAATCCTAACTTTTTAGGTTAGGAGTAACATTTTTGATGATACATTTTTCATTATGGCAGCACTTTCCCATTTTTGACAGATTGACTTCGAAATAAAAAAAATTATATGATCTAGCACCAATGAGCAAGTGGTGGTCTCAAAAAAAATAAGATATAGTCTCCTCTAGACTATAAACTTGAGGGTCTCTACAAGACCTTAAAAATGGAATGTGCGTAGAGTTTGGGTCGCAATCACATTATTACTTCCCAATGAAAACTTAATCAGCCTCGGATATGAACCCCCACTACGTTGATGACCACCGCAAACGAAAAACGGATAATGATTTACGGATATGCACCCGGAATTTCCGGACCCTTTATAGGGAAGGTGTCACTGTTCAACTGGGGGAAGCCCTCGAAAAAATAAAAGCTAACACATCACCGCCATCCAGCAGATGCGATGGAAAGGACAAGGCTGCTCTAAGAGAGCAGACTGCGATATCCACTAGAACTGTCATGCGGAGAAGCGCGAATTTGAATGCGGATTCGTCGTAAGTCGGAAACTACGCCATCTTGTTTCCCGGTTTACACCTGTGAATGAAAGGCTGGTGAATATCCGCATCAAGGCGAAATTTTTTCACATAAGCCTAATTTTCGCACATGCCCCGACGAAGGAAAAGGACGCTGTCAAGCATCCACCTTCTACGCGAATGTAGAGGACGTGTTTGCTCGGCTCATGACGTGAAAATAGTTCTCGGCGATTTTAACGCGAAGGTCGGAGAAGAAGGCATCTTTGGCTCCACTGTCGGTCAGTTCAGTCTCTACGAGACCACTTCGAACAACGGTCTAAGACTGATCGATTTCGCCGCGGCGCGAAACATGGTAGCTTGTAGCACCAAATTCCAACACCACGATATCCAAAAGGCAATCTGGCTGTCCCCGGATCAAAAAACGCGAAACCAAATTGATCATGTTGTGATCGACAGAACCACGCTTCAAGTGTACTGGATGTGCGTACATTTTGGGGGAGTCAATATTGACTCCGTGTACTGGATGTGCGTACATTTTGGGGGAGTCAATATTGACTCCGACCATTATCTTGTTGCAGCCAAGATCCGCATGCGATTGTGCAATGCGAAGAATGTACGCACTAGTGTGCAACGTAAGCTTGATGTCGAGAAGCTGCTGTCACAACAGACCGCCGAGGTCTACTCCGCTCAACTCTCGGTTAAGCTCAACCAACCTTACTCTTGCCTCGATGACACTGGCGGACTTTGGGCGCATATATCCCACTCCATGCGCACTGCTGCTGAATAAGTCATTGGTTTTCGGCACCCGCAACCTCAGAACCTCGAAACCAATGGTATGACCAGGAGTATCGCGACGCGACAGCAGCAAAATACGTCGCATATAAAAAGACGCTGCAGTCAGCTGCAACGCGAGCCATGCACGAAAACTATTACGATAAGAGGAAGGAAGAGAGATGCCTTTTCAGACGTAAGAAAAGAGAGCAAAAAAGAGTGAGCGAGAAAAAATTGAGGTGTACCAGGGCAAGGAGAATGCTTGAAAATTTTACCAGCAGGTTAAGCGTCTAACCCAAGGTTTCAAGCCCGGAGCATCCACTTGTAGAGATGAAAATGGTGATTTGGTTACGGTTACGCAGTGCTCGTTGAAATTATGGAGATAGCATTTTTCCAATCTGCTTGCAGGCGACGATACCAACAATTCTGCCCTTAGAGAATGCAGTCCGACACCACCAATCGATGATGACGGAGTGGAAATTCCACCACCTAGCCATGACGAGGTTAAAGTTGCTATCCAGCGACTCAAAAACAATAAAGCCGCAGGTGCTGACGGCCTGGCTGCTCAATTGTTTAAAACCGGCGGCGGTGAATTGATAAGGTGCATGCATGAACTAATCAGCAAATTATGGCTAGCGGAAAGCATGCCCGACGATTGGAATCTCAGTATGTTTTGCCCTATACTTAAGAAAGGAGAACCATTAATCTGTGCCAACTACCGAGGTATCAGTCTTATTTCCATCGCATATAAGGTTCTTTCGCGCATATTTTGTGAAAAATTGAAGCCGCATACCAAAACACTGATTGGACCTTATCAGTGTGGCTTTCGTCCTGGCAAGTCCACCATAGACCAGATTTTTACACTACGCCAAATCCTTGAGAAAACCCACGAAAATCAAATTGACACCAACATCGCTTTGTTGATTTAAAACCTGCGTTCCATAGCCCGATTCGGGATTGCCTGTACGCAACAATCTCTGAGTTCGGTATACCTGCAAAGTTGATAAGTCTCTGCAGAATGACGTTGAGCAATACATGCAGCTCCGTCAAGGTAGGAAATGTCCTCTCCGTAACCTTTAATACCGAACGAGGTTTCAGACATGGCGACCCGCTATCATGCGAACTCTTCAATTTCATCATGAAGGGGATCCTACGAAAGGCAGGTGTACATCGAAATGGTAACATATTCTACAAAGGTGTCCAGCTCCTTGCGTAGGTTATCGAAAAGGAATCAGCCAAAGTGGGTTTGATGGTGAACGAGGGCAAAACAAAGTATATGCTGTCTGCAAAAAGGGAAGCGCGGCGTCTAGGCTCCGTATTACAGCAGTCAAATATAACTTTGAAGTTGTCAAGAAGCTTACATACCTTGACACCGCCGTAAACAGCAACCACAATGTCAGCCTGGAGATAAAGCGAAAAACAACAATTGCTAATAGGTGCTACTACGGGCTAAGTAAGTAATTAGGTTGCAGAAACCTCTCTCGATCGACAAAACTAACACTCTACAAGACGCTGTTCTTCTCTATGGCGCTGAGGCCTGGCTGGTATCGCAAACAGATGCAGCCGCTCTTGGGGTATTCGAGAGGAAAGTTTTTCGCAAAATCTTTGGTCCTGTTCGAATTGGCGACGACTATCGCATTCAAATGAACCACGAACTGTACGAGCTCTACGACGACATTGACTTAGTCCAGCGTATAACAGTACAGCGACTACGTTGGCTGGGTCATGTCTTTCGTATGGATGAAGAAAAAGGTGTTTGAGGCGAAAGCTGAGGGTTGACGACGAAGAGGAAGACCATACCTCCGATGGATTGACCAGGCCGAGGAAGCCCTTACCGCGCTTGGTGAAAGAGATTGGAGACGGCGCGGCCGAAGCAGAGACACCTGGCGAGAGCTGATGAAGTCGGCCGTAACCCGACAATGGGTTGTCATGGCCACCTAAGAAAGTAAGTAATATAATTTATAGATCGCACAAAAATCCAAGTGAAAACAAATGCCTTCTCATAAATAACTTATAAAAATAACACAAAAACTCTCCGAACTTAGCTTCAAACCAAGGCTTATTTATATAAGGTTGCATACATTTTTGTCGTTTTCTCATTTCGGCACCCTTATTTTGAAATGAGAGCAAAAGAGCGTAGTCATTTGAGTAGTGTCCGACCGAACGTGAATTTTTGCCGAAGCCGAAGCCGAAGCCGATTCTTCGGCAAAAAGGAAATAATCGGCCGAAGGCCGAAGCCGAAACCGAATAAGAAACAAATGTTTTCAAATAAAAAAAATTATAAAATTTATTCTTTGCTTTTGTTAAGGGCCTACGTTGAGTGTGGACCACACCTAAAGTTTTTTCTGCATTTCATTTGGCATTTCTCAATTTCAGACTAACTCAATTTGAACCATGGAAAGATAGATAATCGAGCCACGCTTTAAAGTTATTCAAGAAATGGCAACAGTGGACTATCAATTTTCGAAGAAAATCATCTTCAGTGATGAGGCACATTTTCACCTCAGTGGATTCGTCAATAAGCAGAATTGCCGCATTTGGGCGAATGATAATCCAAGAGTGATTGTCGAAAAACCAATGCACCCACAAAGAGTGACTGTTTGGTGCGGTTTATGGGCTGGCGGCATCATCGGGCCGTATTTATTTCAAAATGAGCCCGGTCAGGCAGTTACTGTGAATGTGGTTCGCTATCGTGAGATGATAACGAACTTTTTAAGGCCCGAATTAGTAAATATAAATGTGCACAATATGTGGTTTCAACAGGAAGGTACCACTTGCCACACAGCTAACGAAACAATGACTCTTTTGCGCGTCAAATTCAATGGCCGTGTTATCTCACGTGGTGGCGATGTCAATTGGCCGCCAGGATCATGTGATTTGACAATGTTGGACTTCTTTCTTTGAGGTTATTTGAAAGAAAAGGTGTACGTCGATAAGCCAGCAACAATTCAAGAGCTAAAGGATGAGATAATTCGGCACATTAACGGAATATAACCTCAATTATGCCTCAGCGTCATCGAAAATTTAGACCATCGGATGGAGGTGTGCCGCCGAGTTCGCTGCAGCCATTTGGCAGATATTTTGTTACATACATAATTGAATCATACCAATATAATCATAATAAGAAGAAATTTCAGTAATTTTCTGAATAATTTGTGTTTTATTTAAAATCAACATCGGCCCTTAAAATTTAACCACCAGTACTGAAATCATTAAATCATCATAAAATCAAAAAAATTACTGAAATCATTGAATTCGACTTAAACGCAAGAGTTTTTCTGCAAAATTCGGATTTTTCTGTAATCGAATTATTGACGTTAAGATAAAGTAGAAAAAAATTTAATTTATTTTGGATCCAGTCGAGAAAAGCTACAGAAATGTAATACTAACTGAAATCTGGCAGAAAATTTCTAGCGTTAACTCGCATTTATCATTTGAGTAAAATTTTCAAAGAATGAACACCAACTCATGAAAGAACAGAAAAGGAGAGAAACACAAAGCGAACAATGAAAATGTTTCAAATGTTTACTGAATAATTCAAAAAAATTTCAAAAACTTATAAAAAAAATTGTTAAGCTAACCAAAAACATTCGTCAAAAATAATCGGCTATTTCGGCCGAAGCAGAAGCCGAAGCCGAAATCCAAAATATCGGCCGATTATGCCGATTACCGAAGCCGAAGCCGAATAATCGGTCGGACACTACATTTGAGTAAAGAACTGACACGGTTGCCTGAATATAATACTATTGGTAGTTTTTTGTAGTACTATTTGGTAAATGGAATACTAAAATTTTTGTTTAGTACTTTTATTGATCCTTTTTTATTCGGATGTCCTGATAAAATTAAGTCATTGAGTTTGATCTACCCCATAATTTTAGTTTTGATTGAAGGATTTCAGTACTATGCCCTAAAGAAAGGTTAAAGGAAATAAATATATATTAAGAAAATCAAGAAAGACAGACCAAATAAATATTTTCATATTCGAAACTTTCATTGCATTGGACAGCGGTGATCGTAAAAACCACTTTTACTTCCAATTTTGACAAAAATTAAAATTTTAACACATCTTGACTTAGTGTGTACACAATAAAACAGAAAACTGCACAAAACCCTGAAAAATACTTTTTTTTCTCGAGCAGCACAAAACCCTACTCTGCAAACGTTAAAATATTTTTGTTTACATAAAATAAGGATGCGTCAAAAAATGTACGCAACCTTAAATAAATCAACCTCAAACATGACTATTTCTTTTTTTTTACATTTTAGTCAAACTTTTAAGGCGTCCAGTTTTTATTAATCAATCTTAAATAGGTATTTGAAGAAAAAATATTTTTCAAACATCTTTAAAAGTTAGGTTTTGGCCGTATTTTTTTGATTCGGAAGCATTGTGCGACGCCGCCAAATTATCATTTGCGGTTAATTAAAAAAATCTGAAATAAAAATTAAAGGGATTTTTTAAATTCATCACTTTTGGCATCATCTCTTGAATGCCTTGATTAAATAATGAAATGAAAAAATTATTCAATGGTACAATAAATACTAATTTGAACATGTTTTAGAACCTCATATTTTTGCCGGTTCGTTTCACAGCCAAATACCTTCTGTAAAAACAAGCTGTGTCATGTTGGTAAAAGTATTAAATAATTAAAGTTATGTTGTTTTGGTAATCATATTAATTGCAATAGCTATATTTAAATTTTTAATTGTTAAAATCATCTAATATTTCAACAACAACAATTATTTGCCTCTATGATTAGTCATATGTATAAGCGGAAATTTATATAGATTTTTTAATTTAACTCAATATATGTATTTGATGTGATTTGACTTAAAACAATTGCAGTTGTTTCAACGTGAGTAGTTTTTTTTTTTTTTTGTTTTAACTTGTGTTATTATTAGCAATATTTCTAAATTGTTTATTTAAATTATGTTAATAAAATTTGCAGTTTTTCACACACACTCATATCTACTTATCTCGAGGCATATATATATATTTCAATTAAATGCAATTAGCAGCTATGTGTCAATATAATTTTGGTTTTCGTTAAGCAAATAATTTAAAAGTTAATATTATGACAAATTTTGCATTCGATAATGACTTTGATATTCATGCCTACAATTATTTTTATATACTTAAGGGTATAAAAAATTTACGTCAGCAATTTTAAGACAATTTCTTTTAATGAAATTTTAAAAAACTTAAGGTAATGAGAAAAAAACCAGCAACTAATAAAGAAAATAACATTTTTTTGTAAGGATAGTATCTTAAAGCATATCTGAAATTAAATTGAATTTGCAAAAATAATCAAAACAAAGTATTTAAAATTCTATACCTTTGTTGATAGAGTGCATTGAATTTCATGCTTTATAACCTTTGGTCCTTAGCAGGGACACCAATCTAGCCTATTCTTTGTATGATTGTGCACAACACCACTGCGATGGGAGCTGTTAGTGATACAGAATAAATTCAACAAAAACTGCCCGCGGCACAAAATTCCATTCCACCGAAAATCAAGCCATCAAGAATGTTGGCACAACATCGATACCAACATACAATTGCACTTATATAGTCGCACTTGGTATTCTGCCCCAGTGGAGTAGCAAGCAACGCTTCCTGCTTTATTGTTGCAGCCCTGTGAGCTTTTTGTTTACAATCGTCAGAGAATTCTTTTGTTTTTTTTTTATCGTTCTTTTGAGACTTGCACAATTTTATTTCTTTGGGCGTATCTGATGTAAACTGGGCAAAGTGGGCGGGGTAGAGGAAAAAACTTTTATTGCGATAACAACAAAAGCTCACATTCGATAAAATGTTTAAAAATAAACCAAAAATATAAATGAAAGCTAAAAACATTGAAAAAGAAATCTTACAACTTTTTTTACCAAGAAAAATCCAAAATATTTAAAACTATATAAATGCAATTGAAACACAGAAAAGCGGTGTTGGAGAACTTTGTTCGCGGAATCTGTATCTAAAAACTTTTACAGTGCTTATCTGTGGAAGTTACAACTAGTTGCACGAATTCTTCTGCAGTTGGGAAGTTTGTTGGGTAAAACAGATGTTTGAATGAGATCAACTTTAAATATTTCAATAAACATTAAGAGACAAGAAAAAAAAAAAAAAAAAAAAAAAAAAATAAATACAAAGTGTGCATACAATTTTATGGAAATTTATGAAATATAAACAGAATAGATAGCAAAGAGACAAACTTTAAAATCTGGTGCAATATAAATGCTCTTTAATGGAATATTTTAACGAAAGCAATCAAACATTTTGCACTAAAAACTTGAATTGAAAAATAACGAGTTGATCATCAAAATTTAATTTTTAATCATTCGTTAGTCTTAACAATACAGTCAGTTGGCTAAAAGCAAAAACCTACAAAATTTCATAAAAAGTCCGCATATAGTAATAGATAACGGAAAATGTAGAAAAACTAGTTGACTGACTGTGAAAACATGACAGCTGGTGAATCACTCTTTTGTGTGTCAAACACACACATCAGCAGATGCTGGACATGCTGCTCAACGTCCCTCCACTCCATTAGAAGCTTGGCACATATGTATGTAAAACACAAAGAAATATATAAAAATAAAACAAAAATAAAAAATAACAAAATTGAAAATTCATAAATGTCAAAAAAAGCAATCATAACAGGACAGACGGCATGTGTCTGACTAAAAAAAGAGGAGAACAAAGTGCTTCTTCTTTCTAATATTGTTTAAAATTTTTTATTTTGGCAGAAAATGTAGCAAAACTGATAATTTTCTACTAGCTGTTTTCTATTCAGTTGTTTCAATGGTTATTCATGACGCTCAAATTGTTTCAATTGAATTGTTTTTGAGAAAACTTTTTAAACGCGTTTTAATTTTACAGTCATTTACAAAAAAATGGTCAGTTTAATACTTTTTCTAAACATTTTATTGCTCAAAGTCAAAGTCAAAGTCAAAGTCAAAGTCAAAGTCAAAGTCAAAGTCAAAGTCAAAGTCAAAGTCAAAGTCAAAGTCAAAGTCAAAGTCAAAGTCAAAGTCAAAGTCAAAGTCAAAGTCAAAGTCAAAGTCAAAGTCAAAGTCAAAGTCAAAGTCAAAGTCAAAGTCAAAGTCAAAGTCAAAGTCAAAGTCAAAGTCAAAGTCAAAGTCAAAGTCAAAGTCAAAGTCAAAGTCAAAGTCAAAGTCAAAGTCAAAGTCAAAGTCAAAGTCAAAGTCAAAGTCAAAGTCAAAGTCAAAGTCAAAGTCAAAGTCAAAGTCAAAGTCAAAGTCAAAGTCAAAGTCAAAGTCAAAGTCAAAGTCAAAGTCAAAGTCTAAGTCAAAGTCAAAGTCAAAGTCAAAGTCAAAGTCAAAGTCAAAGTCAAAGTCAAAGTCAAAGTCAAAGTCAAAGTCAAAGTCAAAGTCAAAGTCAAAGTCAAAGTCAAAGTCAAAGTCAAAGTCAAAGTCAAAGTAAAAAAGAGCTTGAAGCAATTAATTTTAAGTTAAGCACAACTGTTTTTAAGTTATGTTTAAAAATTTTTTTTTAAACAATGCTCTTAATTATGGTTTCACAGTATTCCATTAAGTCTTAAAATATTTGTTTGAAAAAAAATTTGAAACAAAAATTTTAATACAAATATTTTAAAGCATAATTGTTTCGATGACATTTTTGAAGTTATGCCGAGTTTTCGACATCAGATACGTAATCACCGACCTCTCGGTCTCTCCAAACACCAAATGAAGTTCGATGCAGTGTGCATTTTATATATTTTAAAATATTTTATGTATTGAAATATTAAGTAAGGCTTTATCTGATCTTATATATGTAAAAACAATTAAAAAAAATTTTAAAAATTATCATTTTCATTTTAAAAAAATCAGAAGAGAAAATAAAAAAAAAGGAGTTGACAGTTGAAATTTAAACACACTTGATTTAAGCTTTGTTTTGTAGCAACGTAAAAGCTTTGAATTTTTTATTTGAAAATTTTTTGTTTAATTTTAAAGTATGATTTTCTTCTCAGTGTACTTAACTGTGTACTTAAACTGTGTATTTAAAACTTGGAATTTTTTTAAGATTTGATTAATTTGATTCTCTGGAACAATAATTTTGAGTTGTGACAGTCTTGCTCGAAATAAGGTTTTAATTCTCAAAGTAAGAAGTGCCTAAAAGTATGCAAAGAATTATGTGAGAGTACGTTCAGCAATATTTTAGACAAAAAATTAGCAAGTCACAGTTTTGACGAAAAATTAATATGTACTGTATTTTTTTTGACGAAAGGAACTTCGTAAAGGAAGGTTTATCAAATTTGTATTTTGTACTGAGTTTTTCTACAACTTATTTCAAACTTAACTTAACTTTGCTGAGGTTGATTAATAATTGGTAAAAAATAAACTTGACTCTCAATGTAGACATTGAAAACCTCTTTTTCTAACTCTAACTCTAACTCTAACTCTAACTCTAACTCTAACTCTAAATCTAACTCTAACTCTAACTCTAACTCTAACTCTAACTCTAACTCTAACTCTAACTCTAACTCTAACTCTAACTCTAACTCTACTCTAACTCTAACTCTAACTCTAACTCTAACTCTAACTCTAACTCTAACTCTAACTCTAACTCTAACTCTAACTCTAACTCTAACTCTAACTCTAACTCTAACTCTAACTCTAACTCTAACTCTAACTCTAACTCTAACTCTAACTCTAACTCTAACTCTAACTCTAACTCTAACTCTAACTCTAACTCTAACTCTAACTCTAACTCTAACTCTAACTCTAACTCTAACTCTAACTCTAACTCTAACTCTAACTCTAACTCTAACTCTAACTCTAACTCTAACTCTAACTCTAACTCTAACTCTAACTCTAACTCTAACTCTAACTCTAACTCTAACTCTAACTCTAACTCTAACTCTAACTCTAACTCTAACTCTAACTCTAACTCTAACTCTAACTCTAACTCTAACTCTAACTCTAACTCTAACTCTAACTCTAACTCTAACTCTAACTCTAACTCTAACTCTAACTCTAACTCTAACTCTAACTCTAACTCTAACTCTAACTCTAACTCTAACTCTAACTCTAACTCTAACTCTAACTCTAACTCTAACTCTAACTCTAACTCTAACTCTAACTCTAACTCTAACTCTAACTCTAACTCTAACTCTAACTCTAACTCTAAACTCTAACTCTAACTCTAACTCTAACTCTAACTCTAACTCTAACTCTAACTCTAACTCTAACTCTGACTCTAACTCTAACTCTAACTCTAACTCTAACTCTAACTCTAACTCTAACTCTAACTCTAACTCTAACTCTAACTCTAACTCTAACTCTAACTCTAACTCTAACTCTAACTCTAACTCTAACTCTAACTCTAACTCTAACTCTAACTCTAACTCTAGCTCTAACTCTAACTCTAACTCTAACTCTAACTCTAACTCTAACTCTAACTCTAACTCTAACTCTAACTCTAACTCTAACTCTAACTCTAACTCTAACTCTAACTCTAACTCTAACTCTAACTCTAACTCTAACTCTAACTCTAACTCTAACTCTAACTCTAACTCTAACTCTAACTCTAACTCTAACTCTAACTCTAACTCTAACTCTAACTCTAACTCTAACTCTAACTCTAACTCTAACTCTAACTCTAACTCTAACTCTAACTCTAACTCTAACTCTAACTCTAACTCTAACTCTAACTCTAACTCTAACTCTAACTCTAACTCTAACTCTAACTCTAACTCTAACTCTAACTCTAACTCTAACTCTAACTCTAACTCTAACTCTAACTCTAACTCTAACTCTAACTCTAACTCTAACTCTAACTCTAACTCTAACTCTAACTCTAACTCTAACTCTAACTCTAACTCTAACTCTAACTCTAACTCTAACTCTAACTCTTACTCTAACTCTAACTCTAACTCTTGCAAGAAATTAATTTCGTTTGCCATAAGCGTAAGTTATTTTTAAATTGTAGCAACCATAATTAGCTAGATAAAAGTTCATTTCTCATGACATACAAATCTGTCATCTTAAAAATGTATTATACAAAATATCTTATAATAGCTCATAGACTGTCAGGCGGAAAACGTAGGTACGAATACTGGCTGTGTAAGTATCAACAATGTTAATTTAATTATTGAAATTCTAATTCTGTTCCTTAACTTAAAATAAATTTCATTAACTGCTTAGCCAAAAATAACCGTCAAAATGAGTTTGCTTAAAATCTAGACAAAAATTGTGCATTTAATTTTTTACTTAAAAAAAAATATTTTATATAAAATAAATCGTTTGTGTTCTTGTCGCTGCTTGAACGCAGGTCAATCAAGTTCTGGTCTTGAAACCCAGCATACTCGGCTTGATTTAAACTTCCAAAACATAGTTGGTGAATTTTTCAGTTGCGGTTAACGAAAAATTTCTTTGCGCATAACATTGCCTCGTTATATCCTTCTTTTTATCTTTATTTCCATATCAGTTAACTTCTTTAAAGCCATTGGCGTAAAAAGTAATGCAACAACAATTTTACACTCAACGAATCTAAATATTCCTTTTAGAGCTTTTTGCAATTGCTTTGCTGCAATTGCTGGTTCTGCACAATTTACCCAAAATTTAATTTTATAAATCTCAATATATGCACCAGATTTGCACCATATGTGTAAATATCTAAATTTTTTTCACATTGTAGTGAGAATTTGTGTTTGTTTTATGTTGTGCAATTTTTTGCTACACTGTCCTGTGCATAAATTTGGATTTTTTCTTACTCTTTTTAATCCTTTTTATCAGACTATCTAACAAATTTTATACAAATTTTTATTTGCTCGCGCTTTTAGCCAAATTCAACAAAGCGCAATGCTGCGACACGAAAAGCTACAAACTACAATACTTAACAAAGTACTCGTAGCAATAATACAACAACAAGCTACAACCTCATGTTCAGAGCTCGTCGCTACCAAGTGGCCCTACTTTAATGGCTTTTTAAAAACTTGCTATGGTGCTGCTTCTGATAGAGTGTGCCTTTTATTCACGCAATGTAATTGGTGTGCAGTTTTAAAAAAAGGATTAAAAATTAACAATCACTGTTATTAAAAATATAAGTATAACATACTCGCATACAAATTTCGAAAACTTTTGAGGTCAAAGGAAATTGGAAAAAAAGGCATATAAAAATAAACAATTTTTTCCCTTTCAGATATTTGTATAAATATGAATATGAATATGAATATGAATATGAATATGAATATGAATATGAATATGAATATGAATATAAATATGAATATGAATATGAATATGAATATAAATATAAATATGAATATGAATATGAATATGAATATGAATATGAATATGAATATGAATATGAATATGAATATGAATATGAATATGAATATGAATATGAATATGAATATGAATATGAATATGAATATGAATATGAATATGAATATGAATATGAATATGAATATGAATATGAATATGAATATGAATATGAATATGAATATGAATATGAATATGAATATGAATATGAATATGAATATGAATATGAATATGAATATGAATATGAATATGAATATGAATATGAATATGAATATGAATATGAATATGAATATGAATATGAATATGAATATGAATATGAATATGAATATGAATATGAATATGAATATGAATATGAATATGAATATGAATATGAATATGAATATGAATATGAATATGAATATGAATATGAATATGAATATGAATATGAATATGAATATGAATATGAATATGAATATGAATATGAATATGAATATGAATATGAATATGAATATGAATATGAATATGAATATGAATATGAATATGAATATGAATATGAATATGAATATGAATATGAATATGAATATGAATATGAATATGAATATGAATATGAATATGAATATGAATATGAATATGAATATGAATATGAATATGAATATGAATATGAATATGAATATGAATATGAATATGAATATGAATATGAATATGAATATGAATATGAATATGAATATGAATATGAATATGAATATGAATATGAATATGAATATGAATATGAATATGAATATGAATATGAATATGAATATGAATATGAATATGAATATGAATATGAATATGAATATGAATATGAATATGAATATGAATATGAATATGAATATGAATATGAATATGAATATGAATATGAATATGAATATGAATATGAATATGAATATGAATATGAATATGAATATGAATATGAATATGAATATGAATATGAATATGAATATGAATATGAATATGAATATGAATATGAATATGAATATGAATATGAATATGAATATGAATATGAATATGAATATGAATATGAATATGAATATGAATATGAATATGAATATGAATATGAATATGAATATGAATATGAATATGAATATGAATATGAATATGAATATGAATATGAATATGAATATGAATATGAATATGAATATGAATATGAATATGAATATGAATATGAATATGAATATGAATATGAATATGAATATGAATATGAATATGAATATGAATATGAATATGAATATGAATATGAATATGAATATGAATATGAATATGAATATGAATATGAATATGAATATGAATATGAATATGAATATGAATATGAATATGAATATGAATATGAATATGAATATGAATATGAATATGAATATGAATATGAATATGAATATGAATATGAATATGAATATGAATATGAATATGAATATGAATATGAATATGAATATGAATATGAATATGAATATGAATATGAATATGAATATGAATATGAATATGAATATGAATATGAATATGAATATGAATATGAATATGAATATGAATATGAATATGAATATGAATATGAATATGAATATGAATATGAATATGAATATGAATATGAATATGAATATGAATATGAATATGAATATGAATATGAATATGAATATGAATATGAATATGAATATGAATATGAATATGAATATGAATATGAATATGAATATGAATATGAATATGAATATGAATATGAATATGAATATGAATATGAATATGAATATGAATATGAATATGAATATGAATATGAATATGAATATGAATATGAATATGAATATGAATATGAATATGAATATGAATATGAATATGAATATGAATATGAATATGAATATGAATATGAATATGAATATGAATATGAATATGAATATGAATATGAATATGAATATGAATATGAATATGAATATGAATATGAATATGAATATGAATATGAATATGAATATGAATATGAATATGAATATGAATATGAATATGAATATGAATATGAATATGAATATGAATATGAATATGAATATGAATATGAATATGAATATGAATATGAATATGAATATGAATATGAATATGAATATGAATATGAATATGAATATGAATATGAATATGAATATGAATATGAATATGAATATGAATATGAATATGAATATGAATATGAATATGAATATGAATATGAATATGAATATGAATATGAATATGAATATGAATATGAATATGAATATGAATATGAATATGAATATGAATATGAATATGAATATGAATATGAATATGAATATGAATATGAATATGAATATGAATATGAATATGAATATGAATATGAATATGAATATGAATATGAATATGAATATGAATATGAATATGAATATGAATATGAATATGAATATGAATATGAATATGAATATGAATATGAATATGAATATAAATATGAATATGAATATGAATATGAATATGAACATGAAAATGAATATGATTATGAATATGAATATGAATACGAAAATATGATCGTGTAAATACGATTTTTTAAATTAACTTTTATTATTAACTTACCGAATGCACTTTAAGTTTTATTTGGGCAAAATTTAAACTTACCTAAAAGTAGAAAAAAATTGTAGTTATTAGTTGTAGTTTAAATGAAAAATGTTATTAAATATTAAGCTATGCTTAAAAAAAACAACTTTAAAAAAATTGGCGTATTGGTTAAATTTATTGCTCCTTTATTAAGGTGGGTTCCGGGCCAAAAGCAGAGTCTCTGAATATTCGCCAACGGCAGCTTCTTTTAATAAAAACGAAAAACGGGTTGAATGCAAACCGTAGAAAAAACATTCACATTTTTACGATAACCAAAGAAATCCGTTTTATTTATTTTTTTTTCTGCTGAGTTGCGCTAAATGCAGCGAAAAATGAAAACATGTCGCAGCAAATAAAAAACAAATAACTTTATACAGACAAATATCGAAAAAGAAGAAGCACAAAACAGCATAAATATATATATATATATAACATGAACTAAAAAGAGTAAAAGAGAGGAAACAAGAAAAACAGCCGGCAGTAAACAAGCGAGGATCTCATAAAACAAAATAACGAGTACAAACGACGATTTCCTTTTGCGGCAATAAAATAATTTTTTATGAGGATGCGATATATTCTTGCTGTAAAGCAAGCAACAACGAAGCAGACAACAACAACAACAACATGAGCAGCAACGCAAACACATGAGAAATTTTTGGTGCTACTACACTTAGCGACAAATTTTTTGAGCTGGAACAAGCAGTAGAAGCAGATATAGTGCTCTTTTGCTCAAAGAACGGCATAACTTTAAATATTTGTTTTTTGAGTTAATGTTGCAAAATGATTTATTATATCATTCTTCATACTGTGGTAAACTTTGGAGTTATTATCTTGAATACTCTCCGCGTTAGAAGAGAATTTTCTTCTATACAATGTGTCAGTGTGAGTTAATTGAAAACTTCAAGCGCGTTTTCTGCAAAATGCTAGGTGTGATCAAGTTAGCAAAACAAATTTGTTGGTGTCTTTTACAGTGTTTGAGGTTCATGTGAATTTTTTAAATTATTAAGCTTTTGCGTTTTTAATACCTACTTTTGTTTACTTCAACTCAGGGCTTAAATCATGTTATACCGTAATGTGGACCTAAAATCTGTCGCATAGTGTTATTGGAAGCATACAGCACATAAAGCCAGTAGTTTAAGTGACGCTGTTACATATACATAGACCCACAGACACACTCATACATACACAGTAAAGAGTATTTATTATTTTTGTCGATGTTTTTTTAACGTTCAGATTCTTATGAGTCGCATCCGACCAAGCAATCCGTTACTACGTTAGCGAATTTCAGCAGCGCTTTCGAATTGTCAGCAAGGACATTTACGCGGTTGCCATGCTACCAACTAGCAGGACGCTGACAATGAACTGAGCTATGTCCCTGTGTCTGTATGCCTGTGTATCTGTTGTCCCAGTGCTGCTGTGGAACACTTTTCTCATAAATGTCCTTTAATAGCTTTTTACACTGTTTGCTTGTTTGTGTTTGCTTAGATGTGATTTCTTACTTTTTATGGAAAAAGTAAATCGTTCGCAAAGGTGAAATTTTATTTACAATCTGTGTCTCATCGAGCGGAATCCATTTTTTGTGCATTACTTCAACAAATCGGCTTTGTATTGATTTTGGCTGGTATTTAACATAAAAATGTCTCTATCGTATTATGTGCTTAAAGTGTTGTGTCTTTTATTTGGAATTTATAAAGATTTTGAAAAAAATGTATACCTTTCTTAAAATACTGTACTTTGGCGGTTTAGAAAGAATTTTTAAGAAATTTTACGAGTTTTTTTATGTTTTCACTGATTACACAAAAATCAATTATTCGAAAAAGATTTCAAAACCTTTCAGGAGAAGCGATGCTCAAATCCTGCAATAAGCAGGAGAAGTAGATTTGAGATAAATTTATTTAAAGCTTAAGTCTTGTTTGGCGAAAAATTATGTTTAACACATTTTATAACTCATGTGTTGGAAGAGTTTTTGCTTGACTTGACATAATTAATCATGTGTCATTAAAGATTTCAAAGATTCTTGACTAAGTTGAAAGAAAATTTAAGATTCCTTAAAATTTCATCGGGAATTTGGTTGATACAAAAAAGTTCAAGGATTTTAAAGCTGATCTTTTTACTTGCAGTTGCAGTTAAAGTGCTTTGTTGGCATTTTGTTGAGTATATTTTTACTGTCAGAATTTATGGCTTTTAAGAACTTAACTGAACAAAATCAAACATTTTGTAAATCACTTTATATTTTTTACTCTTCAAAGTTCACTTTTAATTGCCCAAAACAAAAGCTTTCCAATCTGAATCAAAAAATTTTAAATATATGTTAAAGGAAAAAACAAAACACTTTCACTCATGTGTTAAAGTGTTGGTTGCTTCTTTTACTGTATTCAAAAAAATTAATTACTATAAAAACTAATAAATTTAAAAAATTATGTATTGCAACCAGCAAATAAAACAAATTGCAAATATTGCGTCATTTGAGTATTAGTGAAAATATATATAAAAAAGGTCAAAAAAATTCATAAAAATCCGCATTATCTTTCATATTATATTATTTGATTTAAACTATAGCACCAGCCCGTATTTCTTCAAAATCTTTATTTTTAAAGTTTATCCCAAGTCATCCCAGTTCACGAATGGCTATGGCTAGAGTCGAAATATTTGGGGAATCATCAAATTATAAACCAAGAATTATTTTGAGCAATTGTGGGAAACAATTATTTTGCGTGAGGCGCCTCTTATATTTTTCCAAAATTTTTATTTTTAAAGATTATTTCAATCCATCCCGTTCACGAATGGCTATCACTAGAGTCGAAATATTTGGGGAACCATCATCAAACTATAAACCAAGGATTATTTTGAGCAATCGTGGCAAACAACTATTTTGCGTGAGGCGCCACAATATAAAGGTAGGGGAATGTCAGCTTGAGTGAACCCTCTAAGCATAAGTTGAAATAACTTTTTATTCCAGAAAACTAAACACGGTTTTTAAATGCCACCCTTTAGTTCATGTGACTGGGCAACTTTTTAACAGATCTGTCTTTTGTTGTTTGCAAAAACAAATATTTCATTTTTAAAATAAGGTGAAATTTTTGTACAAAAAAATATACTTCCTTGAGTAGATCACCTGTGGAAATTTTCAAAAATGTCGAAAAATAAATAAATATACTAAAATAAATTTTTTTTTAATTTTAATAACACAGTGACACAAACTGAAGGTCATTATCTCGGGCGTGAACCAAACCAAACTCAAACAATAGTATTCGACATCAATAACAAAAGCCCAAATTCTTTTTTTTTTTCATTTCCACTATGTCAAAATTTATTTTTATAGTGGTTTTAAATTTGAATTTTTTTGTCAAAAATTGTAAAATATGTAAAACTTAAGTACTCCGAAGACAAGAACCACCCTGAGTTCTAAGTCTAAGTAACAATTTTCCGAGGAATATTTTTTTGGAATACTTTAACCCTCTAGCTCTTACCAGTATTGGTAATTTTGAACCTGTTTTTTTTTTAGAAAATACCCTAAAAGTGAACTTTTGAGGGAGGTCAAGGGTTAAAACCTTTCAAAAACTATTTTCCCTAAAATTTCACTAAGGGTCACCCAAGACAAGTAACCTCTATGAGTTATAGGCTTCACATAATAAACGAAATGAAAAGATAATACATTAATTTTTAAGCAACTATTGCTAGTGCAATATTGGGAAGGTTAATATCTTCATATTTTAATAAATTTGATTTATGATAACGGTACGGCGTAACGGTATAAAGCTTTAATAACACAGTGAAACAAATTTTTAAAAAAGTAAAAACTCTTATATTATTAAATTCCCATGAGGACAAAACCCTAGCGGCGTTTTGAAAACTGATATTTTTTTGGCAAATTTAATTTGGGTGAACAGTGGATTTCTATGCAATTAAACGTATCATTTTTGTGTCTCCAACTTTTCCAGTATTGGAGTCAAGAGGTTAAATAATAATTTTCTAAACAATTCTTACCAAAAACTCACAACAGTTGGGTCTGGCTAAACTTTTACTGAAGGGAACACAAAAACAAAAAACTTTAATATCTAAAGACTTTTTCGAGTGTTTTGACCCATAACTCGGAAATGGTATGATTTTTTGGTGGGAAAAGTTAAGAAAATTATTGTTTAGCGTCTTTATCACAATACTGGACTAGTTAGAGCAAAATAGCAGTAGCTATTGTTTTTTCAACCAAAATTAAAAAAAAACCATGTTATTGAAGAGAAAATCTCGTGTTTCAGCTTTAGTAATGTTGTTGTTGATACAATTTTATTATTTCAGTGGAATTTTCATTAAAGAAAAAAAAATACAAACAAAATCAACTGAATACAAATACACATGTAAGAACTTAAAAAAAAAAAAACACAAGGTATAAAATGAATGGAATGAATAGATATGGTATGAAAAGATGGTATATCACATTACCCAACTTTGACTATGTCACAAAAGCCGAATTCGGGTTTCAAAATAATAAGGTTATTTTTGTTAGAAAATCAAAATCTCACCTCATTTGCGGCTAATTTAATTCAACCTCTAACAAATGTATCTATTTCATCTAACAATTCTGATTTATTTATTGTAATTCACTCGCAAAGCGCAATCAAAAAAAATATATCGACTAGACTGATAAAACAATTTCACAGCGATAAGAGCGAACACAGCGAATTATGTTTATTTTTGTTGAAAACTGTGTATTTAACAAAAGATGCAGATATATCACATTACTCAACCATATCACAACACCCGAAGTTACTCTAAAGTTCTTATCTTACAATTGATCGAGAACTCAACCTACATGTTTTATGCAGATTTCGAACGGCTAAAGTTCATGTTTTCCAAAAGCTTTACATGTCATTGTTTTCACTCTGATGATTGTTATTTCCTGCGGAGAGGTGACGATCGAATAACTTTTTTTCCGAAATGAGGGTTGAACTCACGATTCGTTGGATCGCACGTCACACAAAAAGCACCCACGGACCCACTTTGATTGAAAAGTAAATAACAAAATCCTAAGAAGCTTTTTGGTGCCTCTGTTGCCACAAGCAACGTACCCTCGGTAGTCTAGCAGTAAGTGTGCTGAACTGCCCTCCCAGAGGTCTAGGGTTCGAATCCCGCATGTTGGTATACCTTTCCGTCAAACATTAATTCTGCACTTCTTTAAGTTGATTTTCTGTTCTTTCCTTATTATCTATCTCTCCTTATCCAATCCATGACAGATTTGACTAAACAGGTTTGACTACTGAAATCCTTTATTTAAAGTCAAAACATATTAAGGTCTATTAGGCGAATACAAAGCAAATTGTTTATTGAATACCAGTAAAGCTTAACACTTAACTAAAAAAACCAGCACTTTCGTTTCTAAAAAGATTTTAAGTAAATTTGTACTGTGAGTACACAAGAATTTTTTAAGGCATTATTAAACCCATGAAATTTCAAAGCCTTAAAAGCTTTACCTTCAAAGGCATATAAAAAACAAACAAAAAGAGTTTAAAACATACTTTTCAGTCATTTTTTGTTTAAAATAAAGCTTAAAAATTAATTTCAATGCTTTTAATATTTTAAAGGCAAAAGTTTAAAAAATTCAGAAACACTTCAAGTCATTTGAGGCAAACAAGTTTTAATTTTCAGTTATAAAATTTGTTTCTAGAATTCAGAGAAATCATTGTATGACTTTCAGAGAGGCAGCAAGTGCTTTAAGTTTAATTTTTGTTTTATTTAGTTTTGTGTTGGTGAAAATAAAATTAAAATTAATGATGTTATTTATACTTTTCAAAAGCTGTTTCCAAAGTCACTTTTTATGACAAAAAGTTGCTACAAATAATTATACAAATTTAAAATTTCGTTGGTATTTTATGCGAAAACTAATAATACTTGTTAAGTCTTTTGAAGTTGAGATTGTTACCAATGTAAGTTGAAAATTAAAGCTTTTCTCTTAATTTTTTGTCTCCTAAAATTTTAAAAATTCGTCATATAGTTACAATTTTTTTCTTACAAAAATTTTTCAAGGAAACAAAATATTCACAACACCATATTAACAGCTTTATACTTAAACCAGCAATAAATTAAAAGTTAATTCAATCCTTGCTACCACAACTTTATTTTCGTTCTTAATGGAATTTCAGATAACAAAATGACAAAAGTGTCATCAACATTTATGGCCAAATAATGCCACCTTGTAGAATCGTGTCTAAAGGCTGTAAAAAAAATGAAAACGTACAGTCACTTACAGCTCTACTTCGGCCTAACAGCCACCCCCCCCCCCCCCCCCCCCTCCCACACACACACACACATCGAATGCCTAATCGAAAAGTAAAAGTATTTCAAAAATGTACAAGTCAGCAGATTGAACACATAAACTGCGAAGCACCAAAGTGTGTGACTGAGGGTGTTAAGGCGGCAGCAGGCAACATTAACTTTGCCTGCACTCAATCAATTCTTTCATAAAGAATGCAAGAATTCAGCATTTTAACGCCTGCAGGCACGCGACAGACACCAAGAAATGCGACTAATCTGTGGTTAAGCGAGCGAATAAGTAGATACAAGGCATTGCTTAGCGTAGCAAATTCTTCAGTTTAGTTAAGCCTAAAAATCATTGAATTGAAGAAAACAGTGGATGCCATAAGAAAAGGAAATGAAAAGAAATGACAAAAAAAAATTTTGTCGTAAACTTTTTAAGAGATGTGCCTGACAAGGCGATAACTTTGAAAATTTAAGCAATTTTGTTTGTGTGTGTGTTTATGTGAAGGTTGCTCGTTTGGCAATACACAGTCAAGCAAGCACCCACACATACAACAACAACACATAAACGGATGTGCTTTCAAGGCGAGTGCGGATCATCCACTTAAAGTTTCTCGAACCGGAAACGAAGTAGCATTGTTGTGATAAATTAACCCTCGAGAAAACAATTGAAACTAACACTAAACACACACACAAACTTGCACGCACACTACAACGTATACTTACTACTACAACACACACTCAAGTATACTCGTATCATGTCCGAAAACAAGCTATCGAGCTGTTGTGCGACAGCCTGAGTGGCTCAGCTCATACTGGGCATTGCAGAACAACAACAACAACAACAAGAGCAACACAAACAGTTAAGGAACAACAATAACAACAAAAGCTGTGCGTACCAATAGTCCTTTCTCGTAGATAGTCTGCAAAACTTTCTATTGCAATTTATAATTTCTCTTGCCGAAGTGAAGTCTGTTTGCTTTGCTTGCATTTTTGTGCTTGTTCTTAATTTTGTCTATGTTGTTGTCTTGTTGTTGTCTTATTTATGTTGTCCTTCTTTCTCTTAAGTTTTTTCATTGAAAATATCTACTACTTGTTTACATTTTCTCACAATTTCTTAACAACAAACTTAGTTGATATTGTGTGTCCAAGTGAATGGCTGTCTAGCATCTTAGTTTCACTCTTCCACTCAACAGGCAGTCACATTTTAGCACTCTGTCATCATATAACCAACCAACACCACCACCACCACCACCATCACAAATTATACAACTCGTTTGCTTGAACAATAATTTCTGTTGCATATTTTAAGGCATCTACCGACCGTTGCTGCCCTTTAGCTCTTCTTCTGCATTGCTCTTGCTTGTATTTGCTTGCTTGTTTGCTAGTATTTTCTACAAATATTATTTGTACAAAATAATTTCCACAAAACAACAAATTTTCAATTAAAATTTATAATGAATTGAGAATTTTAATTGAATAACTTGTGTTGTTGTGTGGTATTGTTTTAAAATTAAACGAAATACAAATAGTAGAACCTTTATTTAGTTGAGGAAGTTGTGCTGGTTGAATCGACTTGGTGCACGTCATTCATTCATTCATTTATTCAAAACAGCTGGAGGCAAAATTTAATAAATGTTGTTTCATAATAAAACTATTTTAAACTAAATACTTTTAAGAAGCCTTAGAAATTTGTGTTAATCTACTTTGTTTGTGGGTTATATTTAACAATTAAGGAAAAAACAAGAGAAATTATTATTTGTTTTTTTTTTTTTTGGTAGAGGCTCAGAGTTGGTAACATGATTTAACCATTCAGAAATATCGAATTTCATAATTTTTAAATAAAATAATGAAAAAAATTATGTTAAATGGAAGGATATATGTAATTTTTTTTTAATTTTTTATTTTTAATTTTTAATTTTTAATTTTTAATTTTTAATTTTTAATTTTTAATTTTTAATTTTTAATTTTTAATTTTTAATTTTTAATTTTTAATTTTTAATTTTTAATTTTTAATTTTTAATTTTTAATTTTTAATTTTTAATTTTTAATTTTTAATTTTTAATTTTTAATTTTTAATTTTTAATTTTTAATTTTTAATTTTTAATTTTTAATTTTTAATTTTTAATTTTTAATTTTTAATTTTTAATTTTTAATTTTTAATTTTTAATTTTTAATTTTTAATTTTTAATTTTTAATTTTTAATTTTTAATTTTTAATTTTTAATTTTTAATTTTTAATTTTTAATTTTTAATTTTTAATTTTTAATTTTTAATTTTTAATTTTTTCATTTTTAATTTTTAATTTTTAATTTTTAATTTTTAATTTTTAATTTTTAATTTTTAATTTTTAATTTTTAATTTTTAATTTTTAATTTTTAATTTTTAATTTTTAATTTTTAATTTTTAATTTTTAATTTTTAATTTTTAATTTTTAATTTTAATTTTTAATTTTTAATTTTTAATTTTTAATTTTTAATTTTTAATTTTTAATTTTAATTTTTAATTTTTAATTTTTAATTTTTAATTTTTAATTTTTAATTTTTAATTTTTAATTTTTAATTTTTAATTTTTAATTTTAATTTTTAATTTTTAATTTTTAATTTTTAATTTTTAATTTTTAATTTTTAATTTTTAATTTTTAATTTTTAATTTTTAATTTTAATTTTTAATTTTTAATTTTTAATTTTAGATTATAAACTCTTATAATCTATTTTTTTCAACCAATTATACATAAAGCTCTTTTAAAGCACATATATAATTGAATGCGTGGGTGTCTATGCACCACGTTAGCAAAATCTGCTAGGAAAAAGTCTCTCCAGTCTATAAAATATATATTTGCTTACGTATGTATGGGTTCTCCCAAAAAGTTGACTAGATTTTGTCGATATATTAGTTGCACGTATGTATATGTATGAGTTGCATTTTTGTGCATGTTTGTGTGTTTTTTGGCTACGTCATGTTAAAAGTTGGTGTCAAATTTTTGTTGATGACTTTTATGTGTGCATGTGTGCCTGTGTGTGCATATATCATTCTAAAATCAATGCATGCATGTTCTGCGTATAGGTTTGTATGTCATAAGTGGTTATAAAGTTAACACGAAATGAAATGAGTTTTTAAAGGTGAAACGGATTTTCTCCTCTAGAATATAGAGTTCATCCAAAAAGTATTAGTTATGTGTGTGTAAATTAGATGCAAGCGTTTGCAAGTTTTGTGGTTGTTTTATGTTATTTATAGTTAAATAAAGATTTGTCGCTTAACTGCATAGAAGTCTATTTATTGAAAAATATTGCAGGAGGAGAAAAACAAAAATATGCTTCTTTATTTAATGAAGAAGAAAAACTAAGATTTAATGTTGATTTGAAATGCATGGCCTAAAATATGAAAGTGTTTCCTGAAAGCTTTAAATGGTACAAAAATATTTAGCTTGATTGAAGAAACAACGATAGTAACGCAGCAACAATCAACGCCAAATTCAAGGCATGAGAAAAAAATCTCACTCTTTTGGCTTTTTAATATTTAAACAGTTTCTTAGTAAGTTTTTGTTAACAATTTTTTTTTTTGTTTTTCTCTTTTATTTTTCATTTAATATAAATGTTCGCATATTTCAACTCATTTACATAAATGTTTTCTACATGAATATTAAACAGTGTGTAGCAGCGGTGCGGCGGCGGTTGGGAAAAAAACAAATTAAAACAACAACAAGGGATTTGCTTTGGCATGAATATTTTTGTGTTGTTGTTGGTTTTTGTTTTTTTTTGTTGTTTTGTTTCCTTATTTTTGACATTCACAAAATATATCAGATTTAAAATCTGTGTCATATTTTAGAATATTAAACAAGATAAAGTGGCAACACTGGGGCACAGGAGTAGCAGCAGGATCAGCAGCGTGTTTGCGAAATGAAATGCTTGCTTGTTATGTAGGCAAAAACATACAGATACAGAGATACATAAACATATATTTGCAAATATGCATGTGCGAAATACTCACTCACACACTGGCTGCCTCTCTCTTCTTCTCTATCTCGCTTACTTGCTCGTTCACTTAGTCAGCGGCAGTAGAAGTCTCTTAATATGGATGATACTGGATATCCTTGATGGCCATTTTTTGTTTTTCTTCCATGTAGTTAAATTTACTCTTGTGTTGTTTTGTGGTTGTTGTTGTAGTTGTTGCTGTTATTGTAAATGTTGTTATTAAAACTACTTTTTTGCTTAACACGGAAGTAGCTACAGCAGCTGGGCCTGTGTATGTGCGTGAGTGTTTGTTGTGGATGTGTTGGAGTTGCTCAAGGTGAGTTTGTGCGTTTATGTTTGTTTGTCATTCTTCTGTTGTTTTCCTGTTCTATGCAGTTCTTTGCTGCTGCTTTTGTTGTGCTTATATTTTACCACTTAAGCCGCTCAAAGCTAGCTTCTTTCATTTTTTCTTCATGTTCCCCTCCACCATGCTCTTTCTTGCTCTGCACAGAACAAAAATTTCGCTGCTTTGGCGACGCTTTAACTTTGGCTTGTTTTCTGCCTTCCGTTTCCTGTTTTTTTTTTTTCCTAAAATGTTACGTTGGCTGTTTCACTCACAAAACGTCGTGGAACGTAACGTAACCGCATTACGTGGTTGTTGTTGTGTCGCATGAGTAATCGATAAGTTTGCAATTTGTATTAAAACTGAAGCTCAGCTCGTTGCGGTGTGCTACGTTGTCGGAGTGAACGTGTGTGTATTGGTGTGTGCTTCTTATAAGCTGGGATTAGAGTCTTTACAGCCTTAGCTGTGTGTATGTGTGTGTGTGTGTGTGTTTGTGCGTTTCCTTTTGCGCTCACCCCGTTACTGCTCGCACTTCATTTGCATTTCGGTTTGACGACAGTACAAATTGTTATGGCAAGGATGTGTCGGGATTAGATGAGCTTCTCGTTTGCACATTTTTTTCTTCTGTTCTTTCCGTTGCTAGAGCTTAGTACATGTTTCTTTGTTGTTGTATCAGCTTTTTAAAGCATTATGATATGTGTTAAATCTGTGTAAGCTACAGCTAACAGGAGCACGGATTTGTAAAATTTTTTTTAAAAGTGACTTCAATGGCTAAAATCGAACAAACTGACACATCCTCAAATGTGCCTGACGGTGATAAGGCATAAGGCATTGCTTTTGAAAAGTGCTTAAAAAATTCAATTCCGCGTAAAACTTCTAAGAAATACGTAAGATTCCAGCATTTTTATCTCAACAGTTTCAATTGTTTTTGATTGCTTGTCATTTTATTGTCATCGTCATTATCATTGTCATTGTCATTGTCATTGTCATTGTCATTGTCATTGTCATTGTCATTGTCATTGTCATTGTCATTGTCATTGTCATTGTCATTGTCATTGTCATTGTCATTGTCATTGTCATTGTCATTGTCATTGTCATTGTCATTGTCATTGTCATTGTCATTGTCATTGTCATTGTCATTGTCATTGTCATTGTCATTGTCATTGTCATTGTCATTGTCATTGTCATTGTCATTGTCATTGTCATTGTCATTGTCATTGTCATTGTCATTGTCATTGTCATTGTCATTGTCATTGTCATTGTCATTGTCATTGTCATTGTCATTGTCATTATCATTGTCATTGTCATTGTCATTGTCATTGTCATTGTCATTGTCATTGTCATTGTCATTGTCATTGTCATTATCATTATCATTGTCATTGTCATTGTCATTGTCATTGTCATTGTCATTGTCATTGCCATTGTCATTGTCATTGTCATTGTCATTGTCATTGTCATTGTCATTGTCATTGTCATTGTCATTGTCATTGTCATTGTCATTGTCATTGTCATTGTCATTGTCATTGTCATTGTCATTGTCATTGTCATTGTCATTGTCATTGTCATTGTCATTGTCATTGTCATTGTCATTGTCATTGTCATTGTCATTGTCATTGTCATTGTCATTGTCATTGTCATTGTCATTGTCATTGTCATTGTCATTGTCATTGTCATTGTCACTGTCATTGTCATTGTCATTGTCATTGTCATTGTCATTGTCATTGTCATTGTCATTGTCATTGTCATTGTCATTGTCATTGTCATTGTCATTGTCATTGTCATTGTCATTGTCATTGTCATTGTCATTGTCATTGTCATTGTCATTGGCATTGTCATTGTCATTGTCATTGTCATTGTCATTGTCATTGTCATTGTCATTGTCAGTGTCATTGTCATTGTCATTGTCATTGTCATTGTCATTGTCATTGTCATTGTCATTGTCATTGTCATTGTCATTGTCATTGTCATTGTCATTGTCATTGTCATTTTCATTGTCATTGTCATTGTCATTGTCATTGTCATTGTCATTATCATTGTCATTTTCATTGTCATTGTCATTGTCATTGTCATTTTCATTGTCATTGTCATTGTCATTGTCATTGTCATTGTCATTGTCATTGTCATTGTCATTGTCATTGTCATTGTCATTGTCATTGTCATTGTCATTGTCATTGTCATTGTCATTGTCATTGTCATTGTCATTGTCATTGTCATTGTCATTGTCATTGTCATTGTCATTGTCATTGTCATTGTCATTGTCATTATCATTGTCATTGTCATTGTCATTGTCATTGTCATTGTCATTGTCATTGTCATTGCCATTGTCATTGTCATTGTCATTGTCATTGTCATTGTCATTGTCATTGTCATTGTCATTGTCATTGTCATTGTCATTGTCATTGTCATTGTCATTGTCATTGTCATTGTCACTGTCATTGTCATTGTCATTGTCATTGTCATTGTCATTGTCATTGTCATTGTCATTGTCATTGTCATTGTCATTGTCATTGTCATTGTCATTGTCATTGTCATTAAAAATACATTGATTATGATTTTAAATTGCAACAATTACCCTTAAATGAATTCTTTTGTGTCAAAAATGAAAAATACTAGATGTTTGTCACGAAAATTTTAGAATTTCGGAAATCCTTCACACACCAAAGGGAGAAATAGTTCCATATATTTTTGCTTTATTTAACTTTTACCCATAGGTTTGTTTTAAAAACTGCAATCAACGCAAAATATTGAGTTTTTTTTTCAAGTACTCTTTTTCATTGAACTAACTTTAGTGATTTTTTTGGAAACAAGGTAGACTTAACTGCACACCTGTAAACAAAACCTGTTTTCATGGCTTGTAGTAATAATTACAAACCAAAGAGAAATTTTGTGAATTTTATGCACGCAAAGAAGTTTTTTTTCCCTTTCAATTAGTTCTATAAAAATGCCCCAAGAGTTCTACCAATTGCCACTAGTAACATGCAGCCACTAACATAGCTGAGGTAAAACGCCCTTGAGATAAGAAAAAAAAAAAATAGAAAACAAAAAGCCACCGAAAATATGTAAAACTTTTGAAACGCAATAAAGCTGTGCTGTCTATCTTCCAACAGTTTCCCTTGCTACGTTTCCCTACCTTGACGAGTCTCAGTGCCCAGCAATATCTGACAAAGTTGTGCTAAAGCAGTTCTATTCTATGTGAATAATCTCAATCCTGGCTCATCTCCTAGTCAGGCTTTTGTCCTGGAGCAACTTTTTTGCCTTCAGATAGGTATAAATTAATTTTAACTTTTGCCTTTACGTCAACAGCCAGAACTTCAGGCATTGAATGGATGCGCCTTCATACTAGCAACCTGTGTACCTGTTAGTTGTAGGTCTCCAGCGTCGTGTCCTTTCGAAGTGCTGCTATGTCAATGTGGTGGTGTCACTTCGTTCTTTAGTAAAAAACAACAATTGAATATTGTTGTTGTTCTTGTTGCCATACTTCATTGCGTTATCTTACTGCTTTGGGGCTATTTACGTTACACTTTATTCCGTGTTACTTTTGTATTACTTTTGAGTCCTTTTTGCACCGCACTAACTTCGATGACGCAGTGTTTTGCATAATTTAAGCGTAAAAATTAAATAAAAATTTTTCCACCTACCCTATAATGTTACATCGCAGTACCAAGCAGCAGGTCGGTGTACCACATCATAAATAACAACCAAGTGAAGTTGTTGTGGTAATAATATTGCTATGTGGCTATTTTTGCGTGTTTGTTTGTATGTGGGTGAATGTCTATGGATTCATAAGCAATTTTTCATGAACACAGAAGAGAAAATTAAGTTGCAAGCAGTTTGCCTGCGAGCGGCACGCACAGACAGTGCAACTAGCTTGCAACCTCTATACAGTGAATATTTAACTAATTGTTATATAAGCGTGTTTAGTTGATTGCAAGTGTGTGTGTGAGCGAAAGGACACCTGCTTCACTTCTTATGTTCGTGCTAGTGTTGTTGCTAATTTATTTATCGTATAGTTAGACAACAAAATAAAAACTACACATGAATTAGGCAGCTGCCTTCCGGCAGCACTCAACTAAATACAGTTATAAATAAATTAACCCCATGAAACTTTAGTGCCAGCATTGGAACATGATGATCAAGTGCTTAATACTTGTTGCCCTCTTTTAAGTGTAGGTCAAATTATGTCAGGCTGTGTTGAAAGGATGTGTAGAGACAATTTAATAATGTTAATAATGCTATAAGTTGAGGTACTGGGAGCAGTATTTTTAAAAAATATTAAATTAAAGCCTTTTTTTTTAGCTAAACAATCATGCATTGGCTCAAATTTTTATTGCATTTCTGAGCCAATTTTTTGATGAACTATTATGTAACTGATTTAAATTTATACTTTTTCATAAAGATTTTAACATTTATTTATATATAATACTTCAATACCTCAAATTATATAACTACTTAAGTTTTTTAAAGATCGAGATGGTCAACCAGAAATTTAAAAACTGCCAAATAAAATATTTTTGAGAGCAGCAACAGCTGCAATTCAAAATATATTAAAGTCAGTGTATACAGAAACTTAATACTTTAAGTGAAAATTCATTTCTTTACGTTATTGATACATTTTTTTAAACATTATGAGAATTTCCAATATGTAGGGGAAAATGTGTAACGTCCGACACTTAACGTTCGAACAAAAGCAATTCTTATCTGTGACTTTCTTTCCGATTTTGATAATTGTTTTATTTTTAAATGAATAAGAGTGCGAAGGAGAAGTGCACTAAATATTTTGTATTTATTATTATAAAAAAGCAAAGAAAACATTGGTCGAATTTCGAACCCAGGCGATACTAGTATGATTAAATAAGCTTTTTTTTTTGTTGCTATGGCGCTAGGGGTGGAACAGTGATATATGGAGATCTTTAGTAACGGGATTTTGATAAAAACAAATTTGGGTTCGAGTGGGGTTAAGTTGTGCCACATCGGTGTAAAAGATTATTGAAAAGTGGAAAAATTAGACGAAAAACTCCATAGCTAACTACCCAATTGTTGCCTCTAGATGGGTGAAATATTCGACCGACTCCCGTTAAATTTTTTTCCCGAAATTTTTCAGGAACATACCTGCCCCAATCTCCACCCCCCTTAAGGGGGTTCCTAAACAAAATTTATATTTTTAGGAATTTTGACCCCCACCGCTTCCATGGTGCGCCTTGTAAGGTAAAATGTGTGCCTGACCACCATTGGTTTTTTCTTCCAACATTTTATCCCAACATTTTATCCCTGCCCTCTATTTCCAACCCTTAAAGGGCCTTTTTTTTCTAAAATCGGCTTTCATTGCTGCCAGGGAGCCTTTCAAAAGGCTGAAATGAGAGACCGACCCACATTAACTTTTCTTCTCCAAATTTGTATCGAGCATACCTGACGTATATAAGATACAAGAAAATTTGTAATTATAATTGTAAGAAAATTTGAATCAAATTAATTTCTTTTTGTCATGGGATTGATACACATTTTTTTCGAATTCGGCGACGACTTGAAGCAAAAAAATATTCTTTCCCAATATTCCGCCTCTTTTGGTGGCGTCGTTGACAACGTGTAGATTACACAATATATCAAGCGCTTGTTGGTAATCTTCGCGCTCAGTCCATGTTTCTGGATCGGTAGGAATCAAATCAGGTAAAAATCCGAAGCTAGTGAAAAATGTTTCAACGTAATGGCTCAAATTTTTTTGTAATTCTTGATTCACTTTCTCCGATGCCACTTGAAGCTTTTTTACACCTCTTTAAAGCCAACAATACTGGATTACTGGATGAGCACGAACTTGATTTCCGTTGCTGCCGATATCTTTGCTATATATATTCCTCGTCTTCTTCGATTATATTAACGATATTATCTGCCACTATAACTTCTATCTTCTCGTTCTGTTCATTGTCAGACGATTCGTATATCTGAAAATACATCTGAAAATTTTTGATCGTATAACCAAAAACATACTGTTAAACTTCTCTTTGTGAATGTATTTTCAGAGAACAATTTTTTCGGTCTCAATATTGAGAACAAAATCTTAATAGTGTTTCCGAAAGTACTTTTTTGGGCAGAAAGGAGTTGGGGACTTTCGAAAATCGAAAGAAAGTAAAATAGTGGATATCCACTTCATATATCATCCCTGGTTCGTAGCTCTGAACAGTAAATTAAAGAGTCAAATTTGTTTTGCTTATGAATGAGAAAAGCAAAATGAATCGCTTGCTAGTTGAGTAAATTTGATAAAGTACAGTATAACTTTTCTTCTCATTTGCAAGTTTTTGCAAACCCTGTCTTGTCTGTATTCTGCCTGACCACTGTAGCGTTTTCTAAGCCGAAATGTTGACAATAATAGAGGTTGCTTCATGGTTATCAAAAAACGTAGTCAAATAGCAAGAAATTTTCATATTTTCCGACAGCCAGACTGCATTTAAATCATTGGAACAAGCCACCATTAACTCAAAATGAGCCACAGAATGCTGTGTTTTATTGGAAGAAATGTCTTATTTTATCACCAACCTTATATGGGTGCCTGGGAATGATGAGGTTAAGGACAAGGAAAAGGCTTGCGAGTTCGCTAGAAACATTTACATTGACCTTGTTAACATCAATAATTCGGAACCCACTAGACATGCTGCTAGCTATTCTCAAGCTGCTGCTCAGCGAAAATACTTAATCGAAATCCAACATTAGATGTGCTGATCTCTCTGTCTGTAAGATTTCTAGGTTTATTTGGCCGTCTCTTGATCTCAGGCTCTCAAGAGTACAACTCTTGCTGGATAGGTTAGGCCTATCTATTATAGTGGCCCTCATAATAGGGCATTGTTTAAGCAGACATGCTACCAGACTAAACGAAAAGGAGGAAGGAACCATACCTCATATTCTATATTTCTGCCCCACGATTGCCAAAAGACGGTACAGTAGTATGGGTTACTACTTCTGTGATAAGCTTGATAACTTCTCAACGAGAAATGTCAGGCGAGTAGCTAGCTTTTTAAAAGTACAATGCGATTTCATAGAGTAAAAATATCTTCTGAGTTGCTTTCCTTAAATTTAGAGAGAGGGAGAGAAAGATAAAGAGAGAGAGAGAGAGAGAGAGAGAGAGAGAGAGATATATAAATGCCTTTATCTCTTCTTCTAATATATAAAATCAAATGTTTGTCTGTCTGTCTGTTCCGTATAGGCTCGCGCACCGTTCATCCGATTGAGCTGAAATTTAGACACCGAGTACGTTTGATAGAGAGAAGGAACATAGAGGGTGTAAAAAAGAGGGCGCAAGTCTGTGGGCGTGGCACTCCAAAATAACTTCTAAACGACTAGACCGATTTCAATGAAACTTGGTATGAAGGTTTAAATGCGCCCAAAATAAAATATAGACTATACAAAATTTCAAAGATTTCCGGAAGAGGGCGTTTTGAGTAGTGCGTTTTAAAGACATAATAACTCCTAAGCGCCTGTACCGATTTAAATGAAATTTGGTCCGAAGATTCAACTGCACCCAAGATAAAACATAAAATATATAAAAAATTCCAAAGACTTCCGCAAGAGGTCGCTTTAAGTAGTGTATTTTTAAGACTCAATAACTCCTAAACGTCTTGACCGATTTTAATGAAATTTGGTATGAAGGTTCAACTGCAACCAATATAAAGCATAGTTTGACAAAGTGGACGGAAGTATGTGGGCGTGGCACTCTATAATAACTCCTAAACGACTGAACCGATTTCAATGAAATTTGGTTTAAAGGTTCAACTGTACCCAAGATAAAACATAAAATATAAAAAAAAAAAATACTTCCGCAAGAGGGTGTTTTGAGAAGTGCGTTTTGAAGACATAATTGCTCCTAAACAAACAAAAAAACAAACAAATTGGCCATTTCAGCCCTTGAAAGGACTTTGACCGAGCTTCTTATGATCAATTGTGTTGTGTGTGTTATTAAATTTTTGCACATAATTGACCGAGAACTGGACCTACATGTTTTATGCCGACTCCGAACGGCTCATGTTCTCAAGAAGCTTTACATGGCATTATTTACTCTCTGAGGTTTGCCATTGTCTGCAGAGAGGTGGTGACCGATCAGAAAAATTTTTTATTGAAAAAACTTTTCGCCACGGCTGGGGATCGAACCCGGGCTCCGAGCATGCTAAGCCACACACTTAACCTGCATGCCACGGTCACCACTCCTAAACACCTGTACCGATTGCTCCTAAACACCTGTACCGATTTAAATGAAATTTGATATTAACGCTCAACTGCACCAAAAATAAAACATAAAATATAAAAAAATCCAAAGACTTCCGCAAGAGGGCGCTTTAAGTAGTGCATTGTTAAGACTCAATAACTCCTAAATGACTTGACCGATTTTACTAAAATTTGGTACGTGAAATAACTTGACCCTGCAACAGAATTGAGGCTATTTAAATTTCCGAAATGAAAACTTCCGTGAGAGGGCGCTTTATTCAATCAACTATGTTTGGCTCATTCACGTCAAAACGGATGAATCGATTTTGATGAAACTTGGTAAGCATTTGTTTCTGTTACTCAAATAGATCCTATGCTTTTAAAAGTTCTTTCGACAAAAACCAAAGTATGAGCCAAAGGCAAACTACGTCAAGAACCAAAGACGAACGTAAAACAGAAGTTTAACGAATACGAGCAGAAGCTATATGTTCAGGTTAAGAAATATCTTACGTTACGTATCGTACGTTTTAACTTAGTTGATAAGCTAACTTCACTAACAGGTGGCGCAACTTATTTTCGAATATGCGCCATTTGCATTCTTTTGTATTTTTCTTACTTAGAATAAGCTTTTTCCTGTTCTTTTAAATCTTAAGTCGATCTCTTATTAATAAACTCTTGCCAAGGTAAGACCTACGAAACCTGAACTCCTTCTTCTTAATTTCTTACACCATCTTTCTTTCCAAATCTCATAAAACGCCTCTGGAGCATTTTTGAGATCTAGATAACCATATCAGATTTTCAGGAGAAATCTACATCAATTCTCAGATATCCCATCTGGAGAAAATAACGCAAACTTCCTCATTCTATCCAAGGAGAAAATCTGCTCAACTTCCTCAATTCATCATTTGGTCCACATCGAACCGGATTTTCTACAACCCACATTCAGAGTCCAATTCAGTGAAGGAGAGACAAATCAGGTGCGTTAAATTCAGTTTTACTTTCATTGTGCAAGAGTTAAGTGCAAAAATAAAGAAAGCGTGCGAAAAACGCAAAAATTATATATGCATGTTGCAAATCAAAGTGTCGCGTAAATTAGCTTATTTTTATTAAAAAAAATCCCGAAGAAACAGGCTAAAAGTGAAAAAAGAAAATTTAAATCAAGAAAAATCATTTGAAAATTCAATCAAAAGCCTAAGTGTTCTCCAGTATTCTAAAAAAGAATAATTCTCTATGAATTTCCTATATAATTTCCTAAAAAAGTAAAAAAAAAACATAATAGAAAAACTGCTGGGTATAATTTCACTGCAGTCTTTCATTTCATTAGCAAAAAACAAGATTCTTGGTAAGTTTTTTGCTTTTTTACGTAATTTCTTTAAAACAAAAAAAAAAAAATTTACCAATTCCTCGTGCTTTCTACATTTTTTTTATATGTACATATATTCACATACATGCACACAAATCTATATAACACATATATTTTTACATGGTCCAACGCTGTTAAAATTTGTCAAACTTAACATCAGTCTTTAGCGTTCAACACTTGTTCTCTTGTTCTTTTTTTTATGTTCCACACTCAGAGAATCTCTACACTCAGCTCTGTTAAAATAAAAAGAAAAAAGAAGAGAACGATCGTTTCGTAAGCATCCAGAGTTAGCAACATATTTTATGCTATATTCAAATAGAAACGCATTCTTACGAAGAGAGTAAACATTAACCGCATCTCTAAGCTCATCAACATTGTTGCTTCTTCTATAACTATTGTGGGAGGAACTCATTTGTTGCGAAACATTACCGCATTCTCGCTAATAGAGAGTGCAGCTGATTCTTGTCAACATTTTTGTTGTTAATCTTGGATTTCTTAATACTCAAAATATATACAACATTTCTTATTCCATTTCATTCCAAAGGCGAAAATATACCTAACAAAGGTTATTGAACTTTAAACAGTATCAGCTGTTTGTTCGCAACATTCATTTATTGACTACAAGGCTGTTAATGTCAGATACAATTTATACACTGAACAAAAAGTAGCAATATTATTTGGTGTTTATTTAAATTTTGTAAAAAGTGGATTTTTCTACATCGAACAATAATTTTTTTATTTCCTATCGATATTTTTTCAATAAAAAAGTGTTTCGCTTATAAATAAATAAAAAAAAAAAAAACAACAAACAAAAAATTAATATAAGTAAACATCGATTAAGCTGCGAAAAAAAAAAAAAAAAGATTTCGTGAAACTGCAAATATTTTTATTTATATTTATTTATATTTATTTATTGAACATTTTCTTAACATTGGTTTTTCGGTTTTCTTCTGCGAACAAATCGTTTTATTCGTTTTAATTTCGGTAGTTTTGGTAAACTTTGCTAAAATTCTCATTGGAAAAAAAAAAAAAAAAAATTTACAAAAAAAAAAAAACAATCAGATAATTTTTATTCAATTCTTATTCGATATTTTATTCTGATTCGATTTTTCGTTAAAAAACCAAAGCAAGTTTTCATCATAAAACATAATTTTTTTTTTTAATTTCCTTCTTTCGTGTTTACATATCGTTTATTTCTTTGTTTTTTTTTTTTTACTCGATTTAAATCTTATGACGATTTATCCGATAACTCCATTACGTGATATACAGATAAAGTGATCATACTTTGTGTTTCATTTCAACTGGTACTCAACTGTGAGTAAATTCTTTAAAGATCCATTGAGATTTTTTCTTTCCTTTATTCATTATAGGATTATTAAACTAAGGTTTGATAATTAATTTCCATTCCTTTTATGATTCTTTTGAAAATCATATGGCATCGTCAAGCTTTATTTGACGATTGATTTCCATTCTAATTTCTTTTGAAAATTATAAGGCATCGTCGAGCTTTATTTGACGATTGATTTCTATTTCTATTTCAACTCTATTGATGTTTCTGCCATTATCCTAGCATTATCCAAATTCGATTGGATAATTGATTTCTATTTCTATTACTACTTTTTATTGATATTTTGGCATTATCCAACTTCGATTTGATAATTGATTTCCGTTCCTCTTATAATTCCTTTAAAAATCATATGGCATCGTCAAGCTTTATTTAACGATTGAGTTCTATTTCTATTTCAACTCTTTATTGATATTTTGTCATTATCATGACATTATTCTAACTTCGATTTGGCTATTAATTTATATTTCTATCATCGTTAATTTCATTCTTTGTTGAAAAATCTTCTCATTTCAAGGATTATCTTCTCTAATTCTAGTCCCTAGCTTCTGATACACATACATTGTCAAGATATCTTTTGAATCAAAGTATTTTTCTTATTTCAAAAAGTTAGTCTAGTTTGGCATAGAACTGTTCTAAGTTTTCTTGATTTCTTCACTTGTTGTCTATTTCCCTCCATTAACATAATAATGACTACGCTGGAAGCTTTCATTAACCTCACCGATAATTTGGTTGAATTTGAAGCTGACTTCAACGCAATCCCCAATGCACTACATTCAACGTACTCCTTAGAAGTTCATCGCGAGGAGATAAAGTCAATCTGGTCGAGTGTTAAATCTGGATATGAAGCCTGTCTGCGAGATATCGCTGCGAAGAATGAGGATGGAGAGTTTGACGTCGATTTGGAGAGCGTTAAGCAACGTTATCGGAGTTCGTACCAAACTTATGTGCGATGCGTAGCAAAAATAGGGGAAATCACACAACTTTCAGCGGAGGCAGCAATTACTGAAGTTCCTAGAGTAATTGAAGCAGTTCCTATAAGTTCAAATTTTCACCTACCACCTTGCGATACCCAAATATTCAACGGTGATTATTTATCTTGGCCGTCCTTCCGTGACATGTTCACTGCAATTTATATCAACAACACAAGGTTGAGTCCAGTGGAAAAGCTTTTCCATCTTAACCAGAAAACTCGAGGGGAAGCGCAAGATATTGTGAAAAAATCTCCATTGACTAACGATGGTTTTTTTCTAGCATGGAAAAATTTAAAGGATCGTTTTGAAAACAAACGGATCCTCATCAATAGTCAACTTCGTATCCTTTTCAATCTGTCTTCCATTTCCAACGAAGCTAGCATTGCAATAAAAACTCTACAGAGGAATATTAACAGTTGCATTTCCGCTCTGCAGTTGCATGACGTTAATATAGAAAACTGGGATCCAATTTTTGTATATTTATGTTCCTCTCGACTTCCAGATGCTACTCTTTCACTTTGGGAGCAATCAATATCCAATAAAACCGAAATTCCTCGATGGTCAGATCTAGACTCCTTCTTGACAAACCGATACCAAACATTAGAAACTGTCTTTGACATCAAGTGTTCAACTAGTCAAAAGGCTCCGTTCCAAAAACTACATTCAACTTCTGAATTTCGTAGTCAGCAAAAAAGGATAAATTCTTACGCAGCTAACTTTTCTATTCCTTCTTGTAAGCTTTGTCCAAAAGAGCGACATACCATTCGACAGTGTTCTCGATTTTTAAACATGAATCATGATGAAAGAATGTCTTGCATAAAAAAGCTTGGACTCTGTCTGAATTGTTTTGCCAGCTCTCATGCCATTAAAGACTGCAAAAGTTCACATAATTGTTTCAAATGCAACAAACGGCATAATACTCTGCTTCACCATGATGCCTCTTATACAGTTTCTGTTGGAAATGCTGATTTACCTTCTACATCTAAAGATGCAGCACGACGCTCTGGTACAAATTCGAACTTTAATTCTGCAGGGCCTCGTTCTCATGCAACCCAAATACAGTCCACTGATATTATTCCAATAGAAAATATCCAATCATGTTTTGCATCAAATTTCAAAAGTGTTTTGCTGGGAACAGCAGTAGTGCATATTTGTCACCATGGCATTACCTATTCTGCTCGAGCACTCATAGATTCGGGTTCCGAAGGAACATTCATTTCCGAAAGACTCTTCAAGTTGCTTAAACTTCCTTTTCAATCAACTTCAGCACAAATTTCTGGCTTAAACAATGCAGTTTCTGCTAACGTTCAAAAGGTTTGCTCATTTACTTTAGCTTCTCCCATCGATTCCAAAATTTCTATTGAGGCAACCGCTCTTGTGGTTCCTCGCTTAACAGGGAATATTCCATCACGTTCATTAGATCCATCCTTCCTAGAAAATATTCCAAATATTCAATTAGCTGATATTGAATTTTTCAAAAGATCCAACATTGATCTTTTGATCGGTGGGGATCTTTTTCCATTAGTTCTGCAAGACGGTATCCAACGCAACGTTGGAGGATCATCCTTGCTTGCACAAGAAACCATATTTGGGTGGATTCTTACAGGCCCTGTTTCCAAAAATTCTACAAATTCAGTAACAACATGTGTTTCATTCTTTACTGAAATTTCTCTAGACAAAGAAATTTCGCGATTTTGGGAGGTGGAGGATCTTCCACATAAACATCACATGTCTCCATCTGATCGTTTCTGCGAAGAAAATTTTGTAAATACGACAAAAAGGACCGAAGATGGTAGATATGTGGTAAAACTTCCGTTCAAAGAGTCGTTTCCAGATTCAATAAACTTAGGTCATTCTCGTGCTATTGCCCATGCACAATTCATGAGAAATGAATTCCGATTAAATAAAAATCCTAATTTCAAAATGCAGTATGATAGCGTAGTTCGCGAATATCTAGCTCTAAACCATATGCAGCCAGTTCCTTCACCAAAATTCCAACATTTTCCAAAACATTATTATTTGCCACATCATGCAGTAATAAAACCCGAGAGCACTACAACAAAAGTCCGTGTAGTGTTCAATGCATCTAGTGCTTCTTCCAACGGGATAAGTCTCAACGATATTTTGCATATTGGTCCAACTCTTCAATCTGACCTAACCATTTTAATATTAAAATGGCGGTTTTACCAGTTCGTTTTCAATGGCGACATTCAAAAAATGTATCGCCAAATCCTTGTTCATCCTAATCATACGCCATTTCAACGTATCCTTTTTCGAAACACTGCTAATGAGCAAGTCCAAGACTACGAGTTAAATACAGTTACTTTCGGGGTAAACTGTGCACCCTATTTAGCTATCAGAACGCTTCTTCAACTTGCAGATGACACAGAGAAGTTGTATCCACTTGCAAGCCATATCTTGCGAAAATCTATGTATGTTGATGATGCTCTAGCGGGAGCTCACGACATAACCACAGCTAGAAAAGCAAGAGATGAACTTATTGCTGCTTTGTTGTCTGCTGGATTTTCACTCCGAAAATGGACTTCCAACTCAAAATTCATTCTAGAAGGGCTTCCTAAAGATCATCTCTTAGATGATGAATTTCTAAAGCTAGAAGACAGAAGCACCGCTAAAACCTTAGGTGTGCAATGGAATGCTAGTTCCGATGAATTCTTCTTTTCCACTAAAACATTAGAGCAGAAGTCTGAATTCACGAAGCGGGAAGTTCTATCCCAAATTGCAAAGTTGTTTGATCCAGCAGGCTGGATCTCTCCATGCATAATTGTAGCAAAAATGCTTATGCAGCAAATATGGCTTCAACAGATAGGTTGGGACGAAAATATTCCTTCTAAATGCCTTAAAATATGGCATTCTTTTATTTCCAATTATTCACATATCGGTAGTATTCGGATTCCTAGGTGGGTAAAATATACTCCAAGTTCCAATATTCAATTTCATGCATTCTGTGATGCATCAGAAAAAGCTTATGCTGCAGCCATTTATGTACGCATTGAGAGCGCTGAAACAATTTCCACTCATTTACTGGCTAGCAAAACGAAAGTAGCACCAGTAAAATCTATTTCCTTGCCACGTTTGGAACTTTGTGGCGCAACACTCTTAGCCGATATGGTCGAATCTCTTCTGCCACAATTGGATATTCCAAAGTACGAAACATTCTTTTGGACTGATTCCACCATTGTGCTTGCGTGGCTTTCGAAGCCGCCTTGCTTATGGACCACATTCGTGGCAAATCGAGTGTCTAAAATCGTGCAGAGTGTTGGAACCCAGAACTGGTTTCATGTTAACTCATTATCCAATCCCGCTGACTTGGCGACTCGTGGTGTCCAACCACAAGATCTTCGTGAGAGTGATTTATGGTGGAATGGCCCACCATGGCTTAAACTTGAGCCAAGCTCTTGGCCAAATTTTATTAAAAAATATAAGATCGAAACTGAACTTGAAAAGAAGTCTACAAAATCATTCTTTGCTTATTTTAAAAACTATGAAGACATTCTTGCTCGTTTTTCTTCATACCCAAAGGCAATTCGTGTCATTGCATATATATTTCGATTTTTATTTCACACACATCCTAAATATCGTTCCAACTTTTCCAAAGATTCAGTGCTCATTACAAGCTCTGAAGTAAATCAAGTCAAGACAAGACTTATTATACTCAGCCAAAAGGTGATGTATGCCGAAGAGTACAACTATCTTTCAAAAAAGGAACCAATTCAGTCAGGAAGCAGCCTTCTGAATCTTAACCCTTTTCTTGATGAAGTTGGTGTTCTAAGAGTGTGTGGAAGATTAGTTTGTTCTCCAGTCATGTCTTATGACGAAAGGCATCCTATAATCCTTGCATACAGTTGTCAACTGTCACGACTAATTGTGAGTTTTACTCACCAAATTTCCTTGCACGGAGAAATCCAGTTGGTTCTCCGTCTTCTTCGTCTTCAGTTTTGGATTCCAAAAGCAAGGAATCTTATAAAGACTATCATTCATAATTGCAAAATTTGCGCTATCCACAAACAAAAAATTCAAACACAATTGATGGGTTCCTTACCTCCAGAGAGAACAATTCTCACACGCCCATTTGCTCATACAGGTCTTGACTTCGCGGGACCATTTGATATCAAAAACTATACCGGAAGAGCATGTCTCATCACGAAGGGATACGTTTGTGTTTTCGTGTGTTTCGCTACGAAAGCAATTCATTTAGAAGTAACCTCAAGTCTTGCAACTTCAGTTTTCTTAGCAGCCTTTCACAGATTTGTGTCCCGTCGAGAATGTCCGTTGCACCTTTATTCTGATAATGGTACCACGTTTGTTGGAGCGTCTAAAATATTAACTCGTGAATTTCTCACAACAGCTCGTGACGCACTCACTTCAAATTTCCATCATCAGAGTGTAACTTGGCATTTCATTCCACCTGGTGCACCACACATGGGTGGGTTGTGGGAAGCAGGAGTGAAAAGCTTCAAAACTCACTTCCGCAAAACGGCTGGCAAGTTTAAATACACATTTGAAGAAATGTCCACCCTTCTTACGAGGATTGAGGCCTGCCTCAATTCACGCCCAATTTCACCCATGTCCGAAGATCCTTCTGATAATTCAGCCTTAACACCAGGCCATTTTCTAATTGGAGGACTCATTCAGGCTCCTATTGATCCAAAAATTGCAGAACAAACTCTATCCATAATTAATCGTTGGAAAAAATTAAAAGCCTTGCAACAAGAGTTTTGCTCACGTTGGAAAAATGAGTATCTCAAAGAGTTGCATAAAAGAAACAAATGGAAGAATCCACAAGTAAACATCGAAGAAAATACTATGGTAGTCGTTAAAGATGAAAATCTCCCTCCTACAGAATGGCGTCTAGGTAGAATTGCGAAAGTCTATCCAGGCAGTGATAATCAAGTTCGAGTTGCAGACGTACTAACGCAACGAGGCCTGATTAAACGTCCGATTGTCAAACTTGTCGTCCTTCCAAATCAGTAGTTTTTCCCCATCATATATCTTTTTTTAATTTGTCAAAATTTCTAAATGCTTTTCAGATTTAAAATGCCAAAACCAAACGAAAAATGTCAGCGCTCGTATCCAAAAGGGTCGCACTACAAGTCCAAAATATTCAAATGCAGATTGTGTGATCGATATCATGCGTTACGATTTTGCTCCAAGTTTCTAGCAATGAATACAGAAAAAAGAATGCGTGTCGTGCTCCTGCATAAATACTGTTCAAATTGTTTGGCGCATAAACATTCCGAAGGATCGTGCATAAGCAAACAGGGTTGCCATTATTGCAAAGATGACCACCACACACTACTTCACATGCACGAACGCTTGCGACGCCGCCAATCCAATGGTCAGTCCACTCGATCTAAATCCGTTTCAACATCTATGAACAAGGAAAAAATATCAATCCAGACATATGGCACATTTAAAACAGAAAAGCTTTCGTATTCCACTATCCGAGCACATCATGTCGTCACTCTTTTACCTACTGCAGTTTTCAACCTCGCTGTGCATGGCAAAAATCACCACGTCCGATCAATCCTGGATCCATGTACTGTGGTTAGCCAAATTTCCGAAAACATTGTAAAGAAATTCCGTTTTAAAACCACATTACTTGGTGGTGATACAATTTGCAGCGTTTCCATCCATGCTCGAGCAGATCCAATGCTGAAAATCGAGGCTACGCTTAAGGTTGTTGGCCATATAGCAATGCGAACACCATCGAAAACCCTTACTGAAAACATTAAGGACAAATTCCAAAATCTAGTTCTGGGTGACCCACAATTTTATAAGTCTGACGTAATATCGGTAATTTTGGGAGCTGATGTATATCCCAAAATTATAAGACCAGGCATGATTTTGCTCGACGCTGGGTTTCCTGTTGCCCAGAACACCATATTTGGATGGATTCTTTCGGGATCTGTGCAAATATAATCCACCCAATATAATGAACTTTTTTTTTCTCCTAATATAAACTATTCAAACTTTTATTCCTTATTAAAACTACATGCACAAAAACTCTTACAATGAAAATAATAACATATAAAACTGAATTTAATGCACAATTTATAATAAATATTATCAATGTATCTATTTTACTACTTCTATTTGTTTTTATATAATATCTATGAACACACTGAAGAATTATACATGTATTTGAAATTTTGTTATTATTGCAGCTGTACTGCAAGGCGGGCGGCGATGTTCAGGTTAAGAAATATCTTACGTTACGTATCGTACGTTTTAACTTAGTTGATAAGCTAACTTCACTAACAGGTGGCGCAACTTATTTTCGAATATGCGCCATTTGCATTCTTTTGTATTTTTCTTACTTAGAATAAGCTTTTTCCTGTTCTTTTAAATCTTAAGTCGATCTCTTATTAATAAACTCTTGCCAAGGTAAGACCTACGAAACCTGAACTCCTTCTTCTTAATTTCTTACACCATCTTTCTTTCCAAATCTCATAAAACGCCTCTGGAGCATTTTTGAGATCTAGATAACCATATCAGATTTTCAGGAGAAATCTACATCAATTCTCAGATATCCCATCTGGAGAAAATAACGCAAACTTCCTCATTCTATCCAAGGAGAAAATCTGCTCAACTTCCTCAATTCATCACTATATAAAGATGAAGAAAACTAACCGAACAATATCGACCAAAATCGAAGTTGAACGAAGGCAATCCAAAAATCGAATTGATGCTTATAGGATTTTTTAAAATTGCAATTTTTTGAGATACAATTGCATATGTAAAAAAAACTTTAAATGCATTTTTCTCGAAATGACTTTTCAAACTGCACCAGAAAAAAGTTTCTCGGAATATGAATAAAAAGGCATCATATTTAGCGAAAAATGGTCTACAGTCCAAAAGTCTATAGATTTTGCTCCAGAGAATGCCTTTCTCTAAATGCGATCCTAGAATTCTCTACAAATGATAAAAAGCTCCTATGAAAAAGAGAAATATATAGAAATACTAGCGGATGTAACCCGGTGTTACTCGGGGTTGTGCCTCGAGCACAGAAAGAGGACGCTTTGAAGTCTTTGGAATTTTTAAAGCATATGTTATCTTGGGCGCAGTCGAACCTTCATTCCAAATTTAATTGAAATCAGTCCAGGTGTTTAGGAGTTATTATAGAGTGCCACACCCACATATTTCCGCCCAATTTTTTACCTATGCTTTATCTTGAGTGCAGTTGAACCTTCATATCAAATTTCATTGAAATCGGTCCAGGAGCTTAGGAGTTATTACGTCTTAAAAACGCACTACTTAAAGCGCCCTCTTGCGGAAGTCTTTGGAATTTTGTATTGCCTATGTTTTATTTTGGGAGCAGTTGAACCTTCATACCAAATTTCATGGAAATCGGTTCAGGAGTTTAGAAGTTATTACAGATTGCCACGCCCACATACTTCCGCCCACTTTTTTACCTGTCTTTATCTTGGGTGCAGTTGAACCTTCATATCAAATTTCATTGAAATCGGTCCAGGAGTTTAGGAGTTATTGAGTCTTAAAAATGCACTACTTAAAGCGCCCTCTTGCGGAAGTCTTTGGAACTTTTTAAAGCCTATGTTTTATTTTGGGAGCAGTTGAACCTTCATGCCAAATTTCATTGAAATCGGTCCAGGCGTTTAGAAGTTATTATATAGTGCCACGCCCACATTAAACTTCCGCCCATTTAAACTATCCTATCTCTCAAGTTGGATCGAACTGCACATGGTGTGCGAATTTTATTATAATCGGTTAAGTGGTTTAGGAGTCCATTGAGGACAAACATCGTGACACGAGATTTATATATATTAAGATATCGTACTTAGAGACAAAGAATTTTTTGTTATGAGAAAACTTTTTTTTTATTGAAGAAAATACTTCTCATAGTGAATTTTTTATCAAAATATAGGAAACATTTTTCATGTGCAATAAATTTATCTCTATGAATGAGATTTTTTTTGTGCGAGAAAAATAGTTATCATTATAAGATTCATAACTAGTTATCACGTACTATGAGATAACATTCAAATATTTCCATTTTCTAGAAGTGAAGAAATATTCTTTGAAAATGTAAAAATTTTGTCTAATTGAAGAAAATTTTATTTGAAATAGAGAAAATTGCTATTATCGAAAATAGAGAACTTTTTCACCATTTAGCTCAGAAACCAGACGTCAAATCGAGACGTTGAAGATGTCATTTTCTTTTAATCATGTCTGGTAGGTACAGTTTTATGGAAATTTGATTAAACACTTTCAACGGAAGGAGGGGGCAAAACCCCAAGTGTTAAAATGTGAGCAGTTTTGAAAATCGTCCTTTTTCTGTGCTCGAGGCACAACCCCGAGTAACACCGGGCTACATCCGCTCAACAATAAATTTTGTTTATCTAGTACTATCTTACGCAATAGATGCAAATGTTGTGATTTTCCACCAGTCCATCTTAACTTCATATCGCTCTCCTCAGCTGTTTGCTACTTTTTTAGAGCTAATTCTTTAGAAGGTTAAGAAGTTGAAGGAAATACTTGCTAGATTTAATCGAATTGCCTTAACTGCATCAGCATTGAATACATACGTTCTTTATTATATTTCATGGAGATTTTTCATATAGTTTCATAAAAACTTCATTGAAGCGGAAATTATATGAAATCTAATAGCGAGTAGTTTGTTTTAGTTATATATGATGGATATTGCCTTAAATAAATGTCCTTTATATGTACATATAGCCATGTAAGCATTGCTTGTTAGCCGCCTGCTTTTATATTGAGCACTTCTCTTACAGAGATTGATACGATGTAGCTGTATAATAAAAACAAGAAACTAACGGTAATTCATTATCCTTACAGCTACAGCTTTAATTACCATGCCATAAAATAATAAAACAAACCCAACAGAATATAAGACAGAAACGGTCACTTACACAAGCACAATATGTAACATACAACGCTAGTTTGTGTTGTTTTTTTTTTTATGGGCTTGCATGCTGCTTCATAAGCTATACTCGACTTACATAACATGTCTCTTAATGTTTTTGTGTGTGTGTGTGTAGTATTTTATATCTTTTCTAATAAATATGTATATATGTTTAATTTATTAGTTTGTGTGCTTTGCAAGGTCCGGAAGTTTTTAGTGTTGTTCACATTTTGAGCAAATGTCGCTGAGTATGTGTGTGTGCTTGAAGAAGAACATGTATCAGTTTCCTTCTGATGGCGCTTCTGTAGAGCACCGGTTAATGTCAAAAAATATGTCACAACAGCATTTTATGACAGCGACTATGACAAAAAACACACACACACACACACAAACACTACTTAAATAAATAGCATTTACCTAGATTTTAGCCGTTGGCTGCTTTTGTGTTGCCTGCTTTTAGGCTGAATGGCTTTTTGATAAGACTTCATGTTGTCAATGTTGTTGTATATTTTTTTTTTGCTCATACATTGCTAGTGGTGTGTGTAAGTTTGTCTACTATATTTAGGTTTATCAATTTTGTTAGTCCTTTATGTGTATCTGTATGTCTGTGTGTGAGAGAAAGAAACTGTATAAATTTTGTAATTTACGGCATTTTGATAAAACTGATTAAATGGAATTTCTTTGGGCGTATTTAGCACAAAAATGCCTTAAGTGTGTTCTGTATGTTGTTGCATATGTGTGTATGCATGTGTATATATATGTGTCACTGTCTAAAGGTTTCTGCACACGTTCACTCAAGCCTTCAAAATAAAGTTTTATGTGGTTAACGCTCTAAGGAATTCAGTTTTAAAATGTAACGCTTGAAAGTGGCACTGATTTTGTTATGTTTTGTTGTAATGCTTTTATGGGGTGGAAAAACAAAAAAAAAAAAAAAACTAAACTAAACTAAAGTTATTTTCTAAATTTTTCAGGCGTGCGACGTTCTGCAATGTTGTGATGGTAGTGAAGTCTGCGACATTTTGAGGTTTTTCAAATTGGTATTGATTTTTTATTTGAGTTTTTTTTTTTTTTCCTTTATAAAAACCTTATGAAATAATTTATTTTTTCGGTAGCTTAACACAGTGACTTCAGAATGATATGGATACCTTAAGCCCTGCGACAGAGAGAGTGTGTTACTTTAAGTTGGAATTAATTTTAATTTTAATGGTTGTTATGCTATAATTTAAAGTGTAACATGACCAGTTTTAATGACCACATCATATAAAATTCTGAGGCAAATCACATTATTTGTTTATGGAATTGATTTTATTTCAATTTGCTCAAGTCGAAAATGAAAATAATTACTTAGTTTTCGTAATTTATGAATATTTTTCGTATGAAAGGCTTTTGTTATATGTAAGTGTTGTAAGTGTTGCGGTACTTTTTTTTTGCTCAAGTTTAACTAAATTTTCTTACTTTTATTTTTTAGTCTTATTATATTTTATGGGCTTGTAGCTTAAGTATTTTGCATTTTAACCCATTTTTTACCACTGTTCGATTTTTTGAACACTCAAATACACCATATTTCTATATTTTTTTAGTTCATAAGACTAACTGTATTTTAGTTACAATTTTTATAATGAGTTGTTTCGATATTTTCAATATAAAAAAAAATATTTTTCGCCATGCCCATGTTTTTCCTACTAATTTTAGGGCTGGGTTTAAAAAATTACTATTTTAAGGCACTTTTAGTTTCTTCTTTTATATGTGCTATCATGACCAGATAAATTTAAGAAATAATTTTAAAAATCAATTATTCTATCAATAAAAACTATTCCATCTTCAATCCAAGAGTCGATGCTCTCAATCACTGGAATAGAAGAAAGTGAAAACTTCAACGGATTCAATATCCACATTTATTATGAAAAGAAATTTGCTGGATCTTTGAGAGAATATCTGAGACCCCTCCCCCTATCTCGTTTGGTAAAATCTATGGTGCCTCTACTCATTTGCAGCATATCTGTATTCCTGCATTCCATATTCAGATTCAAGTGACAAATATAGATTGCTTGGGAGCAGATGTGGTCATACGAGTCATGTTAAATTCACAACTTCCTGAATGTCAATCTGTGTTCTTTGATAATTTCTTCACGTAGTATTATTTAATGTGATGCTCTTTGATGCTTTAAAAAAAATTTTGTGATGCCCATGGCTGGACAACAGTGAAGTGTGCACAAACTTTGATCCATCCATCCCATGCATACTGTCAAAAGGAGGACCACGCGAAAAATGAATGAAGGATGGTAATGTAGTGGAAGAAAGAAAACTCCTCATATGCAAACAGCCACTGCATTTAAAAAAAAACTCGCATGTAGCAACGTACACGTGGCAGAAGTGAAACTTCTTTAACAGTAAGAAATAAGAGAAATTTTAGTGTGAAATAGAGAGAGAAAGTATCTGAAAAGAAATTCAATCAATACGAAAAGGAATAATAATTTGTTGATTCAATATTTGCATCCAGGGACCGTACCGACTATGGTTATTGTCGAAAGTGTCACATATTAACTTTTATCTCTTAATTTTTATTTTTTCCGACAAAAATAACAGTTTTTTGTGTCTTATAGTTTTTTTGGGCAAAAATAACAGTTATTTTCTGCCGTTTATTTTTCGGACAAAAATATCAGGTAATTTATATTTGTTCAAGTCATTTTACCGAAAAAAGAATTTTGATATTATTATTTTCATCTCATCGGTAAGACATTTTACACATGGTGTCAACAGTTCAATCTGTCAAGCGGCTTTTAAGAAAACACAAATTGCTTGATATTTTTGACCGAAAAAATTAATGTCACAAAATAACTGCTATTTCCGACCGATAAAATAAAAGTCAAAAGTAACCTTTAGTTTTAATCCAAATATACTAGGCAAGAAATTAACTTTTAAAGAATCAGTTTAAAATTTAAAAGCAACTTAATATTCGTGAGGCTGAGGACATTTTTAACATAATGGTATATTTGAAAAAGTAGTTCCAAGTTCAGTTGGTGTTTTAGTTGCTTTCGAATGTCTTCTCAACATTTGCATAGTACTCTTTGAAGGAGCCTCCGAAAGCAGAGGCAAATCTTGTTCATTATTACCTCCTGCTTCCTGATCATAATAATTGCTACGTTGATAGAGGGCCTCATAAAGCAGCGAACGTTGATTGTTGAGTGCATCAACTTGGTTGGCTTTAAAATTTTGTTGAGATGCATCAGTGGGTTTTTTTGGGGATTGGTTCTTTGTAGATTCACCAAAATACACTGATGTTTCGTAAAAATGCATTTTGAAACTCAGCCGTTGTTGCAATCACCTTACCTTCATCATTAGTTGCAGTCCCAGCTGCGGCTGTATTCTTAAGAGCTCTAATTCGCTCTCTATATTGACGAACGCGCTCTGCTCCTGTTTTAGCTATTTTTCTATTTTTTTTCCATGCATACTTGTAGGATGAAAATTAATGTTACGGTTAATAATGTAATGTTAATGTTAATCGTATGTTAATGTTATTTTCAGTATGTTACGCGTTCAGTTTTATTTACATTTTGTTTGGCCATTTATCATGTGCCTACGTGGCGCTAAGGAATAGATTCCGGCTCATAAACAACGATGTTCGGGGTTCAATTCTCGGCAGAGGCAGTAATGTTTTTTTTAATTTTCATATGTAATTGAAAACGTTAGCCTAGCGTCACGAAGAAGGACCTTGAAATTTCACTCGCCGCCAAAGAAGTTTCACTTCAAAAACTTTAGCCAAAGAAGAGGTGGTTTTGATTGGCATGATAATGCCGCACAGTAGGAAATTTTGTATGGAGAGGCGGAAAAAAATCCATAACTTTGAGCCAAGTAATTTTTTTTTAACGAAATTTCGTATACATGCTTAGATACTATGAACACATTGTAGTGGTAAAAGTTAGTACTATCCGCCTACAGCTTCATGCATTTGCATCGGAATTCTGAGAAAGCGTAAAGCTCAATGTTTGCTCTAATGATCTATCATATAAAGCAAAAGTAGTGTAAGGGTGCCGGTAATGATACAGAAATTAATTTTGAAGTTGTACAAAGTTTTCAACCTCTCCATATCAATACAAAATTGAAGGGTGGTGATGATTGGGCAAGGGTTTTCCATGTTACCAGTTTTCAAGTCCAGTTTCGTACCAATAGGGCTGGTGGCCAAAACTAACTACTATATATCAGAAGTCACATTTATCAATTACGATGCATCCCTTCACGCCAGGAATGGAATTATAGACCCCCATCATATTCATGGAGCCATAATCATATTTACACTCGGCTCAAAACATGAGAAACGAGTTGAGAGAAGTTTTCTCTTCGGAACTGGATTGAAACTTTCTTCTTTGGCTATACAAGAGGTGGCGATGTAGCTCAAATGTCTGAGCAGCATTTCGACGAAACTTGGCAGAACCGGGTTTGTATCGCCATCTGATATAGAACATTTTTTCGATAGGCCGTCATCTCTGTACAGATAATGGCAAACCTCAGAGATTAAACAATGTCATGTGAAACTTCTGGAGAACTTTAGCCGTGCGTAGTCGGTATAAAACATTTTCGTGTGCAAAAATTAAATAATACACACAACACAATTTGATCTCAAGAAACTGGTAAAAGTCCTTTTAAGGACTGAAATGGCCAATTTGTTTGTTTGTTTTGTTCAAATTACCCAATTTTTTGCATGGTTTTGCACTTCACAAAATTACACAATATGAAGCCAAATAATTGTTTATGCAACAAATCCGTTCAAAACCTTTAACCTCACATCACCAACTGTGAGAACTTAATCAATTTTCAATCAAGCTGTAAACAGTTTTTCCCCCCCGACATATTTCTAATTAAAATATGCTAAAAACATTTGGCATGCATGATAACCTAATCTCTCAACATAACTCTTAAAAATACCCACATAAAATGCGGAAACATAGGTAAAGGAATAATAAAAATATGGCTGCATCGAACCAAGGATTCCACTGGCGCTATGCGTTTAATACTCAGGCGTTGTATTTGGGCTGAAGCCTTATATGTGCTAGTATTTTTGTTTGTGTATTTTAAGACTTTATAAGGCAAAAAACTAAAGCATAAACAAAAATAAAAAATTTTTTTTTATTTGAAATGCAAGCCAAGAGCTTAACCCGGCTCAAATGCCGACCATTGCAAACGCTTTCATTTAAACGAAAAGAATCCTTCAATACAGCAGCTTGGCTTTGTTCATGGTTATTTGTTGTTGTTGGTGTTGTTGTTGTTTTTGTTGTTGTTGTTGATGTTTATTGTTGTATGCAGCCTGTAGCTACAATATTTTCGATTTCTTCAACCGTTAGTCTTTTATTACTTGTATACATTTTTTTTTTTTAACTTTTTATATAATTTTTTTTTATTTTTTTTTCATATTGTTTGCCATCGATATAGTATCCTATCGAAGCCTGGCTAGCTAGCATTTGGCTACGATGCAATGGTTGCTGCTGATGTTGGCTTAATGTTGATATGCTGCCACCATCAAGAGCGAGAGAGAGAGAAAAAGAGAGAGAAAATATAAAAACAAAAATAAAAGATTCATGATTGAAGCCAAAGATTCATTGCACACGAATAAATTTCAAAAGCATCTCGAGTGGAATGAAACGTTGAATTGTTATTTTTAGAGTGAAATTCATAAAATTTAATCTTAAAGAAAAACATAAAAGAAAAACAAAAACTTATCTTTAACAATAAGATTTCAGTTTTTAATTGTTTGGCCAGAGGAAATATAAGAAATATCAGCAGGAACAGTATTTGTTTTTATTACTCTAGATAATTCTAATATTTGCTTGCATCAACGAGAAGTATTTGCTTTTTGTTATGGTGCAGCTTTGAAAAATATATTGCAAGGTTTTTAAATAAGCAAACTAAGTTGAATGTACAAACATATACCTATAGTAAATCGAGCACAAACATGAAAGAGAAGAAATATTCAAAGCTTTAATCCTTTTCTATTTATTTCTTTATTTGCCAGCTATTAACCTCGGCAACACATGGAAAGTCAGTTTTGTTTTCTAGTTTTATGGTGAAAAGAGATTATATTTATTTAATTTTGTTTTTTGTATAAAAAAACTACTTTATTTAATGCAAAACATTTTTGAACTACATGTACATGTTGATTTTATACACAACAAGCAGTAAATACTAGTGATGCAATGGATGATGATTTGGCTGGATACCGATTAACCGGCTAACTAATAGGCCGGAATGCCGAATATCAAAGAAAATACCAAAACGTGGTAATATCGGCAGTGCAGGACTTGGCAAGGAAGCGCTTGATCACATAAGCGATCAAAAGATCAATAATAATAATAAAAATTCATAGTTATTTGTTTTAAGAAATTCATAAGAAAACGAATAAACATCGCATCCGAAACGCAATCTGTTTTGGTAAAAATATGCGAAGAACACCATTTCTTACTCAAAACACATCCGCATAGCACCTGTTATCCATTAAAACTGACTTTTATTTTCACATTCAAATTTGGTACTTTTGTTTTCTTTTGTTTAAGAATTTGACAATTACACACTGGCTCAAAAGAACTTAAGAAGGCGCAAAAACACAAACTGGAACCCTAGAAACACAATCTTGACTAGGGTTCCCAACTGTCCCGGATTTCGCGGGACGTCCCGCATTTCAGCTAATTTTTTAGTGTCCCGCAACGACCCCTTGCGGGACGCCTTTTGTCCCGCATTTGAGAACTTAAGATTGTTTGTATCTAAATTTCCAATTTGACATGAAACATAGTTTACTAAAACTGTTTAATTTTATTATCAAATTGAATTTATGATTTATTTTTCATACATTTTATTTATCAAAACGTTTTGTATTTATTTTTTGATTTTTTCATGAATTGGGCAAGAGTTGGAAAGAGATCTAAACAATATCAAGGAACCTATGCGATGGTGTAAAGGCATCGTTGATACCCTTAATTTCTCAAAGAATAAAAGGAAATATTTAATAAAACAAAAAATTCCATCTAATGTTGTCCCGCATTTTTGAGCCAAGTCCCACATTTTCGATGGCTCCGTCCCGATTTTGTACTTTCCAGAGTTGGCAACCCTAATCTTGACTCAGTTTTGAAAAATCGTTAAAGCCAGACTCTCCCCAAAACTTATTAATAATGAATCCTACAATGAAAGGTCCGTTAAGACCCTTTCCGACCGAACAAAACAGAAAATCAGACCAACATAGTGGTGTCCTAACCTTGTAGAGCAAAGAGACGACCTAAAAGATTTCTTCAACTGCTTCAACGAGCAAAAAGATCCTCCTAGAAAAACTTTTGCTTGGGTTTTGAAAAACTATGGAAACCGAAAGGCTCAGGAAGCTGCTGTCAAAATGGTCTGCTGGATGGACTGCTCAAAACAATGCTCCATTTAGAGTCAGCTGCGGACAGGCAATGGTGAATGAATGGAAACCAGTCAAGAGTCTCTAGGTGTACGTCTAAAAGTTCATTTTCCAGGCTGAACCGAATTCTTAAACACTAAAGCCACAGAGAGACACTGTACAGTCCCATCACAGATTCCACAAAACTAGGGGGGGAGGGTGGTGAGCCTCAAGTAGCAGTTATTCACTCCTACTATGGAATCTAGTTGTCAACGAACTATTCAAAAACTTTGAAGGCAGAGCGTTAAGTTACCAAAAATTCAAAATCCACTTTTTGATTGAATATGATGCACGTTTCAAAATACATGTTCAGGCAAAATTTTACACTCCTACCACTAAAACCAACTATTTTATTTTCAAAATGAACCTGAACAAATTATTACAAATTTTTTTTTTTCAATTAAAGAAGTTTTTTACTTCTCCCGTATAAGTTTTTTTATATAATTTACGACGTTTTTGATTCTATATGACGTTATGCGAACGATATAAGCCATAGTTGGGAAAAGCTTTTCGACGTTAAACTCTTTAATGGAGCACACACTAACTAACTGCCATGGTGTCTACCAATGGCACCAATTGATTTCTGCAAACGCAGATAAAACGAATCTGGTCTTGTTTACGTATTTATATAAGATAGCACCGTGAATACCATCAAGATTAAACAACACTCAACTCATTACAAAAATCACACGAAATATCTGTGAGTTGTATTCGATAGCAAATTAACCTTGGCGACTCAATGTTAAAGAGACGGTGATCAATTTGCTTTACGCATACAAATAGATGCTATTCAGCTTTTATCCTCTCCGATGCAATGGATCAACGCAACGGTAGTTCGTCCAGTTCTATTCTAAGGAGTCATCGTCTGGTGGCCGGCATAACGAGTGCGCTGAAGTATTCAAGTATTCAATAAGTAGCCAGACTACAGGATCCTTCGAACAACTTTCGAATCAAAAATATCAACATCTTAGGACCAACGGACTGGTGTGCAGGTAACTGTCAACATATCCACAGATGGCTCCAAAATGAGTACGGGAGCGGCAATGTATTGCTTAGAGCCGATATAAGGCAGGCGAAGGCCGCAGAGATAACTCTTAGTACAAACACTTAACACTCTTTAATAAACAACTTTGTTGACAGCGGCAATCAAATCCACGTGTTGCGATTATGTCAAGTCCAGAAATATAAAGATGTACTACATGAATTGTGCACTTCAAAGAAAGTGTGCATCTTCTGGGATCCAAGTCACCGGTGGACCAAACTTCGTTTATCCTGGCACACTCCCGAATGATGGTGGCCCACGCTTTAAAGCTGGGTATTACCAAGATTGATGACTGTAGGAAGTGCAAGGAACCTCCTATGGCAATTTCTTTGAACATGCATCACCTCAATTAGATCTAGAATTAACCCATTTAACTTAGTTTCACCGACGTTATCGCCATTAAAAGATGCAGCGAAAATTTGTCTAGAATCCCTTCTAAGGTTTGGGAATTCCTAGAAAATCTTTGCGGATTTTCACTAATTTCCTAAAGGCTTTCAGGAACTGGTACTACTAAGAACCATATGTTTCTATGTGAGACACCAAAAAGAGACAGCCAGATTAACCTAACCCAAAATTAAGTATTCGTATTCTCAGAACAAGCAACAATTAACCCTTTTAAGGTCGATGTGTAGATAGTTTGCCAAAAATAGAGCATTCTTGGAAATAATCTAAGGAGCGCCTGAGAGAAATATATAGTTAATGGTATCGCGAACTGGTTTTTATGAACTTTTGGGCTTAAAGTGCATCAAAACTTTCATAGCGGTTATTAAATTAGACATCCGTCAATTGAAAAAGCTACAAAATTGTGAAGAGAAAATTGATGACTAAACGTTAGGCACAGTATTTGGGATGAAACCGAATTGTATGTATTGGATAAACATGGCTATCGTGTGACTTTTAACTATCTATGGTTCGATGGTATGTTTCGAGTACAAAAACTTGTCGGCCTAGAAATAACATGTGCACATAATCAGCTTCACAGACAGGCCTGTCGGTTATGCTGAACCGTATTTCGTTGAACCATGGAATCAAGAGCTTAGAACCACTGTACCAATGGCAATATTTCTATACTTACAAAATAGAGTCTTGCGGGTCTTGAGGGCTTAGTTCTTCTTACGATCAGTCATTCTCACAGAGTTCATATGATCTGGTATTATTGCAATATAGAGGAAAATGAAAGAGTAGGAAATTGAAAATAGAAAAAGAAATGGAATTGGAAGTGAAAATAAGTACTTACTGCCTAAATGCCAGTCATGATCTCGATGGAGGTACACAATAAAAATACAGACGATAATGCTAGTCATAGGTACTATAAATATTTTCTGGTCTCACATAGGCGATTGTATTATCTCCTGCTATCTTTCGGCTAAATTCCGCGAAAAACTTGAGTCTTACTATCATTGAGTTAACCTGAAACTAGCATCCTGGAAGGCGTCCATAAAAGGCAATGCGCTGTAAATACATATCCTATTACAGAAGCTGTGGAGATGTCGAAGAAACGTGGAATTTATGAAAATTTTGAAATTATGATGACGCCAGTTTGTAAGGTAAGGTCAATTCTTTATATTAAAAATTAAAGCATTTTAAAAAAATATGGAGCCATTACATTAAGGTTTTATAGGTTATGAGGAGATGTTTCGTTAAAATGACTTAATGTTGTATGGGAGATAGACGCATAAGCGCAACCAAAGTAGGGTTTCGGGGCTTAAGCCCCCCAAAAATTATTGTAGTACCAAGCAAAATAGTATTCAATCAAAGTGAGCCACATGAAAAGCAATCACACGTTTTATGAAATGAGTGAAAACCCCAAATGTATATTTCAAATCGATTCTGGTTGATGCATAATCTGCTTAATTAGTCATATTTTATTCCTTCAGACTGCACATTAAGCCGGATCGATTTTGTATGGAGAAAAAAAAGTGAGCCGGACACCGACTCAAAAGTAAGAAGTACTCTTAAAAACTAGAAAATATTTATTTTAAACATCTATAAAAAATTTCTTTTTCTTGATATTCAAATGCAATTAAGATTATTGGTAAACTACTGAGCTCTTCTTTCTTTTGGTGTATCGTATGGTGCTGATTAATCAAAACTGAGTACAATGAAAAATGCGTTTTTTATAAGTGTTAAAAAATATAAATATTCGAAAATCATGAATTTTGTACTGGAGCGCTATCTGGCATATATTTTACTAAAAACTGGTTAACAGAAATCGATTTTGCGTGCCTAAAAACCCGTATATACCTACTAATATATATATACCCACCAAAAATGTGCCAAAATCAAAGAGTAATTATGGCAATTAAACAATAATTGAGCTGAAGGAAGCTTTTGAATATCGATTTCTCACATTTTATATAATTGTGGCACTTAGTTTTGGTTAAACCGCATCAAACTATATATCAATGGAAGGAAGAGCTCAATAGTTTTCCAATAAATTTAAATTCATGTGAATATCATGAATTATACATATTGTACACGTATTTAAATTAACCTCTTTTCGAAAACGACAAAATATGGATTTTTTGGAGTCTCAATAGAGTTCGAAAACACAAAAACTTTTCCAACATTTTTTTAGTGTACCATGAAAATCTTTAGTTTTTTGCTTATCTTGGGTATGCATTCTGAAGAAAAAAGTTTATGCAAAAAAATTCGTTTTCTGCAGAAAAGACGTTCAGAAGAACCAAAACCGCTCCATGGGGATTTCTTCGATCCTTACAAAATTATACAGAAATTGTTTTTAAGAGTCCTTCTAATTTTTAAGTCAGTGTCTAGTCAAATTTCAATTTCGATCCGGCTGACTACACATGTTTAATTTTTGTTATATTCTGATTCTGACTACTTAAGGGTTGCTGGCAATACTTCGATTTGAGTTATCTTTTCAACTTCTAGCATGAAGGAAACTTGAAATATTTGGAAACAAATTAATTCAAAAGTAAGACATAGTAAAAAAACCTAGCTTTTGAGGAAGATCGGTTGAGTCACTCGCCACTGAAAAAATCAAAGAAATTTCCCGTTAAATTGTTATTTTTCGTCCTTTTTTAAAGCCATTTTTAAAACATCGATAACAAAAACTCTACAGAATTAAGTTTATAGTGAAGTCATGTGGTTCATTATAAAAATAATTCCGATTGACATCCGAAAGTGGAGAAAAAAATTTACCATATCAAATTTTCGATCGTTTTTTCGAAAATCCGTTTCATAAAATTTGTCTAAATTTTGAAATATTATCCGATATTAAGGAATTAGGCTTATTAGGTAAAAAAATGTTGGTTTTATATTTCTTCTGTTCGCCCATCCAGGGACATAATATAGTTATAGTTAATATAGACATAATATAGGTAAAAATATATTATTTCGATTTCGTCAGCATTTGCACATTGAACAAGTAATACCAAACGATTTTTTCAAATTCATACTCTTTGTTTTTCATCCCAAAGTGTCAGAAATTTAGCGGTTTTTACTTTCGGAATTAAAAATAATTAGTGCTCACTAAAGGACGAATTTTAAAGCTAGTGCCAAACAATTGGGTAGTTTTACTACCCTAATTCTCTACTAATTGGTAGAGAATGCCTTTCTCTAAATGTGGTACTAAAAAATCCCAAAAAATGATAAAAAGCTTCCATGAAAAAGGGAAATATATAACAATATATCGTTTTTAGCAGAGACCCAAAATAACAGTTATTTATTTTTTTTAGGTCGAAAAAGTTGTTCATATTTTGAAAAATATTTTATACGTTGCTTCATAACAGTTATTTTCAATTTATATTTTTTACGTTGCCTCATAACAGTTATAAACGAGAAACAATTTTTTACGTTGCTCATAACTTTTATTTTCAAAATTTTTTTTTTTACGTTGCCTGGTAAGATTTATTGTAGAGAAATAAATTTTTACGTTAATTCTAACATATAAAAATTTCATGTCACGGTGTGTGCAGGTGAAATTTTATTATAAATTTGGTAGGTATGAAAATAGGTCGTAAATTTTGTTTTCACCCTCCTACCCGCTAGTGGCGTTGGATTTTTTAAGAACACAAATTTTCGGTAAACACAACTTTCGACCTATAACTGACCTAGAACTGACTATTAAGTCGTGCCTTTCGACTGAAAAATTTGAGCAATCTTTGGAAAGGGGACATGGCACCTCCCATTCAATAAGGATAAGGATAAGTATAAGGATAAGAATAAGGATAAGGATAAGGATAAGGATAAGGATAAGGATAGGAATTTTCACTAACTTAAGGGGTATTTTTAAGTGAAGATTTTTGGTATGTTGTTTATAAATAAATGAGCTTGTTCGGTCAACAGTAGTACTTTGAGTAAAGCGATACACAGAAAGAAAGAACAACTTAATACCTTTCCAACAATAACACTTTCACGTAAATCTAGAAAAAAATGTGTCTTTTAAAGCGGTTTTAAAAAAATGTCTTTTTAAAAATATCAAAAAATCCAATTTTTGGTGGTCAATAAGAGTTATAATGAAACATCATTTTTAAGTTTTTTGTATATCAAAATATTGGTATCAGTAAGAAATTTAATATTTTAGAAGATGTGGGTATGCGTTCTGTAAAAAATAAAAAGTTTCAAGAAAAAAACATGTTTTTTTTACTAAAAAGGACCTTCAGGAGAATCAAAATTGCTTCGGCGGTTTTTCTCCGATTTGAAAAAAAAGGATGCAGAAATCATTTTAATGAGCTCCTCTAACTCTTGAGATCCCGACCGGCGGAATCTAAATTTCGATCCGGTCTAGTGTGGAGGTTCAAGTATATGAAAGAGCTTATGAGGGGATAGCCAAGACAAAAACAGACTTCGCTTATCGTCACTTTCTAATAAAAAGCTTTCATTTGCATCGTTTTAAGCAGTTTTTTTTACTGTATTTTTTGTTGTTTTCTTAAAATGAGTAGTTGGTTCTTCATGTGGTAAAGTTATATACAAAATTTGAATTTTTTACTTCTAAGAAAAACCAGAAAGAAAAGTACAACAACTGCAATTATACTACGGTTTGCCTTAACAAAAATTTTATTCTATTCAGGAGTCTAGTCCAAGTACACTTGTACTTCTCTTTCTTTTTCTAACAAACAATGCAAATACGTTTATACTAAATTGTGAAATCCGCGGTAAAAACTCGCTGAAATGACATGTGAAATTACTGATATATTTTTCGAAATTAAATATCAATTTTTTCTATGCGTTCTCATACTTATGTAACTAATTTTTTTCCGAAAAATCACTTGTACTGCTGTTGCCCTAAAATACGATATAGGAATACATTAACTTTGTTTTCACTACTGCATTTTTTATGAATGCCTAAAACTCCTTATTCTTTTACTGAGAGCAAGAAAAAAAACTTACAATTGATAATCTTATACATGTTGCCGTAAAAAAAGTAACAAAGATTTTTTATTTCATATAAATTATGAGCAACGAAAAAAATTTTTTCTCGTCTATAACAGTTATGAGGCAACGTAAAAAAATAAAAATTGAAAATAAACGTTATCAGCAACGAAAAAATATTTACTTCATTCATAACTGTTATTACAGAGAAAAATTATTTTATTTTGAAAATAATAGTTATTATTGATAAATATTTTTTTTCTCAATATATAACTGTTATGGCCCAATTTTTAAAGATATTTCTTATAACAGTTATGACTCTGGTTTTTAGAGAATAAAACTTTTTTATTTTTGAAAAAGGATTTAATTTTCTTGAAGAAAATACTTCGCACAATGAATTTTTTATCAAAATTTAGTAAAAATTTTTCATTTTCCTTAAATTTTTCTCTATTAATGAGAATTTTTTGTGCGGGAAAAATACTTATCATTATTAGAGACATTGAAATATTTCCATTTCCCACAAGTGAAGAAATATTTATTTGAAAATGTGAAAATTTATTCTAATTGAATTATCGAAAATAGAGAAGTTTTTTATCGGAGAAAGGTAGGTATTTTTTTCTAAATGTGTGAGGAGAAAAATATTGAATTTTTGTTAACCTTATTGGGACCCGAGTTAAAATAAAAATATTTTAGCTCAACCCTTATAACCTTCGTACAACTGCCAAACAAGAAAAAAATCCATTAAACGGCCTACAACTGGTGCTTGCAAAATATTTTGGCCGAACAGATCCTAAACAACGTTGAAGCCAGTTAATTTTAAAACGACCGCTTCCACTGCTGTTCACCTTCTGTACGGATAGAATGTCCTGACAGTGACCGTTTTAATTTAAAAAAAAAAAAAAAAAATGGTGCTGGTCATGCCTGAAGTTTGAACAAGGAACCATAAGTGCAAAAATTGAACGCACTAACCGCTACAACCCAGCCGCTGTAATTACGTAAAATTGTTTTTATATATAAGTTCTCCATTTGATAAAACCCCCTCCCCCTCAAAAAAAATTCCTGGTTGCGCCCCTGGATAGACGTGGTTTTGACCCGATTTTGCCAAACTGAAAAACATAGTGAACATATTCGAGATCAAAACAATGTGTTCAATTGCAAGTTACGAGATTAATATTTTGTGAAGTGTCTTTAAATGTTAGGTTCACCGAAAACTAACAAAGAAACTAATCAAATACGTATTCAATAGTTTAAGGACTGCTTTTTTTTCGTAAATAAATGTAGATTGTATGCTGAAATATTGCAAACTCCAATTCTTTCATATATCGCAGGTTCGAGAGTCATTCTTTGATCATTGGAGTGACTAACTAAGACCTCAGTTTTTGAAGAACCTTCGCTACGAAGTATTTTAAAGCATTAAAAAATTTTATTTTTTCTACGCTTATGTGACTCCGTAGCCTGGCACCTTCATTCTGAGGAGCTAAACATTTGAGATATTAGTCTTTATAGCTGCTCCATTTTAGCATGCATGCAAAACTGTATATCACAAAATTTGAAGGAAATAAATTTGATACTCTCTGCCGACACATAAAAAAGCATCTACGCAATCATAAACAGTGAGTACATTTTTATGAATATATCTCTCTTTCTCTCTTCTTCGATGACGTTGATGTTAGAAGCTTTGCATTGGTCTAGCAGGAATATCCTGTTCATGGCCATTCAACAAGTTAATGTAAGCTGTTCAAAATGCCACCCAGTAAAAACTTTGCCGGCTTCTTATTGAGAAAATATTCCAGCCTTTGATTCGCATGTCATTGGTTCATTCATAATCAAATACGAATGGAATACATCTTATACCGTTTTCTTTATAAATAAAAACTTATGCAATTTTATCCTTGTATTGTGCATATGATACAACATTTTTTTACGTTCGTTTGTCTGTGTTATTTTTATGTCAATTTAACAACAAACGTTTTCTAAAAGCACAGTTTTTGCCTATTACTAGCCGTTGTACCACGAATCAGCAAAATGTTTACTGGGTAAAAGTTACGATACGCATAACGGTAAGTCTTAAAATATTGTTCTTTGTTGATGTTTGTTTGTGTTGTTGTCGTCGTAAAGGCCTGCCGCTTTTAAAAGCAAGAGTTGCCGGCAGTTGATGGCTCGATATATGGTTATATTCTAAAATTTGACGAATTTAAGTTGGTTTTTAACGATTTGTTGTCTCTTTATTATGAAGAATATTAAAGTGCGAAATTATTATTGTTATTATTATTATTATTTTACGCTTAGTAATAATTTTTTTATTTTATAACTGGGCAGGTTATAAAATATATTTTAAAGATTTCTTAGAAGACCAAAGAAAAAAAAACAAAACAACAAAAGCAAAATGTGCGTGGGAGCTATTTTTGCTAATGCTTTTTTTGTGTTGTTTAAATTTGATGTGCTTTTAGAGTGTTATGTTTAAGCAGGAACGCCCCAAAGAGAAACAAACCTTTGAAGAAAGTGCTATTTGAGGATGAAACTGCCATGAGTTGCTCGAATGTTAATGGAAATAAAGAAAGCTGCAATAAAAGTGAAAGTATCAGGCATTTATAAATCGTTTGAATTTTCTTAAGAATTTCTAGAGGTTTATACCAATAAGTCTTAGATTTTCACTTAGTTGAAGCAATAAAAAATTTGTTGTAACTGCGTTAATGATAAAAAAATTTATCTGTTATTTTTATTTTGTTTTTTTTTTTTGTGAAGGACTTCAAAAAAAAAAAAATCTCTTCATGGGAATTGAGAAAAGTGCACAAAAGTAATGTATGCCCAGCACAAAACAGTCAAAAGTTTTTAAGAGAAGTTTTCTATTTTCGTTTTGTTTCTTCACTTCTACAGTAAAAATTACAAAAACTGGCAGCTTTAAAAGTGACATTGTCTATCTGCTACACTGCACCAAAAATGTACACAATTAATATGAATTTTAAAATGATTTTCTTGGACCGCAATCATGCATTTTGGTCCAGTAACCAATAACATGAGTCACATGAACTTATCATGATATCAATGTACAAAATACACAAAAGAAAACACACTAGAATGTGAATATTTCATAAGACAAGTGTTAAGAGTAATCTTCTGCAAATAACTATCCTAGCGAACAAGAAGTATATCGTAATTATTTCTTATATCTTCTTGTATTTGTTTTGCTCTCTTTCCATCTCTCCAAGAGATGTCTCTTTGATAATGATAGAATCAGAGCTGTAAAAGAATGCATTCAATTTGATTGCTTCTTCAAAATTTTGAATCAGTGAATAACGAAATAAGAATACATTCAATGAATGCAAAATTGATTCATGAATAAAATTTGGAATTCACAATCAATTTTTAAAAATTGATTAATTATTCATTTTTATTATTCATTTGTCGTTATTCTGAATAATGCATTCATTTTGTTATTCAAATGAATGCTATTCATAAAGAATGCTATTCACAAAGAATGCAATTCACAAAGAATCGTTATTCATTTTGCATTCATGCATTCATTTTTTATTCATTATTCATTTTTTATTCATTATTCATTTTTTATTCATTATTCATTTTTTATTCATTATTCATTTTTTATTCATTATTCATTTTTTATTCATTATTCATTTTTTATTCATTATTCATTTTTTATTCATTATTCATTTTTTATTCATTATTCATTTTTTATTCATTATTCATTTTTTATTCATTATTCATTTTTTATTCATTATTCATTTTTTATTCATTATTCATTTTTTATTCATTATTCATTTTTTAATCAGTATTCATTTTTTATTCATTATTCATTTTTATTCATGCCTGTTAATTGGTGTTAATTTTATAACCAAAGTAGTATATTTTTAGTTTGGTGCAACAGCGCAATTACCGAGGCCTTGGGCTAATTGTTTTATATTTTTAATTGAAATAAATTTTCAGTTTTAAATTTGCAACTGCACTCAGAAAAAAGTGTCTCGGAATATGATAAAAAAGGCATCATATTTAGAGAAAAATGGTATAGACTTTGCTCCAGAGAATGCTATTCTCTAGTTGCGATACTAAAAATTCTCTAAAAATGATAAAAAGGTTCCATGAAATAGAAAAATATATTGTTTTTAGAGAAAAATAATTTTTTTTTAGAGAAAATATTTGTTTTTATTGAAGAAAATACTTCTCGTAGTGAATTTTTTATCAAAATATAAGAAAAGAAATTTCATTTTCAATAAAATTTCTCTATAAATGAGAAATTTTTTGTGCGAGAAAAATACTTATCATTATTAGAGACATTGAAATATTTCCATCTCCTAGAAGTAAAGAAATATTTCTTCGAAAATGTGAAAATTTATTCTAATTGAAGAAAATTTTATTTGAAAAAGAGAAAATTGCTATTATCAAAAATAGAGAAATTTTTTACCGGAGCAAGGTATGTGTTTTTTTCTCAGTGTGGGTAGCTTCGCGTGAATTGAGTGAAAAAAGTGTTCTCTCATGAATAAAATATGAATAAATGAATAAAAAATGAATAATGAATAAAAAATGAATAATGAATAAAAAATGAATAATGAATAAAAAATGAATAATGATTAAAAAATGAATAATGAATAAAAAATGAATAATGAATAAAAAAAGAATATTGAATAAAAAATGAATAATGAATAAAAAATGAATAATGAATAAAAAATGAATAATGAATAAAAAATGAATAATGAATAAAAAATGAATGCATGAATGCAAAATGAATAACGATTCTTTGTGATTTGCATTCTTTATGAATAGCATTCATTTGAATAAAAAAATGAATGCATTATTCTGAATAAAGAAAAATGAATAATCGAAATGAATAATAAATCAATTTTCTGAAATTGAATGTGAATTGAAAATTTTATTCATGGATCAATTTTGTTTTCAATGAATAGCATTCTTTTGTCCTTATTCACTTGTACTTAGAATTCTGAATATGAATGCAAATTTTACAGCTCTGGATAGAATAAGTATGAGAGAGTTTAACATTAAAAATACTAGTTTGGATATTGAATTATGTACAACAAAGCAAATTTGAGCTTTTCGGAAAATATAGCATTTTCCCATTGCGAGTATGACCACGTATGTTTTCACCCAAAACCAGCGCTGTTTTCGAATTTTGCATTTAGTAATGCCTTTTTAGCAGGGCGATGTGCTCGTTATAAGTGCTTCAGCTCAAACACGTGTTTCGAACTACACGTGTTCATTACAGTTAGAACTCAAAGTAGTTCGTCTTTTGAAACACGTAATTTTCGTATTCACGTGATTTACATGAATAGTATTCACTTTATTTAAGTAGAGCCGAACGTTTGATATTTATTTTGAGTTTCTGAGATAAACCAGCAATAACCACTTTTTACGGGTTTCTAAGTGGGATGAAATTAGAAAGACGCGTAAATAGAGTGTCGCGTTATGCCAAAATATTGCACCGAAAATATTATAAGAAAAAAAAGCGGGATGTTTCGAAAAGAGCGAGATTCCAGCTTAGTAAGCCTCTGCACGAGTGCGCTTGAAATGCGTTTCAAGCCACTTAGAAGTTATGAACGATAAAATGAAATGTATGTCAGAAAAAATGAGATTGCGAAAACAATATTGCGAAATTCATTTGGCCATAATAATTTTTTTTTTTAGTGAAAGATAATTTTTTTTAATAAAATTAAAAAAAAACACATTTGTTCAAAATTCCACAAATATTTCGTTAAAAAAATCGATTTCATCGGCCTTTCTAACGATACTTCCTTTACATGTGAGGGTAACAGATGAAGGAGATATGATTTATTGGAAAAGACTCCTATTTTAGGATTTTTAATTTTAGCAAAAAACGGTATTTTCATAAATTCACAAAAAATGACGACAAAAAATCAATTATAAAAATTATTTTATCAATTAATAACAATTATAATGTCCATATAAGAGGAAAAGGCACCTTTAGCCAACCATTCCTTAAAAGGGCAAGGCCACTGTCAGTAACGACACGCTCATATACATATTTTGGTCAATATCTTTACAAAATACAAACATTTCTCTCAACTTGAGAGCGGCATATGAAAGTTCTCATCATAGTTGTTGTTTCATACGCAGACAATTTTGCTGTATCTCGTTTTGTTGTGAAGTTATGATCATTTTAAGTCGTCAGTAACGTAACCGGATTTTGGAAGTATGTTTTGAGGTTACTGAACGTTTGTGTTAAAATGAGCGAATTGAAAAGAGTTCATGTTTATTATTGCCCACACTCAGAAAAAAGTGTCTCGGAATATGATAGAAAAGGCATCATATTTAGAAAAAAATGGTATAGACTTTGCTCCAGAGAATGCTAGCTATTCTCTAATTGCGATACTAAAAATTCTCTAAAAATGATAAAAAGCTACCATGAAATAGAAAAATATATCATTTTTAGAGAAAAATACTTTTTTTTTGACAAAATATTTGTTTTTATTGAAGAAAATACTTCTCATAGTGAATTTTTTATCAAAATATAAGAAAAGTTTTTCATTTTCAATAAAATTTCTCTAAAAATGAGAAATTTTTTGTGCGAGAAAAATACTTATCATTATTAGAGACATTGAAATGTTTCCATTTCCTAGAAGTAAAGAAATATTTCTACGAAAATGTGAAAATTTATTCTATTTGAAGAAAATTTTATTTGAAAAAGAGAAAATTGCTATAATCAAAAATTGAGAAATTTTTTACCGTAGCAAGGTATGTTTGTTTTTTTTCTCAGTGCAGTATTTTAATAAAAAAGGAAGGATGAATGATGTTTTTTATCCAAAAGATGGGCTTAATATTTTATGTTTTAATCACGTAAATGACATTAAAGCGGCATGTCAGTCACGTGACGTTACACACGTACGAATTTCGTTAGGATTTTAGAATTTTTAGGGTCTTTTTTTTCTTTGGCTTAATAAAGGGACCCTAAATGGCCAAAAAATCATAGTAGAGGAGTTTTAAGATGCAACCCTGGGGAGATATTAAGAGGAAACCACTTTTCGCAATAATCTCATAAAAAAATTGTAGTAAATCAGGATTGCGCTTTAGAGCCAGAGATTTGTTAAACTCTTCTTCAGCAACTTCCGCAACTAATATTTGCGATTATGTATGTTGAAACAAAACAAAAAAAAAACGAAAATTGGCCATTTCAGCTCTTGAAAGGACTTTGACCGAGCTTCTTATGATCAATTGTGTTGTGTGTGTTATTAAATGTTTGCACACCATTAACCAAGAACTGGCGCTACATGTTTTATGCCGACTCCGAATGGCTGAAGTTCATGTTCTCAAGAAATTTTCCATGGCATTATTTACTCTCTGAGGTTTGCCATTGTCTGCAGAGAGGTGGTGACCGATCAGAAAAATTTTTTTATTGAAAAAACTTTTCGTCACGACTGGGGATCGAACCCGGGCATGTTGGAACGCCTCAACGAATTCCCGTGCACTTTTTACTATACAGTGACGAACTTGACTAACCTAGCTGTTTTTTATTTCTTTCCTCAGTGAATAATGCAAGCGCTTCCCTAATAGAAAGGGTCATGTGTCTAGTTGGAATCAACATTTTTTTCCCCTGTTTCAGCGCATTTATATTTCTTTACATGTTGAGCTATTGGCGAACCTTGGGAGATATTGTCGCGTTCGAAAAAATTTCCAATTTCCTTTTGAAGCTGACTGGTGACTGGTTGGTTGTTGGGCTTTGCTTTTGTTACAACACTGACTAAATTTTATTTTTAAACTTCGTCCAAATTCACAACAATGTGTGTCAATATAGCTGTTTTCTTGCGTGGTGAAGCCGGAAAAGCAGACGATACCTTTTTCACAGCTTTTCTTAATGTTTGTGAGCACCTGTAGCTTTTCTGAACGATTTTGCTAAGGCTGCAGCTTGAATTTGGGTGTCTCTATTTGGGTGTCTTTAGCTGATTGTTTTAACTTCTGTTGATATTTTTTGCTTCTTTCGCGGCCAGCAGCACGGCGCATAGAAATCGCCTTTCCCAATTCACAATTCGCATTAGTTTTTCTTCTTCTTTTCTGTTACACCTCAATTTTTTCATTACTTCGGCCTTTGGCTCATTCCATATAGATGGGTGTGACGTTTTGACTTCTTTATCATGCTGAAAATGGTATTAACCGGTTAAATTTTAAGCAATTTACTATAGGGTATATTAGAAGATGCCCCAAGGTTTCAAAAGGCTAAAACATAATGCAATTATTAATATTAGTTTAATAGTTAAATTCGCTTAAACACATGGGACGGGTGTGACGAGCAAAAGTTTAAAAATTAAAAATTCTGAGTTTAACATTGAAATTCAGTCCATCTGCCACAATGAGACCATTTTTTACTTGCATATATTCAAATTTAATATATTTTCTGTTGAATACCAGTGAAAAAAAATTTTGAAAAAAATGGCGATAACCATTCTTTTTAAACTTTTAAATGGGACGAATGATGTGGGAATTATATATAAGAACTAAAGGGTAAAATAACCATCACATATTTTTGACACTTAAATCAAAAAAATATGTTTTTAATTAATGTATTAATTTTAAAAAAAAATATATTTTTTATAAAAATTTTTTCGCATGAATTTATGATCAAATTAATACCTATACAAATAATTTTGAGTTTGTAATATATTTAAAAAAAAAAAAAATATTTTTTTGCAAACAATTTTTCGCATGAATTTTTGATCAAATTAATACCTATACAAATGATTTCGCTATACATGAATTTACAAAACTTGTTTTGTTCAAAGAATTTATTCATATACTTGCAAAAATTTCATTATTAGAAAAAAATTTTTAAAACCGTTCTGGGTGTGACCAACTTATTGTAACGGAAATGAAGAATAAAAATAATTTATTGAATGAAAAAAGTTAACAAATTTATGTAAAACATCAATATCCTTACTTTAGGAAAGTTTCATTCTTATCATCAGCCCATGTTACTTCTTAGGAAAACTATAGCATTTTTCTGGGACGGGTGTGACACTGAAAAAACACACAGTTTAAATATTTTTTCTTTGTTAACGCAGTAACCTTGTTATAAACTGTTCTTGGATAACATTGTTATCTTTTTTAACATTGCTAACCTAATTTTTTTTTGAATGTGCATCAAGAGATGGCTGTTTTCAAAGTTTAAAATCTTAACAAAATATTTTAAGTTTTTCTCAACTCGGAGTTTGTTTAGTTAAATTGTCAAAAAAAAACATAAAAAAGCATTAAAACTAAAAATAATTTTGCAACAAGAGTAACTTAAGACTCCATTTTAATGCGAGAACCAAAAATTATTTCAATTGATAGCATTTTTGGATTCATGTTTCCGTTCCTCATTAGCGCGGAATCAGCCATTTTTCTTTTTGTACTCGTCGTATTTTTTGCTTTCTTTTAACTTTTCAACATAACGCTTGTCTCTTTGTGCACCAGGAATCGGAGTCTAGCAATTAAATACCAAATTATTAAGCAAAAAAGTACAAATAAAAAAAAATTTTTTAAAAACCGTCAGTAACGTCACGCAATCTATTTTTTTTTGCAAAAATACCCTGCTTTATGCAAATAATGCTTCATTTAGGTATTGATTATGAAAGTACTTCAAAAATACTCAAAAAATATCTGATCTTCCAACCTCTTTTCTAATTAGTTAATGCATAAACCATTTATTTGCGGCTGATTACTTTAAGCACTATGGTCCAAAAGCCAAGCTTTGTACACAAATTTGCTTGCTAATCAATAGCTTGATTTTTATTCTATCCAAAAAAAGTAATCATCTGCCTAGAGTACAAAAAAATAACAACAAAATTTACCTTTTTCGCCGACATTGGTATAATTTCCAACTGCGCCTTGCACTACGCCGTCACTTATGAAAAGCATGTAAAATGTCAAAACAGACACAAATTTTGCACTGACATACAGTGCTGCATTATTCTATACATATTTGACATTTGAAATTTAAAAAAAGTTTGGGCTTTGTGACAGAAAAAAAAAATCTATGTGGTTTCATTTTTCGTGGCCTTGCCCAAAAGCGAATCGAAGAGCATGAGGTAAATTTTTTGAAAAAAAATTTGCATTAGTCTTGGAATAGCCGTTATTTACGTTTAAGTAGAACGAACCATATGTTAACAGATCCTTTTAACCTTTAATGAGTATCTTTTTTAACAACTGTAGAGTTTTTGATGTTAACTTGTTCAAAGGTCAACTCAAAAGTAGACTAAAAGCTATTCTGTAATTAGATCTATGTATGCATGGTTAGTAGTTATATCCTCTGTTGTCCCTGAGCGCAACCCAAACTTTGGCGGGTGAATTTTTCCCACATTAACTTGTTTTGAGCCACTTGTATCCAAATCTTTATAATGCTGAGAAAGTGTAAAAACGCTGTAGTAACTGAATTCTATTGTTAATGTATGTTACCGTTATGTCCCTTTAGTGCATGTGAAAGCATTTTTTTATACCCTAATCCTGAAAGGTCAGGGTATATTAACTTTGTGCAAACGTTTGTAACGCATAGAACGAATCGAGTCCGGTATAGAAAAGTATATATATTCTTGATTAGCGTCACCACGTGAGTCGAGCTATCCATGTCCGTCCGTCCGTCCGTCCGTCTGTGTGTTGTCCGTATACACAGGATGAGAAGAAGGAGTTGAGATAATTGCATGAAACTTGATACACATAGTCACATGGACCCAAGGATCTGCACTATTGAATATTTTTGTAATCCACTCACTATTGCGTCTGAAAACGCAATAAATAAGCCTGTGTTTAATCTAAAGAGCTTAAATTTGGCACCTATGTTTCTTATAACAAAACAAAGATGGTTTTGAAAAATGGACACGCCTACCTCCTATACAACCCAAAAAGTTTAAAACTCAATAAATAAGGTTATGTTTGTCATAGAGAAATTAAATTTGGTATGTATGTATTTTATACCAAAACTAAGGTGTGTTCAAAAATTGGGAGTAATCCGTCCATGAACACGCCCACCTCCCATAGCGAAAGCACAATAAAGGCATTAACTGTGAGCTACAGGAATAAAACTTGGTATGTGTAAATTTTTCATCAACATTTAAATGCATATAAAATATAGGCTTCATCCGCCCTTGGAGACGCCCATTTACAATAAAAATTTTTTATTTTTGAAAAGTGGGTTTAGGGTATTTCATAGTCGGCCTAGACCGACTTTAGACTTTCTTTACTTGTTTTTCTAATGAGATTTAAGTTGAAGACATAATTGAATTATTGAAAACGTAAAAGAATTATCAAATAATTGCTTTATGGCATTATTTTAAACTGAAATGAACTGAAATAAAAATTGCCATAAAAATTAGGCACATTTTTATTCTGCTTTCTTTAGCTTAATAACATTAGCATTTAACGTAATTTTTTGTACTTTCTACTAGAATGTCGAACAATAACAGCATTGGCAAAAATAACAAAATATGTCACACTTAACACCTAAGAAAAGAAGCAAACTCACACAAACACAACCACAAGCACACAAACACATATTAATACAGTGCTAGTAAAATATAACGGTGACTGTAGAAGAAGAATTAAGCCTCTACTACAGAGCTTCTCGACAGCATAGGCTGTATTTTATAGTGTTGGCATCTTTGATGGTTGCTTTAATATAACACAAACACAATCACACACACACATATACACACACACACACATACACAAACACTCAAACAATAACATGTATGCAAAAAAAAAACCACACAAACAAACATATTTATATGCCAACAAGCTGAGTGCTTGACTTGAACTGTATGAGTGCGTGTATGTGTGTGTGTGTGTGTCTATTTTTATTCCGTTATACGCTATCAGCAAAAAGTAATTAAGCAAAGTAGGATTCCGTTCCATTAAGTAATTTTGTTGTTGTTGTTATGATCGTTGTTGTTGCTGCAGCTGTTAATTTATCGTTTACTAAATGGACTTTGTGTTGTCCGCATACAAAAACAAACACACACATCTTCATACACACATATATCCATAATAACAGCGCAATGAATTAAACGTTGTTAAAGCCAAAGGACATTGTCGCTAAGCGCCACAGGAGTCACTTGATAAAGAGACATAGGATGAGGGAATGAAGGCAAAAGAAAATTAATAGCAAACAAAAGTTATTGCTATCCACACGATCTACCTAGTCAGCATGTAATACGCTTGTTGTTGTTGTTGTTGTTGTTGTTGTTATTATTATTGTTGTCACCACTACTGCTGACATTTTACTTATACAATACAATCAAAATTACTGTTTTTCTTTTATCTATTCTATGTCAGGACTTTTTCTTATGTTTACCTGTTTTTATTCCCACTTTTATGCAAACCTATCATTATAGGTAGCTATTTAAGCAACGCCCTTAACTCCTTATGGCACCACAAATGTCCTGTGTGGTTTTGCTGGCATCTCAACTAATTCTGATTGTTTTTCCATATTAGAGTAAGTGTGTAACTGTAATGCGATTTGGTTAGTTTATTCGCACCTCATTAAAAGCAAAGCCTTGTTTTACTCTACGGTGTTTTTTGTGGTTGTTGCTGTCGATTTCTTAGTCAGCGTTTGAATACTGCAGTCAATATTCTAAATGAGACAGCCACAGAGCTATGTAATGGTTAGCCAATTATTATGGCTAGTGTGTTTATAAACGGCTAATTTCATTCCATAGAAAACAATAACAAAAATATATGTTAATTCTCACTTCTAAGGTGTCGCTGGAAGCACTTGGAGGTCTATCAAAAAAACATGTCTTAAGAGCTTACAATTTCTTTTATAGCTTCGTTTGTGAGATAGATGAGAGTAAAAACACATTAATTTTTGACTCTTGGTATGTGAGGTAGGGAAAGGTTTTACACGTTTATATTACAAACTGAAGCTTATGTTATATAGCCGACGATATGACATTTTTCATTCACCTCAAATGTTGTTTTGTTCCAATCGTCACCTCCCCTAGGAACGCCTCTGTGTACATATACATACAATCTATGCTATGTTAATAAAACATTATTTTTAAGTTTATTCTACAGATGCAAGAAATAGCTTCAAAAAACTACTAAGGATAGCAAGCTTTCATATGCATGTGTTGATAAAATAGTATATTTTAAGCTTATTTTACAGTTGCGAGAACAAGCTTATTAATTTATTGAGGAAATTACGCTTTTCTACACATTTATTGATATAATATTTTTTATAAGCTTATTCTACAATTGCAAGAACAAGCTTATAACAATCTTGCCTGAGTTATATTATCAAAAGGGTTCAGTTTTGATTTTTCTACAATTACTGTAATAATTTCAATAGATTCTCAAGCTTTTTTCAATCTTAAGGCTTATGTTGCTAAGCTTGTTATAATATTATTCTCAAGCATTTTGGTCGGTTGGGGTATATCAATGATATGAACATGAGTCTCATGCATTTCTGTCACTAATTTCATGAACTGTTCTTGTTCTGTTCGTATTTGTACATGAATGATATGAACATGAGTTTAATGTATTTTTGTCACTAACTTCATGAACTGTTTTTGTTCTGTTCGTATTTGTACATGCATTTTATCAATTATGTTTACAAAAATTATGAATGATTCATGTTCCCCTTGTCTTTTTTCATGGCGTTCACGAAATTTTTAACACTTTAAATTCAAGTTCTCATTTTTTTCTTCTTTTTTTATACCCTAAACCTGAAAGGTCAGGGTATATTAACTTTGTGCAAACGTTTGTAACGCATAGAACGAAGCGAGTCCGGTATAGAAAAGTATATATATTCTTGATCAGCGTCACCACATGAGTCGAGCTATCCATATCCGTCCGTCCGTCCGTCCGTCTGTGTGTTGTCCGTATACACAGGATAAGAAGAAGGAGTTGGGATAATTGAACGAAACTTGGTACACATGGTCACATGAACCCAAGGATCTGCACTATTGAATATTTTTGGAATCCGCCCACGGACACGCCTACCTCCCATACAACGCAAAAATGTAAAACTGCATAACTCAGCTCATAAAAAGCCTACAACAATAAAATTTTAAATGTATGTGTTTTATATCAACACAAAGATGTCTTTGAAAAATGGACGTCATCCGCTTACAGACACGCCCACCTCCCATACAACCCAAAAATTGAAAACGCAATAAATAAGCTTGTGTTTAACCTAAAGCGCTAAAATTTGCCACATATGTTTTGTGTAACAAAACAAAGATGGTTTTGAGAAGTGGACATCATCCGCACACGGACACGCCTACCTCCCATACAACGCGAAAATTGAAAACTGCATAACTCAGCTCATAATTAGCCTACAACAACAAAATTTGACATGTATGTGTTTTATACAAACACAAAGATGTCTTCGAAAAATGGACGTCATCCGCTTACGGACACGCCCACCTCCCATACAACCCAAAAATTGAAAACGCAATAAATAAGCCTCTGTTTAACCTACAGAGCTAAAATTTGGAACGTATGTTTTTTATGACAAGACAAAGATGGTTTTGAAAAATAGACGTCATCCGCCTACGGACACGCCTATTTCCCATACAGCCCAAAAAGTTTTAAACTCAATAAATAAGGTTATGTTTGTCATAGAGAAATTAAATTTGGTATGCATGTATTTTATACCAAAACTAAGGTGTGTTCAAAAATTGGAAGTAATCCGTCCATGGACACGCCCACCTCCAATAGGGAAAGCACAATAAAGGCATTAACTGTGAGCTACAGGAATAAAACATGGTATGAGTAAAATTTTCATCAACATTTAAATGCATATAAAATATAGGCTTCATCCGCCCTTGGAGACGCCCATTTACAATAAAAAATTTTTTTTTTGAAAAGTGGGTTTAGGGTATTTCATAGTCGGCCTGGACCGACTTTAGACTTTCTTTACTTGTTTTATATTCATTTCATGAATGGCTTTTGTGACTCATGTAATTGGCAATTCATGGAGATCATGTTAAATTCATAATTATTGTGTGCCATATACCATACCATATACCATAATTAAGTATGGTATTATAAAATGGAAATTTTTTAACAAAATAATATGAACAAATATTTTTTTTTTTAAAATTGTTTAGCCTTTATTTTTTGCATGCCTTACACTTGAAACATTTTTTCATTTCTGTCAAAAGGTTTTATTGTGTTTTGAAAATAGTTCTTATATTTAACATAGCTGTCGTTTTTTAAATTTATTATTAATTAATAAAGTTGCGTGAAAACTGATATAACACTATAAAATACGACTTATTTACATATTTTGCCATCTAACAGGAAGAGAGGGGGACAGAATAGAACCCTCTCCCAAAATAATTTTTTTTAATTGAAACAAAGAACCACCAGAATCTATATTGACCTACCTTTACGACTCACCAAGTCAATCTATACGACTATTTAGTTTAGATTTATAAAACTTTAAAAGCTGCCATCTCTTGAAGCACCTAAAACAGAAAACAATGTTGACCAAGGCAGTTTATATTAGAGATAACTCCGTTAAAAAGTACAAATATTAAAACTGTATTTTTTTTTCTTTGTTGCACCCGTCCCAAAACTCTCTGTTAGGTCTGCAAGTTTTATATAATTCCTACCAAATTCTTACTCGTTGCACCTGGCAAAGCCTTAAGTTGGACCACCCCATTTTAAAATTTAAGAAATAATGGTAATTGACATTTAAATATTTTTCACTAGCATCCAACAAAAAGTACATTAGGTTTGATAATATTCATCAAAAAAGTTCTTAGCTGTTGCAGATGTATTGAATTTCAGTGATAAAGTCAGAAGTTTTGGTGTTTAAGTAAATGTAAAAACTTAATGTTTTGTTTAAATAATTCGATTGCGTTTGAAGATTTTGAAATCTTGGAATACCTACTATAGAACCTTTTAGCAAATTGCTTAAATTCTTGCCAGTAAATATTATTTTCAACCGGATAAAGAAATCAAAATGCCACATACATAATTCTATATGGCATGAGCCAAAGGAGAATGTCGATAAGGAGAACTTAGTAAAAGTAAATTTCGACCTACTTTCGTTATTGCTTTTAACAAAAACTCAACTTTTTACAAAATAAAATATCTAGAGAGTTGATGAACATTCAAATAAACATTTTATACTCACTTCATTTTATTAAGTTATCATGTCATCACATCATATTAACACCTTATGACTATATCATATCATAATTTCATAACTTCAATTCGTCTGCCAAAGCGTGGCCTATTTCGCCAGTATAATGCTCTCATATATTCTACCTATTCTAATGGAATATAAAAATTAACTAAAAACCATAAATTTGCTGAAAAATCTAAAAAAAGCCAAAAATAGGTCTCGCCCACAACAGTGAAGCAATTTTTACTTAAAATGTTAAGCTCTATTTGAGCAAAATTAGGCAGATTTGCAATAAGCAGCCAAGTCTATTTATCAGTTCTTTTTTTATTTTTTATTTTGGTTTTTAAAGTACAATACACGACTACATCGCAAGTTCACCACTTAATCCAATCTAATTAGTTTTAAAGCTACTTCAAACAAAATATTAAATTCCAACACGCTGAGGCAAAAAATAGATGGTACGCCTTTAAACCGCAAAACAAGCAAAGTGTTCAACTATTTGCTTTTAAAATTCCAACGAATGTCAACGTTTTTGGTTTCTTGCTGCTGAAATATTATTATTATTATTATTACTATTATTATTATTATTATTATTTTGCGAACAAAGAATCCTTTTGAACCCCATGTGTAGCAGTGAGCTTTAAGGATTTCTCGTAGCAGGATTATGTTTCAAAGTTTTCTGACCCAAAAGGATTTTGAAGTGTACGGTTTATGCTAGTGGTTTGGTCGTGTGCGGCGGCGACACACTTGTTGGGCGCAGCTTGACTGCTTGACTGGCTGGCTTCTTGTTGTTCGGCCTCTTCTGAGTCAGGTTTGTGCGCAAATATTTGGACACATCAAGTAATCTTATATGTTGCAAAAAGCCGTTTCTGATGGCTTTGAAAATGTTTGTTTAGGTTATTTTTTTTTCTTTCTTTGTGTGGCCGGATATTTATTTTTGCTACTTTTAACTTTGTAATAACTTAAGTCTGACAATATTTGCGGGTATTTTGGGGGTCACTGAAAGCATCAAATAATTTGTTTGATTTCGAAAATGATTGAAGCTTAGACAGTTGCTTCGACTGACACGCAACTTAATAGGCGAATGTCTTTGCCAAGTGATGTCAATTGTTTTTATCGCCAGCACATGCGGTCCATGATTACAATGAGGCGAAAATGTATACGAATTGTTTGCCAAAATTGTTCGTTTTTAGCTACAACAGCCAAAAAGTGGCTCAACTGTCATTTAATGGCCGTTGGGCGGGCACTTAATTCAACACAATCAGTTCTATTTTCATTGTTCAATTTGCTGAATGTGAGTAGTAGAAAGATAGCTAGATTGGAGGGGGGGGAGGAGGAAGTTGAAGGCCAATATATATGGACTAAGCAATTGATAAATTTTTCCTTTGGACAAACTGTCTGTTAAGTCTGTCACGCAATGCCTTTATTTATGTCCTTGGAGAATGAAATTGTTTTTTTTTTTTTTTTGCTGTTGTTGTTTTCTTCTTAAATTTGTTTTGCTAATCTTCTGCTTGGTTTATCGTTAAAGCATTAGGTATAAATTTTGGCTCAGCACGAACCTACAGCCAGCTCTACTACAGTGGTCAGTCTTGTGCCACAATTGGGAACAACCTTCACGCTGCATTCGAAGTGTTAAACTTTATTCGAGGTCAAGCTGTCAAGAATTGTTGTTGCTTGCAGCTTGTTGTGCCAAATTGAGTCGCCATTTTGATTTCCGCCCACCATTCGAATTCGAGGCTCTTCATTATGTGCTCGTGACCGTGTGGTGTATATGGCGTGTGTGTGTGTATGTGTCTGTATACGTGTGTATTTGGATGTATGCTACTGTGAAATAAATCATTTACAACTTTTACCACTGTTTCACAATTCTTGATTTATTTGATTGTTGACGTGATGTGGTTATTGATTTTTCTGAGTTTTTGGTTTGACTATTTATTGCTTTTTGCTATTTTTGTTATTATTTCTGTTTTGTGTTGCTCTTTTGTTGCTGCATCGTTTATGAGTTCATTTTAGTTTTCGAACTTGATAAGAATAATAAAAGCGAAAAATAAAAGAAAAACATTTTAGTTAAGAATCGCAACTATGTGACTACAACCAATTCATTGAAAGTGAACTAAATTGTTAACTTGGGCGTCAGTTAATTTTCTTCGAATATTTAAATAAAATTGGCCAAAGTTGAAGGTTTATAGAAATTCACAACATTTTTTTTTTTTTTTCAAATAATTATTATTTGCTTATTTTGCTTGCTACAATTTTAATATTTTTTTACAAATTTTAATTTTTTTAGTTTACTTAATTGCTTATATAATTTTTTTGACGTAATATAACGTCGTTTTAACAGATTTTTTCAAGACCATGAAACTTTTTTGACGAATACTTTAGGATATACCTACAGCTTTTAATACTCATCGTTCAAAGATAATATTTATACTAAAATATCAGATATATCTTGCGCTGAATGAATATCGAATTTTCGAATTTAAGGTTTTGTCACTATTATATAAAAGTTACAAAATAGTTAAATATTAGAAGAAAAATGCATGTGTTTATATAAGAAAATCAATCATCAGCTGCTGATGCTGTGCCTGCTGCTTTCTTTGTTTTTGTTTCGTTGTTTTTGCCTGTGTTGTTTTTGTTTTGTACGAACTGATTAGCAGCATTGCTTGTCTACTTCACGTTTAGAGATTGATCTGATTAGATTTGACTTTTATGCAAAAAACGACTTGCATCATATTTCATTTTATGCTTTTACCCAATAGATGGCGCTATCTATTCGGCAGACATGATGTACGCATCTAATAGAGAAAGCGTTGATTATTGCGTCTAGTAGAAAGTAGTAGAACTAAATATGCGCAATGAAGAAGTTATATTTTATTTAAGAAATGAGTTTTCGTTATGGAAAATATTCTCAACCATATTCTTCCCACCACTCATTTTAATGCTGCTCGTAAACTATACATCGAACAGAGACGAAAGTGGCACCCTTGTAAAGGTCATTTGCTCGGCTTGAGATATAGCCACCAGCCGATTTCTTGAAAAATCAGGGCATTCACTTTATTTTCAAATGCGAAGTAAAATTAAGTGTAGCTTGCAAACTATACATCAGGCAGGGACAAAATGACACCAATGAAAAGGACATTTGCTTAGCCTTCTTTTTAAATAAGTCAATGAACTGAACATTTCAAACTTAAAAAAATGTTCGAAAGAATTTGACATTTTGCTTGTTTCTTTTTGCTTGCTCTATTTATCAAGCTTACTTTGAACTTTTTCTGTGTTCTGGTCTCGATAAGTAGTCCATAACTAGAGTGTTATTAATTTATGTAAACAGTTTTTCTATTCCTGTATCAGTTTTTAATTTTCAATTATACTTTTCAGTCTTTACTCGTTACTAATTACTTGTTACGATTTAGTCATTACTTTTACTCGATAGTCGTCGATTTTCAACATTTTATTTTTTCTCTTTACTTTTTTCCCTTTACTCTTTACTCTTTACTCTTTACTCTTTGCTCTTTACTCTTTACATTTTACTCTTTATTCTTTATTCTTTATTCTTTATTTTTTACTCTTTACTCTTTACTCTTTACTCTTTACTCTTTACTCTTTACTCTTTACTCTTTACTCTTTACTCTTTACTCTTTACTCTTTACTCTTTACTCTTTACTCTTTACTCTTTACTCTTTACTCTTTACTCTTTACTCTTTACTCTTTACTCTTTACTCTTTACTCTTTACTCTTTACTCTTTACTCTTTACTCTTTACTCTTTACTCTTTACTCTTTACTCTTTACTCTTTACTCTTTACTCTTTACTCTTTACTCTTTACTCTTTACTCTTTACTCTTTACTCTTTACTCTTTACTCTTTACTCTTTACTCTTTACTCTTTACTCTTTACTCTTTACTCTTTACTCTTTACTCTTTACTCTTTACTCTTTACTCTTTACTCTTTACTCTTTACTCTTTACTCTTTACTCTTTACTCTTTACTCTTTACTCTTTACTCTTTACTCTTTACTCTTTACTCTTTACTCTTTACTCTTTTACTTGTCATTACCTACCTTTAACTTTCCATTTCCTTTTTTCCTTTGTTTACATTTTATTTGAACATTTTTTTATATCTAAATAGTTTGAAGCTTTTGCTAATGGACGTTGTACTTAAGCCTGCAGACGTCAAGGACTTTCGTTTGAAGTTGTATTAATTCCAATTTAACTTTAATTTAAAAGTTTTGGAAACAGACAAATTCGCACACATTCTCCTACTGACATATTCTTGCACTCTTTGTTGAGTGGATTAGACTGTTAGAACTTTTTTAAATTTTAGTTAAAATATTTACAAAAGCAGAAAGAGCATAAAATATGAAAAATATTATTAGAACAAGTTAAAAGGCGAATATCATGCATTATGAAACAAACGCACATTCAAAATTTATATTCCGACTTGTATGTGAGTGAGTTCACATTTGCACAGAAGCTTAAGCATAACCCAGCAAACAAGTGATCTAAGATTGACTCAGAAAACTTTGGGCTTTTATTTTGAAAAAACTTTTAGCATGATAATGCTTTTAGGAAAACGTAAAATAATGTTAGACTTCATGATTCTAGTTCATGATTTTTGTCATGAACTAGAGCCTTATAAAAGAGAGTAAGTCAAGAGTTTATGTTATTTTCACAACTTGTTTGCTGGGCAAAATAAAACAAAAGCTTTGTTATGGCTCGCTTGTTAAATATTTAATCGAAAACTTTTGAATGCTGATGAAAGTGTTTTAAACACAAACCCATACACAAACGAGCATCAGTTAGTCAGCCAGCAAGGATACACAGAAAGCAAACACATCGACAGGCAGTCAGTAAGTCAGTCAGTCAACCAGTCAGTGACGTGAGCAGCATTCAAAACACACAATCGACCTTCATTACAAAGCATTGTTCGATGCAGCATCAAAAGTTGTCTGCATCGGCCACAACACCAACAACATTGTCTATACTAACAGCGTTGCCAGATCTACGCATTATATGCAATGTATGTGCTCTCCAAAGTGATTGCCAGCACTTAAGATGCGTTTATGCACTGAAATACAGTAAAAGAGTGGCCACTTGTGGTTGTCCTTTGACAGAAATTTTCTTTTCTATTTCTCTATGTGTGCAGTAGTGTATTTGTTGTTGTATGCCGTTTTAGCAACCTAAAATTTTGTTGTAGTGTCGAAAATGTGCAGCATCTTTTTGACTTCCGCATGATATTGCATACAAGCAAAAATACACATGCACATAAATATTTATACTTGTGGGAGTTGCCATTTGCTAAAAAGTAGCAGCTTAGTTTATGCCAAAAAAACAAAAAAAACAGCATTAAACCTAAGAACAACCAAACGAAGTCGCTACCTTATTTTGAATTATGAGCCCATTATTCGCATAATTCAGGTACTTTACTTAATTCCGGATTCTTGGCTTAATTTATATTTTTTATCAACAATATTTAAACAATTTTCTAAAAACATTATATAATTACTAGCTGGTACCCGGCGCGTTGCTGCCGTCTTTCTGCAATGTCTGCCTAGTTTTCCAGTAGAAGGCCATCAACAAATAAAAACTTTACTCTGAGTTTCAATATACTGTGACCATTATTTTCAAAGCTATTAAATATAAAAAACGTCTTTTATGGGCAGAGTTACACCTCTTGTTCAACACCCGTTTTAATTTGCGAGTACTTGCGAGCACCAAATAATTACTCCAAACCGAGTTTCTTTAATTTATGACTAATCTTTCCAAAGTGATTCAATTTAAAAAGTTGTATCTTATAAAGGCGGATCCACATTCATTGCACAATGCCCGTTCCAGTAGCAGGACACCACCATATGTTCTGCGACTTTTTCTTCTATAGCTTTCCTAAATAAATCCTTAATAAATCGTAAATTTTAATTGTATGCGTGGGCCTTGCCCCGTTCTACAATGGCCGTGTCTTCATTATAATTGAAAGTCTTGGCCAATCAGTTACTTCATACTGAGCTGCATTGTTATACAATATTTAGTTCCAAATCTATGCGATATCAAAAAATTTAATTTTATGGGCGGCACTTTTCTAAAGATCGCTTAAATTTGACAGTCGCAGGCCAAGACTCAATAGTCAGTTCGTACGAGTTTTATTGATATGTGATTTATAGATGAAAGTTAAAGCGAAAATTTGTGTTCTTGAAAAAGTGTTACGCCCCTCGTTTGTAGCAGCCAGGTCCGGCCAGAGAATTTGTGGCACCCTAGGCCAAGGGTTTAAATTGCGCCCCATATTTTTTTAACGCGCTCTGGGCATGCAATCCACTCACTTAACACGCATGCCGTGGTCGCCACATAAACGGTTCTAAATTAAGGTTCACTTTTTCAAATTTATACATTATAATGAGCATTCTTTCCAAAAAAGGTGAAATTTTCAACTTTATTTAGAGAAAAAAAGCAAGTATATAAAGAATGATCAACTATTTGTAATGCAAATTTCATCAAAATAAGTTTAATTAACTGAATGTAGAAAATTTAGACCTAAAAGTAAAAAATAAAGAAAAAAAAAAATATGAAATTCTCAACTCTTTAAGTAGAATGAATTAAATTTTTGGTCAAATAATTCAACGAAAACGTTGAAAATTTCAACTGCAAAGTTCAAAAATGAAAATTTTAACCAAAAAAATTGAAAAATTCAATAAAAAGCTTGACTTTCTTAACCCAAGTACTAAGCAATTGCAATTAAAAGACCGACTTTTCAACCGAAAAAGTTGAAAAATTAAACTAAAAGTAGACTTATTCAACTCAAAAAGTTGAAAAATATAACAAAAAGGCTTTCTCAATGCTAGTAGTTAAACAATTCAACTTGAGGTCCAATTTATCAACCGAAAAAGTTAAAAATTAAAATAACAGTTGACTTTTTGAACCCTAAAAGTTGAGAAATTCAGCAGAAAGGTTGTTTCTTTTATTCCTATAAGTTGAAAAATTCAAATAAAAGTTGGTCCCGAATAGTTCTTAGGACTTAATCCTTAATAAACAAAAATACGAAGAATTGATAATTTCTAATATATTCTTTGTATTGATAAGTACATTATTATATTTACAAACTTATAATTGATAATTTTTTGAAATTGTAGGTACTCAAATAATTCGAATTCACTGCAGTAGGCTGCACAAATTGAAAAAAATTTAAGTGTAAAAAGTTACATCATTCATGGCAAAACATATCGCACACTAAATACAAAAGAATCACAACTCAAAAATTTTTTATATCTCACTATCTTTTTCAATTTTTTCTTCATTGACTGGAAGAATGAAGTTTGTGTGTTTAAATAAAGAAAGCTTTCCTTCTGCAGTTACAACCAAAGAGTTTCATTTTTCGCTTCTTCTAAAAATTCATGTTTTTTGAGTTGTAACTGTTTTGTATTTAGTGTGCGATATGTTATAAATATTTTCAATAAATTTTTCAATCTACTTATTTAAGTTGAAAATTTGGCATAAATAGTTGAAAAATTAAGAATATAAAATTAGTCCTTTTCGTTGAAATAATTTTAAAACTAAAAAAAAAAATTGAAAAACTTTACTTTAAAAAAAATCGTCGTTTAGGTTTAAATTTTAAATATATATTTATTTTAACCAATGAGAGGTAAAAAATTACAACTTTAAAGTAGAAAATATAATTTTATATAAAAAAAATTTTTGTTTCAACCAAAAAAAATTTCACTGAGGTTGAAAATTTAGACTTGAATTGTTAACCGTATATAATATAACGTATCATACTTTTAATTTATTTTGAAATAGATGTTAGTCTCATAGGTCCTTATCACTTGTTATAGATTGATATATATTTTTTTATTTATGTATGGCGCCCCTATCTACTTGCGCCCCGATCCCGAGCCTTTCTGGCTTGGTTCTAGGGCCGGCCCTGGTAGCAGCGTGAAATATATTTTACGACCTTTTTTCATACCTACCAAACATACAAAAGAAATTTCATTAAAATCGGCGCAGCCATTTCGGAGAAGTTCAAACACTAACACCATGACACAAGATTTTTATATATTAGAATAAAGCAAACACAAAAATTATCTAAAATAATTTTTTTTTTTCGTTAAACAAATTTATTGGGCACTTATATTATAAGGTATGGCTAAAGTAGAATTGCCAAAAGTAAGAAATTACCTTTTTCTGAATACTGTCATATTATTTGATATTCAGGTCATGAAATATTTACATCATTTCATTTATTAGATTGTCATCTGTTCAGTGATGGATAGGATAAGATAAAAACTGTTACTAAATTACAAAGAAAAAACTTTGTGGGCAAATTTGATGGCAATATCTCACAAATATTGTGCACTATAACAAAAATCTGAAAAAAAGAGTAACTTCAATTGTGTTTTTTTAAGTAAGAGCTTTATTAAAACATGATGTCGAGGCTAGGCATCAACAAGCTGCAATAAAAATAGATGGACGAAATCTTCGGATACTCCACTCTCACTCTTACTTCAAGAAAACACTCCTCCTTTTAACGATATATACGTGCAGTGGACGCACATATCCCACTCTTTTCGTGTGGCTGTCGAAGAGGTGAAAGGCTAAAACTGCATTCGCCGAAAGCAGTGCCATGACCAGGACTGTCGCGCAGCGACTGCAGAGAAAGAAGCCGCTAACAAAACCACCGTGCAGTCGGTTGTAACTGAGTTGCTATACCGATACCGTAAGAAGAAGAGGGTTGAGAGACGAATTATTAAGCAATTTCATTCCACAAACATATCTACCACCAACTACAACTTCCAAAGTAGTGATGAATTTCTAATTTGAGTTCATTAGAAATGAGGAAAGAATTAAAGAAAGGTAAAAGCGTAGGACCTTGGCTAGACCGGAATTCGAACCCGGAACCTCTGGGTTGGCAGTTAAGCACGCTAACCACTCGACTACCGAGGCCCCCCCAGTGTGGCTTCAGACCTGAAAAATTTACCATCGCCCAGATACTTACGCTACGACAAATGTTGGCATTCGTACATAGCTAATACGTCTTTGCAGGATAACACCACTGAGCATATAATAGATAGAGGACTCAAATCGCATAAAAATATGCTACTATCGAAATTGTATGCAATGGCTCCCACACTCTCATTTACGCTCCCATCGTGCATGCGTTCAAACGAACGTAACTTCGTGTTTCCATTGCCGCAGCTACCACATTGTCGTGAACTTTCAAATGATCGTCAGTTTATGTGTTGTTGTGGCTACCAGTGCTACGACGCATGCGCTTAGTTGTTGCTAGCATCGTCTATTTTTGTTTTGCCTGTCCCTTTCCCTTGCTACAGCTACCACGATGGCTACAATATATTTTTTTATTGTAGAGTTGTTGTACATGAAACCGGTTATTGTTGTTGCTGTTAAACGAAAATCAATGGATAATGAATGAAGCTCAAGTTTCTGAATTTTGCGATTTCAGCATTTTTTCGTTTTTGTGAAAATGATCATTTTAATTGTAATTTTAAAATATATATTTAAATTAAATTGAATTAAATTAAATTAATTAAATTAATTAAATTAATTAAATTAATTAAATTAATTAAATTAATTAAATTAATTAAATTAATTAAATTAATTAAATTAATTAAATTAATTAAATTAATTAAATTAATTAAATTAATTAAATTAATTAAATTAATTAAATTAATTAAATTAATTAAATTAATTAAATTAATTAAATTAATTAAATTAAATTAAATTCAATGAAATTAAATTAAATTGAATAAAATTTAATGAAATGAAATTAAATCAAATTCAATTAAATTCAAGTAAATTCAATTAAATTAAATTAAATTAAATTAAATTCAAATAAATTCAATTAAATTCAATTAAATTCCATTAAATTCAATTTAATTCCATAAAATTCAATTAAATTCAATTGAATTAAATTAAATTAAATTATATTAAATTAAATTAAATTAATTTGAATTAAATTATATTCATATAAATTAAATTATATTAAATTAAATTCAATTACATTAAATCAAATTAAATAAATTAAATTAAATTAAATTCAATTACATTAAATCAAATTAAATTAAAATAAATTAAATTAAATTAAATTAACTTAAATTATTATTTATTTATTTTATTTATTTAATTTATTTAATTTATTTAATTTATTTAATTTATTTAATTTATTTAATTTATTTAATTTATTTAATTTATTTAATTTTATTTAATTTTATTTAATTTTATTTAATTTTATTTAATTTTATTTCATTTTATTTAATTTTATTTGATTTATTGTAATTGAATTTAATTTAATATAATTATATAATTTAATATAATTTAATTTATTTTAATTTAATTTGATTTAATGTAATTTAATTTAATTTAATTTAATTTAATTTAATTTAATTTAATTTGATTTATTGTAATTGAATTTATTTTAATATAATTTAATTTATATGAATTTTATTTAATTCAAATTAATTTTATTAAATTTAATATTATTCAATTGAATTTAATTGAATTTTATGGAATTTAATTGAATTTAATGGAATTTAATTGAATTTAATTGAATTTAATTGAATGTAATTTAATTTTATTTAATTTAATTTCATTTAATTTAATTTTATATAATATAATTAAATTTAATTAAATTAAATTTAAGTTAATTTAATTTAACTTAATTTCATTTATTTAATTTGATTTAATGTAATTGAATTTATTATAATATAATTTCATTTATTTAATTTGATTTAATGTAATTGAATTTAATATAATATAATTTAATTTATATGAATTTAATTTAATTCAAATTAATTTAATATTATTAAATTTAATTTAATTTAATTCAATTCAATTGAATTTAATTGAATTTTATGGAATTTAATTGAATTTAATGGAATTTAATTGAATTTAATTAAATTGAATTGAATTGAATTGAATTGAATTTAATTGAATTTATTTGAATTTAATTGAATTTAATTGAATTTACTTGAATTTAATTGAATTTAATTGAATTTAATTTAATTTAAATTTTAATTTTTAATGAAATTTATTTTATTTATTAAATTTAATTTAATTTAATAAAATTTAATTTTATTTAATTTAAATTTTAATTTTAAATTAAATTTATTTAATGAATTTAATAAATTTAATTTAATTTAATTGAATTTAATTTAATAAAATTTAATTTAATTTAATTTTTAATTTTAATTAAATTTATTTCATTTTATTTAATTTTATTTAATTCCATTTAATTTTATTTAAACTTATTTTATTTTATTTTATTTGATTTAATTTATTTTAATTTGATTTAAGTTAATTTAATTTAATTTAATTTATTTAATTAAATGCATTTTAATATAATTTTAATTAATGCAATTTAATTTAATTAAATGAAAATAAAGAAAAGATAATGTCATTTAATGTAATTAAATGTTATTAAATGTTTTTAATCTAATTTTATTTATTTTTAATAAATGCAATTTTATTCATTTAATTTTATTAAATTTAATTTAATTTCATTTCATGAAATTTTATTCAATTTAATTTAATTTCATTGAATTTAATTTAATTTAATTAATTCAATTAATTTAATTTAATTCAATTTAATTTAAATATATATTTTAAAATTACAATTAAAATGATCATAATCACAAAAACGAAAAAATGCTGAAATCGCAAAATTCAGAAACTTGAGCTTCATTCATTATCCATTGATTTTCGTTTAACAGCAACAACAATAACCGGTTTCATGTACAACAACTCTACAATAAAAAAATATATGGTAGCCGTCGTGGTAGCTGCAGCAAGGGAAAGGGACAGGCAAAACAAAAATAAACGATGCTAGCAACAACTAAGCGCATGCGTCGTAGCACTGGTAGCCACAACAACACATAAACTGACGATCATTTGAAAGTTCACGACAATGTGGTAGCTGCGGCAATGGAAACACGAAGTTACGTTCGTTTGAACGCATGCACGATGGGAGCGTAAATGAAAGTGTGGGAGCCATTGCATATAGTTATTTTTGGGTTGAAATTTTTATATGGTTTGAGTTCTCTATCTATTGTATGCTCAGTGATAACACTGAGCGAAACCAGCAGCGCAATGCAATTCCTGAAGGACCTCTCCGCATGATTCGATACCAACCTAGGTTGATATTCGATATCAGACAAGGTAGTTCATTATCATGTGATTCTTTTAATTAAACGATGGAGAAGAACATTCAAGCTACAGATCTGAGAAGTAGCGGAAAGAGAAGGAGTCTAGTCGAATGGGTCTTGAAGTGAACGCAAAGAAGCCGAAATGTTACTTGTTACTTGTTACTTGTTACTTGTTACTTGTTACTTGTTACTTGTTACTTGTTACTTGTTACTTGTTACTTGTTACTTGTTACTTGTTACTTGTTACTTGTTACTTGTTACTTGTTACTTGTTACTTGTTACTTGTTACTTGTTACTTGTTACTTGTTACTTGTTACTTGTTACTTGTTACTTGTTACTTTTTACTTTTTACTTGTTACTTGTTACTTGTTACTTGTTACTTGTTACTTGTTACTTGTTACTTGTTACTTGTTACTTGTTACTTGTTACTTGTTACTTGTTACTTGTTACTTGTTACTTGTTACTTGTTACTTGTTACTTGTTACTTGTTACTTGTTACTTGTTACTTGTTACTTTTTACTTGTTACTTGTTACTTGTTACTTGTTACTTGTTACTTGTTACTTGTTACTTGTTACTTGTTACTTGTTACTTGTTACTTGTTACTTGTTACTTGTTACTTGTTACTTGTTACTTGTTACTTGTTATTTGTTATTTGTTACTTGTTACTTGTTACTTGTTACTTGTTACTTGTTACTTGTTACTTGTTACTTGTTACTTGTTACTTGTTACTTGTTACTTGTTACTTGTTACTTGTTACTTGTTACTTGTTACTTGTTACTTGTTACTTGTTACTTGTTACTTGTTACTTGTTACTTGTTACTTGTTACTTGTTACTTGTTACTTGTTACTTTTTACAAATGTTCTTGTATTCTTCAATCTTTTTTTAATGCTTAACGCAAAGATCTATTATTTTCGAAATATTTGAAAACCCGCAAAATATTTTCTTTTTGTTTGTATGTTACTTGCTCGAAAACAAATGATATTTTCCCTCTTGTAATATATTCTTTAGTAAATCCTTGAACCAATTAATGCTCAAACTCTTACCATAAAATTTGTTGCTTCATATCTGTCACCTGGGTAAAATGGAATTTTGGGGGTCAGCATTATATGGATGACTAAAATCATATAAATCAATTTTATATACTAGCTATTTGTTTTTGTCGTGACAAGTTGGGCAAAATCTCACATATCAAAGGACCTTAAATATGCTGGACATTGTTTATCATTCCAGCTTAGTGGCATGACCCAAATATTGCACAGAAACTTAATAAAGTGGTTTATTTTAATGTATTGTTGCTGAAATAAATATACTAACAAGCATAATTTTATAAAAATTGCCAGCAATTTATAAAATCTTATTTATTATCAACATAAAATAAAGCTTTTCCCATAACATTAAATTTTACAAAAAATATTCCGAGCACAAAGGCAGAACAAAAAACACAAAGAGAACAAAAAAAAATCAAAAAAATTGTAACAATAAAATCAACATAAACTTAAGATACCCCTGGCAGAGTGATTGTTATCCTTCGTAGTTGTCAATTTCTCAGCGTAACATTGAGAGATGAGGCAACAAAGATGGCTCAGAATTTGTGGCATGGCACAAATTAAATTATGTTTTAAATAGAGTTCAAAGTTTTTTTTTATGATTTATTAAAAACAAAATAAAACAAATGCAAAAAACAAACACATCTAAAACGCTTTCAAAGAGAATTGAAAGTTTGCAACAAATTGGCGCAAACATAAAAAATAATTCGATGGATGAAGGCAAACAAAAATAAAAACAAAAACAGCAGGAATAACTTTTCGACAGAAAAATTCTAATCAAATGCAGAAAAACTTTGTTTGTATGCTGAACAGACAAATACCATCACATCACACACATTCACACGCACACACACACACACACTCACACACAGACGCACAAAGTTAGCAACTAATACAAACAATATTTCAAACGTTATTCAATAATTCAAAGGAAGCAAATTTCTTTGCCATTAGCGTTGAACAGAAGTGGATGGGTGGTAACCGGGTGTTGACGGAGTGGTGTTTGTTTTTTTTTTTTGGCTTGAGCAAGAGTGTCGGCAGTACTGAACATACAATTTTCAAAGGATGACACAGATATAAATTTTTGTGACATAATAAAGTGGGCCACTTTTTAAGCACCAACATTAGCACAAACACACATACATGTCTAACTTTATTTGTATAGACAACACATTGAATCACATTTGCGCAAAAAGAGGCACACTCCAAACGCCACCAAGTGTGTCTGACGTTGTTGCTGCTGCCTGGTCCTTGTGTCCTTGTGCCCTGCTCTGATCGCTTGCCTTTAAATCAAATAAATTCCATTTCGAATGCGAAAACTTTTGCGAATTGTTTTCAATAAAAATTTAGGTACGTTACACAAAATTTATGCTGCTCAAAACAATGGCAGACTAAGCGGTGAAATGAAGGCGTTTCCAAGCATGGCGTCGCTACCAACTTGCGGCCTGCCTAACTGGTCTAGCATAAAGTTTTCAACGATAATGATAAATGCAATGTTGGGTAGAATTTTGATGATGATTATAATGAGGATGATGGTGGTAGAAATGGTGTTGGTGTTGGTAGTGACGCTGGAGTTTAGTTATTATTTATTGCAGAAGGCATTTTCATAACTTTTGTGCGGCGGGTACCAAAAATAACGTCAGATAAATAGATTATCTTTACCTTAGTTTGAAAAAAGGAGCTGCATGCAATGTAGGGAAAAAGTGTACAAAATTTGCTTTATCTCTGTTTTTTTGTGACTTTTTTATATATAGATCTGGGCAGAATGGCTGTTACGAATAAGATCTGCAAAGAATATTTTGCAAAATAGCACCAATCCAGTGAAAACAGCCCAAAATATTCGGAACATGAAAAGTTCTCATGCTTAACTTGTACTTTAAAATAAATTTCGTGTGGTTGTGACCGTGGCATGTAGGTTAAGTGTGTGGCTCAGCATGCTCGGAGCCCGAGTTCGATCTCCAGTCATGGCGAAAATTTTTACAATAAAAAAATTTTTTGATCCTTCATCACCTCTCTGCAGACAATGGCAAACCTCAGAGAGTAAATAATGCCATGTAGAGCTTCTTGGGAACATGAACTTTAGCCGTTCGGAGTCGGCATTAAACATGTAGGTTCAGTTCTCGGTCAATTGTGTGCAAACATTTAATAACACACACAACACAATTGGTCATAAGAAGCTCAGTCAAAGTCCTTTCAAGGGCTGAAATGTCCAATTTGTTTGCTTTTTTTAAATATATTTTATGTTATCATTGTTCATGTCTATCGGCCTTGGTGCCAAAAGTGGAATCAAAATGTAATAACATGATTTTTATATGAAAGGCTAGCTTACACACCCTAAAACAAAAATTCTTATACTCTAAGAATGAGGCGCAATCTACAAGCTATCTCATACAAAAAAAAAAGGACGACAACTCTCTTTTTGAGACAAGTTTTGGATCTGGCTTTTCTTACTTACTTGGCCCCTAATAAGGATTTTTTATAATATAATGAATAATAACAAATGTAACTGTAAGAATATGAACACAAAAAACAAAAACAAAAACAAATTGGCCATTTCAGCCCTTGAAAGGACTTTGACCGAGCTTCTTATGATCAATTGTGTTGTGTGTGTTATTAAATGTTTGCACACAATTGACCGATAACTGGACCTACATGTTTTATGCCGACTCCGAACGGCTAAAGTTTATGTTCTCAAGAAGCTTTACATGGCATTGTTTACTCTCTGAGGTTTGCCATTGTCTGCAGAGAGGTGGTGACCGATCAGAAAAATTTTTTATTGAAAAAAACTTTTCGCCGCGGCTGGGGATCGAACCCGGGCTCCGAGCATGCCAGGCCACACACTTAACCTGCATGCCACGGTCACCACAAATATGAATATGAATATGAACACACCAATTTTAAAAATGTACTCGTTTTTTTTTTGAACCGATTACAAGTTTCTCAAAAAAAATATTGGTTCTTTGTTGTGTTTCTACTGTTAATTTAAGAACTATAAATTTAATACATGAATTTTTCAAGCGTCGATTTTAAGAATGTATTCGTTTCTTCATAACGATTACAGATTTCACAAAACCACGTTTATTTATAAAGGGTAATTCTTGTGCTATTTGTTTTTGAGTGTAAACACAGAAAAAAAAGTCCCGGTAAGCAAATCTCAGGTAAAATTTTTCCCACATAAATCGTCAAGTTAAGGTAACCACATGATTTCCATGTTAATTTTACCTCGTTTTGTCGCTTAATCAAACTGAGAAGTTTAGTTCATATAACTAAATGTTTACCTTTTTTTTAGGATTGACATAAAAATTAAAAGAATTAAAAATAAAATTAATTTTTTCTAATAAAAAAAAAGTAAAGAAAGTCTTAAGTCGGTCTAGGCCGACTATGAAATACCCTAAGCCTACATTTTCAAAATACGATAATAGTATTGAAAATGGGTGTGTCCGTGAGTGGATGAAGCCTTTATTTTATATGCATTTAAATGTTGATGAAAAATTTACACATACCAAGTTTTATCCCTGTAGCTCACAGTGAATGCCTTTATTTTGCTTTCGCTTTGGGAGGAGGGCGTGTTCATTACTCCCAATTTTTGAACTTACCTTAATTTTATAACTTCAAAATACATACATACCAAATTTGATCTCTCTATGACAAACATAACCTTATTTATTCAGTTTTAAACATTTGGGTTGTGTGCGAGGTAGGCGTGTCTGTGGACAAATGACGTTAATTTTCCAAAACCTTCTTTATTTTGTCATACATGCAAACATACATGCAAAATTTTATCTCTGTTGGTTTCACAGAGGCTTATTTGTTGTGTTTTCAATTTTTGGGTTGTATGGGAGGTGGGCGTGTCCGTGAGCGAATGATGTCCATTTTTAAAAACCATCTTTGTTTTGTCATAAAAAAAACATACTTCTCAAATTTAGTCTCTGTAGGTTAAACATGGGCTTATTTATTCCGTTTTCAATTTTTGGGTTGTATGGGAGGTGGGCGTGAGCAAATGACGTCCATTTTTCGATAACATCTTTATTTTGATACAAAACACATACACACCAAATTTTATTGTTGTAGGTTAATTATGAGCTTATTTATGCAGTTTTCAATTTTTGCGTTGCATGGTAGGTAGGCGTGTCCGTGGGCGCATGATGTTAATTTTTAAAAACCATCTTTGTTTTCATAAAAAACATACTTCCCAAATTTAGTCTCTGTAGGTTAAACAGGGGCTTATTTATTCCGTTTTCAATCTTTGGGTCGTATGGGAGGTGGGCGTGTCCGTCATCTGACGACATCCATTTTTCGAAAACATTTTTGTTTTATTTCAAAACACACACCAAGTTTGATTGATGTAGATTAATGATGAGCTTATTTATGCAGTTTTCAATTTTTGGGTTGTATGGGAGGTAGGCGATTCTGTAGGCGGATTCCAAAATATTCAATAGTGCAGATCTTTGGGTCTAGTTTCATCCAATTATCTCAACTCATTCTTTTTATCCTGTGTTTACGGACAACACACAGACGGACGTACGGACGGACATGGATAGCTCGACTCACGTGGTGACGCTGATCAAGAGTATATATATATATATATTCGGGTTCGCTGAATCCGAATCTGAAGTCAGAATTTTTGGGTTATCCTATGTTTTCGAGCTACAGGGGAGGCAAAACCTTAACCCCCTACTAATAATGAAATCAATATGACCGACCCCCATTACTTTTTCAAGAAGAACATTTTTTCCTATGGGACCCATCCCCTCTGACAAATTTTATGACTTTTTATGAAAATTTTATTAAATTTTTTAATTTTTATATATTTTATTATTACTTACTATTTATTTTTGGTATTTCTTTAATTTAATGTTAAGAATTCTACATAATTATAACTAGGCAAACGGAATATTTGACGAGTTTTTTGTTTAAATAAAAAAGTTTACGTAAAAAAATATATGAAAATTATAAAATTTGTATGGGAGCCCTTATATGGAGGGGTCTCCACAAACGAGGAGATGAGTTCCAAGGCATAAAATGTTCCTCTTAAAAAGTAATGGGGTTGGTCATACTGATTTAATTAACAGTAGGGGGTTAGGGTTCAGCCTCCCCTGTATCTCAAAAACCCAGTTTTGTTGTACAGTGTTATAAACATTCAAACTCGTCCAATACAATAATCAAACCTGGACTTCCGTATCATTCAAAATCAAAAATGTATACCAAAAACCATGCGTTATATTCAAGGTGCCATGACATAACCCCCAAGAAAATAACCCACAAAATTTGTTTCGAGATTATGTCCGCTAAACTTGCGGAAAAATATGCTTGATGTTTTTAGCGTTGATTATTTCCAAATAGATACATATGTCGCAGTGTTAAATCGTAGTAAAGCTAACGACACAACAAGCATTGAGAATGCTTGGATAGAATCAGGGTTACATGCAGTGTTGCCAGAAATTTACGGAAAGAAGCTAGATTGTCTTTCAAAAATGGCTAGAAAAGGCTAGATTTGACGACATTATTTTTTTAATTAAACATGATAAAATAGAATTCAGTCTTTCAAGTTTAAATAAATTTTGTAGTATGGTATAGGTAGTTTAGTCTTTTAGTCTTTTTTTTAATTTAATGTCAAGTAGAAACACTTGAGCAGATTGTAGCGGATGCAAATTTGAGAATAAAGAGAATGCTTTGAATTATTGATCGAGTATAAAAAAGTTTTTATAATTGTTTTTTGAAAGATATTAAATGAAGCACGCAACGAGATTGCAACGTTAAATCCTTAACAGTTATAAGAATCAAATGAAACACCAGTTTTTAAAGGATCAGTTTTTTTTGGCTCTGCTGTCAATTACTATTTTAAAGATTCTTTAGAACATTCAAAATAAATCATTTTCGTCGCATTTCAGAAAAGTATACAAAAAAAAAAAATGTATTTTTATAATAAATAGTAATGTTTTGTATTGTTCACGAATATCAATTTTATATTCAATATGATCTTATAAAAACATTGGTATACAAAATTATGTCGTTACTAATGACAGAACCCGTGTCTTTTATAATACAAGCATTGGTGCTGTAATTCATTAGATTGAAATTAATTTATTAATTAATTAATGTGCTTTTTAATAATATTAAAAAACTGTATCTTAAAAAACATTGGCTTTGACTCAATTAGTTTTGAGTTTTGAATAAGTTTACGTGAATTTACAAGTATTTACTAGAAGTTTTAAACATATATGTTCTTGAACAAAAATATAAACATTTATCTATCAGTTAGAAGCTTATTTATTCACACAAAATTTTATTGAGAAATTATTTTTGGACTCTTTAATTAAAAACCTTTAGTTTTAAATTAAAAAATATTTGTTATTTAACTTATGACAATGTTTAAAAACATTTGTAAAATTAGTTTTATTTTTTTGTTGCGTTTTTTTTTTATTATTTATACAATTTAAAGAATTGTGAAGTACAACAACAAAAATATCAACCCAAAAACGATCGCAAAAACTTCACTTGTGCTTCAGTGGGTTGCTTTGATCAAATTTTCTCACATAAATTATCTACGCTGGCAACCTCAAAAAATAGTACAATGTTGAATAAAATAGCCAACTGTCAAAGTAATCATAATAACAACAAAACCTTATAACAAAACGAAAAAAAAAACTATTTTCCAAACCACAATCGATCAACGAAATTCAATTAAAATAAAAACACAACCGCCTGTGATAGAATAGAATAAGCAAAAATTGCAAATAGCCACAAAACTATTTAAATAACCAAAAATAGCTGTGAATAGAGCAAATAAATACACACACAACTATAATGAAAACAAGCTTAAACCAAATTGAAATTGAAAAATTAGGAATTGAAATAAATTTCAATTCATTTAGTCACGAACAAAAGACAGCAAAAAAAACATGAAAAAAATTGTGAACGTAAATCACTAGCCAAAAACAGAAACAACAACAACAACTGAACTTCATTAGGCGACAAAATGAGGGAAAATGCAAAAATGACAACTAATCAGGCGAAACCGCAACCACAACAGCACAACCACAAGCACACGCACACATAGAAATACACACACACACACTTACTCATGTACCATCACGCTAAAACAAATAGACATACATTTTGGGCATAAACAAAATAGCAGCAAAGCATATAAATTAAAATGCTTTGTCTATAGGAATTAATTAAAATCCAAGCCGGAATTCATCTCAATCAACTGTCACTACTTATGAACTGTCAAAATATGTGAAAATTTAAATGTCGTGTACAACTTGTAATGCTTACTCTATTACAAATAGATAGATGTGTAACATGTATGAAAACAAAACAACAAAAAAAAAAAAAACACAAACAAAATGGAAACGGAAACAAAAAACACTTCCGCATGTGTGCTAATTTTGCTAAATAAATAAATAAGTAAATATATAAATAAATAGTTTTTGGTTTCGATTTCAATTAAAGGCAGTGATTAACGCTTTGTTTCATTAAGCTTTGTATAGAGTTCAGTGCACGCAAAGAACATTAAATTTTGATGTTATTTAGCAGAAAACTAGGTTAAAATTAAGTGAAAATGTGTGCAATTTAACTGCTTGTAAACAAGTCTGTGATTAAATTTTTTAATTTATGCAAATTTAAAATTTGTCTAAATAGTGCGCTTTTTATGTCTTGTTTTGTTAAGTTATACAAACCCTTTTTTTAAATTAGCTGATATAACCGTTGAAACTCATTCGTGTAACGCAATTTGTTCAGCATTTCAATAAACAAATACAAGATTTTATTAGCATAGTTTATAAAATTCTGTGCTTTAACAACATTTTGTGTTACTCAAAAATACAACCCGCTGTTCATCAACTCCATTAATAAACGGCAATTTTTTTTTTTCAACAAGAACAGTGAACAAAATAGCAATATTTTATCTGCTCAGCGAATTTTTGACATATTGACAATAAATATAATTTAATGATTTCCTAGATTTTTGATATATTGAGCCAGAGATAATTTGTTCATTTAAGCAGCGCTGGAAGTATTCAGCATTAATATGCTGTAGAAATTGATTTAAATTAAAAAATAAAGTCAAATGAAAAAGAAATTAATGCAGTTGCTAGCATTGGCAGCGTGTTGGCAGCATTTTAAATAAATATGTCATTAAAGGCAAATGTTGAAAAATGTCTGTTTTGCTCAAAAAGCGTTAAAAAAAATGTCACGTGCTAAAAAATAAAACACTTTAAACGTTGCGCAACATTTTACTTTGATAGCTTTGACCTTAAGCGCTCTGATGTTGTTGTTGTTGTTGGTACTGTTATTTTTGTTGATTGTACTTCATCATCACTATTATCATCATCATCTTTTGCTTCAGTCTTTTATCGTTCTTCTTCGTTCGCCAATTTATTATTAATTTTATCTGCAGGAATTTGAAGAATTTTGTACGTTCTTCTTTATTAGAAATCACATCAAACAAGCGCCGGAAGTGCTGACAAGATGTGTAGACAACCGGAAGTTGATACTGAGTTGCTGTGAAATTGAGTGACATACGTAGAAAGCGTTTGGCAACGTTTTAGTATTTTTTATTTTTTTATTTCTTTGCTAATAAATTTTAAAGTAGTTCAAAATTTTAAATTTAAATTATTTTCACAGAAATTGAAAGAACAACTTAAATTGAAAATATCTTTGATTTATTTATTTTCAGCAACTAAGCATAACTCAGTTTTTGAATGTTCAAAGATATTTCGAAGATATTTCTATTTTTGAAATTTTAATTTAACTTATTTTTGCAACAAAACAAGGTTTGCTACATTGAAATAGCATACCTTAACCCTCGAAACAAAAACACTTGTTACACTACTTGTAAATTAATTGATTTCGAAATAATCGATTATAACTTAAAAATAAATCAACTAAAAACTGGTAAATTTATCGCTTATTAATGTGTAGTTTAGGTAGGTGGCATTGTGATCGCATTAAGCGTAGAAGCATAGTTTTTGCTAACGTTATCCAAATCTAGATTAAGATGGGAAAAAACGCAGTTCATATAACATTTTACAAAATGAAGAGAACATAATTTATAGTCTCCTCAATAGAACTCAAAGAAGTTTATCAACTACATATTATTAAATTATATTTTCAATCACTTGTTTTAAACAACAAGTAAGTTTGTTCTTATAGTGATATTTTAAAAGAAAATTGCTTATTCCTAATTATGTTAGTATTAGTTCTTTCCCGGCAAAAATGACGGGCCAGATTTTAATAAAGAAAAAAACATGAAATATTGATTTTCTTTAAATGAGTTAGAAATCAGCCATGTCTAGTCATTCCATTTTTAATTGTGCAAATAATGATTTCTAGTTCCAAATATTTTTAAAATACCTTAAAGTAAAAATTTTAACTATAGAATGTACGACGAAATAAGTTTAAACATTTTTCGTAAAACTAAAAATTTCAAAATGAGAATATATAAAAAGTTTTTGAAGTTTCAATAAATCACAAAACAAAAATGACTAAAAATATGCTATAAAGTTTTTCGAAAAAATCAAGACTTTTGCACTCACATTTTACGAAACTATGTTATAGTTATATTTTACATAAAATTACTTTGTATATCTTGAAAAATAAAAATTCTAGCATACACTATAGGGTATTCAAACATTTTACCTATGTTTGTTTATTTGTGATCTGAGCACCAGTGTTGTAGCTAAATTTTTTTGCAATATATTTACTTCTGCGCTACAGACCTTACGTTCTCTGCTACACGAGAGATCAGATATAACCTCTCTTGAAACAAAATCTCTTATGCAAACAAATAAGATCGGATCTTTCCAAAGCCTCGAATATATTAGAAGTAGTGCTATTAAAGCTCAGAAGACATTGGAAAGCCAAATCGCAGCGAAAGTAAAAGCACACCTGGAAGGTTAGACCTATTAAAGATGCATTTCGAAAATTTAATGCCAAGCCTGAGCTAACGGAAAAACAACTTATGAGCTATAAATCATCATAAGGTGTCGTTAAAGACAGGGGTTGTTAAGGGCAATTGCGTGCTAACTATCCTAGACAAAGGGTGAAAGACGGAATTCTGGTTCTTTTCAAAGAAGATAAAGAAAGTGATGCTTGATGTTGAACATATCGAATTGGAAAATATGATTTCTCCCTATGACGACGAAGAAGAATTATGCGCCGATAGTGAATATTCTTAAAAAATAGCACATTTAATTAAAGGCATTTGATTTGAATTAATGTCACTCATACGCCACAGTGCACTTCCATATAAAATCAAATCTTAAATCCAAATTTTCAAGAGTTAATTTCTTAAAATTTTACGTAGAATACGAAAATCAATGATTTCCGGATGAAAAACTAATGCGTCCCAATATATATTAAGGCATCTCACGCTCCATAGAAAAAAAAACTTGTTTGGCACAGTTCCTCCAAATAATCATTGATTTATGTAATGATGGTTCCCCAAATATTTCGACTCTGGCAACAGCCATTCGTGAGCTAGAATGGCTTAAAATAAACTATAAAATTAAATTTTTGTAAAAATAATAGCTGGTGTGGTAGTTTAAAATAAAAAAAGTGGTCAGAAATAATAGATATAAAAAAAAACTTCAAATTCTTCCAATTTTTACAAAAAAACTATTTTTAGAGGTTATTTCAAACCATTTCAGCTCACGGATGACTGTCGCCAGAGTCGAAATATTTGGGCAAGCATCATTACATATGGTGGTGGTGACCATGGCATGCTGGTTAAGTGTGTGGCCTGGCATTCTCGGAGCCCAGGTTCGATCCCCAGCCGAGGCGAAAAGTTTTTTTTTAATAAAAAATTTTTCTGATCGGTCACCACCTCTTTGCAGACAAATTTTTAACAAAATCTGACCTTATGGCTTCCGATTTTTTTGAAACTTTGTAGATTAGCAGTTCACATTGAATAAACCTCAGAGCAAACCTCAGAGAGTAAACAATGCCATGTAAAGCTTCTTGAGAACATGAACTTTAGCCGTTCGGAGTCGGCATAAAACATGTAGGTCCAGTTCTCGGTCAATTGTGTGCAAACATTTAATAACATACACAAAACAATTGAGCATAAGAAGCTCGGTCAAAGTCCTTTCAAGGGCTGAAATGGCCAATTTGTTTGTTTTTATCATAACATATACGAAGGATTATTTTGAGCAACTGCGTCGAACAACTTTTTTCGTTATGTGCCTTAATATATATACTGTTCCTTTGTAATGAAGTATCAAATCGTCATCTTGTGACTTCCAATCCCATCGTGAAATCTTGAAATCTGAAATCTGGATTCCAATCCAGCCCAACTTTTTCTCTCTATACATTACCAACAAGAAACACAGTCAAATTACATACACTTAGACGCACTATTAATGTAACAAAATTAAATTATAAGGAATTCGATAAAGCTTTTAAAACATAATCCTCAACAACTGATAGTTGAGCACAGTGAAACACTGAAAATAATTCTTATATATCACTTTATCGCTGATTTCATATCAATTCGACAAATTTTTAGCAAAATCTGACCTTAGTGCTTCCGATTTTTTTGAAACTTTGTAGATTAGCAGTTCACATTGAATAAACATATTCTGTGTTTTGTATTATTGCGAAATGTTTTTTTTTGCAAAGTTATACACTGTCAAAAACACTAAAAATTATACAAAAATTTTATATGTGCATGTATTTGAACAGCTCTATCTTCTAAACCGTAAGTCGTATAGTTATGAAACTAGAGAATAGTTTAAGTATCTTGAATTTATCTTTCTGGTGGTGTAATTTTTTTATAGCACTCATTTGGAAAAAAGTTATTTTTTCTTATCCTGAAATTTATCATCATATTTTTCGTGGTGGGCACCTTTTAAATATAATGTCAGATTAAGGCATTTATTCTGAAGGTGTACGCAAATTTTCAAGTTGGATCTCCAACGATTGCTATTTTTAACGATTTTTTTTAAAAAATGCTTATCAAAATTTTCCTATTTTTATAGCCCGATTTTTAAAAAAACTCATTTTGACTATATCTTACTCTAAGCACATGTCCTTTCCACTAGTGCCACTTTTGTATCTGTCCCATAAATAGTTTGCGTGCCACAGTCGCTAGTGCTAGTGGGATGTGGAATCCAAATTTATTTGCATTAAAAACAAAAATTAAAATTTTACGTCATAATATCTGATATTTAAGTATATATATTATCTTTGAACGATGAGTATTAAAAGCTGTAGGTATACCCTAAAGTATTCGTCAAAAAAGTTTCATGGCCTTGAAAAAATTTGTTAAAACGACCCCATACAAACCGCGCTGTAAGACGTAATTCTACTTCAAAAATATGTTCCGCACCTAAGATTGCAAAACCTCGCTAATGTTTTGCTCTCATAGGGTAGTACTTTCACCCCAGAGGTTTATAAGAATTTTGACTTTTTTTCAAACATTTTTTCTCTGTGAAGTCAACAGTATGCTTGTGATCACGGTAGTTACATTGAATTAAAGCCAAAAAATGATTTTTCATCATAGATGGTGTTTTCAAACTTTCCAAAGTGCAAACTTCGTACACATTTTTGAGATTCTCAATTCGAATAACTTTATTACAGCTCCCACCAATAATGGTGGAAGCATTATCCTTTTCTTTGCACACCTTTAAATCTGGTTTGCGACAATTCACTGGTGATATTCCTGAGGTAAAGGAACTAGTTACGAAATGAAGGAGCGTAGTAACGTGGGTAAGGAAAGAATGTTTATGTCAACAATGTCGTTAAAAAGGCCTCAAGTGCGGCCAAAGAACCATTAGGACATTTTTAAGACATATTAAAGCTTATTTAGGCTAACAAACAAGATCAATTTTTACTTATAAATACTTCAGAGCTTAATATAAGTTACCATTCGTCAGTCAAATTGTCTTGAACTATCCATGTTTCTGCATTAACCACGCCCAAGAAAAAGAAAACTTGGAAAAATTAATTTGTATTTTGCACAACAAAGAGACAATGACGGTTCTAATAAGTTTTAAACAATATGCTACATTTATCCAGGATATTCCAATTATTCAATGTGGAAGTGAAAATTAAAAAAAAAATAGACTCTTGGTATGTGGTTTATAAAATTTTGAAGGCAAATATTATTTACGAATTAAACTGTCAATTTTCGAGTATGGAGCATCTTCAAGATAATAGCATCCCAGTTTTAAAAAGTTGCATTTAACAAATGCTTTGGCTGTGTCATTAATTCTTTAGTACAAGATGCTTACATACAAGAAGTCGAGTTGACGCAATAGTTCATAAATTATTGATGAGATATAAAGAAATCTAAGCCAACAGTTTCATTTGGCAGAATATTTCCAACAATTGTTGTATTTTGTTAGAAATCTTATTTGGTAATCATTGTAGTAAAAGCTAATTACTGGTTTGAAACTGTAAATTTATCTTCAAAATGTATATTTTTCCTGCCATAACATAAATTGCCAATTTTTCATAAGTAAATATTATCAAATTTTATACAGCTTGTGAAGCCCATCAAGGGATTTTATCATCCACTTACCATTTATATAGATGACCATTAGCAGCACCATTAGCTGATATTCTGGCATTTTGTGTATGTTGCAGCAGGATTTTTTCCACATTTTATAATTGCCGCCAAACATGTTGAATTTAAGAGCTCAACTCAAAAAAAAACAACACAAAAGCTTTAAAAAAACTATCAGCTAAACAGCTGAACAAAAAGCTCAACAAACGTTGACACAATTCACGTAAAGGTAGTGGCCGAATATTTATTTTGTTTTACCACGCTTTGGCAGTTATTGATGTATACTTTTAGGCAATTAACAATTTTTGTTTATTTTTCCTTTTCTGTTATTTTGATGACTTTATTTCAGGCAACACTTTGACATTAGTTTGACAAATTAATTTGAAAGAATATTGATAAATGAGCAACGGTAATTTATATTTTTTTATTTTTTTTTTTTTCTTATAAAGTGAATTTTTTTAGTTCACTTTTTTTGCTTTTTTCTCTTTGAATAATATTGATTAACGAAGCAATAACCAAGCAATAAAAACTGTTTTTTAATGCAGATGCGATTAAGTGCTTTTCTGCTCTTCTCTTTAATTAAGTAAAAGGAATACAAATAAAAACTCCAACACAAACGACAACAACTAAGAAGAGTTTGTTAAAAAGAAAATTAATTTTACAATCAATTGACTATTTTTTCTTTTTACTTTTAATTTTTTTGCCTGCTGCTTTTGTTTTTGTTTAGTATTTATTTCAATTTTTGCACTTTTATTTTTCATTAAACTTATATTTTTTTTTTTATTTTTCAGTCACAACTGCACTTCACTATCAAGCACTGACTAGAGTTGCCAGCTTTCACGTTTTATGTTTTATTTTGTTGTTTGTTTATTTTTATCTTGGTTTCGTGTGCTACTTCGCTTACTGCTGCTTTTATTGTTGGTATTTTACTTTGCTTCTCATGTTTATCATAAGTTTTTTCTTGTGTTTAAGCATAAAAATAACAACAACATAACCGACCGAGAGACCAACATTGTTAACAGCTTGTCGTCTGATAGATTGGCAACACTGGTGAAAATTGAGGCGGTTGCCTGCAGCATTTTTTCATTATTAAAATGCAATCCTGCGGAAAATTTCTGTAATGAGAAAACCAAAGAAAGCAATGTTGTTAAGAGCTGAGAAATTATTTTGTGAAAAATATTTATTAAAATCAAGCATTTGTTCTTAAGTAATTTCAATTATTTTGTGTATTGTTGTGCTTTGCTTTTATATGCTTAAGATTATTTTACAACGGTTGTTTTTAAATTATTTTTTATTTATTTTTTTATTTTATCTCACTGCAGACAAAAGCAAACCTCAGGGAGTAAACAATGCCATTTAAAGTTTCTTGAGAACATGAACATTAGCCGTTCGGAGTCGGCTAGACCAGTTCTTAGTCAATTGTGTTCATAAATTCATAACAAACACATCACAATTTATCATAAGGAGCTCGACAATGTCCTTTCAAGATCTGAAACGAGTATATATAATTTTCTATAACGTACTCACTTTAACATATGTTACACACCTTTGTGACTTTGTACATACACTAACCTGTCCTGACTTAGAACACAAAAACTATCCTTAAAATATGAAATATTTTTTCAAGTGCACTCTCACTTTTTTGAAAAAAAATAAAATACCTCGTTAGCTATAATATTTCGTAAAGTACTTGTACAAAAGCATCCTTGATATGAGAGCATAACATTGTTAACTCTTAAGAATGCTCTAAATAAGAGAAAAATTTTCGTCTTCAAAAATAAATTTAAATAAACTTCCTGGGAAAACAACACAAACCGAAGTAGAAGAAACTAACACAAAGGATTGTAGAGCACAAATTGTAACACAATGCTACGATTTACAATAACTAAAAGTTCCACACAATAATAATTTTCATCATATTTCAATCTTATTGTGACACAAAGGCACACAAATATAATTTATAGTTAACGCACAGACACACCATCACACAAACACACACACACATGCCCAAGCACAGCAACAAAGCCAGAAGTAAGTATATTCAAAGAAACGACGCTGTGTGGGACAAACAGACAGACAGACAGGACTTATTTATAGATTATGGTCATAAAGAAAAACTGAGAACTGCAGCAGCAGCGAATGATGAAAAGAAAAGAAAATAAAGCAAAGAGTTTAAAAGACGAAAGACATGAATACGAAGAGTGTTGCCAACTTTTTTGGTAAAAATGCATTTCTTGCAGTTTTTTTGTTTGTTTGCGGTCAGGATAAGAATTTCAATGAAATCTGTGTCATTGGATCGCATTGGCTTCATTATGAAAAATGTTTTTGAAAAGAGCTGCTGTGATGGCATAGAAGAGAAATGAGACAAACATTGCCACAAATGGGCAAACGAGCCACAAGCAACGCGTTCCATTGACAAACCAACCAACGGTCAGACTACCAACCGCCTGAACTGTAGAGGTGGCACACCATGTGACTGAGTTATGAAGAGGAAACGCAGTTTGTCCGTCTCTCTCTCTCTCTCTCTATCTCTGGGAAAAGTGCAGGAAACTGACTCTTCAGTTTTCCCAACTTGCAGCTGATATTTTCTTTTAATATTTTTTACATTTTCATTTCATATTATTTTTTTTTTTCTCATTCTATTCAATTTTCCTCAAAGCACACGCTGCTGTAACAAAAAAAAAAATCATGCAATTGATGGCAGTTTAATAATAACTGCGACACTTCACATCCGACGTTTTTCTTCAATTTCTTGCTGAACAACAGAGAAAAACACCCGAAGTATAAAAATGAATCAACTTGAAAAAGTTTTTACCGCTGGTCAAACTAGTGGTGCGGTGCTCTGCTAAGAGTTAAGATTTCCTCTGTTCGCAGAATGAGTTTTACGAAATATTCTTGGAAAATTGAAAATTGCTAAAAAAACTAACTGAATATCGAGAAAAATTCTATTAAAGCAAAAATAAACATTATTTTGATGATTTTCAACTTAAAATCGTTTACTGCACAAAAAGAATGAAATAAGAAGATGATATACAAATAAGAACAGCCAAAGAGTTCTTATTGAAGTTTCGGTTGTGACAAGCAAGTTTGAGAAAATATAAAAAAAAATTAATATTGACAAAGAAGTTGTTGAACTTCTATATCAAAAGAGAAGAAAAATATGCGCAGTTAGGATTGCTAGCAACAAGTTCAGAATAGTTTATAAACTGCTTGTATCGATATATGTAATGCATTAATGGAAATTGTGCACCAGTAATGAAATGCATTAAAGTAACGCTGAAAGTTTAAGTTGAGTTTTAGACGTTACTTAAAGAGCTGTTACACTGCACGGAGAGAAATTTGATTTGAAAACAATTCCAAACCAATTAATTTTGGGAATGATTCTGAGCTAAGTCATAATATTATTGATATCATGCCTTACTGTGATTGTTTATCAAAAAATTAACACGCCCATTTGTACGTAACGCATGTGATTTTTGGATCATTTATCAAAAAATTAAAATGCCCACATGCGTCCAATATAAGAAATTTTTGGATTGTTAATTAAAAAAAATCAAAATGCTCACTTGTGACCAACTTATTTTATTTTGGAGGTGCTTTTTAAAAAAAAAACATGATCATTTGTGTCTAATACATGGGTTGGTATTAAAGGATATTAATTGAAGTAGTTCTGGGTAGTTAATGGTTCCACATACTAGTTGATGAATGAAGAGAACATCGGCAACTTCCCTTCGTTCTGAAAGTGTTTGCATGTTAATCAACTTCAAACGGTTGGGATAAGGAGGTCAATTGAAACTGTCAAAGCCGGCAAGACCACGAAGAGCAAAACGAACGAATCTTCGTTGAAAGACTTCGCGATTCGCATTGAATGGATGTTGTAGATGGGAGACCAAATATGGCTGGCAAATTCGAGGATGGGTCTTACAAAGAAAAGATAGAGAGATTTAGTCACGTAAGGATTGGAGAACTCTTTGGACCAGTGTTTCACGAAACTAAGTATAGAGTTGGCTCTACAATGATATTATCAATATGAGACCAAACCCTTAACTTCCTTGTCGCAAATAACGCCTAAATTCCGTAAAAAGCATGCAAAGGGAACTGGCTTGCCAAGAATGTATAATACGCTCTCGGAGGATGTTGAAGTCGCTTACGAGAAAATGTTAGAGCTTGATATTTGTTAACGTTGAGTTTCAGAAGATATTTTTGACACCAAATGAAAAAGCTGATCAGATCGTCTTGAAGATTGCAAGAATCGGCGTTGATATGCAGGTGCCGATAGATGTTCATATCATGAGCATACATAGACAGATTAGATTCATTGATGATACCATCAAAAACAGCAATTGTTTAGGTGAATAATAAAGGACCAAGTTCAAGGACTGCCTTGTGGGACACCAGAGGTAGAGGTAAAAGATTTTGAATTGGAAAATCTAAAGATGACATTATAACTGCGTTTTTCGAGATAAGATTCAATCCATGATATAAACAAAGTTGGAAAACCAAAGGTTTTAAGCTCAAGAAGGATGATAGTGTGTGAGATTGTGTCAAACGCTTAACTGAAGACAGTCGGTGGACACTGCATCAACTTCGTAACCGATTTCCAGCGAGCATTAAGTGTTTGAAACAAATTGTGTGAGGTTGATGGTAGTCGAACTACCATTGAAGAAACCATGCTGACTAGGGGGGAAGATAGATTTGCAATGGAAGAAGAGAATATCATGGATAATACTTTCAAAAATGTTGGAAGTAAATGAGAGTTTTGCAATAGGTCTGTAATTTTAAATATTATTTTTAGGTCCTTTTTTATGTAAAGGTATTATGTACCAATTTTTCATAACTTTGAAAAAACTGACTTAGAAATAGTAAGTTGAAAGAGTGTCAAAAGGGGATAAGCCAAAAAGTTTGCGAATTTTTTTATGACAATAGCAGGCAACCCATCGGGTTTAGGAGAAAAAAATACACTGATTTTATCACTTAGAAAATAAATTTACTGGCGCTTCAATAAACTTAGTCAAACTAAATCTGCTAACCAGTACTGCCACAAATTAAACACGATTCAAACTGAAAATACTAAAAATAATGATGATTTCATCAAGTTTCACACTCTCTTCACATGAATCTTACTCAGTTGAGTAGGCGTATACAAATGAGTATGAGTGTAACCCATGTCTACTGATATAAAAAGAGTTGAACTGGCGAGTATACTCGAATATGAATTACTCATTGCAGGTCTCTGCTGTAAAGCGGCTTTGTGAAAGACATTTTGGAGTTCGTAAGGGTAAAATTGTGTTTTATTTATTTTTTTTAATTTGAACAAAGTTTTCAGGTGTCAAAGTCAAACCTATTCAGTCAAGTGTGCCTTGGTTCGGAAATGGGGAAATAGATAAGAAGGAGCGTTAGGAAAATCAAGAGAAACAAGTTGAGAATGTTATATGTGTGTGGGGTGCGTTATATCAACATACGAATTTGAATCTGTCTGAAGTTTTATGCCTTTACCTCAGTCTATTCGAATTATTAAGCAATCCCATTCTACAAATAACTCTACCACCAACTACAACTTCCAAAACGGTATGTATATATTGATGAATTTCTTATTTCAGTTGATTAAAAATGAGCTAAAAATTAAAGAAAGGTCAAAGCGTAGAGCCATAGCCTGACCGGGATTCGAACCCAGAACATCTGAGTTGGCAGTCAAGCACGATTACCGCTCGATTATCAAGATTGTCGAGCATTTAATGTGCGCATTTTTCTACCTTAGTTGGAATAGTGTCTTGAATAAAATCAATGAGACTGTCGGTTAATGAAGCTTATTCTTCTGGATAGGCGGACCTGTGTTGTTGGTGCAATAGGTAGCATGATATGGTTCGTGATTGTCCTCAGGATTCCATCTATTGTCGATTCATTTGGAATCACATGATGGATATTCTGTTTGAAAAACTTGCTCTAACTTTTAGAAGTTGTGCCTATGTTGATGACCTACATGCTATGGTTGAAGGCCGCTCTCGAGTTGAACTTGAGGCCAACGCAAATGAGGTCATGAGAATTGAGTATGAGTTTGGAATTAGTGTTGTTGTGAGTGTGGCAATGGGCAGAACATTAATGTTGCTCAAGTATGTGACGGAAGTCAAGTACTAAGGAATTACCAGAAGAAAAAGTTGACGAAGAATTGAGGAAAGAAAAGTTTGAATAACTTTGTTGACTGTTAAGGAGGGATTTGGTACTCAGTGAACGAGCTGTATACGCCATGTTTCGTGGTCTTTCTTGCTTGTTTTTTACTTATGTGACTTATGGATCGCCTTTATGGGGTCATATAGCAACATTTGCAGCAGGTAATCGGAAGATACTCTCACGTCAAAGGGTGATTCAGATGTGCTTCATGTCTTTGCGAAATATGGTTTCTACAATGGCCATGGAAGAGCTAATGGGGTAGCCCCTTTTATTTGGTGGTAACGCAAACAAGTAGTGTTTACTATCTCCGAAGAGACCTACCACTACGTTGTGTTTTCCACAACGAATTGCGATACCATTTTCAATAGTAGAATTTTCCATAGAACCCGAATATCGTAATGATTTTTTTCGATTAGCCCCCATTTTTTATGTAAATGGCAAAATTAAAAAAATCCACTATTGGGAACACATACTTCACATAAATGCTTGTAAAAACTTACATGTTCAATCAATGAATTTTGATTTTATTGCATGTAGTAGATTAAAAAAAAACTAGTAAGGTATATCTTCGACTTGGCCGAAGTTAAAATACCCCCACGGCCGATTCTTATGGGTAGAAGAATCTTAAATTGGAGAGCTTTTTGTAAGAGATTTTGAAAGATTTTATTATTTTTATGTGTCTAAAATACATACATATCAAATTGTTTTCTTGCAGCTTAAATATAAGCCTTTTTATAAAGTTTTAAATTTTGAGGTTGTATGGGAGGTGGGCGTCTTAGATTGTGTATGACGCCCATTTTTCTAACATACCTCAGTTTTTACATAGAATACACAAATACCGAGTTTCTGTCTTGTAACTTTAATATTAGCCTCTTTATAGATTTTTAAATTTTGGGGTTGTATGGGAGGTGGGCGTGTTAATGGGTGGATGACGCCCAATTTTATAACACACCTCAGTTTTGACATTAAATACACAAATACCGAGTTTCCATCTTGTAACTTTAATATTAGCCTCTTTATAGATTTTTCAATTTTGGGGTTGTATGGGAGGTGGGCGTGTTAATAGGTGGATGACGCTCAGTTTTCTAACACACCTCAGTTTTGACATTGAATACACAAATACCGAGTTTCCGTCTATTAACTTTAATATTAGCCTCTTTATAGATTTTTCAATTTTGGGGTTGTATGGGAAGTGGGCGTGTTAGTAGGTGGATGACGCCCATTTTTCTAACACATCTCAGTTTTGACATAGAACACACATATACCAAATTTCAGTATTGTAGCTTTAATATTAGCTTCTTTGTAGAGTTTTCAATTTTGGGGTTGTATGGGAGGTAGGCGTGGTTTTCATCCGATTTAGCCCATTCTCGAACTTGACCTTAGTTTTTTTAAAAAAAGCTTAAATATCGAATTTCATTATGATAGCTTCAAAATTACGGCTGTAATCGTGTCGACAGACAGACGGACAGACGGACAGACGGACAGACGGACAGACGGACAGACAGACGGACATGGCTAAATCAACTCAGGTGGTGATGCTGAGCAAGAATATATATACTTTTCCATACCTACCACGCCTCCTTTTGGGTGTTACACACATCGTGACAAAATTAATATACCCCTTACGCAGTACGCGTGGGGGTATAAAAATGGTTTTTGCATTGATATTAAAAAAGTTTGTGAATTATGACTTTTCTTTGGACATGTATATACTCGAAATTTTTGTTATGAAATTCTCCTTTACATAAGAGGGCTAACTTTTTCTCTCTCATATAATTATTTCGAGATATAGGGCTTCAAACACAAAATATTTTTATAAAAAAACGAAAAAAGTGATTTTATTTTACCTGTTTGCGATCATAACAGCCATATCAAGAATGCTATTGGCACATGTTATACCTTAAAATTTTCATCAGACTCTTTTCTACTACATGCAATAAAATCAAAATTCATTGATTGAACATGTAAGTTTTTACAAGCCTTTATGTGAAGTATGTGTTCCCAATAGTGGATTTTTTTAATTTTGCCATTTACATAAAAAATGGGGGCTAATCGAAAAAAATCATTACGATATTCGGATTCTATGGAAAATTCTACTATTGAAAATGGTATCGCAATTCGTTGTGGTGAAACTTTTCGTAAATTTGTGGAGTAGTGCTATTAGAGAATATTTTGGTTATTGCAGAACATGTTGTGGAATCGAGTCATAACTATATAACAATCTGGATGAGATCCTAGCAACTATGGATTAGTCACTTATGAATGCATACGTGATGCAAAACTCGTACAGAATCACCCAGATTTTGGTTAGTTTGAGCTTTGTTCTGATGGTGCACGATTCTCTAAATGCTTTTTTGCATCAATGAAACCTTGCTTCGTCAGCTGAATGTGATTGTGGGGCCGTTTGAACCATGCATTTTTTGCGGCAATGTTCTTTCTATGACGATATAAAGGACTTGCATGATATGGGGGTAATAACGGATGTTCGTGATTTAAATTTCGAACATGCTCTCTCTGTAGAACTTATGACCAGATTAAGGCAATATGCGTGTAAAGTATTCGCTCGAGTAAGGCGAACAACTTAAATATTTAATTTAAGTAAAGGTGTCTTTCCTAGAATGGAATTTTAATTTAATTATTTAAGTCTAGTGTTTAATACATTGTGACGGGCAGCTGTGATGAGGTCAACTGGTAGTAGCTTGAAGCGAAGTCCAAACAAAGACTTAAAAGTTGGTATCACGGATAATTAGAAAACCCTGGCATATATCCATCTGATGAAATGGAAAAACTCTTCCGGGAGTACAGTAACTTCGGGTATTGTGATATGGTCGGTAATGTGATATACCTTAAAATGTTGTTAAATACACAATTTTCGACAAGAACAAACATGTAAACATAACGGCAACATAAAAATTGTTGTGAAATTGTTTTATCAGTGTAGTCGATATTTTTTTAGCGAGTGAATTACAATAAATAGAGCAGAATTTTAAGCTGAAATAGATAAATTTGTTAGACTTTGAATTAAGTTAGCCACAAATGAGGTGAGATTTTGATTTTCTACAGCGTGTTTTTACATAAATAACTTATTATTTTGAAATCCGAATTCGGTTATTGCTATATAGTCAAAGTTGGGTAATGTGATATACCATCTATTCGTACCATATCTATTCATTCCATTCATTTTATATTTTGTGTTACTCTTTTGTTAAGTTTTGACATGTGTATTTGTATCCAGTTGATTTTGTTTGTATTTTTGTTTTCTTTTACATGAATTCCACTGAAATAATAAAATGGTATCAACAACAACACTACGAACACTAAGACAACATTTTTATACCCCCACGCGTACTGCGTAAGGGGTATATTAATTTTGTCACGACGTATGTAACGCCCATAAGGAGGCGTGTTAGGTATAGAAAAGTATATATATTCTTGATCAGCACGACCACCTGAGTTGATTTAGCCATGTCCGTCTGTCTGTCCGTCTGTCCGTCTGTCCGTCTGTCCGTCTGTCCGTCTGTCTGTCTGTGTACACGATTACAGCCGTAATTTTAAAGCTATAGTGCTGAAATTCAATATTTGAGCTTTTTTCTAAAAACCTAAGATCAAATTCGAGAATGGGCTAAATCGCATGAAAACCACGCCTACCTCCCATATAACCCCAATATTGAAAACTCTGTAAAGAGGCTAATATTACAGCTACAATACTGAAATTCGGTATTTGTATATTCTATATCAAAAATAAGGTGTGTACGAAAAATGAGCAACATCCACCCACAAACACGCCCACCTCCCATACAACCCAAAATTGAAAAATCTTTAAAGAGGATAATATTAAAGTTACAAGACGGAAACTCGGTATTTAAGTATTCTTTATCAAAACTGAGGTGTGTTAGAAAAATGGGCGTCATCCACCTACTAACACGCCCCCCTCCCATACAACCCCAAAATTGAAAACGTTATAAAATGACTTATATTTAAGCTGTAGGAAAACAATTTGATATGTATGTATATTAGACACATAAAAATAATAAAATCTCTCAAAATCTCATAAAAAAGCTCTCCAATTTAAGATTATTTTACCTTTAAGAATCGGCCGTGGGGGTATTTTAACTTCGGCCCAGTCGAAGATATACCTTACTAGTTTTCTTTTCAATAATATAGTTCTTTTTTTAATTTTGGTTGAAAAAACAAAAGAAACTGCTGTTGAACACTAATCGGGTAATGTGATATTGGTATATCACATTATCCGAACTTGGTATATCACTTTACCCGCCAGTTTCATTAAGGAAAGTTACATGACTTTTTTCATTGTGTTGAAAAAGGTCCAAATTTTGTTACGCTATAGAGCTCCGAAGTTGTAAAACACTGCAAAATGCATCAAAAATATCCTGTGTAATGCGGCTTTAAGCTAAGGTATGAAAGTTACTAGCAATTATAAATTTAAAAATACCTATATCACATTACTCGCAGTTATTCTATCGTGTTTGCTGTTGTTAAATACACATCATATCACAGGTAGAGCTATCAAGCTCAGTGTGGAGTTGCATTCACAACTTGGGAGTTGTACCTCATAGTACAGAAGAAGTGTTGGATAAGCCTCCTTCCCACCAAAGTGTGTGTTGTGACATAACGTCACATATGTAGCTAAGCTAGATTCGAGAATGCCAACATTGCATTCGGCATTAATCAATCGAATAATTCGCAAATTGCTATACAATAAAATAATTCCTGTTAAATTCTGTACACTAACAAAAAATTCAATGCCTGCTTTTGTCCATATATTTTGAAAAGCTAAAAGCACAACTCTGCAAAACCAACGCAAAATTATTTGTGCCTCTCACTACATCAAATATGGTGTTTCTTTATTTGATCCTTTTGTTTATTATAAATCGTTTTGAAAAATGTTTTATCAAAACAGTTTTTACAACTGCTTCTTAAAAATAATTTTCAAAAATTTTTTATGCAGGCTTGCATCTAGTCCGATATTTTAACAAAATTTTAGAGCAACAAACCCAGCCCGGTCATTGATGGTATAAAAAACGTGTTACTTATATTACTTATTTTAAAAGTATAATTTTAAAATTATACAATATATTATAAAATTTAAAGCCTCATATATTTACAAAGGATTCTACTCTGTCGCCGCTAACACCTTGTTGCCTCATGCATGAAAAAACGATTGCTTTTTTATAAATTTGCTCCTATCGAATCCTTGAAATGTAACAAGCCTTCAGAATATCAAACAATTTAATCTATAATTTCCATATATTATAGCATATATTGCTTATAGGTTCGTAACCCATTCACGTTATAATACGCAATGCGAATGTTTTTTTTCCTAACAACTAAACAACATTTATTGATATTGATATTTTGGTATGCTTTAAAAGAGATTTTTTTTTGTATTCAAAAAATTCTTCACATATTTGGGAAAACATAAAAATTTTCTCACACTCCAGACAAGCATCCCTATTACCATTTAATCCTTGCAAACTGCTGGCAGAGAGCAGCCTACAACATTTAACCCTTAGCAACAAAAACAACAGAACAAAATGTTTTCAAAAAATGACAAAAAAAAAAAAAAACAAACATAAGAAAAGATATGTAAGCTTAAAGCCAGCTAAACTTGTTGTTGGCTTTGAATAAGATACAAAAAAAAAAAACACGTAACAACAACATGAAAAATATTTTTCTTAATGTTGTATAAGCGGCAACATATTCAATAATGGAGGTGGGGGGTGGGCACACAAAAAATTTGTCCAACAGCAACATTATGTAAAAATTATGCTGCTGGCTTTAAAAAACGCAAAAAAAATAAGAAAAAAAAACCAAAACACAGTAAAGGGTTCTTCAAGGACTTCATTGCTGCACGAAGAAAACAAACCAAAACTCAATGGCAGACAAACATTACGAATGCGAGAGGCAGCCAGCAGCAGCATGAGGCATAAATGTTTGCAAAGTGACATGTAAATCGTGCCTAAGGACATCCTCGAAAAAAACAAGTAGACGCTCGAATAAAGACAAAAAACAATGCATAAGAAAAATTATGTTAAATCAGCCGAAAGGGTTAAAGATTGTAGATGGGGCTGAAATTCAGCAGGCAGACGCTGCTAAGAATAACCAAAGTAGCAACAACAGCAGCAGAAGTAGCAGCATAAGTTTAAAAGGAGGCACGTTCAAAAAATAAAGGCGAACTCATAAGAACACAAAAAGTGGCATGTTAAGTAGTTGCAAGAGACTAAAAAAGCGTCATACAGACGCTGTAGCAGAAAATCACACAAGCGGCACGCGGCAAAACTTTTAAGAATGAAAAGAAGGACGAAACGTTGTCGTTGTCGTCCTCGTCGTCGTGTTGTGTCAATGTTTATGAACGTTAAGTGTTTCTAGCCAAAATCAAAGCTTTTCGTGATTTAAATAAAAATGTTACAAATAAGTGCTACTATAGCGAGTGTAAGTGAGGTGGTGGGAGGTAGGTGTTGGGTACGTGAAATCGAGTTGTCGAGTGTCTTGGGCAACCCAAGCATCTCCGGAATGCTAGCTTAAAACAGAGCAGAACGTGGTGGCAAATGAAGCAGCCCAAAATAACGAAAAAACAACAACTTGTTTACATCGAGCGCAACACTAGCCAAGTTATGAATGCGTTCTGCTTGTCTGCCTGCCTTGGGTGGACGTTATTGTGAGCCCGTTGCACCTCTTTAACACCAACATTCTGGATTTCTTCTGATATTCTGACGCTTTTGTATTTCTTTTGCTATTTCTTAGCGCACAGCTGCTGCCGTGGCTAAATAATGTTGTTGTTAACTTGGTAATTTTTGTGGCTATGATATGAGTTTTTTTGTGCTTATCTTTTTTTCTTCTATATTTCTTTATTTTGCTTACTGCCTGCCACCTTCAGGCATTTTTTGCAGTCCATTTTGTAGGCTTACCATCGGCATGTTTAACATGTGTTTCTATCGCGTGTTACACAAACAATTTTCATGCGCGTCGAAATCATGCGGCTTTTTGTTAACATAAACATGCAGCATTTAATAAGTGTGGAAAAAAAACAACAACAACAACAACAACAACAAATATTTCAACTTTTAGCTTGGATTGAGTTAAATTGTTGTACTTATATTTGTTGCATTGCAGCTTAGCTGCAGGTTTCTTTGTTTGTTCTTTTCTTTAATTTCTTGTAAGCATGATGAAAAGTTATTTCCGGTTGAGAACAAAAAAAATCTTAATTTTTTCATGCAGTCTGCCGTGTCCTGTTTTGCAATGTGGCAAAAAATAACTAGTCTTAAAACGCATACAAACATAACGCTATGTTGCCGTATCAATTTATCAGATAATTACATGAGTTATCACAGCCAGTGCTGCCACTTGAAAATTTTAAATAGAGAGTGTTGGTTTAAAAAAAATTTTTAAACAATTTTTTTCTCTCTATTAAAAATTTTATTTACTAGCTGTAATTTCAGAATAATTATGGTATTATCTCTCATTAAATTTGATTGAAAAAAAAAAAAAACACAGATAATTCGAAAATTTTTTCTCAATATGGCAAAACATCCATTTTTAACAGTGAATACCAGATCATGCCAAGAACCGAGTTGAAAAATTGATAGTTCAGGTCTTATATTGCTGTTTAAATTTAAAATTTAGTCTGCCAAGCAAGTTTCTTAAGTTCCTGACCGTTAAAAAATTATATTTATAACATACTAAATACAGATTTCTAGAATCACTCGAATTCAGTTACAGTGAAACTTCGTTTAAACGAATCTGAAGGGGATCGAAAAATACCACGTTATAGTCATTGATTCATAATACATATGAATCAGTGCAACCTTTCTATAACGAAATTTGAAGATATACGAAAAATATTTGTTATAACTAGTTTAATTTATCGAAATTCTATTTTTAACGAAATTACTACAGTCAGAAAAACTTTTCTCGGAATATGATAAAAAAGGCATCATATTTAGAGAAAAATGGTATAGACTTTGCTCCAGAGAATGTTTTTCTCGAAATGTGATCCTAAACATTTCCTAAAAATGATAAAAAGCTTCCATTTTTAGAGAAAAAGTTATTAAAAATGAAAAATGTTTCCTATATTTTGATAAAAAATTCACTATGCGAAGTATTGTCTTCAATAAAAACAAATCTTTTATTCTTTTCTCAAAAATAAAAGGTGTTCTTCTCAAAAAACGATATATTTTTATAAATTTCTATTTTTTATGGACTTTTTATCATTTTTAGTATTTTAGTGGGTATACATTTATTTTAATACTAGCGGATGCAACCCTGTGTTACTCGGGCTTGTGCCTCGAAGACAGAAATTGAACGATTTTCAAAACTGCTCTCATTTTTACGTTTTTAAAATTATCAATTCAATTTTAAAATTTTTTAAATAATCGTGTTTTGTTGTTTTGCCCCCTCTTTCTGTCGAAAGTGTTTAGTCAAATTTCCGTAAAACTGTACCTGCCAGACATGATTAAAACAAAAAATGACATCTTCAACGTCTCGATTTGACGTCTGGTTTCTGAGGAAAATGGACACCCACACTCAGAAAATAACACATATCTTTCTCCGGTGAAAAATTTCTCTATTTTCGATAATAGCAATTTGCTCTTTTCAAATAAAGTTTTCTTCCATTAGAACAATTTTTCACATTTTCGAAGAAATATTTCTTCACTTCTAGGAAATGGAAATATTTCAATGTTTCTTATAATGACAAATGTTTTTCTCGCACAAAAAAATTCTCATTTATACTAAAAAATTTTTTGAAAAGGCCGATTTTTCCTATATTTTCATAAAAAATTCAAAATTCACCATGAGAAGTATTTTCTTCAATAAAAACAAAAGTTTTCTCAAAAATAAAAAGTCTTTTTCTCTAAATCAAATTATTTTTATATATTTCTCTTTTTCATAGGTCAATACCATTTTTCAGTTAATATGATGCTATTTTTATCATATTCCGAGAAACTTTTTTCTGAGTGCAGTTTGAAAAGTCATTTGGAGAAAAATGCGTTTAAAGTTTTTCTTAGCATGCATTTAATATGCAATTTTATTTCAAATAAATTCCAATTTTAAAAAATCTTATAAGCTCGATCGATTCGATTTTTGGATTGTCTTCGTTCAACTTCGGTTTTGGTCGATACTGTTCGGTTAATTCTTTTTCATCTTTATATAGCTTCTGCTGGTATTCGTTAAATTTCTTGTTTTTCGTTAGTCCTTGGTTCTTGACTTCGTTTGCCTTCGGCTCATTCCTTGATTTTTGTCGAAAGAACTTTTAAAAGCATAGGATCTATTTCAGTAACAGATATAAATGCTTGCCAAGTTTCATCCAAATCGTTTCATCCGTTGACGTGAATGAGCCAAACATAGTTGATAGAATAAAGCGCCCTCTCATGGAAGTTTTCTGAAATTTAAAAAGCCTCAATTCTGTTGCAGTTTCAAGTTATTTCACGTACCAAATTTCAGTAAAATCGGTCAAGTCATTTAGGAGTTATTGAGTCTTAAAAATGTGGTACTTAAAGCGCCCTCTTGCGTAAGTCTTTGGAATTTTTCATGGCTTATGTTTTATTTTGGGAGCAGTTGAACCTTCATGCCAAATTTCATTGAAATCGGTCCAAAGCCATGGAAATCGGTTCAGGCGCTTAGAAGTTATTACAGAGAGCCACGCCCACATACTTCTGGCCACTTTTTTAACCTATGCTTTATATTGGTTGAAGTTGAACCTTCATACCAAATTTCATTGAAATAGGTCCAGGCGCTTAGGAGTTATTGAGTCTTAAAAATGTACTTCTTAAAGCGCCCTCTTGCGGAAGTCTTTGGAATTTTTTATAGCCTATGTTTTATTTTGACAGCAGTTGAACCTTCATGCCAAATTTCATTGAAATTGGTCCAGGCGTTTAGAAGTTATTATAGAGTGCCACGCCCACATACTTCCGCCCACTTTTTTACAACTCTATGTTCTTTCTCCCTATGAAAGGTACTCGGTGTCTAAATTACAGCTCAATCGGATAAGCGGTGCGCGAGCCTATACGGAACAGAGACAGACAGACAGACAGACAGGAGGACAAACATTTCATTTTATATATAAGATTATGTGAGCTTAAGTGTATTCCATAGTCGGGCTAGACCTACTTAAGACTTTCTTTGCTTGTTTATACTGTGAAACTTCGATATAACGAACTTCGCTATAACGAAAAACTCAATAAAAATTTTTAAAAGTCCTTTGAAAAAACAGTTTTATTGCAAAGTTTTTCAAACAAAAATGATCTATAGCTATAACGAAGAAATTCTGAGCTATAAAGCCTCTTTATAGCAAAGTATTCTTTCAAAAGTCTCTACAAAGTGTGTATTCTATAGTATCTATACAACGAAATACATAAAATAAAATAAAAAGAATAAAAAAAAAATTTATTTTTTATTAACATCTTGAACAATGAATTTTTAATAAAATACATCAGAAAAAACACCTATCTTTCTGGGGTAAAAAATTTCTCTATTTTCGATAATAGCAATTTTTTTTATTTTTCAAATAAAATGTTCTTCATTTAAAATAAATTTTCACATTTTCGAAGAAATATTTCTTCACTTTAAGGATATGAAAATATTTTATGTCTCTAATAATGATTGGCATATTTCTAGCACAAAAAAATTCTAACATACCCATTAAAAAACTAAAACAAATAGACATGACTTCCTGTCAAAATCCATGTATTTTTTATACCTATAGAATTATAAAGGTTTCACTAATGTAGTTTGTTAAGAAGGTGAACGTGTTGGTGGGCAGATGACGCCCATTTTTGTGTACACCTCAGTTTTGTTATAAAATGGTCCCATACCAAGTTTCATCTATGTAGATCAAACATGAACCTTTAAATAGTGTTTTTAATATTGTGGGTTGTATGGGAGGTGGTGACCGTGGCTTGCAGGTTAAGTGTGTGGCTTAGCATGCTCGGAGCCTGGGTTCAATCCCCAGCCGCGGCGAAAAGTTTTTTCTATAAAAAATTTTTCTGATCGGTCACCACCTCTCTGCATACAATGGCAAACCTCAGAGAGTAAATAATGCCATGTAAAGCTTCTTGAGAACATGAGCCGTTCAGAGTCGGCATAAAACATGTAGGTTCAGTTCTCGGTCAATTGTGTGCAAACATTTAATAACACACACAACACAATTGATCATAAGAAGCTCGGTCAAAGTCCTTTCAAGGGCTGATATGGCCAATTTGTTTTTTTTTTTTTTTATGGGAGGTGAACGTGTTTATGGTCGGATAGTATAAAATACACATCTTAGTCCTAGTATAAAACACATCCCTGCTATATTTTATTCCTGTAGCTCAAATAAAAGTCTTTATAGAGTTTTCAGTTTTGGGGTTGTATGGGAGGTGGGTGTGTTCTTGGGCGACCCTCCAGGTGAATTTGATCAAGAATTTATATACTTTTCTTTACCGGACTCGCTTATTTCTGGGTGTTACAAACGTTTGCACAAAGTTAATATAATCTGACCTGTCAGGTTTAGGATATAAAAATACCCTCTAGACTGGAAGCTTACCTCGAAAATGTTTCAGCGCTATACAATTTTTTTTTTTGAGGATAACATTGGTTTTTTTAGTCCAATCTTAAAGTGCATCATATGATTGGATAGGTCTTTTTCAATCAAAATTTCAAGTCTTAGAGATAAAACGATCAAAAACTTTTTCCAAATAACTTGAAATTTCTCGGAGCGGTGATTTGAACCAAAAAGCCCTTAAATATCGTTCAAGTAACCAAGAAAAAGTACCAAAACACATAATATGGCAGGCCTTATGCCAAAAGGGGTAGGAAATCTGCATTCAAACTACCGCATTGCACCCAATAACAATAGTTAAAAAAAGAAACAGTTTGGATAGTATCGCAAGTGTAGACTTAGAACTCCTTTTATCTAGTAACCTTTTCTACTCTGCCTATTTGGTTTGATTGTTTTGGTCATTTTAAACATGTTTTTTATTTATCTTGCGAATATTTACAAATAAATTAATAATACTCAACTTAACTTACAAAGAAACAAAAACAACGAAAGCAGCTTGCGTAACATAAGCAGGTAATGATTGATTTTCTTATATGAAAATGTAAATTTTTCTGTTGTAATTTTGCTAATTTTTACGACTTTAACATAATAGTGATAAAATGCGAAATTATATATTCGTTAAGATCACGATTTAGCTGATACGTAAGCATATATATTATCTTTGAACAATGAGTATTAAAGGTTGTAGGTATACCCTAAAGTATTACTCAAAAACGTTTCATGTCCTTGAAAAAATAAAAACAACTCCATACAAACCGCGCTGAAGACGTAATTCTACGTCAACATTTTATGAAATAAAATCAGTTCAACTGATTTGCGTTAGCAAAAAGCGAATGTTTATATTTTGTGCGTAGTATGGAATACTATGATGTTCTTTTTGAAAATCAAAGCTTGAGGGTATTTCCCCGGTAGCTCGCGTTACATTCAGAAAGTTTTATAGAGTAAAACTTAACTAAGCTTTAAATTTTTTTATTTAGAAAAAACAAACACAAATACACTCTTTATACATTTACGTGTCCATATTTAATGGAAATACCCTTGATTAAATTTTTTTTCATTAGTCATAGTGAATCAACAATCTTGCATTTTTTACCCTAAGCCTGAGAGTTCAGGGAATATTAACGTTGTGCAAACGTTTGTGACGCATAAAAATAAGCGAGACAGGTATAGAAAAATATATATATTCTTGATCAGCGTAACTTCGTGACTGGAGCTATCAATGTCCATCCCTCTGTTCGTCTGTCCGTCCGTCTGTCAGTCTGTGTGTTGTCCGTCAACACCGGATAAGAAGAAGGAGTTGAGATAATTTGAAGAAACTCAGTGCACAAGGTCGCATTGGTTCAATTATCTGCAATATTGAATAAATTTGGAATGCACCCACGGACACGCCTAACTCCCATACAACGTAAAAACTGAAAACTGCATAAGTAAGCTCACAATTAAAACAGAACGATAAAATTTGGTACGTACGTATTTTATATCAAAACAAAGGTGGCTTTTAAAAATGGGTGTCATCCGCCCACGAACACGCCCACCTCGCATAAAATCCAAAATTTAAAACTCAATAAAAAAGCTTGTATTTAACTGACAGAAAAACAATTTGGTACGTATGTTTTTTACAACGAAACGACTTTTATAAAATGTACGTCATCCGCCCACGGACACGTCTACCTCGCATACAAACCAAAAAATTTAACATTACATAAATAAGCTGTGTTCGTCTTAAAGAGATAAAATTTAGTAATTTTGTATTTTATAAGAAAGCAAATATTTTTTTAATAACTGGCGTCATCCAACCACGGACACACCTACCTCCGATATAACCAAATAAATAGAGACTCCATTTATAAGCAGTTATAAGCTTATGCTTAACCTACAGAGATAACATTTGGTACGTATCTTTTTTATATCAAAACTAAGATGTGTTCGAAAATTGGGCGTAATCTGTTCGTGAACACACTCACCTCCAATACAATCCACAATAGCGATAACACTTGAAAGGCATTATCATGTGAGTTACAGGATTAAAACTTGGTATGTGTAAGTTTTTCATTAGCATGGAAATATATATAAAATATGTGCTTCATCCGCCTACGAACACGCCCATTTTCAATACTATAACTGTGTTTTGAAAAATTAGGTTTAGGATGTTTCATAATTGGGCAAGACCAACTTTAGACTTTCTTTACTTGTTTAAATCTGACTTCAGATTCATAACTTCAGTAACGAATATTTTAAATAAAGAGCTGCTCAAAACCTTCTGCCCAGAAAAGGGATGAAAAGAAATTAAAAAATAAACTTATTCTTATTTTTGATTTTTAAAATTATGTTTATTATTAAAATGTTGCTTTGAAAATTATTACTAAGTTTTATATATAATTATTTAAAAGTTTTGAACAAATTTAAATAATTTGTTTTGAATAAAAATCTTATATAATAAATATTATGCAATAAGTCTGAAATATTGTAAAATTTTGAAAATTCACGAAAAAACTTATTAAGAAATAAAAATTTCAGTCACTAGAAAGATCAGAATTCATTCTCAACTGATTCAACATTCATTCAACAAATCTTTAAATTTTAAGAAATTTATGTATAAAGATAAAACAACTGCACTTAATGTGAAAGAAGGCATCTTTATTATTTAGCAAACAACATGAATTTAATATTCCATATGACAAAATTAAGCTAAGTAATTGAATTTTAAGGCTTTGACATAAATAAGAAAAAAAAAAAAAAGGAAAAACAACATAAAATAAAAGCAGAAAAAGTACACAAAAATATAATTACAACATGTAAGCCGTAAATATGTCGTGTGAGGTGCTCAGGTTCACACCAAATTACGTCGCTTTGTGAGGGAACAAAATACACTCAAGTGCTGCGCTGTGCAGGAACATCAAAGTCGAATTAAAAAATTAAATTAGAAAAAAAAAAAAATAAAAATATATTTACACGAATATGTAACAGTTAGTTACAGCAGCACAAAAGGGGGTAGTTAAAAGCTGGTGGTAAAAACCAGCAGAGATGGCCGTAAGCAGGCAGGAGCAGCAATTAACATGGCAATAAATGGGTTTTGAGTTCTCCAGCAAAGCGTTATATACAAATTAAACACGCGTATTAAAAACGGAGTTATTTCTTTTTTTTTTCTTTAGTAATATTTAAGCAGTTAAATGACAAATTAAGCAGGTTGCAATGTTCAACAACAACAAAAAAAAAAAACAAGAAAAACATTCTAACAAAAGGCGACAAGCATTGCGATACGCACGCATGCATCTCAATACAATAAATTTAAATACATTATTTGATCAAAATGGCAAGGCGACACGACGTTTCGACAGGAGTCTTTTGTAAGGTGTTGAGGTTGTGCCACTCACAAACCACCCACAAGCCAAACAGTTACTTCCATACCACACGCTCTCAACTGAGAAAACAATGAGCGACACAAGCGTGCGACATAAAGAACGCAAACTGGTTGTGAAGATGAGTGCAGGAAAACTTTTCACTTAGAAAAATGTATAAATAAAAAAAAATAAAAAATATTTATTAAATGAAACGCGTGAAGCACATGAAGCGCACAAATGAAGGAGGAAACCAAAAGTTTAGAAAAAGCGGAAACAGGATGTGGAGCCATGGTACTTCAGCAGCGCAGCGAATTTTGATATGAAATTCTAAGCAGCGACTGACTGACTGCCTGACTGTCCCTTGAATAAAGTTCAACGTGCTACCTGGTACCCGTACCAACACAGCTTCACACATATATGCATACACCCACATATATATATATATATAACAACCTTTATGCTTTTGTCAAGCTTTATTCTTGCGACAGGATGAGTTCGGTTGTTGCTGCTGCTGCTGCTGCTTTTTCGTGCTCACTTTAATGTTCTAAATAAAAATTAAAGAAAAATGTTTAAGAAATAACAGCAGCAAAAAGAAATAAAAAAAAACAAATATTATAAAAACGTAGTATTGAAGAGAGAAAATTTAAGGACGCAAAAACTTAACGTTTGCATGACATTTCTAAGTATGCAGCAAATTATGTGCTACGTGTATAACGTGGTTCAACTAATGCGTGTGAGTGTTTACTTATGTATTTGTATGTGTGTGTGTATGTGTGTGTATGCGACTGGGTGTTGCTATCGGTTGGCATATAAAATAAGTAGACGAGCATGACGACGTAAAATTATAACCGTTAAAATCATAATGTTCGAAATTCAACTCAACTCAACACAGCACACAAAGAACTAAAGGAAACACAGCGACCGCCATCAACGTCCGCATAAATGTTAATTTTAAAGAACACTTTAGAACATTAGCACAGCAAAAGCAGTTGAAAACAGAAAAAAAAAAATAAATATATAAAATTGCAAATGGCATAAAATTACCATTTAGTGGAAAGAAGCATGAGCATGATCACCAAATTGCGGCAGGAAGAAACCATCAGCGTGGTGTTTAAGTGTATTACTTAAATTGCCCTCGTTCTTGTTGCCAGATAGTGGTTTTTTTTCTCTTTTTTTGTTTTTTTTGTTATTCCTGTTTATTCAAAATGATATTTATAGCGGTTCACTTAAGCTGCTCTTCTTGGTGCACCTTTTTTGCAAATTAAGTTCTTTTCTTTTTAACTGTTATTTTATGTTGAATGATTTTAATAAAATCATCAGCATTAAAAATAATCATAAATAAATATGTGGCTTAAGATAAAGGTTCATTCATCAGGTATTTGTGTGCTTGGCAGATAAAGCAGTTTTTAAAAACTTTTTCATTGTTTTAATTTTGCTAAGAAACTTTCTTAAGGATTTGCCTTTTGGATTTGAAAGAAACCTTTTGAATTTGAGGTCAAAAATTAAATTTTTTTTTTAACACTCTTAGAACATTCAACACTTTAATAATGCAAAATTAAACAGAATTTTTTTATATAATTTAATTTAACATTTCTAACTTTTTTGAATAGTTATTCAAACATTTATTTTTGACATAATTATGTAATATTTTTTATTTAACAAAAAAACAAAAATTCATTAACAGAAAAATAAATATTGTCATATTTTAAATTTTCCTAATATTTAGTTTCATAAGTTATTAAACTAAAAAATTGTTAAGTTGTTATAACCTAAACCTGAAAGGTCAGGGTATATTAACTTTGTGCAAACGTTTGTAACGCATAAAACGAAGCGAGTTCGGTATAGAAAAGTATATATATTCTTGATCAGCGTCACCACGTGAGTCGAGCTATCCATGTCATAAGAAGAAGGAGTTGAGATAATTGGATGAAACTTGGTACACATGGTCACATGCACTCAAGGATCTGCACTATTGAATATTTTTGGAATCCGCCCACGGACACGCCTACCTTCCATACAACGCAAAAATGTAAAACTGCATAACTCAGTTAATAATAAACCTACAACAATAAAATTTGGTGTGTATGTGTTTTATATCAACACAAAAATGTCTTTGAAAAATGAACGTCATCCGCTTACGGACACGCCCACCTCCCATACAACCCAAAAGTTGAAAACGCAATAAATGAGCCTCTGTTTAACCTACAGAGCTAAAACTTGACACATATGTTTTTTGTAATAAAACAAAGATAGTTTTTAAAAGTGGACATCATCCGCCCACGGACACGCCTACCTTCCATACAATGCAAAAATGTAAAACTGCATAACTCAGCTCATAGTTAACCTACAACAATAAAATTTGGTGTGTATGTGTTTTGTATCAACACAAAGATGTCTTTGAAAAATGGACATCATCCGTTTACGGACACGCCCACCTCCTTTACAACCCAAAAGTTGAAAACGCAATAAATAAGCCTCTGTTTAACCTACAGAGTTATAACTTGACACATATGTTTTTTGTAACAAAACAAAGATGGTTTTGAAAAATGGAAATCATACGCCCACGGACACGCCTACCTCCCATACAACGCGAAAATTGAAAACTGCATAACTCAGCTCATAGTTAACCTACAACAATAAAATTTTATATGTATGTGTTTTATACAAACACAAAGATGTCTTTGAAAAATGGACGTCATCCGTTCACGGACACGCCCACCTCCCATACAACCCAAAAATTGAAAACGCATTAAATAAGCCTCTGTTTAACCTACAGAGCTAAAACTTGACACATATGTTTTTTGTAATAAAACAAAGATCGTTTTTAAAAGTGGACATCATCCGCCCACGGACACGCCTACCTCCCATACAACGCAAAAATGTAAAACTGCATAACTCAGCCCATAATTAGCCTACAACAATAAAATTTTTGGTATGTATGTGTTTTATATCAACACAAAGATGTCTTTGAAAAATGGACGTCATCCGCTTACAGACACGCCCACCTCACATACAACCCAAAAATTGAAAACGCAATAAATAAGCCCTCTGTTTAACCTACAGAGCTAAAATTTGGCACGTATGTTTTTTATGACAAGACAAAGATGGTATTGAAAAATGAACGTCATCCGCCTACGGACACGCCTATTTCCCATACAACCCAAAAAGTTTTAAACTCAATAAATAAGGTTATGTTTGTCATAGAGAAATTAAATTTGGTTTGTATGTATTTTATACCAAAACTAAGGTGTGTTCAAAAATTGGAAGTAATCCGTCCATGAACACGCCCACCTTTCATAGGGAAAGCACAATAAAGGCATTAACTGTGTGCTACAGGAATATAACTTGGTATGAGTAATTTTTCATCAACATTTAAATGCATATAAAATATAGGCTTCATCCACCCTTGGAGACGCCCATTTACAATAAAAATTTTTTGTTTTTGAAAAGTGGGTTTAGGGTATTTCATAGTCGGCCTAGACCGTAGAAGAATTTCATCCTAAAAGGGTTTTTTTTTTAAATTCGAATACAGTTTTCAAAAGTATAGTTTTGATTAAAATTTTTGTTTGTGCTAAAGACAATGGATAGAAAAAATAATAAAAATAAAAATAAAAGAAACACTGGTAGCAATCGAAAAACTCGTCCCTCCAATCGCCAGTTTCGTGTTAACCAACACGAAAGAGATGAAAAAATTTAATAATAATGAAAACGAAGACATAAGCATTGACAAAAAAAAAAAAAGAAAATTGCATTTTGGAGTTTTATACAGTTTTTTGGCGATTGATAATCTGGTGATAAGTGCCAAATGTGAAGGAAAATACGGCGCTACAACGTTGAGCAGAGAATACAGCAAAAAAATAGTCGAATCTGTTATAAAGTCCAGCGTATGCAACAATTGCAAGTATTGGGAAACTAAAAAAGAAAAGGACCAACTGGCATATGAAATTTGGATTGAAGACCACGAAGAGGAATACCGTGCCAACCATCAAGAAAGCTCTGGGAAAATGGAGGTGGATGCGATAAAGGAAACGTTCGCCATATCAGTCCAAAATAATGGCGTAAAATACTGCAAGTATATCGGCGATGGCGACTCAAAAACATTCAATGCTATTATAGACGACTATCTGTACGATGGCGACCCAATCGTCGAAAAAACAGAATGTATATCGCACGTGCAAAAAAGAATGGGCACCAGACTCCAAAGATCAAAAAAGAGAACAGAGGCAAGGGTACAGGCAAACTCACAGCTAAAGTCATCTCTGAACGAACAACATATTATGGCCACGCTATTCGTCGTCATCCAGAATCGGCTTCTGACATAAAGAAGGCTATTTGGGCAACGTTTTTGCACAAAATCTCTACTAATTAAGCTCCACAGCACCAAAACTGTCCGACCGGTTCATCGAGCTGGTGTGCCTTCACTAAATCAGAGAGTCCAGGAAGCAATCAAACCTATTTGCGAAGCACTGTCAGCCGATGATTTGTTGAACCCCGAACTCCTTGGCTCCGAAACTCTTTCAACGCAGTGCTGTGGTCATTCGCACCGAAGCATTTGCATACCGGCGCTCGCACTATTGAGATTGCCAATTATATTGCAACTGTCATATTTAACGAAGGTTTTTTGCCAATACTTCAAAAAATAAACCTAATGGGCATCCCGATTAGCAACGTCACATATAATTTCGCCATGTCTCGGAACGAAGAACATTTAAAAGGTCAGAAACCAGAGCTCTGGCCGCATCAAAAGAAGGTAGAACTGTCCGAAGAGCACAAAGAGCCGCTGAGTCTTCACTTTTTGACGATGAAGAAGGAGTTCTTTATGGGGCTGGCATTGCAGATTGATATATGTAAGTATTTCATAAAATAAAATGTTTTATTGCCTAAACTTTTATTTGAGTTTTTTCAAAATCACGTTTTTGAACTTCGAAATTACTTTTCTCCGATTCTACTGAACCTATTTTGATGAAACTAAGTGCCATCGACTTAGAATTGTCGAATTTTTTAAATTGCATGCAGGAAATTGTTCATTTCAATTTTTTTTTTATGCAAAAAAAAAACTTCAAACTTAAACGCGTTTATCTCGAAACGACGTTTTTCGAGCTTGCAGCCCAAATTTCGCCCGTAGTTCTGAACTGATTTTGATGAAACAAAATGCTTTCGACGCAAAACTGACACCATTCTGATCTTTTTTTAATCACAATTTTAAAAAATTTTTTACTAATGTTTTTTTTTTTTACATTAAACTCCAAAAAAGACACCCAAAATCGGTTTTTGTAACGGAATACTTGGCAAGACCGCAACAGCGTCAAGTCTCCCGTGTGTCTTTATGTGCTTTATACGTGTATGATTTAGTGTTCTTTTTATAAAGTTGAAAAATTACGTCTTCTCTTTTTGAAAATAGTATCGAAATAAAAATTGTATTTTATAAGTTTTGAAACATGATAGAATAATTTTACCAGGTAGTGTTGACAAATGTTGATTCTCTCAGCTACAAGCAAACGAACCCTTGTTAAAAACAGCTTTTCGTTGTTATATTCGTTGGCCACATTCAGCTGTGTCAACTGTTGTGACAGCAACACATCGGGGAGCACTATTATTGGTATTGAAGTTTCAGAAAAATTGTCAAGTTTATGAAATATCAAGCTTTGTATCAAATACGAATGGAAATTTTACCGACAAATTAAAAATTTTCTATTTTTAAACGCATTTTAATGCGCAACTTCATATTAATGTGCATCAAGTTTTGACTTAGCAGTTGTCAACTGTTGGGTACGCTGAATGTGACCAGTGAAAATTAATTGTATGCTATGACGGATTGTGAGCGCTCTCTTTCTTGTTATATTTTTTGACAAACGTCTGTTTCCAACAGAAACGTCAATACTACCTTGGAGTAATTATATCATGGTTTTGAAATATCTCAAAAAATTATCAATGAATTACAAATTATATTTCAAACAAGTATTTCAAGTAAAGTTAAATATTATCATGAATAACAAAGAATATAAGTAACAGTAAAACATACGTTAAATTTTTTATTTCCTAATGATCGCTGTTGTAAAAAATAATCGCAAAATTATGATTGAGGTAGGGATCAGAATTACATCTGCATTGAATCTAACGCCGTTTACTATTTCCATTTCAGATGATCTGAAGTGGAGTGAATACTACTAGCGAATACTACAACCAAAAAACAGAATTTTAATAACTCTTTGCATTATCAAATGAGAAGTTTTTCAAAAAAGTCCAAAAACAGATTTCTCAAAACTTTAAAAATTTGTTTACGGAATTTTTTTGTTGTTTGATATTTCTGAGAAAGCAGAAACTTGCTTTGATATACAAAAAGTGATCCTGAAAAAATTTCAGGAAGCCTCAGTATTAATACACAGCGTAATTGTTTCGTGCTGGATACTACATTAAGTTAAGCAATATGTTAGATCGAGTTTGCAGACATTTTGTTTTTTATGGATATCAACCCGGCCTAACGTTCTTGCCATGAAATTACACAACCTTTAAAAATACTATAGATATTAATCTGGGGACCGGATATAAAGTTTGTGTGAATTTTGGGTTGTTGAATCTGAATCCGCGGTCAGATGAGTTCCAATGAGTCTTGCATCGGCAGCATGCATCTCATAAAACAGCATTTTCGAAGAAGATTTTGCATTAAAATCATTGTAACCGATAGATTCGTCCTAATTATAATATTCGTACTATTTGGATTCAGCCAACTGAAATCTATGTGAATATGAAGGTTTTACCAATAGGGACTTGACAACTTTGAATTTAATTTCTGAACGCACATTTTCATCATCATGGTAAGGTACAAAAATGTACTACCAAATTTCAAAGTAGGTAATCGCAACTTTAAGAGCGTCAACTCCAATTTTCTATCGTAATTCTCGCCCAAGTAGATAGACAATAACAAGTTAAGTGCACAAATTTGAGTCTACATATGGCTCATTCCATTCAGACGAGTGTGACGTTTTGACTACTTTTTCGTGCTGAAAATGGTATTAACCGGTTAAAATTTTAACAATTTACTAAAGGGTATTTTAGAAGATGCCCCAAAGTTTCAAAATGCTAAAACATAATGCAATTATTTTTACTAGTTTAATAGTTAAATTTGTTTAAACACCTGGGACGGGTGTGACGAGCACAAGTTTTAAAACTAAAAATTCAGAGTTTAACATTGAAATTCAGTTCATGAGACCACAATGAGACCATTTTTGGTCTTTTTACTTGCATATATTCAAATTAAATATAGTTTCTGTTGAATACCAGTGGAAAGTATTTTGAAACAATGGTGATAACCATTCTTTTTTAAACTTTTAAATGGGACGGGTGTGACACAAGATTGTCCCGGGTGTGACGAGTGCGAATGATGTAGGTATTATATATAAGAACTTAAAGGGTAAAATAACCATCACATATTTTTGACACTAAAATCAAAAAAATATGTTTTTAATTAATGTACTAATATAAAAAAAAAATTTTTTTGCAAAAAATTTTTACACATAAATTTTTTATCAAATTAATACCTATATAAATAATTTCGATTTTTTAATATATTTAAAAAACAAAAATATTTTTTTGCAAAAAGTTTTTCGCATAAATTTTTGATCAAATTAATATCTATACAAATGATTTCGCTATACATGAATTTACAAAACTTGTTTTAATCAAAGAAGTTATGCATATAAAGGGTGATTTTTTAAGAGCTTGATAACTTTTTTTTTAAAAAAAACGCATAAAATTTGCAAAATCTCATCGGTTCTTTATTTGAAACGTTAGATTGGTCCATGACATTTACTTTTTGAAGATAATTTCATTTAAATGTTGACCGCGGCTGCGTCTTAGGTGGTCCATTCGGAAAGTCCAATTTTGGGCAACTTTTTCGAGCATTTCGGCCGGAATAGCCCGAATTTCTTCGGAAATGTTGTCAAATGTTGTGAATCGTGTTGTTGTTGTCAGATGGGGCTACGTCAAGTCTAAAGTCTACAGAAATAAGCCAGCAACTATTCCAGCTTTGGAAGACAACATTTCCGAAGAAATTCGGGCTATTCCGGCCGAAATGCTCGAAAAAGTTGCCCAAAATTGGACTTTCCGAATGGACCACCTAAGACGCAGCCGCGGTCAACATTTAAATGAAATTATCTTAACAAAGTAAATGTCATGGACCAATCTAACGTTTCAAATAAAGAACCGATGAGATTTTGCAAATTTTATGCGTTTTTTTTTTAAAAAAAAGTTATCAAGCTCTTAAAAAATCACCCTTTACTTGCAAAAATTTCATTATTAGAAAAAAATTTTGAAAACCGTTCCGGGTCTGACCAACTTCTTGTAACGGAAATGAAGAATAAAAATAATTTATTGAATGAAAAAAGTTAACAAATTTATGTTAAACATCAACATCCTTAATTTAGGAAAGTTTCATTCTTATCATAAGCCCCTCTTGCTTCTTAGGAAAACTATAGCATTTTTCTGGGACGGATGTGACACTGAAAAACACTCAGTTTAAATATTTTTTCTTTGTTAACACAGAAACCAATCCTTGTTATAAACACATTGCTATCTATTTTAACATTGCTAACCTTATTTTTGTAAATGTGCATCAAGAGATGGCTGTTTTCAGCGTTTTAAATCTAAACAAAATATTTTAGGTTTTTCTCAACTCAGAGTTTGTTTACTTAAATTGTCAAAAAAAACAAAAAAGCATTAAAACTAAAAATAGTTTTGCAACAAGAGTAACTTAAGACTCCATTTAAATGCGAGAACAAAAAATTATTTCAATAGGATTCATGTTTCCTTTCCTCATTCCTCATCAGCCATATTCGTAGTGTCATGTTGCCGTGCTATTGAGATAACGGGTTGATCGAAGTGTCGAAAATATCGCTGCCGTTCAGGCGTCTGTAGCAACCAATCCAAAACAGTCGATTCCAAGGCGTTCTCTCGAATTGGGCATCGCCCAGACCACTTTATTGCGAATTTTGCGTGAGGATCTTGGTTTACAACCATACAAGTTCAAGCTGACTCAAGACTTGAAGCAAATGAACTATTTGAAGCGACGTACGTTCTCCGATTGAGCTCTGAAAAAGATGCGCCAAGATGATGAATTTCATCGCAAAATCATCTTTAGTTACGAATTGTCATTTTTGGCTCAATGGATTCGTCAATAAGCAAAATATGCGTTATTGGTCGGTTGAAAATCCACATGTGTCACCATGAATCACCACTTCATTCACAAAAAATAACTGTTTGGTGCGGTTTTCATACCAGCGGCGTTCAATGTGTGTGTGTGTGATGTGTGGCCGAGTCATTGAAAATTGGGCTGAATACGTGCCCGTGGTGGCCATATGAAACAAGTCGAGTTCCATTCATAAATGTTTTGATTGTACTTCAAGCCGATAATAAAGTTTTTGAAATATCTCAAATGGTTTGCGTTTTATATAAAAAAAAATTGTCAAGACCTTAATCGAAAACCCTTTATAAGCATTCTCGTTCAGATATGACCCCAAATAACTTTTTCCTATTTCCTGAGTTTAAATTAGCTTCATAAAAAACATTCCAAAATTGGCCTACCAAAAATGCTTTTAAGAATAAAAACAACGTTGGTGTATTGCCTATGATGGTGTTTATTTTGAAAGTGATAAAATAAATATTAAAGAATAATTAACATTTCTTGTTTTATTTGCACAATCCGGTTCAATTTGAAACACAAAGTATGTTTCACTTTATTTATTTTTGGACCTTTTATCTGCTTTGACAAATTTACTCTCTTTTTTTTTTGAAGTTGACTTCTTTGGCGGCGAGTGAAATTTCAAGGTCTCTTATTCGTGACGCTAGGCTAACGTTTTCAATTCATATGAAAATTTTAAAAAAATTATTGCCGTTGCCGAGAATCGAACCCCGAACATCGTTGCTTAAGAGTCGGAATCTATACCCTTACGCCACGTAGGCATATGATACAAAGCCAAACAAAATGTAATTAAAACTGAATGCGAAACATACTGAAAATAACATAATTAACATTAACATTACATTAACATTAACATTACAGTATTAACATAACCGTAACATTAATTTTCATCCTACAAGTATGCACGGAAAAAAAAATAGAAAAATAGCTAAAACAGGAGCAGAACGCGTTTGTGAATATAGAGAGCGAATTAGAGCTCTTAAGAATACAGCCGCAGCTGGGTCTGCAACTAATGATGAAGGTAAGGTGATTGCAACAACGGCTGAGTTTCAAAATGCATTCTTACGAAACATCAGTGTATTTTGGTGAATCTACAAAGAAAAACACACTGTTGCATCTCAACAAAATTTTAAAGCCAACCAAGTTGATGCACTCAACAATCAACGTTCGCTGCTTTATGAGGCCCTTTATCAACATAGCAATTATTATGATCAGGAAGCAGGAGGTAATAATGAACAAGATTTGCCTCTGCTTTCGGAGGCTCCTTCAAAGAGTACTATGCAAATGCAATCCAGCATTCAAAAAGTAACAATGTTGAGAAGACATTCGAATGCAACTAAAACACCAACTGAACTAAAACAAGTACCGAAAATAACTGTTATTTTACAATTTTCAAATGAAAAAAATTGTCGAACGACTTTTTCAAATATACCATTATGTTACAAATGTCCTCAGCTTCACGAATATTAAGTCGCTTTTAAATTTGAAACTAATTCTTTAAAAGTTAATTTGGAGGAAAATAAAGGTTACTTTTGACTTTTATTTTATCGGTCAAAAATAGCAGTTATTTTGTGACTATAATTTTTTCGGTCAAAAATATCAAGCAATTTGTGTTTTCTTAAAGGCCGCTTGACAGATTGAACTGTTTACACCATGTGTAAAATGTCTCACCGATGAGATGAAAATAAAAATATCAAAATTTTTTTTATCGGTAAAATGACTTCAACAAATATAAATTACCTGATATTTTTGACCGAAAAATAAACGGCAGAAAATAACTGTTATTTTTGCCCAAAAAAACTATAAGGCACAAAAAACTGTTATTTTTGTCGGAAAAAATAAAACTTAAGAGATAAAAGTTAATATGTGACATTTTAGACAAAAACCATAGCCGGTACGGTCCCTGGATACATATATTGAATCAACAAATTATTATTCCATTTCGAATTGATTGATTATCTCTCTTATTTCTTACTGTTACAGAAGTTTCACTTCTGCCACGTGTACGTTGCTACACGCGAGTTTTTTTTTTTGCTCTTTCAAGCGTTGTAGGCAATCGAGTTATGAAATTTAAGCGATGATGGTTAGTAATCTTATATCCTTTTCTAAAAAAAGAATACAAGTTTCTAATTAATCAATGTAAAGTTTGAAGTATATAAGTATGTAAGCATTCGTATATCGGTAGATAGCTTTTATAAATCTATATATACTTGTCTGAAATAATTCTTCTAGTATACCAGTCTGAATTTTGAAACACTTTTCCACACACATTTTATGAAATCAAAAATTAATTTTTTTATTTTTTTTTTTTTTTACTCAAATTAAATTTACTAAACCAAGAAATACAAAATTTTACGGGTGCTTATTGCATACTTGATTTTAAAGTAAACAGAAAACTTTTTATTATAACTAACTAATGAATTTTAATTTCAAAAAGTATTTTGTTCAATCGATAATAGTGCTTTGGTTACTAAAACCAAGCAACAATTTATCCCAACAAGAAGGTTCAAATGTGTAATTTATTTTCATAAATAAACTGTTTTCTCAGTGAATATTTAAAAAGTAAATATAAGAAAATTTATATATTTTGTAACAAAAACATATAGTGTAATATACCTTTCACTTGGTACTCGCGGGTGCATAAAAATCAAAGTTTCAATTTTTTTACCTAAATTTTTTATATATATAATTTTTTTCTTTTTTTCTTATAAAGGTTGAAATAACCAAAATTGGATCATTTTTAGTCTCTATTTTTATAATATCCCAGCAGTTATTTTGGAGACAATTGGAAAAACTAACTAGTTTATTTCTAGTGAAATGGGAGTTAGTTGCGAACTAGTACAAAAGACGCCCAGCATAGAACAGTTTGAATTTATTTTTATATTCTTAGTTTTTCTTGTCAGCAGACACACAAGAAATCAGAAAACAGATACGCTCAAAACGTGTTATTATATAAAATATTTTCGATGAAAATGCTGAAGTGGTAAATGGTAAATATACAGGTAAGACAATATACAAGAATTTAATTAGTTATAATGTACGTACCCGTGTTCCCAATAAGGCGAATAATAGGGCTAACAACTGACCACTTTTGGACTGTACCAAAATAGACCAGTTTAGAACTAGTCATAATGGAACTAGTTCAGATATAGGGAAAAACAAACGTTTATGGGGACAATTGTCTTTTCCTATGACATCAACCCGTAAAAAGCGTCAGTTCGTTCAATGCAAAAGGGTATTGTAGTGGGACCAGTATTAGCCCTTTTTGGAACTAGTACAGAACTATTCTAAATCTGGTCCAGTTTTCTGCAGGGATATATAAAAAATATGTCTGAAACGGGCTTGGGTTCATTTATTTTAAGACCTGTTAGAAATTTTCATTTAACTGATCACAGTTTTGTCAAAATGGCTTCAGAGCTTGAACGTCGAAAACTCATTTTGCACGATTACAACAAAAATAAACAAATTTCAATACGATTAATAACAAAAAATGTAAAATGGATGTCGAAACCTATTGTTTTACCAACTTCCGGTGAAAAATTTTCACCTTTTTTACAACTGACACCATAAATGATGAAATTTATAGAGAAGAATGCTTACAAAAATGTCTTCTACCATATGTAAGATCCCATACGATAAAATCGTTATTTTGGCCTGACCAGTTGTAATTATTCAAGAGACACGATTGAATTCCTTCAGTACTGGCAATCACAATAAGTCCTTTAACGGTAATGATATCATGCATGAATAGTAGCTAGTGAATTCTAGTACCCGAGGTAATGTAGCAGGTAATGCAAATACATTTATTTCATTTGTTTTTTCTTCCACATAAACTGTATAACAAAAGGAATGATGAGTGTACCTTATGAAACAGCTAGTGAATGGTAATGCAGAGAGTAATGTAATCATTACCGGCAATGACATCCCCGTGTTAAATTCATGAGTGAATTGCATTGCAGGTAATCTGGTGGGTAACCAGTGGTGATTACCGATAGCTAGTGAACTCACTCCTTCGTCACTGGTGAGTCGAACTGGAGGGATGGTATAAGGATAACGGAATCGATTTTTTGCTAAAGAAAACAATCCACCGAATTGTCCAGAATTGCGACCAATAGAGGAATATTGGTCAATTTTTACAGGAGCTTTAAAAAATACAAGATTTTCAGTATGCAAAAGCAAAAGCTGATGGGACGTGTTCGACAAAAAGAGCGGTGATTTGCCTACCAAAAAAACTCCTAGGTTTTTTTTTGTAGTATTATAAAGATTAAATATTAAGAAATTGGAAAATAAAAACAAAATACAAAAATCTGTGTTGGTTTTTTCTTTATTTGGGATATAAAGTGATTCAATTTTGGTTATTTCAGCCTTTAATTCCACTATATTATTATAAAATTCTCTTATATAAACTCTGTTATTTTTCGTGTGAAATTTGTCCTAAGAAATCATTATTACATTTTTCCAGCGCCATTCATATACTATATGTCTTACAGTTATGCTAAACATATATTTTTTTTAAATTTTTGTAACATCTCTAAAAAAACTTTCCGCAATCAATTTAACAAAACAACCAGTTGAGTTACCAGCCGCCTAACTCAGTTACAGCAACGCAATAGATTGTTTTTATGGCTAATGTCATGTTTTGGTGTGTTTGTGTGTGTGTGTGTTTTTTTTTTTTATCACAAAACTTCCTAAACGTAAGCCACTTTTGTATAAATATTTTCACAGGTGACAATTTTAGCTGCGAGCCTTAAATAGCTCAGCAGGCAGGCAGGAACAGACGTCGTAGTAATTGTGTTGGTAGCGGTGGCATCCTGCGGCAACCCATAGAGTACAGTACAAGTATGTCTGTCTGTCTGCCTTTCTCTGTCTTGTATATTTTTGTCTGCCGGTCTGCTAAACTGTTTGCATATCTCTTTCTTGTGTGTTTAGTTGTGTGAGTGTAATTCACATTTTAACGCCACGTTATGTCAATTTAACTGTTATCACTTACGTTGCCGCTTTTTATTATTAACAAAATAAATAAGCAATTAAAGTCAGTTATAAAAGGCACGCAACAAGATTTTTGACATAACTAATGTTATATGTGTATGTGCATAGGTGTGTGCGTGAGTTAGTGTGTGCGTTTTATTTGGCACTATGTTTTATAAAGTGGGGGCGATATACAAGAAGTTTTATTTATTTGAGAGTTTTTTTTTTATCACGGTCTGTAAAGACCTTTTTACTTTTTTTTTTTCACCAATAGTAAAGAAATTTCATGGAAAAAAGAAAAGAATAAAATTATTGCAAACAAAAAATAAGAATAAAAAGTTTGCTGTGACAAATTAATTTCGACTGATACATGAAACTGCGCCAGCATCCACTTGATACTCTACATTAAGCCTTTTAACATTTTTAGAGGTAGCTGATGTCAAACTGTCAAGACTTTTTTTCATCTTAACAGCTCTGTTAAATCACTTGACAAAGAAAATCAGTGCTACAGTGAAATCTCTTTCATCATGTCTTGTTACAGTCAACTTTATCACTTATACGGGTGTCACAAGCTGTTCTGAATTTGAAAGTAGCTTTATAGTAAAAATCACATGCTTGCAGTTTAAACATAGTTTTAGCAAGATCTAAATGGAAATATATAAATTGAAAATATTAAAAAAAAACAAATACACAAAATAATTAACATGAAATAGAATGCAATTAAAAAGAAATATATGATAAAATAATAATTTAATGCGTCGAAAACGACTTTAAGTCGCTGCTGGTTCTAATTTTAAAAATATCTATAACATTGTAAAAATTTCAAACATTATAATCAGTTCGAAATTAAAAATTTCAAACATTATAATCAGTTCAAAGCACAAAGCCTCCAAAAATCAGTTCAAAATTAAAAATTTCAAACATTATAATCAGTTCAAAGCACAAAGCCTCCAAAAATGTACCATCACTTTATAACGAATTTCAAAAGCTACCCGAATATAGCTTTCCTGAATTGTTCCATCTAAACATGCTTCTCTCACCCTCTGTGCAGCGCATGTTTTTTAAACTACCCCAAAATATTAGAGATAATTAGTTTAGCACATTTAATGTCGGCTTTATGTGCTGTGTTAAAATTTAAATTACAAAAACAAAAAAAAAACAAATTTATAATATTTTAAAAATGCTTTTACAGCACATTTCAGCACAACACCAAGCATTTCCAACCAATATCATGGCTATAAACATAAATTTACCACAACAAATTCTACCCATAATATATGAAGATAACAAAAATCTCAGTTTATGACAGAAACAAACGATAAGAAAAAAAAAAAATAAATAAATAAATAAAAATAAAAATGAATTAAATGGTAAAACTTTCTCCACTTGCTGTCAACTAAATTTGTCGCTGTAAAGCTAACACTTCCTTCCGTTTACTATGCAAGCAAAAATACAACCTCAGATATTGTTGCGGTAGGCCATTATAAGTTCATCTCACTGCTTTTAAGTTTGCATAGGTGTGTGTGTGTTTGTGTATGGGCGTGTAAGTGTTTGGTGTATGAGTGCTCACACTCAGCAAATTAAGTTAGCAAACTTCGCTAAAAGTTTCGAGCACTTCACTGAAAAGTTATCAATTTGTGTTGACACTTTCTCCTGCTGCCTGCTCCGCTTTCGTTTCTTCTCCGTTTTGATGAGTAAGAAATAAGTGATTTTCAATATATTTTTACATGCATGTTACACTCAGTAACACTAAATAACAATTTTTCTAATATTGCAGAAAGCCACAAGCAAAACAAAATATACTAGAAAAAATGCGTAATTTTCACTAAAAACCATTAAAAAGAAAATAATGAAAATTTTATTACTACGTATATTACAATTTAAGTATTTTTATTCAAGGCTTGTACAAAAAACGCTCTTCAGCGCTTAATACTTCGCTTAATAAAATATTAAGTTAAAACTTGGCATAATTGTAGTGTTCTTTGTTTACTTTTCGTTGTTATTTTTCATTTATGTAACATAAACAGGGTTTTTTAATTACCTAAAGTATAATTTTTTGATCTGGTAATAGTGTTTTTAAAGTTCTGCGCAGAACAAACCGAGTCACTCTTAACCATTTTGTCGAAAGTTATATCGATTTACCATTCTAAGTCCTGTTGGTTTCTACATTAGGTACACTAATTTTTCGGTAAAAACATGGTTATAGAATATAGCAAAATCGACTTTGTAATTACCTGAGGTGAACAATCTAGAGTGCAATAAGAAACTTTAAGCACGTTTTTCTGAAACTTTTTTTTTGGGTAAATATGAAGAAGGGTTTTAAGTAGACAAGAAATGTGAAATTTTGAGTTCAATATCTCAAAAACCATTTTTACTGTATCTTTTTATAGAATTTTCGAAATTTATTTTTTTTAATATGCATTTATATATGCAAGTATGTAAAAAATAACTAGTCATACCGATTTCAACAAAAAATTAATTGCTTAATTGAATGCCATGATCAGTATTTGCAAAAGTTTAGACTTTTTATATCTAGCACTCTGTCAAGTTTTGCAGACTATCTCCATAAAATTATGCATCAGTGTATGACATTTATATATCTTCGATTTGGCCAAAGTTAAAATGCCCCACGGCTGATTCGTAAGTGTAAAACAATCTTAAAGATGTGCCTTTTTATAAAGTTTTCAATCTGGGGTTGTATGGGAGGTGGCCGTGTTCGTGAATGGATGACGTCCATTTTTCTAACACGTCTTATTTTTGATATAAAATGAATGAATACCTAATTTTATTTTTGTAGCTTCGACAGAAGCCTCTTTATATAGATTTCAATTTTAGGTTTGTATGGGAGGAGGGCGTGTTAGTAGGTGGATGACGCCCATTTTTCTAAGACACTTTAGTTTTGACATAAAATGAATAAATATTAAATTTTACTTTTGTAGCTTTAATAAAACCCTATTTATATAGTTTTCAATTTTGGGGTTATATGGGAGGTGGGCGTGTTCGTTAGTGGATGACACCCATTTTTCTAACACACCTTAGTTTTAATATAAAATGAATAAATACCTATTTTTGTGTATTAAGCTTCCACAGAAGTCTTTTTATATAGTTTTCAATTTTGGGGTTGTATGGGAGGTGGGCGTGTTAGTAGGTGGATAACTCCCATTTTTCTTACACACCTTAGTTTTGACATAGAATACACAAATACCGAATTTCAGTATTGTAGCTTAAATATTAGCCTCTTTATAGAGTTTTCATTATTGAGGTTGTATGGGAGGTGGGCGTGGTTTTCATCCGATCTAGCCCATTCTCGAACTTGATCTTTGCTTTTTAAAAAAAAACTTAAATATGTAGTTTCATTACGATAGCTTGAAAATTACGGCTGTAATCGTGTCGACAAACGGACAGACGGACAGACGGACAGACAGACAGACATGGCTAAATCAACTCGGGTGGTGATGCTGATCAAGAATATATATACTTTTCTATACCTACCACGCCTCCTACTGAGCGTTACACACTTCGTGACAAAATTAATATACCCCTTACGCAGTACGCGTGGGGGTATAAAAATTAACATTTTGAACTTTGACAGAATGCTGAAGATTAACATACTAAATATTCGCTATCTCTGATGTCAGGTAATACCGCATATGGGGGCTCTGAAACACACCCAGCAATTCTACAGAAGCTAATGTATCCGCAAAAAATGTGACTGTCTGGTCTAGTGATATTATTGGTCAATATTATTTTAAAAACGATCAAGAAACAATCTGATGATAAGAGTTAATTATATGCGCTATAGCCGTATTTTATTTATTTTTATCTAGAATTAAAGACTTCCATGTAGACTATTAGTAGTTTCAACACGATGGGAGTATAGGTTTAATTATGGCTTGGTTGGAAAATAAATTTCCAGGACAACTTATTTCGAGATTTGACGCCTCTCAAAATTTTTTGTGGGACTACGCAAAATATCGCATTTTTTCTTTAATAAACCATTTACCGAAAAACAACATTAATTAAGTAATGGCCGAGCTATTGCCCGAGTTGTGCACAAAAAAAATTGAAATTTACCTCAAAACTACTACAAAAAACTGCCGTATAGATGATTTGAACGAATTTGTATTACACATAAAATGGCACTGTCCAAACATTGTAAAAAAAAAATGTAAGGAAAATCTGAACTTTTGGTATGTTTTTTTAAATTTACTTTTGCAGTATGAGAGTTATATACAATTTTTTAAGTCTTACACTGTGATAAAAAAATAAAGTTAATTTGTGTATTAAATGGATTTTTAAAAAACATATTTTTTAAAAATTATTTTTAAAGCGGATTTTTAAAAAAAACGTATATTATACGAATTATTTTTTGACTTTGATGACAAATAATTTATTGAAGCCAAACAGGTTGCTACAGTGTTCAACAACAGCCAAACAGTGTTCTTTGCAGAACAAACCGAGCAGACTTAACCATTGTTTCGTCGGACGTTACTCCGACTCATCAGTAGTCTCTGTGGTTTATGCAGTCTACTAATTTGAAAAAAAAAACTTTAAAAATAGCTGAGAGCTTATGGGGTACATTTGAAATTTTTGAATGGGGCACTTTTGACAAATGTTAAATGTGCACGGTGTTACCAATTCATTTAAAAATTTAAATTTTCAATATATTCCAGTATTGATTTTTAAACAAAAATGTTCGAAATTAGAAAAAAGAAGCCAATTCTGGTGGTTTCGAGGAATATAATTAAAAAATGGTTTTAGACATCAGGAAAAAGACTTTCATTAGCTGCAGAAAAATAAGGCATCAAGCTGGTTGACGAACAAAGAATGAAAATCTAAAGACATTATTTATTCTGGTGACGAATTTAATCGTGGTCTATTTTTTTTTCTCAAGTATACAACCATTTAACTTTTAGTACCATTTCTGAAGAGCATCAACATCAGTAGTGTAATTCCTAAAAGCGTTAAAGACACTCATGGTTATCTTTATCTGGCTCATAACTACACCCAATGGGCCAGCATGACAGCAGCTTGTCTGAGGATAAAAAAGTCAGCACTTATTTTGTTGTTGTTTTCAAGGAGAGAATATTCAAAACCGAAAAAAAGACAAAAGACAAAAGACAGCGGGCTTTGAAATCAAGCTGTTTTTAGCGATAGAGGAAAAATTCTTTAAAAGAAGTAAAGCAAAAACAAACAAACTGCTGACACCAGCATATCATTGGATGTCTTTTTAAGCACTTTCAAGGGAGCATAAAACATGTCTCTCTTCGTACTCTATCTATCTTCCTTTTAAGGTCTACAAATCTCTCTTTGAGGTAGGCACAGCTGAAAAAAATGAAACGAACTGCTGACTCAAAGTTCATCAGTAGTCTCTGTGGCTTATGCAGTCCACTAATTTGAAAAGCTAATAAGCTCAACTGCAGTAAAACCAAAATGGAATTGCCGAGAAGCTTTTTACTTGTTCAAGCAGTGTTTTTCTACTCTTTTGTTAATTGTAAAATTTAAAAAAAATTGACTATATTAATTCTACAAAGATTCAATCCAAATGAAATTTTATCTGCGGAGCTGTATTTTATGTTTTTCTAACTCCAAAAAGTATCACGGCTAAATTTGGTGTATACGTTAGTTGTGGAACAATATGAATTGAGTTTTGGCAAATTGATATCGAAAAAGCAATGAATATTCCTTTTGAGGCACAGAACATATCTTAAAATGGTCTGAGCTTATCTGAATAAAATGCCCACAGCTTCATCAAAGAGACGTTAATGACAAATTTACAATTGTTTAAGACAAATTTTAAAAAACCAACACTTGATCCCCAGCCGCGGCGAAAAGTTTTTTCAATAAAAATTTTTTTCTGATCGGTCACCACCTCTCTGCAGACAATGGCAAACCTCAGAGAGTAAATAATGCCATGTAAAGCTACTTGAGAACATGAACTTTAGCCGTTCGGAGTCGGCATAAAACATGTAGGTCCAGTTCTCGGTCAATTGTGTGCAAACATTTAAAAACACACACAACACAATTGATCATAAGAAGCTCGGTCAAATTCCTTTCAAGGGCTGAAATGGCCAATTTTGTTGTTTTTTTGTTTGTAACACTTGATTTCAAGTACGAAATTTTTTCATTCAAATTTGATATCAAAGACACTCTCTCGGACTCTTTGAAGTTTACTTTTAAAAAATTTATTTGCTGCAAGCCCTCGTCAAAAAAGAACTTATTTATAAGGCTTTTTTCATTATTACTAAGAAATGATTCAAAACTAAAAGACCAACTCCCAAAAATTTGTTCGTATTTTTAAGAACGAATAATTTCCCTTTTCAACATTAAATGTATTTGACATTGTTTCAAGAATGTAATACCTATAATATGACTCGAGATATAGTAGTTTTGCTAAGGTCAGGTTTGCTTTTACCAGAATACAGGTTTTGTATAGAAAATAATGATAACCAATACTTTAAACATGTTTTTCTTAAAACGGGATTTTCAAAATTTTGCAGCCATCTCAGACATAAATCTATGTCACTGAGCGATCTTATATAAATTCAGCATTTTGCTCCGATTTGAACTTAAATTTCAAAAATTGACTTCTTTGGAGAGCTTCGAAATCGTAAACGGCAAGTTAACATAAATTTTCAGAAATTTGGTCAAATGGTGTAACACTATAGGAAGTGCTAGCGGCTTAATTTTCTTTTTTATTAGTATAAAACTGCTCAACCTTCAACGCGCTCTTTAAACACACAAAAACCATTATCTACACAGTCCTAGATTTGAACAATATTAATTAACTCGGTTGAAATTAACTCTTTCTTTTCGCTTTCTTCTTTTCACTAGAATTAAGAGAGAGAATTTGTACAAATTATCTAACATTTTTTTGCTGTGTGTGTGTGTTGAGAGATTTTTATTTTTCACTTTTTTGTACTTGTTGTGATTGGGGTGACGGAGGCACTTAAAATTGTTCTTGTTGTTGTTTTTGTTTGGTGGCAGTTAACAAAATGTTTACATTTTCTAAATTGCCTCGCGTGTCAACACTAAATTTCGGCAGCTGAATGTTGGAGATGTTATTGTTGTTGTTGTTGTTATTGTTTTTGTTATGTGTCGCTGTTGCTATTGCTGCGGGCGTTTGCTGCTCTTAACCCTTCCAAGAGCGTTTATTTTTAGAACATTTGCTATTTGTTGTTATTGTTGTTGTTGTGATTTTATATTGCCATTTATGCTTGTGCTATTTTATTATATGAGAAGAAGCTTAACTTGTGTCACGACAGAAACGCGCAAGAATTGCAAAACTTGTGTCATGCGTGTGAAGTTGCATGTAAGTAAGTTGCTACAAAATCAAGTACATATTAAATGTGTTATACATTGTGTATGTCGTTGTGTGAGTGTGTATTCTGAGTGACTTGTCACTTGTATGCGTGTTTGAATGTTGCATGGCGTGACAAATACTTCTTTTTTTTTTGACGAGCTGACAAAACTTTTTAACTTTGATTTTATGTTGAATTGAAAATATTTTTGAACACTCCAGCAACTCGAGTAGATAGGCAAGAATATAAAAAAAGTTACATTCAACTTGAAATTAACTGAAATTTAAAACTGTAGATTTACATTTACATTTATATTCCGGCTGCATTTCTGACATCATTTCCACACTAATGTTGGCTGCACAGAGATAGAGTGGAAGAAAAACATATATATAATAAGATCTGTGCTAGAAAATATTTAGGACACTTTTTTTGCTCCTGTCATAACAAAAGCTTCTTTTTTTATTACCAGCCACAGCAATGCAGCAGATAACGTGACGCGCAAACTTCGAACGCGGATGTGCAGCATCAGACTGTCTGTCATAGGGCGACAGCTTACAGTGAGCTAGATACGATAAACTCACGCATTAAAACTGCACAACGTAGGAGATGAAAAAAAAACTGAAGAAGCAACAATTTAGGAATCTTATCAAACATGTATAGAAGCAAAACTTTAAAATAGCAACAAAGAAGAAAAAATTTCAAAAAGCTTGTACAGGCATGCTTTTCAAACTATTCCTAAACTATTTAATCAATATTTATAAACTAAGGTTTTGGAAAGATAATTGATAGTTTTTTTCATTTCAAGTTACCCTTTTCTTCCCATAGTAGCCACATGGCTACCAAATTTAGATTCAATATTTCGACTATTTTGTGCGGGGGTTTTTCTGTTTAAAAAATGGTATTGTTACAAGAATATCCTCCAACATTTTTGTACTGACTACCTCCAATTTTGCATTTTCATGTTTTGCGATTTCCGTTTGAATAAAAAAACATAAAACCATATATTTTTCGTTTAAAAAAAAATATTTTCATGTGAGTTATTGTGTTATAAATTACGTTATTAATTAAAAAAAAAAAGTTAAAAGTGCAAGTTTTATTTGAAATATTTGTTAAAAAGTGCTGGTAGCCAAATGGCTACATTGGACACAAATAGCAATATGTTGGAATATACTTCAGTAGCTCTCTTATACCACATTTTATTTTTAGAATATAACTGTTTTTATTTTTGTCAATATAAAACATGGCAAATTTAAAAAACTCACTGGAGAACGTGAGAGAAATCTTTAAAGTTTTGGAGGGTGATGATTCAGAGGAGGAGTGTGCAGATGATACTGAAGATTAATATGAAATTTTAGCAAATATAGCTCAAACCGAAGCCTTGGTTGTAGGTAAAACAGATGAAGCTACTATATTAGCAACATTTGGTAAGTTTCTAATTAATTAAAATGTTCTCAAGTAATTAAAACAGAATTTAGAACAAAATGACATCGAAATAAATTTTGAGGAAGACCAGGAAAACGCTTATCCAGGAAGAGATTATTCAGTTGTTAAGTGATTGAAATGGCGTGAGACTTGCACTCAAACCTTTTGTGAAGAGATGATGGAACAAACTCCACTGCAGTATTTTAACAAATTTTTTTCTGACAATATTCTTATTGACATGGCTTATCACAGCAATTTTATATGATAAACGCTGGTTTTATGACCAATGACAGAAAAGGAAGGAAAACCATCAGAACACGAGTGCGATAGACAAGTTGCATCAACACCAAGGAAAAGCCAATTTCTGATGAAGCCAGAAGTGATTGACCAATGCCGATTGAAAATAAAGAAAGATGCAAATATTGTAACAACAGATCTGCATTTTCCAGAACAAAATGTGAAAAGTGTAATGTTGCTCTATGTTTAACAAGAGATAAAAACTCTTTTTTTATATATTTCATAACAAGTAAACCTAGAAAACTGTAAACATAAAATACGTTGCTTTAAACAAAATTTGTTTCCATATTGCTAAATAAATGTCCAATATAGCCATATGGCGACCACATTCTAAAATCCACTGGAAAATCGATATCACTTAAAATTTAATGCAAATTAATTTCAAATACTCTATTTAATCAAAATAATCTCATTTGAATTTTTTTCTACGCCTGCTTTATAATTCGGGAAGGAAAGGGTTAAAAAAACTTACAGTTATGTTTTTGATAACGGAACTATAACAGATCAAATTGAAAAAAGTTTTGTTTTTTTTTTTGTTAATTTTTAGTTGCTCTGAATTTATACTATTGTATTTCGTCTGATAAATAGTGTTGATATGTTAAAGTAAAAGCTATCCCATAAGACATATTTTCTCAATTTTTTTAAAATTTTGCTTAGTTTTGCCACAAATTAAACTTTTATTTGTGACACGGTGTACCCCAGTGACACCGGTGTCACACAAAAATTTTAACACTTACAAAAAAAAAACTTAAAATTTTATTAAAATTTGTAACACAAAAGAGGTGTCAGAGATCACTTTTATGAATTCTGAACTCCAATTTTCTATGGTTCCAAAGTGTTAAATAGACTTAGAGAAAATACCACTGACCTCTGTCGTATGCTAAGGCAATGTATGGTGGCGCAAGTGAAATAAGTAGGAAATTTTCGGGAGTTGCGGCCAGAATACTAAATAAATTGGACCGAAAATGTCCATACGTCCTCTGCTATAACCTTTGCAATGACGTTTATTCATTTATTTTTGTCCAATGCACTATGTTAAATGAATGCTTCCAACATGCCAAAATAGCTGTCTTGTACGATAAAAAAAAGATTGACCGGCTCCTCGAACAGCGCTTGAGTATAAACGTCAACTGAAATAAGTTGAAAAATCAAGTAATTTCGCAAACCAATCATTAAAATAATTCAGTCCTGTGTCCTAGAGCTCGTTTACATTCGGCTTCATATCAATGTGCGATTCTTTTTTTTACCATTAGGTTCGTTGTTGTTCGTTGCTACTCTTGGCTTTAAAAAATAAAATTTTGACTGATACTTCAGACTTTTGTAAGGACACATATTGTTTCTCGGGGTATGGCTCTTCGTGTTCGTCCGCGAGACAAAATATACAAGACCAGAATGCTCAGCCCTTTAAATCTGAGTATTTTGAAACGTTGGACATACTAATTGCTGAATTACATAGGAAGTTTGAGCACAACGATGATCTTTTGAATTCTATAGCGAATCTCTATGAGTTGAAGTGATATCATTGAAAAATTAAGGTAGGTTTAAAGAAATTGAACACAATATTTGATGCTTGCAATTTATTATACTCCAATTCACAATTTCAACAAATTTTGGAGGTGTGAAAAACCTATCAAAAGAAGAGGCTGTTGTAGTCGAGGCTTATTTTTTTTTTTTTTTTTTTTAGCTTGAACCAAGGGTTTCAGGTGTCAAACCTATTCAGTCAAGTCTGCCTTTGTTCGGAAATGTGGTGATAGATAAGTAGAAGAGAAAGGGAAATCAAGAGAAACAAGTGTAGAATGTTGAATGTGTGGCGGAGTGCTATATCAACGTGCGAATTTAAATCTGAGGCAAGTGTTATGCCTTTACCTCAGTCAAGTCGAGTTATTAAGCAATCTCATTCCACAAACATCTCTACCACCAACTACAACTTTCAAAGTCGTATATATTGATAAATTAATAATTTCAATTGATTAGAAAAGAGGAAAGAATTAAAAAAAGGTAATAGCGTAGGACCATGGCTAGACTGGGATTCGAACCCGGAACCTCTGGTCCGGCACGCTAACCACTCGACTACCGAGGCCCCCAAAACTACAAACACAATGCAAGTTTTGTACAGGCAACGATAGACGTTTAGAGATACGCATGCACTTTTCGCATCAGTGGCGGCCATAGTATGCAGCACTGCATATAGGTCTCAGAGGCGGTCAATGGGACACGAAAGTGAAAATAGAACTTACCTACAATTTTTATTCAAATTTATTCATTCGTGGATTTTGGTTATCGAATCTGTACTATAGATTGTCGAATTTCTTTCTCGAAAACTTAAAACAATTTTTTATGAACAAAATTTTAATAATTGAAGTAAAACCACAAATTTTTTAAACGCATGTGTTGTTCAGCGATGTTCACATAATCTTTTTTTTCTCTTTTTTCAGTTTACAAATTTATGGAAAACTGAAAATTTCAAAATGATAATTATATAAAAAGTTTCAATAAATCACTAAGCAAAAACTGCCTTAAAATATACTATGAAGTTTTTCAAAAATTTCGAAAAAAAATTCGAGTTTTCTATTTTTGCTAAAAAAATCAAGCGTTCCGCATTCACATTTTACGGAATTATGTTATAAAATAAAAATATTAATAATCTTAATATAAAAAAGACAAGCGTCCTGCTCCGTGCTTTATATCGCTCAAACTGTTCATGGTTTTTGTAAATGCTATACTTTTAATACCTGTTCAGCCTGTACCAGAACCTATTTCGCTCATACAACCAAATATCGCTTCAACTGTAAACTGTCAGCCTAAAAGTATGCATACAAAATTTATGTGATATTTTGATATTTGACAGTAAAGACACATTGACGACGCCTGAAACAAAACTGCGTTTGAGCTGAATGTAAAACTGTTGTCATATCGTCTGCTACTTAATTATTTTGAATACGACCCGTCGAATGACGGGCTTCTATACTAGTAATAATAATAATTTTGACTCAACATTATATCTTCTAGTTGAAAGACTTATTTAAACCACTGTGCGGTTGGCGTAGTGTTGTCTGCAATCATGAGAGTGACAGAAATGCCAGAACATGAGCGCCATGCAATGCAATGCAGCACAAAACAACAACAAAAACAACAACAACAACAACAACAACAACAACAGCAACAACAACAACAACAATAATCACAAAAACCTGTACTATTAACCGCAAAACGCGGCCACAATGCTGAGCAACTTGAGCTGTTAGCGAAAAATCCGGCCACTCACACAACATCCTCTCATGTACTGACAGCAAGCGGGAAAGAGATAGATAGCACAAAGTAGTAAAATTAAATATGTGTTACGGTTAACGTACTTCTCATATTTCCACCTGACTAAATTTTAAATCTGAGTCGAGCCGCTTCGTGTTCATTAAAAACAACAACCTGAGCATGCCAAGCTGAAAACAACAACAACAACAACAACAATATAAAACATAAAAACAACATCAGATCATTTTATGTTACTATTCTTTTTATATGTTTTTGTTTATTTTTCTTCTCCATACTCCACTCGAGGATCCTCACCAGGATTCACAGTTAATGAAGCACTCGTTTAACTCAAATTTTCTACACAATTTATGTTGATTATGATGTTTATGCTCATTAAGTGATTTTCAAAGCACAAGGACCTTTGCTGTTCATTTGGTCCTTGAAGTAATACTTTTATTGTTGTTGCTTTTGTGTTTTTCTGTGTGTGTGTGTGTGTGTGTGTGTGTGTGTGTGTGTGTGTGTGTGTGTGTGTTTATTTTTCTCTCTCTGTTAGTACTGTTTGTTATTTTTTCATGTTCATTTCCAGTTCCTTAAAGCTTCCTACTTTTTTTAATTTTCTTTTTTTTTTCTCGTTTATTTTTGCTTTTTGTGCAGATTATGTGCAAACGGAAACGACAAAAAGGAATCCATAGCAAGCATACAATGGTGAGGAAGTGACAAAAACAAAGGATCAAAACAAAAACAGAAACAATAACAGAAAAAGGAGCAAAAATGTAGGTTATTCCACTTGATTTGCTGCAAGCGTCGCAACTGCGAGGAAGAGAGGGTCAAGAAACAAAGAGACACGCATACACAAACACACACATACACAATATGCTAGACAGACTGTACAGTATTGGCTTAAAGCATTGCTACAGCATAACCAACAAACGTTAGTATCAGACACAAGAGCCATCGCTGGCGATTGAATAGCTTGTCCGCCATTCAAATGCAGACAATTGATTGTTGAAATCCAGTTGAATGAAGTACCAGAAAATAATAACAAAGCATAAGAGAGAGATAGAGAGAGTGAGTGAATTAGACAGTGTCTAGTAGCGAAAGCAAAAACAGGAAACGGAAACTTTAGCCAGAACGTGGCTGTTATTATTGCCATAATCCTTGGCTCAGGCCGCATAACTTGGCACGCTTAAGCGGCCAAAGCTTTGCGGTTCGATGCATTAAAGAGCTTTTTCCAATAATTTTACTTGAACAACTAATGAAAAATGAACTTCAATGAGCAGCAGCAGCTAAAGCAGCTTAATGCTTATTAAGCGTTTTTTCTATGGTATGCTTTTTTATCAGTTTTTTTCTTCATAAGTTTGCTGATGAGTTGAAAGTGATTTTCTGCGCTTGAACTGTTACAGCCATGATTCAAAAATACACCAAAAAAAAATATCAGAGCAGACTCACCGTGACAAAAGGTATTTATTTATGCAGGATGAGGTGCAGGCTTTCGTCGGATTTGCGGTGAACACCAAAAGGCACTTCTAAGCTGTAAATAAGCTGTTTATTTTGTAATATATTATTTAAAAGTAGAGCATGTTTTAAAATCAAAAGTTTTTCTATAATTTCTTTAGAACAATTTTGATTGCATTAAAATATATCAAGTATCAAAATCTTGACTAGATATTTGAATACAAACAAGCAATCTAAGATGTTTATTACAGAATACTAGCTGGCACTCAGAGCGATTTTTACGTCGAATAATTAATTTTGAATGTATGTTTCTTTTAAAATAAGAAATAGTTTAATGTTAGCATTATAGAAAAGAATAATAGAACAAAATATATTTATTACTAGCGGATGTTACCCGGTGTTAATCGGGGTTGTGCCTCGAATATAGAAAAATAACAATTTTTAAAACTGCCATCAGTCAAATTTCCGTAAAACTCTTCCTGCCAGACATGATAACAAAAAATGATATCTTCAACTTCTCAATCTGACGTCTGGTTTCTGAGGAAAATGGTCATTCAGAAAGAAGTAATTTCGAGAAAAATGCATTTAAAATTTTTCTTAGCATGCATTTAATATTCTTTTTTATTAAAAAAAAATTCCAATGTTAAAAAATCCTTTTGGCATAGATTCAATTTTTGGATTGTCTTCTTTCAACTTCGCTTTTGGTCGATACTGTTCCGTTGATTTTTGTTCATCTTAAATCTTAAATTTCATTGAAATCGGTCCAGGCATTTAGGAGTTTTTGAAATGAGTTATTGAAATGTCCTTAAAATGCCCTTCTTATAATGCCCTCTTGCGGAAATTTTTGGAATTTTTTATAGTTTATGTTATTTTGGGTGTAGTTGAACGTTCTCGAAGGGTTGCAATCTCGACGCGATGAGAGAGCCTAGTAGGTGCCTCCCGTAGAACGATGCCGGCGGGGCGGTAGCGTAGGTACTGGTAGGGCCACCCGTACTAGTAAGGTCAACGGGGTGGGGGGTGTGCACTGAAGCTGAAAGCAATCCACAACAAAAATTGGTGAAACAAATGCTGGTGGAAGAGTAAATCCAGTCAACGGGTGTGCGTTACCAAAGCACACTTCCATGAGTGTCGGCGGCAGATGAACTCTTCAGCGAGTCCTGCAAACAGCATCTGTCTCGAGGCGAACGGCTGAGCTATTAGCAAACCAGAATGCCTGGTTTCTACGAGATGACAGCCCCATCACCAGGCTAGGGTGACAGGGTCGGCGGCCTTGCGCATCCCGAATAACTAAATTGCCCTCGAAAGTTCTACTACAAAGCCTCGGATAAAAAAAAGGAAAAATCGAAATTTGACTACCTTCAGCTATTGTACCCGGACAAAGATTAGTTTCTGGAATGTTATGATATTTCTTGATGATCGCACTTAATTCAACCATAATGCCAGATTCCTGCAACTCGAACAACAATTTTTGCGATATAACATCGATATTTAACTGGGTGTTAGTGAAGTACGATGGCTAAGTAATGGAATCTACAACTCTCCAACTGGCTCTACTGTTTTGCTCTATTCTGGTAAAGACGCAGGATCACATTGAACTTGTGGAGTTTGAATTCTGTTAACACCAGAAGAAAATAGAAGTCTGATATCATGGTCACCAATCTCAGACAGACTGATCAGTGCGAGATTTCGGAGTTAAGTCAGGAACATTACCATAATACAGTGTAACGCGCCAACTGAGCTAGCTCCTGACACCGAAAAGATGACTTTTATAGTAGGTTTCACGCTACCTACAACGACGTGCCCAGAGGAGACATCATTAAAGTAATGGGCGACCTAAATGCCAAAGTAAAGCAGAACAATGATCAGATTAGAGATGTAATGGGCAAACACGGCGTCGGTAACCGAAACGACAATAATGAGAGGTTTGTAGAATTCTGCAACACGGATCGTATTGTCTTAGGTGGAACCATGTTTGAGCACAAACTCACAAGGTCAGCTGGGTCTCCCCCGATGGAAGAGCCGAGAAGCAAACCGACCACTTAGCCATCACGCGCCGATTTAAAAGTTATCTTGAGGACGTTAGGAACAAAAGGGTGCCGACATCGGAAATATTCACGGCCATTACCTCATGGTGGCGTACTTGCGTCTTCGCACTGCAGCTGTACAACAAAATGCGAGCTCAAATCGACGGGCACCTGCAAATTTTGACGACAGACTGAAGAATCCGCAAACAATGACCAACTTTTGGAACCTGATTGATCAGCGTACACCAGAAATTGCCTTGTCCCCAGAACAAACGCCAATACACTACTGGGAAGAGCTTAAAGCAGCGTACCGCTCAGCTCGAGATGAAGCTATCGGTAGACCACCACGCGGCTTTCGCACCTGGATGTCAGAAGACACATGGACATTGATTTCACTAATTCAGTTTGCGACGCAATCAAGTCGCTTCATAACAGCAATGCAGGAAGGAGCGATAGTATACAAGCTGAGTTCTACAAAGCTCATCCCAGACATGCCGCTTAGGTGCTGTATTCACTTATTCGACTTGCCTGGAAAAGCGAAAGCTTTCCAAGGGAGTGTACTGATAATTGGCGTGGTATCTGTGTGCTGCTTGCGGTTTCTAAAATTGTAGCGAAAATAGTTTTGGAACGACTGAAAGACCATCTTTACTCGACAATCGACACGGCACATTGTGTACATACAGTGCGCATCATAGAGCAATGTGCTGAATATAGATCCGATTTGCACATGATGTTCATCGATTTTGAGAAGGCATTCGACAGCGTTCACAGGAACTGCTTAAAGGTAGCCCTTCGACGGAGGGGCGTACCGGACAAGATCATCGCTATAATTAAAGCATATTATAATAAAGCTAAGTGTCGAGACTTGCACAAGGATAAGTTATCTGAGCCCTTTGAAGTCCACAGTGGTATCTGTCAGGTCTGCAATCTGTCCCCAGCCTTGTTTCTACTGGTAGTTGGGGACGTTTTTCAATGCTGCTTTACACCAAATGCCAAACAGCGGTTTGAGGTGGACGATGGCAAACTTTTTGCAGCACATTGACTATGCTGAGGACATCTGCCTTCTTGCAAATTGGCTAACCGATTTGTCACGCATGGCAAAATCTTTGAATGCAAAGGCGATGTCTGATGAACTCAAAATAAAGTTCAGAAAAACAAAAGTTTTGAGCCTGGCAGAAAGAAGAAGTGTTTCAGTTGAGGTGTCTGGTGAACCTATCGAATCGGTTGACAGTTTTACATACCTTGCATTTTCTGGCTGAACACAATTTTAAACGAAGAATTGCTCCACAGAGAAAATATTGAGCCCTTAAACATCATGTGGAAAGACAGAAGTGGAAATGGATAGGCCACACTCTCCGCAAAGATGACAACAGCATTGCAAAAAAGGTAATGGAGTAGAATTATCTTGATGCGAGGAGGAGACTACCCAGCAGGCCGCGAGAAACATGGAGGAGAACAGTATGGAGGAGGAAACATGGAGGAGGAGGGAAACGAAAGTAGCAGCCAGAAACCGTACATGATGGCTCGTAGGCGTTGTAGAATCCCTATGTCTTGCTTTTGGGAGTTCAGGATAAGAAGGTTGAACCTTCGTACCAAATTTCATTGAAACCGGTACAGGCATTTACGAGTTATTGAGTCTTCGGATAAACGATGCGCGGGCCTATATAGATCAGACAGACAGACAGACAAGACAGACAGAAAGACAAACATTTGATTTCATATATTAGAAGATGAACCAAAGAGGCTTCATACTTCTCGAGGCGTTCAGCACACATTCACCAGTGCAGTAGGTAGCTCCTTTATTGATCTGACCTTCGCTAGTAGGGAGCTTGGTATTCAGACTGGATGGATGGTACAAGATATGTATACGCACATTGACCACCATGCCATTACATACACGCTAAGAAGACAACATCGTAACCGAAGGAATAGTAGTGAAAACAGATCTGCTTATGAAACAGATTCGCTAGACGAAAACAGCTTCAGAGTAATGATGGCCGACATACACCTCGCCGGCACAGCAAACGATATGGCAAGACAAGCTACTGAACAAGTCAGGAGAGCTTGCGACGCTTACATGCTCCTTAGAAGACCAAGCAAACGACAGCACAGCCCAGTTTACTGGTGGTCCCCAGAAGCACACAGAAGCACACAGAGAATGCATTCAAGCTAGAAGAAGATACTACTGCTCAAGAATTACCAACAGATTCGAATTTCTTCGCGAATCCGTGCATCCAAAAAATCTTTGAAAAAAGCTTTTAATAGGAGCAAGCGCGAGTGCTTTCTGCAGCTATGTGATGAGGCAGAAGCTAGCCCATGGGAAACCACCTACAAGATAGTAACAAAAAAAGCTGAAAGGGTTTAGACAGCCCACTCCTACGGACCCACACTTGCTTGGTAACGTTGTAAGGATCATCTTCCCGCTACAACCAGCAATTTTGCCCCACGATGCAGATGAAGATGATCTGAATCAAATAGTAAAGGTTAGCACTGACAAGGTGGTGGCAATTGCCAAATCCGTGAAGAACGAAAAGGCCCCAGGGCCAGGTGGTATTCCTAACCGTGCGTTAAAACGCTATTTTAGAGCAAGCTCAAGTATTTGTCGAGCTCTACAACGCCTGCCTAAGGGAGGGCATATTTCCAGCTCAGTGGAAGGCCCAGAGACTAGTGCTCATACCAAAAGGCAGTGCCGCCACGGAAGATCCCTCAAGCTACAGACCAATTTGTCTACTTGATACATTAGGGAAAATCTGTGAGCGACTGTTGTGTAACCGAATTTAGGACGCGATTCAAATCGCGGGAGGGCTATCCAATCGTCAGTTTGGGTTTCGGAAACTGCACACAACGACAGATGCCATAAACCTTGTCACCACAACTGCGCAGAAAGCTATCGCAGGCACTCGATGGAAGAATGGTGCAAAACAATATTGCCTTGTACCAACGCTTGATGTACGCAATGCATTCAACTCAGCTAACTGGAGCAATATTTTGAAAGCTCTTAGGGAGTTAAGAGCACCAAGCTACCTCACGAAAGTTATTGCGAATTATTTCCAGGAGAGAGTACTGCAGTATTCAACCCATAGCGGCGCAATGACGTACAATGTCACTGGCGGCGTTCCACAGGTGTCAGTTCCAGGGCCCCTTCTGTGAAACGTCATGTATGATGGTGTTCTAAGGCTCGAGGTACCTACAGGTGTCAAGATCATCGCATTCGCAGATGATTTAGCGGTTGTTGTAACAGCTAAACACCTAGATGAAGTAGAGGCCCTTAGTTGTGTTGCTATAAGCACTATCTACGACTGATATAAGTCAGCTGGGCTTAGTTCAGCGGAACATAAGACGGAGGCGGTGCTTATTAGTAGCCGCAAAAAGTTCAAAATCGCAGTTATAAACGTGCGAGGGACGGAGGTACACTCAAAACCATTTATTAAGTACCTCGGCGTGCTGATAGACTCTCGACTCTGTTTCAAACAGCACCTAGAATATGACCACAGAAAAGCAGCCTCTTCATGCCTGGCGCTAGCAAGAATGTTGTCAAACACACGAGGACCAAAGCAAGCTCGCAGAACACTTCTTCTTAATGTCGAGCGTTCTATTTTGATGTACGCATCAACGGTCTGGGCTGCAGCGATTAAGGTTAAGTCCTACCGTCGAGGAGTAGAGTCGGTGTATAGACTAGGCGCTCTTAGAGTGTGCTGCGCTTTCAGAACAGTGTCTGAGGATGCTGCTCTAGTGCTCGCTAGCTCGATCCCCATCGACCTCTTGGTGGAAGAGGCCCAACCAGGAGCTGTTAGCGAGAGCGCATCCTCTCGTAAAAAACTGGCGCGAGAGAGAAGTATATCCCAGTGGCAGACACGTTGGGATAGATCGGCGAAGGGACGCTGGACCCATCACCTCATCCCTAACCTTTCCGTGTGGTGTGGTAGAAGTCATGGTTCAGTAAATTTTTACCTCACCCAAATTCTGAGCGGGCACGGTTGCTTTAAAGCATACCTGTATAAATTCAAGCATGCAAGTGACCCCTATTGCACTCATTGCCCTGGTAGCATAGAAGAAGCCACTGCACACGTCCTCTTCGAGTGCCCTAGGTTCAACGAAGCAAGAACTGATGCTTCGGTCCGCCTGGGCGAAGTGGTGACACCCCAAAACTTGGTGAACCTCATGTTGAGAAGCGAAACCAACTGGTCAGTGGTAAGCTCTATGGCCAAACGCATAATCGACGAACTTCGAAGAGTGAAGCGTTTGCACAATAGTTCAGCCTGAGATAGGAAACTATTCGATGTTTATGGTTCTCCCCGACCCAGAGTCGACATCAAGTTAAGGAGAAAATTTAGGCTCTTAACTTGAAAGTAATCCGACAGACAAAATTTGTACTTCAGTTTTCAGCTTAGTGCTGTTCCCCCATCCCGCGAAGTTATGCCTTACGGCGGTTCCACGGGATTCATACTGGGTCGAAGATTCAATGCGGAGGTTTAGGTTTAGTGTGTAGGAATCGCACACTCCCACCTGCACGGTGGGGCCTATTGAAGGTTCCCCCTTTCGCGTATGAAATAAAACAGTACAAGTAAAATACAAGTAAAATTCAAGTACAGTACAAGTACAGTACAAGTACAGTACAAGTACAGTACAAGTACAGTACAAGTACAGTACAAGTACAGTACAAGTACAGTACAAGTACAGTACAAGTACAGTACAAGTACAGTACAAGTACAGTATTAGTACAGTACAAGTACAAGTACAGTACAAGTAAAGTACAATTACAGTACAAGTACAGTACAAGTACAGTACAAGTACAGTACAAGTACAGTACAAGTACAGTACAAGTACAGTACAAGTACAGTACAAGTACAATACAAGTACAGTACAAGTAAAGTACAAGTACAGTACAAGTAAAGTGCAAGTACAGTACAAATACTGTAAAATAAAATAGAGTTATTTTTTGTCCAGAATACAAATATCTATTAATTCTAAAATTAAATCAAATTCCAGTTCCTTGAGAATTTAATTCCAAATGATTAGAATTATTCAAGACAACTCTATGAATACTCATTTCAGTATCTACAATATAAGTCTGTATTAATGTCACTTTTTTCAAGTTTGTAATATCATTTGACTTAAAAAAAAAAAAAACTTTTTGGCAAGCTTTAATTAATTTTTATTTATATATTTTTATTTTTTAATTTTTGGAACATCTTTAGTACATCTAAACATAAGCATAAAAATCATTATTTTCAAAAGCTTAGCATGTTGTTCCCGGCTGCAAATAATTATGCGCACTTATATGGAAAAACAAACAGCATTTTTGGCCAAATTGCTGCTCTAGCAAAACTGTTAATACCAACAGTGTTTAATTAAAAAATTACATGAAAGTGTGCTTTTAATGTTTCCTTCTGCTCGCTCTCTTTGCTCTGTCTCGCTACTTCTCAAGGATAACGTTAAACCAATTTAACATGAAAGTAAAGAGGAAACAAGAAAGAAAAAAATGAAGCAAGATTTTCAGAGAGTAAAAATCAGCTCGAAAAGATATGCACAAAAAAAACAAAAGTTTACGCAAAAGCAATTTTTTTTATTCGACGGAAGCATGCTTGTTGGATGGATGATGCTCTTAAAGATCGGATGCCAAAGAATGGCAACACAGCACAAGACAAGGACGACAGCAATAATTGTTGTGCTGCTTTTAAGAGTCTTGAGCTTTGTAAAACTAAAAAAAAAAAAAAAACATTTTACGCTGTTGCAATTTCGCGCGTTGCTGTTGTTACTATAGCAGCTTGCGAGCTGCACTGTTGCATGCTTGAGCTTCCGCGCCTTTTTGGCGCTTTGCAGCAGGTCGAGCACGGAAAGGCGCTCACTCACGTTTCTTCAAGATGCACTCAAATCAAATGCTTGTATTTCAGATATTTTTAACTGTTAAACACGTTTTTAAAGAAAAGAAAGGCAAAAGAAAAATAAAAAGTTTGAGAAATTTTTCAGCATCAAATAAATAGAGGATGTTAACAAGTTACAAGAAATTCGGCAAAATCTGGCAGAAAAGCAATAAAAAAAAGGTCAACAAAAGTGCAAAGTAATGCAAAGTGTAAAGCTAGGGTAGAAACAGTTAAAAACAAGCAAGCCGGCAAAAGGCAAAACAGTAACGACAACAAAAAGGTTTTTAAATTATTTACATTTGTTTACTACTATTTTGACTACTCGTTTTTTTTTTTGTCAACTTTTTTCCTTTTTGACTTACTTGGAGCAAGTTTTTAATTACTGCGCTAACCTTTTTGACGACAATTTGTGCCATTTTTGTTTTTTTTTTTTGTACTGTTTTGATTGCCACGAAATCCTGCAACCTCTTTTTTTTCAGTTGGTATTCGTGCTCATGCCATTTTTAATGCCCACAAAGCATTGAAGTCAAAAAGTTTTCAGCCAACAGATAGGCACAATTTTGGCTTTTTTTTTCGTTGAAAACTCGTACAAAGTTCAACACGTTCTCTAAAACCCCGAGAACGCAAAAACGAATTTTCATTAAGTTGGCTGCTGCAAACTGCAACACCATAAAGCCATGCCATGCCAGGACATGCGGCAATCAGTTAACAAAAGAAAAGCGCGCATTTAGCAATAAAATTAAAAAAATATCCAAAAAATCGCTGCACTTTAGCTATGTTAAGAAAAAACTAGGGCAACCCACAAAAAACATGACTTCGTAACTTTATCTGCTTGCGTCTGTCCTTATGTTCGTTCTTTACACTGACTATCTGTCAAGTCGTCTTTTTGTCTAGCTGTCACGTAACTGTGCTGCCAGCGCAATTGGAATCAAACAGTTTTTTTGACTGTGTGTGTACTGTTCTTTTTTTTTTTTGGCTTCACTAATATTTATACAAAAACTCTTCCTGTTTTCTTTGGCGCGCAGTTTTCTTTTTTTAACCGTTTCGCTGTTACTGACCATTTTTGTTTTTTTGTTGCACTTTCTCATTCAACGCTTTATTTTCATTCTATTTGTCTGAGTGTTGATTTAAAATTCTTTTGTGTGGCCAATAATGCGTTCATTTGTTACTTTAGTGGTAAGTTTTTCTACTGCTCTTTTTTACTACTTTTTTTCTTGCAAGTTGCCAAATTTCTTACGTAACTGTTATCAGTTGTGGGTTCATTTTAACTTTCTTCAAGTATTTTGTTAAGTTGAACGTTATTTTTATTGAGTTGCCAACTATTTTGAGCGTGTTCGATAGAAAAATGATGACGTTGATTTTTTATTTTGTAGGGTTCACATTTGTTTTTTTTTTTTTTGGAAATGCAAAAATTTTGAATTTAAAAAGTATTGAACATATTAACACCATATTTAGAAGCTTTGTGGTTTTTGGCCAACAGAGGTGTACATATCGCTAAGTCCTTTCGCGTAAGGTACTTCAATGAGCTAAGCAGTATTTAAGAACGATTTTATCAAACACTTTTTTGCGGTTTTTTTTTTGTCTAATACTTATTATTTCTTTTTTTTGTACCAAAAACCATTTCGCAGGTTGGATATATATAAAGTATGGATTGTTTCCGAATTAGTTTTAGCTAATCTGTTATTATTAATTAAAGTTTTTTTTACTCTATTAGTGTTAAAAACCACTAACGAGACAAGCCTACTTTTGTTCGCCACCTCCTGAATTCTTCTCACATGTTGTTCATTTATCAAAATTTGAGTGCGAAGTAAAATTTTATGCAAAACCACATGATTGAAAAATTTTTGACCAACTTGACTGGCATATAAAATTATGGCCGCCCAGGGAAATTACAACAAATGATTACAACCCAGCAGACACTCTGTACCAATGTTGCCGCAACGTCGACGTCAACGTCATTAGTTCAATGCGAGCCAGCCAATAACGCTGTACCTTTTGGTCTCATCAGCACATCTATTAAATATTTCATTGAATTAATATTGAACCAGTGTTGCATTTACGTTGACATACCAAGAGCCGGTATAATTAAAAATTCTCTATTTGCATATATCTAATATAGGAGAATTTTGTCAACTCGATTAGTTGCTACATGAATGCATTTTAGGCGACACAGCAAAGTTGTGCTGGTTAGTTCATGCACTGAAGTAGGTGATGGTGTGGGTGATGATGTTGTAATGTCAAGTGTGCTGGCACGAGGATGGTGCGCTGTTGCAGTTCGCTTCATCAAAAACCAGCCTCATCAAATAACCAACAAAATTATTCATAATTTAATTTTACGCCGCTTTTGTTGCTAGTGGCGTTCTGTAGACTAACACAACCACAAGCATCGGGCTTGTAGATGGCAAAATTTTCACACATGCATACACAGTTGTGTTCGTAATAATTAGAACAACAAAAATAAAGTTTAAAAATATTAATTAACTTAGTTATAATAATGTTTAACGAAATTCATTTTATAATAATAATTATGTATGCGATGAAGAATAAAACCTTTGTCTTTTGATAACAATCCAAATCGTTGGGTTTTTAAGTTTTTTCGCACGATAAAGATCAAAACCTAAATCTAAATCTAGTTTCAATGGTTTTTTTTTTTTTTTTTGTAACTTGAACAAAATTGTGGTTCTTTGTAGCTATTTTCAAGTAAAATGTTTGCATTCAGCTTCTAAAAAAATGCTTTTATATCAAACAAATCACGGGATGAAATAACAGATTTTACTGTTAAATACGATCCAATAAATGAAACTTTCAACTCAAGAGTCGGTTGGCGGTTGGTGTATAGAACACGAAAACCATATCAAAACGTAAGTACTTATTTAAATTTTTTCACTGTTATGTGTGTGTCAAGTACTCGACTGCCCGGCAAGTTCATATACCGACAAGACCAACAAAGTATTTTGTTTTACTTAAAATATTTTTTTTTTTTTTAAAATAAAAAATGAAATAAACAATTTTAAATACAATTGTTTTCAACATATTTTGACGGTTATTTTTGACCAAACAGTTGATGAAACAGAATAAGAATTTAAATTATTAAATTAGTAGAGTCGAAAAATTCGTTTGTACCACTCTTAGGTCGAAATTGGTTGGACATTCTGATTCCAAAGTGGAAGGACAAAATTGTAGGAAAAGTGCAAAATGTAATAAATGCAATTTAAGCTATTTAAGTACACCAATTAATGAGTTTGAAGCTGAAATATTCATTAAAGAAGGTAGTTAACCGATTTTTTTCAAACCCTACACGGTACCGTACGCATTGAGAACCCGAGTTGATGAAGAGCAAGATAGGCTGGTAGGTGCAGGTTATTTAAAACCAGTTCTTTCAAGTAACTGGGCTTCACGAATTGTGGTGGTACAGAAATCTGATCAAAAATTTACGTAGTTGTGTTGATTGCAAAGTTACAATCAACAAATATATTGAAAAGCATCCATTATCCACAACCGAGATTCAACGATATTTTTGCGGCCTTGGCTAGATGTTCGTATTTTTGTGTTTTGGACTTACTGGAGCATACCAGCAAGTCAGAATCTCAGAAACTTCAAAACACTTATTAACAATTAATACTAGCAAAAGCTTGTTTGAATTTCAAAGACTTACTTTTGGAGTAAACAGTGCTCCGGCTAATTATCAGTCTATCATGGACAGCATCCTTGCATTAATTTTGCATGTTCAATGCTATTTAGATGACATTATCATAGGCAGGGAGGACTTGGAAGAATGCAAGAAAAACCTCTTGAGAGTTTTAGAAAAATTAAGTGCTCATAACGCTCGCCTTAATATAAGTGCAAATTTTTTGAATCGAGTGTCAAAAACCTGGGACACATAAATTGTAGCGAGGGTACAAAACCTAATCCCGAGAAAGTTAAGGCACTTTTAAAAGCACCAGAACCAAATAATGTGCAGCAGCTGCAATCATATTTAGGGCTTACAAAACTTTTATTACAACTTTCTTCTAAATGTAGTTAAGAAATTTCGAAAACAGCAAGTTTTCAGAAAATATCAAAAAATATTTCAGAGTTTTTGGAATTAATTTTTCCTTTTGCACTAGTTGACTTTAACACACGCCTTATTGTTGTTTTAGTATATAAAGCCATTATTTTGTTATTTTTGTTTCAAAATTGTTTAAAATGGCGCTCAGAAATGATAAATTTTCATTTACCACCCATTTTGTAATATTTTCCGAAAACAATCTTCAAAATTACTATGTATTACTATCTGATGCAAATTCACCATTGGAAGGCTTATTTCTACAATCAAAAGAATAATGTTAATTCGCTTACAAAGTATGAAGGTATATTTCTTTCGTTTTCAAGCAAATCGCTTCAATTTTAACTTGTAACTTTTTTCCATTCAAGGTTCTTCATAACCTGAATATTTAAATTTAAGGTCATTTTACGGTATTAAGGGCAATTAATACCAATTTTGGAAGAACAAAATTATACAAACTTATTCTAACATTTTTAAAAGTTTCTGTGAACCTTCAATACTTAATTGTTAATTGCTGCGAATTCAAATCTCAGGTATGATTTGCGTCGAATTGAACAAAAACTTAGTCTAAAATTTTTCGGCTATCTTTAAATTGGTTTCAGCTGAGAAATCTATTATGAAGTCGAAGGTAAAGATTTTACGAATAAAATTATGGGAAATGTTACAACATTTTTGTATTTTATATCATGACATTAATTAAAATTACTGAAAATACGGAACAAACCGTTTCCCGGCGGGACATTTGAAATAACAAGCAAGATACGGCACGTTCCGTGAAATATGTGACGATGGCAATACTAGTCTTGGAACATAAAACTTGGGCTCTGTGTTTTTCATTAATGTTTAGAATGTGCTTAAGATTACCAGTACCACTACCTGCCATGCAGAGTTACGTTATAGAGGTACCGCCGTTTTTAATTTTTAGCTTAAGATTTTGTAAATGAGGCTAATTGTTCTTTAGACACAATACCGTATCGTAATATTCCCATTATTTATCAGAAAATGTTTTATGTTTTTGACTAAATTTTAAATGTGTACATTAAGCCGGATCGATTTTGTATGGAGACAAAAGTTAGGGAGACTCTTCCTAAAATTATATCTGCATAATTTTTTTTAGATCGAAGAAATCGCCATTTTGGTTCTCCTAAATCCTTTTGTGGCCAAAAAAGTAAAAGTTTTTACACATAACTTTTTTTCTTCAGAATGCGTACCCAAGACAAGCAAAAAAGTATAGATTTTTATATTATTAAAATTATGCCTAAACAAAATTGTGAATTTGTTTTTTTTTACAAACTCTTTTGGGACCCCAAAAATCGATATTTCGTCATATAAGAAAATATGAGTACAAGTAAAGACCTATAAAATATGTATTACTCATGGTATTCACATGCATTTAAGCTGAATGGAAAAGTATTGAGCTCTTTTTTCTATTGGTATAACGTATGGTGTGGTTTAGTCAAAACTATGTGCCAAAATTATCGTATAGAATTTTAAGATAATTGTTCCCACAATAAGAAGCTCGGTCAAATTTCTTTCAAGGACAGAAATGGCCAATTTGTTTGTTCTGTTTCTGGGATATTCTTTGCTGGGATATTCTTTAAACATATACACCATCTTACCGTATACTTTATGAGCTTCTTGCTTAAATATTATGTACTGCTCACAGTACATAATATTTTAAAAGTCTCATTGCAAAAAATCGTCCTTTAAACTTTAAACGATTGTTTAAATTTCTTCTTTCGCAATTCTAATTATTTTGAACACATCTGTACGGCTAGCTGCACATGCAAACCATTAACTTTACTGCAGTAAGGTTAGCAGTAGAGTCAAATGTCAAAGTCAATTTATGCAACCCTGATGCTCTTCTGTTATTCTATTATTTCGTTTCAGTTTTTGTTGTTATTGTTTTAAGTTAAAAATGTTTAGGAAACGCTTACCTGTGGCTTTATCTGTGTTGTTATTTAATATACATGTGTGTGTTTAGCTGTTGGCATGTTCATGGTTAACCTTATTGTTACAATTCTGCTTAGTTGTCTCTATTTTTGGGTCATGTACGTGCTTGCCACTATCTATCTATCTCGCTCTCTTATGCCTGTCATTATGTTTGCTTAAATATTTTAGGGCAAATTGAAAATTTATGCTTTTAATTTGTTTATAAATTTATATATCTAATTAAAATAAAATAAATTGACTTTTTAATTACAAATATTATAAATGGCTCAATTATGCACTGAGAGAATATTACAATAACAATTAACTACGCTTGAATAGATGTTTGAAATGTTTGCATTAAAACTAGATTTAGAAAAAAATAATTTATATGTTTTCATTAACAATAATAATTCATATTATTAATATTAATCAGCATATCTATGAGGCTGTTCTAATATGTTAATTTTAAATGCTAACATATGAAAAATTTAACATTATTAATCAATGACAATAAAAAATTATTTTAATTTTTTATTTTTTTACAGACTTTAAATAGAAATTTAAAAAAAGTCTTTTCTTGGGAAATATCTATGCATATCTCTCTAATTGGCATTTTTACAGTTCAGAATTTTTTCCGTGTTCGTTACATTGTGAAGGTTTGCCGTCATGTTACAATTTGAAATGAATCAAGTTTTTTGGAACCGAACCCAAAATAACGCTTTACTGAAGTCGATAGAAACTGCACCAACTTCCCGATTGTTTGAAACAAATTCTGTAAGGTTAATGACAGTTGAGTTATCCTTGAGAGAGCCATAGAGGAGAGATAGATGTGCAATGAAAGAAAATAATACTGTAAATAGTATGTACTATCAAAAATTTTGGGAGTCCGTTTTAGTGCATAGGAATTGTGTATGAAATCTAATATATTTTTGGAAAAACTGAATAAGATATAGAAAATTGAAATATGAGACCAAAAAGGGATGAACCAAAACGTTTCAGAATTTTTTATGACAAAAGCAGTTAAACCATCGAGTCTTGGTGAATAATCATATTTAAATTATATAACTGTCCGAAGACTTTGACCAGTATCATATAAACAGAAGTCAGTTACTTTTGAACACAGTTCCTGAACAAAGAAAAGTAAACATAGTTTAGTTCATCGTCATGACTTTTGAATGATTGACAGAAGAAATTTCCAAATACATTGGCAATTATTTCCGGGTTGTCTGAGGGCTAATAAGACTTATATAGATTAGATACACAGAGTGAGGAGAAATTGTTATGGGCGTGGAGATAACTTGTAAGGTTAAGTGAAGAACGTGAAATTTAATAAGGTTGCTAAAGTCTGTTATTTTTATTACGAAAATGTTGTCATAGAAGACAATGTCATGAGCATTATCCTAAAGATGCAGGAAATCGATTCTACTTAATAAAATTTCTAGATTTACAAATTCAGTTTCCTGAAGTTGAAGCTATCGCGTGTTCGCAGTGTGAGTTTATGATGTAAGATAGGGTAAGATATAGAGAATAATGGTAGGGGAGACTCGTCCCCGTTGTCTCAAATACTAGTTATCACAACGCCGATATCTTTTGATTCAACACGTTATCGAGTTAAATATCAATGTCATCTATACGCTATTGCAATTTCTAGCATCCCAAGAAAGTTTAAGAGCCGTTAGTTTTGTTTTGCAAAAATTAAAAGAGATTTAAGTAACTTAGTTGGATTTGTGTATTTTTATATTTTTTAAAAATTTGTGTTTAGACAAATAGAAGTGTGCAATATTCAACTTTAAATAAATTTCCAATACAAATAATATTATATTTTGCAAATACTTATGAATTTTTAGATAAAACCTTATATTTAAATTTACAGAACATTGTTTACATTTTTTTCCAAATGGTACAGGTTGTCACAGTGCTTGTGGGGCTTGTTGTCACATATAATTTCATAGAACCATTTTGAAAGTATTCTATGTTTTACTTGAATTTAAGGAAATATGCCAAGAAATCGCAAACGACTTACAAACCGAGGCCGGACATCTTCAGATATCATGATGCAAGCCGATTACAGCTAGTATCAATAAAGATAACGTGGATTCACTATGTGTAGTTTGTTGTCAAGCGTCAAATCCAATAACAATTGTCGTCAATATATAAACTGCAAACGTTGTCTACATAATGCATAGAAAGTGATTGTTTGATACATTGCTGCTTAAATTGTTCTTCGGAGTGCGGCAGCGACGACGATTAAGAGGTGTGACAACGGGGACTACGCGTTGAGACAACTTACCCCACGGGTGGGGTTACTTGTCCCAGACGAGTTGAATTTTTTAACTAGAAAATTTTTTGATTTATAGGGTGATTTTTTAAGAGCTTGATAACTTTTTTTTTAAAAAAAACGCATAAAATTTGCAAAATCTCATCGGTTCTTTATTTGAAACGTTAGATTGGTCCATGACATTTACTTTTTGAAGATAATTTCATTTAAATGTTGACCGCGGCTGCGTCTTAGGTGGTCCATTCGGAAAGTCCAATTTTGGGCAACTTTTTAAATCGACAAATTTTGTTCAGCGATGAGGCTCATTTCTGGTTGAATGGCTACGTAAATAAGCAAAATTGCCGCATTTGGAGTGAAGAGCAACCAGAAGCCGTTCAAGAACTGGCCATGCATCCCGAAAAATGCACTGTTTGGTGTGGTTTGTACGCTGGTGGAATCATTGGACCGTATTTTTTCAAAGATGCTGTTGGACGCAACGTTACGGTGAATGGCGATCGCAATCGTTCGATGCTAACAAACTTTTTGTTGCCAAAAATGGAAGAACTGAACTTGGTTGACATGTGGTTTCAACAAGATGGCGCTACATGCCACACAGCTCGCGATTCTATGGCCATTTTGAGGGAAAACTTCGGAGAACAATTAATCTCAAGAAATGGACCGGTAAGTTGGCCACCAAGATCATGCGATTTGACGCCTTTAGACTATTTTTTGTGGGGCTACGTCAAGTCTAAAGTCTACAGAAATAAGCCAGCAACTATTCCAGCTTTGGAAGACAACATTTCCGAAGAAATTCGGGCTATTCCGGCCGAAATGCTCGAAAAAGTTGCCCAAAATTGGACTTTCCGAATGGACCACCTAAGACGCAGCCGCGGTCAACATTTAAATGAAATTATCTTCAAAAAGTAAATGTCATGGACCAATCTAACGTTTCAAATAAAGAACCGATGAGATTTTGCAAATTTTATGCGTTTTTTTAAAAAAAAAAGTTATCAAGCTCTTAAAAAATCACCCTTTATATTAAAATAATATTTGTTATTCATATCAGGATTGAAGAATAAAATATTGAATTTATCTTGAAAAGTTTTGCAGTGCCATTATTGCTTAATTTGTGGGAGTTACAGCAGTTCATTCAAATTTTGTGACAACTAGTACCACTCTCCCCTACTTATCGAGTATTGAAAATAGATGGTTTCTCGTAGAGACAATACAATTATTTGAACCTGAAAAAAAGACAAGGCCTAGTAGTTTACATATGTTGTAAGTTATTCCATTTAAGTAGTTTGAAAGATATATTAGGGGTATTCTCGCTGTCTTGCAAAACCCTTACAAGGTGTACGAATTGCAAAAGTTGCAGAATCTTGCAACCCGCGCAACGACACAACAATAAAATACAAGCGATAAAAGTTTTGCAATTCGTGCAATCTGTGCAACAGTGATACCCATGTTTTGAGTGGAGGTGCAACCGTGCACTCTGATTGAGACAAATTTGTTAATTTTAATTCGTGTGCGTTAGAGTAAGTATTTAAATTTTTTGTTTTCGCCTGTTCGCGGCATTTCTTTTAACATTCACAATATTTGTGATTTTGTGCCCTCCCGCAGTGTTGTATATTTTAGTATTGCAAGGTTGCATTTTCACAAATTTTGCATCTTTGCTATACTGCGAGAATACCCCTATTTATTTTTCAGATGTGGAATTTGTAGAAAAATTGCGGCACTCTTCATCAGACAAAACCTATTAAAGGTTAGAAAGATAAAAGTCCCCCAGAAAATAACAGTATCATTTGAATCAATAAAATCTTAAAGTGAATCGATTGCATCTGCTGCAACTGATAGCCATTGAGAGTTTGAGAAGGGCGAATATGACAGCAGATTCGTTTTGAGACACAAACTGTGGCACATATTAGGTCTGTTTCCGTATTTTTATACCCTAAACCTGAAAGGTCAGGGTATATTAACTTTATGCAAACGTTTGTAACGCATAGAACGAAGCGAGTCCGGTATAGAAAAGTATATATATTCTTGATCAGCGTCACCACGTGAGTCGAGCTACTCATATCCGTCCGTCCGTCCGTCCGTCTGTGTGTTGTCCGTATACACAGGATAAGAAGAAGGAGTTGACATAATTGGATGAAACTTGGTACACATGGTCACATGGACCCAAGGATCTGCATTATTGAATATTTTTGGAATCCGCCCACGGACACGCCTACCTCCCATACAACGCAAAAATGTAAAACTGCATAACTCAGCTCATAACTAACCTACAACAATTAAATTTGGTGTGTATGTATTTTATGTCAACACAAAAATGTTTTCGAAAAATGGACGTCATCCGCTCACGGACACGCCCACCTCCCATACAACCCAAAAATTGAAAACGCAATATAAAAGCCTGTGTTTAACTAAAAGAGCTAAAATTTGGCACATATGTTTTTTATAACAAAACCAAGACGTTTTTGAAAAATAGACATCATCCGCCCACGGACACGCCTACCTCCCATACAACGCGAAAATTAAAAACTGCATAACTCAGCTCATAATTAATCTACAACAATAAAATTTGATATGTATGTGTTTTATACCAACACAAAAATTTCTTCTAAAAATGGACGTCATCCGCTCACGGACACGCCCAGCTCCCATAGAACCCAAAATGTTGAAAACTCAACAAATAGGGTTATGTTTGTCATAGAGAAATTAAATTTGGTATGTATGTATTTTATACCAAAACTAAGGTGTGTTCAAAAATTGGGAGTAGTCCGTCCATAAACTCGCCCACCTCCCATAGCGAAAGCACAATAAAGGCATTAACTGTGAGCTGCAGGAATAAAACTTGGTATGTGTAAATTTTTCATCAAAATTTAAATGCATTTAAAATATAGGTTTCATGCACCCACGGACACGACCTTTTACAATAAAAATTTTTTTGTTTTTGAAAAGTGGGTTTAGTCGGCCTAGACCGACTTTAGACTTTCTTTACTTGTTTGGACTAAAAATGGTAAAACTGTCAAAAGTCTGAGAGTAAGAAAACATCTCTCGAAAATAGAGAAAAACACAAAAAAATACGGGAACGCTTTTTGGACTAAAATTGTAAAAACTGTCAAATAAGAATGTTTGTCCAGCTTTGACTTGATATGGAACATCGGCAGTGCAAACGAAATGCTTGAGATTTTTAATAATATTGAAAGTAATTCTGATGTTTAGCATTTATATTAGTTTTTGCACATTTTCCAATGTTTCTGGTTTCCATTTTAATAGTTTCAAAGAAGTTTTGATGTATCGCAATTTCTTTGCTAACTTGTAAACAGCTGATTTTAAGCTCTTTGACACTTTTACCATTTTTACCCGAAGAAATTTCTCGGACTAAAACTTGCAACTTTTGACAAGGAGGAGAAATGTTTTACTCTCTCCATTGCACTCTCTTTTACCATTTTTTTGAGTACGGGAACGCTTCTCGGACTAAAACTGGTAAAAACTGGTAAATTGGACTAAAACTTTAGAGTACGGGAACAGACATATTAATTGAAACTTAGCTGTATGGCATCTTTGTACAAAGGTTTTGTACAAAGAAGCGATTGTAATTGTTAGAAGGATACCAGAGGAGATATTGTCGTTATCAAATTCAGTCTCTGTGAAAAACACGAAATCAGATGCAAGAACTCAATCTCTTTGACGTTCTGGTAAAATTGGTTTTAATGCGTGTAAAAATATCAAACAATTAAAGAACATTGTAGAAATATTGAAGGTTTTCAATTCTGAGTAATAAGCTGCATTGGATGGAAATCAAGTTTGTGGTGAATTGTTTTCACTCCAGTAAATTATACTTGTGTTGTGAATGTTTCAATTTTAGTGTTATCACTTGAAAGTTATCAAGATAGACGATTTATTTTGTTTAAAATGTTCTTATTTATGAAAATTTTTAAAATTATAATATGTCAGCCCAAGCAACAGTTCTTAAGAGTTGAGCACTTGACGAAATATTAGGTCCTATAGGATAGTTATATATAACTATCTTCAGCAAGAGTCATACGCTTTCAGAATATTTAAAGGAAAACAAGTTGTCTATAAGTGTTCTGTTCTCTTTCATATTATCTCATAGTGGTTTAAGAGAGTTGTGTTATAAGAGCATTACTCCGTAGACGCTGTATCTTATAAGCTATTTCTTACAGACTTCTACAAGATTGCAAATTCAAAAATTCTGTCAGAATTTTAGCTGTATAGATTAACAGCCATATTCTGATGATTGACAATTGTAAATTTATTGACAAGCCCAAAAAGTTCTTCTTCTAAAATTAAATTATAAACTCATTTGTTGATTATTATTCCCAATATCAGGAATGGTATTTATTGAACAACAAAAGTCATTTAATAAAAATTCATGAATATTCAACTCCAGACTTTGATTTAAAGAGTTCTGATCTGATCTGATACATTGTTAAAGGGTCTTGTAAGAGTCAGTAAAGTGTGTGGTATATCCTAAAATGGCATTTGTCAGAGTACTAGACTTTTTATAAGAACAACGGTTTGACAAGAAGAGTATTAATCTGATTATAAGAGCAACGGTCTGACTAAAAGAGTCTAACTCTAATTATAAGGTCTTGGTTTTATAATCGAATAATTTCCCTATACAAAAGATTTAACTGTATATTTCTTAGCCCTTTCTAATAACTGTATCATTTTCAAATGTATCAAGGGGTTTTTTTTAGGCTTAAATTTCAGATTGCCTAGATAACTAATGAAGAGAATTATGTACAAATTATGTTTAATGAATTTGGTTCATTCGCAAGAAAACATTCCTAAAGAACAGGATAATTTTTAACTGCAATTAACGTATTCATTTTCATTCATAAGATATTATATTTTCCAGGAAGAAAGTGTGAAAATGCGAAGTAATGAAATTGGTTCCGTAAACCTTGCACTAATGTTGTGAAAGGGTTAAATGTGGTTGGTAGTTATAAATGAATGCTTTTTAAAAATGGTGGACCAACAAATTACCACCAAAATGGAGTTAGTGCAAAAGAGTTAGTACAAAATACCACTCTTGTATGTGACTTACTTAAGTATATTACTTACAGTAAGAAATGTACTTTTATATGGAGACATCAACTATCAAAACTGCCTTATTGTTATATATATTGAGAGTTTAGTATTATAGTATTAGTGGCATTGAGTATAGTATTAGTGGTGATCATGTCATGCAGGTTTAGTGTATGGCTTTGCATACCCGGAGCCCGACATCGAATCCCACTCACGGCAAAGTTTTTTGCAATGAAAAAAATTTTCTGATCGGTCACCACCTCTCTGCAGACAATGGCAAACCTCAGAGAGTAAATAATGCCATATAAAGCTTCTTGAGAACATGAACTTAAGCTGCTTGGAGTCGGCATAAAACATGTAGGTCCAGTTCTTGGCCAATTGTGTGCAAATATTTAACAACATCCACAACACAATTTGTTAATTAAATACAACTTTTAATGTTGGTTTTTGCGTAAGGGAACAGTTTCTAAAAGAGGTGTAATATGAGACTCCTAGGGTAAAGTTTCCATCGCAATGAAGTTTATGCGTTTATGTGATAAATATTACACCACGCATATACAATATTATAGATATAATAATTTGGGTAGTATTGTATGTATACATAATGCCAATCGAAAATATTTGATTGAATTTATGATTACGTATTTATGTTTTAATTCTCTTAAGCCGTGTTCATAGTAAACGCCGATTCAGACTGGCACACATTTTTTATTAGATTTACGTAGAATTGTTATTGTTGGAAAGGTATTAAGTTCTTCTTTCGTTCTGTGTGTCGTTTTCATCAAAGCTATGTGATTAAAAAACAAATTTATCGAAAACTGGACGATGAAGCAGTGAACAAAATAAAATTATTGTTTGTATGAATAAGAAATGCTTCATTTTATCAGATTTCTAAAGTCGATTTCTCACATTCTGTCAGTTTTCGCTCACAGCTTTGATTAAAGCGATATACAAAAAGAAAGACAAACTACATACTTTTCCAACAATAACAATTCCACGTAAATCCAATAAAAAATGTGTCTTTTACAGCGGTTTTAAAAAATGCCTTTTTAAAAATAGCAAAAAGTTCAATTTTTGATGGTCATTAAGAGTTATAATGAAAAAAAATTTTAACAATTTTTTTCTGTCAAAATGTTAGTATTAGTAAAAAGTTTAACATTTAAGAAGATTTGGGTATGCGTTCTGTGAAAAATAAATAGTTACAAGCAAAAACCATGTTTTTTTTACCAAAAAGGAACTTCAGGAGAATCAAAATTGCTTCGGCGGTTTTTCTCCGATTTGAAAAAAAAAGTATGCAGAAATCATTTTAATGAGTTCCTCTAACTTTTGAGACCCCGACCGGCGAAATCTAAATTTCGATCCGGTCTAGTGTATAGGGTCAGTTTTTCTAAATACTTCATTGGGGGAGACATACAAAGCCCATTAAGGCCCATTGTGATATCAAGGGTTTGTTTATTAACCCTAGAAGGACATGCTTATTTTTTATACATAAAGATCATGCTTCGTCGAATCGATGACACCATTTTTTAAAAGGCCCCTACCGATGTCCTATACGGAAAAGTCTTTAGAAATGACTTGTTTTTGATTATTCAGATTATTTGGAATAAGAGACAATACCAAACAATTTTATGTATAATAGTTTTTAATAAAAAAAAATCTTTTCTGTTTGAGTTCATTTGGCTTTTTTTTAAAAAAGGTACATAAACCAAAATTAAATATTAACTACTTCAAGCATACATTGAATATAAAATTAATTTTTATCTCAAAAACAAAGTTCTAAATTTTATTCAGATGACGTTTTTAAATGGATGAGGTAATACTATAGGCAATAGGCAGTAAGTTTTTTTTAGCCTCCACTATACCAAAGCAAGCGCTGAAACAATCAAGTTCATCATTGGATTCGTTGTAGATCGATAAATTTTTTCCAATTTCTTAATATTTATATATGGGTTTGGTTGCAGATTTTGCGTTCCAGCAATAAAAATGGAATAAAAAAAAAACAAAAAAAAAACAAATTGGCCATTTCAGCCCTTGAAAGGACTTTGACCGAGCTTTTTATGATCAATTGTGTTGTGTTTGTTTTTAAATGTTTGCACACAATTAACCGAGAACTGGCCCTACATGTTTTATGCCGACTCTGAACGGCTCATGTTCTCAAGAAGCTTTACATGGCATTATTTACTCTCTGAGGTTTGCCATTGTCTGCAGAGAGGTGGTGACCGATCAGAAAAATTTTTTATTGAAAAAACTTTTCGCCGCGGCTGGGGATCGAACCCGGGCTCCGAGCATGCTAAGCCACACACTTAACCTGCATGCCACGGTCACCACCGTGGAATATTAATACAAAAACTACAAAAAAAAAACCCAAAATATGAAACTGAAAAAGTTACTCAAAAGCCATGCTTCGTCGTTTCGACGACGATAATTCTTAAAAATCATACTTCTAAACTATTTTTTTGGTTCTACGTCTGCGCATTCGTTCAAGCTAGACTTTGACTGGTGCTATAGGAAAAATCAGAAGAAAACAAAATAAAACAAGGAAGAAAAACGATTTAATGTAACCATGCGTCGTCGATTCGACGAAGCATGTCCTTCCAGGGTCAACATCCTCTATCTGAACGAGTTGGAGCTATTAATAAAGCTAAGTAGTCAGTAGACTGACGATTCTGAGAGACAGTCTAAGGCCGCGTGTATAGTAACCGCCGATTCTATTGTATCTCTCTATTATGCTATTTGTATCTCGTTTGCTCACACAAATTTCAGCCTGCCTGTCTGTCTGAATCGGCGTTTACTATGCACGCAGCCCAAGGTTGCGGTTATAGTGAACACAGAGTCAGACAGACAGGCACAGACAGTAACTGACTCTGACTTGGCGTTCACTATAAACGCAACCTAAGTCACTATAAAACCACTTGACTAAGGTTGCGGTTATAGTGAACGCCGAGTCAGACAGGCAGGCAGACAGGCAATGTGAACAAGCGAGATAGATAGCTATTTGCATTTCGTTTTTTTCACAGATTTCAGCCTGCCTGCCTGTCTGAATCGCGTTCACTATAACCGCAACCTAAGAAAAGGTGGCTGTTTTAAGCGTGCGCTTGGCATGTGCAGAGAAGATGTGTTGTAGATTCTTCATCTCTGCAGCTTTTGGAGAAACCGTTATGGAGGATGATTAATATTCGGGCATGGTTTCCAATTATGCAGTACCCTGTTAGGATACCGATAATGGTATTTATTTGATCCTTTCTAAGGGAAATAAGTTCTTTTGATCGTTTTGGTCCAGAATTGGCCAAACCTGACGCGCCATGTGGCATGTATTTTCCGTAGACCATTTTATGTTGGTTATTTAAAAGGATAGTTAATTTGTAAATTATTTAATTGTGGTAAGAGGTATACAAACTATTTCCTTTTCTCTTCATATAGTTTTTGTAGTTTCAGTTCTAGCGATTTCATCTGCTTTGCAGTTTCCTGCAAAAACTCTATGTCTGGGGATCCAGCATAGGAAGATGTTGAGCAGCTGTGCTATCTCATTTAGAGATCTGCGGCAGCTTAGGACTGTTTGCGATGTTATTTTAACAGATTCAAGGGCTTTCAAAGGGGCTTGACTATAAGGTAGAATGCAAATATCCCTAGCTGATATACCAAGTAACAGCTTCATGTATAGCAGTAACTTCCGCTTGGAAGACACTACAGTGGTCAGGGAGCCGAAAGACAAAATTGAAATTTAGTAATTTAGAGCAGACTCCTCCCCACGACTTTTCCTTCCAATTTGTATTAATAAGTGTAGATTTCGATTGCATTTTTAGGTGAAGCGCTTCCATTATCTTATTCATTTCTGAAGGGATTGGATACATCACACTTTTTGTAGAATAAAAGTTTTTGGGCGACGTAGTTTACAGTTTTGGGTATTGAAGGAAAGAGTTTCCTAATGCTAGAGTGTCCTATTGTACTTCCTCTCCATAAAAATGTGGCTTTTAGATGTATTGCTATGTTTCAGCCATCTATTTTGTTAGGATATCAAGTTGTGCAAGATGGACCATTGCGTATAGTGCATCTGTAGGAGAATTTCTCAGAGTTTCGCAAATGCACAGCTCAGCTGATCTTTAAAATTTGCGAAATATATTGGGGTGTGTTTGATGGAGACCCAGGTACTTAGCTTGATTTCTAAATACTTACAACAGCTTAGAAATAAACATTCCTTAAACTTCGTCCAATACCGACGTTATAAACTCCAATGTACCGAGTTTTATTTACATTACAAGATATGTATTTAAAAACTTATAAACTTCTAGCCATATTGTATTCGCAATTTTGAATATTTTATCCACAAATGTTTACCTTAAAAGTGTTTCAAAAGCAGAATATAATAAATATCTTTAGCGCAGCTCGGCCGCCCAGGTACTCTCAAGTTAAACAAGGTTTAAACCAGCACTAAAAAATGTTCCCTTAATGTCAAAGTTTTTATTGAAAGGCCAAATATTATTTAGCAATCATTGCAAATTTTTTAACATTGACACATCGGAACCTTTTAAATTTAAATATCATTTTGCTGCTTTTCTCTTTAAAGACATCATGTCGCTTGGTATGATCAAATGAACCAACTAATTAAAGCAGCTTCTTAACTAACTAATTAAACGAAAAATACGAAGAAGACAAAGCACACACATGTCACAATTTTGCAATTATTTTGAGCACAGGTTGAATCAAATTTAAAAAAAAAATTTATTCATGTTAACAAAATAAAATTAAGCAGCAAGTAAAGCTCAAAACTGCATAGCAACATCTGAAATACCTGAGTTAACAAAAGCAAAGCAAAGCAAAGAAAAGCTTAAAAAGTGAAATCAAACAAAACTACCACCCATAAGTCACTATATAACACCCACTTAACCCACACCTTCCTGTCAACTAACTTTCACGCTAGCTACAACTGTTGCGCGTAGCAGCCAGCTACCGCAAAAAGACGCAGCTGTTTAATTTAGTTAATTAATGAGCAGAATTAAATGCAAATTAATATGGAACGTGCACCAAAAATGAACACACACACACAGTCAAGATGCCGAGAAAATTGTGTTGTAAACAACATGGAGAATGAATAAGACTGATATACAGCATTTATGTTAACAAGAGAAAGAAAGATGATGAAGAAAAAAAAAAATAAATTAAAAATAACAAAAAGTAAATAAATATAAACAAAAGTGAAATAAAATGAAGATACCGAAAAAAGGGCGCTACATTGTTTTCGCAAGAATCTAAATGTAGAAGAAGGGAGAGTAAAATAAATAAACGAAAAAATAAAAAAATATACGTGAACAAAAGAAATTTGGTTGACATATAAACCACATTAAAAAATATCACTGCAATTTTTTAACAAGAACAATTGTTATGTTGGAATAATTGGCTTAAAGGATTTGTGGACTATATTGCGTTTACAAAAAAAAAAAAAAAAAAAAAAATGTCTGCTTTGACAAATACTGCTTTACGTACAATGTTATTATTTAAAGGTTGTCTAAAGCGCTTATGTTGCTGACAATGCGTTGCCTTAAATCGCATTATTTTTGCGTTTAAATTTTCTTTCTGTTTCATTTCACGACATTAAAAATTGCCAAAGTTAAAAGTATCTTAAAAATTAAAATATAACCATAACTAATGCCTGCTCACAACAACAACAGGCACAACAAGCAAAAGCGTTAGATATGGCAAAAAATACTTTGTATATGGGCCTCTCCCAGTGGCACGGACGCGACATTCGCACGGTTTTAATTACTCGAAAAACAAGAAAGAAACAAAATGAGCCGATATGTATTTAAGTGTTCTAACGCGACGAAAGAGTGCTATATTTTATAAAAATATTGGCGAGATTTAGTACAAATTAGTACAAAGTAATAAGCAATCATTCAATGGAACGGACGCGACAAAAAACAGAAGTTTTTTTAAGCTCGTATAGAAATATGCAAAATTTAGCTAATTTTTACAACTTTTTTTATTTATAATATACATGTTAATGGAGGTCAAAGTATAACTATTATTCGTAGACTTATGAAATAAAAGAATTATCTCTTATCTTTTTTAAATAGATATAGCACGAATACGGACGCGACATCATGGACGCGACAAATTTTTCCACAGTAGTAAAATACAGTAAAGATGTTTATTATAAATTTTAATAAAAATACATCATAATAAGTTGAATTCAAGTTACATAGCAGAAATACTAATCAAAATAAAAAAAATAAAGTTAAAAGCTGTTAGAGTGCTTTATTTTAATGTTTTTCTTCACTTTTGGTGGACCTTTTTTGAGAGATGCCCATATGTGTCTGTACCATAGGATCTTAATATTGAGATGCTTAAATTTGTTGCTTACTGTTGCATATTTTTGCCCCACTGTGCGTTATTGTCTGTTTTTAAGGATTTATTATTTTATTTGTATATCGAGAGGAAATACATAGATAATAGCATTATACGCTTGCATAGACACTCACACAAACACACACACACACACACATACATAGAGCTTGATATAAATGTTCAGTTGCTTTATCAAGCGCGTCAATGACGACATTATTTTTCGCAAAACCAGCCAGGCGGAAGGAAGTTGCTGCAAATCAATACGTTTCTAACGGAAGCCAAGAAAAACACACACATACACTGATTCACTCACTTACTTACAGTGTATATGGCCGCCTTCCAGCATCTTCTTGTGAGTGGTTTTAAATTTCTTTACATGGCTCACTTGTTCACTAGTTTTTTGTTTTTTTTTTTTCTTGCCAAACTACTTTATTTGCTTTCATTTATTTCACAAGCTTTTTACACTAACCTTCTTTGCTCGTCCACTACTTTACGCTTGCTGATCTCTCTTTCTATCTCTCTTCATCTCTGTCTATTTGTTGAATTTGCTGCAACGTTTTTGCAGTTGCAGTTTGTTTGGCTTTATTGAAGCTTAAAATTTTCCATCACCTTTCGTCAGCGCGTAATTGAAGTTAAATTGAATCTGCAAGATTTTCTTTCTTAGTTCTTAACGTACTACCACTCAGTTAACTTTTTGCTGCTGTATTTTGACTTAAAATGTATGAAAGCCAAGTTTGGCATCAAAGAAACTTTGTTGATTGAGATGCCAGAGTCAAAAATACAGCACTTTTTTAGTAAATTTCTTTTTATATCTTGTGTCATATCAGGTGCAGGCAAAATACCAAAGTTTTAAGATATGCACACATGGCAAAAATAGAAAAATATGTGAATTAAAAAAAAATATATATATAAAACTATAGGGTAAGTACTATAACTACTAAACTTGGATTTTCTTTTAGTTACTCTACGCACAAATTTCATCTGACTTTTTTTAAATTCATAAACAGATCTCCATTCATGAATTAAATTTTGCTGAATTTGAAAATCAGTGTACATAGCTATAACTTATTTTTTTTTATTGAACTCAAAGTTATTTAAAAGTCAGCTGGGGTCAATCGTATAAAATTACAAGTTATAAACAAGAGTGCGAATGAAACCAATACATAAGAGATCAAAAAAATTATCGATTAGTAAATAATACTAACAAAATATCCAATTCAATTTCATTTCGATAACCTAAAATGCTAAAGTATAAATTAAATTAAAAGTAAAAAAGTTAAAAAGAAAAAAAAAATTAAATAGAAAAAATTTAAAATTTAAAATCATCTTTTCCTAAACAAACCCAAAAAATAAAGTAAAAACATTTAAAAATTTTATTATTTTAGATTGAATGTCATCAGTTTAAGTTTTTATGAATTCTTAAGAGATTTTCCGTTCGAATAGGTCACTTTGTGTGTAATTTAGGCGTGATTTTCACTTAATTTCGCCTAATTTTAGTACCAAACTCACATTGCCTACTTGACATTAAAGCTAATATATAAAAAAATCAAGTCTTAAGGGGGGAACATGACATAGGCTGTTTTTTAAAATCGACTTTTTTATAATTTTTTATTTTAGTAAATATTCGTAAGGCTTACGTAAATATTCTAATGGAAAAATTCCTACGGGTTCAAAAGTTACAGTGAGAGCGCATTTTTATTTTTCTTTGCATTTTTCTTTGTTCACAAACTTTGAACGCGTTTATCTCGAAACCATGTTTTTCGTATTGGTTGCGGCACTAGCGGGTTCATTCTTAGACGAAATTTTTTTCTTTTTATTGTTTTTAAACTTGATTCGCTATCGTATGACAAGAGCTTTTTTTTAATTTTTTTTCGATTTTTAATAATTTTTAAAATCAATATTTTTTTTCCAAAAAACACACTTTCAAATTTGGAACATCACCAAAATCAATTGAACCAATTCAATTGAAAAAAAAATTAAAAAAAGCTCCTGTCATACGATAACCAATTTTGTTAAGATTTAAAAAAGTCATTTTTTTCAGATCGGACATTTTTTGCGACTCCCGCCAGTTTGGACTCTATAAAACCATGTTGGAGTGAAAAATATATATTTTTTATATAAATAGATATTTTTTAAATTTTTTTTTTTTTCTTGTAATTGTTCAGGGACCGAAAATAACTGTTATTTTACAATTTTCGAATGAAAAAGAAAATGAAAAAATTGTCGAAGGACATTTTCAAATATACCATTATGATACAAATGGCCTCAGCTTCACGAATATTTAGAGCCTTTTAAATTTTCGACTGATTTTATAAAAGTTAAAAACCAACTGTTATTTTTTGCCTTTTATTTTTTCAGACTAAAATAACGGTTATCTTTGACTTTTATTTTATCGGTAAAAAATAACAGTTATTTTGTGACTTTTATTTTTTCGGTCAAAAATATCAGGCAATCTGTGTTTTTTTAAAGGCCGCTTGTCCGATTAAAAAACTTTTGATACCATATGTAAAACGTGATCACCGATGAGACCAAAATAATGGTATCGATAGTTTTTTAGTCAGTAAAATGGCCTTTTATAAAACACAAATTGCCTGATATTTTTGACCGAAAAAATAAAAGGCAGAAAATAACTGTTATTTTTGACCTATAAAATAAAAGTCAAAAGTAACTGGTTATGTTTGCCCGAAAAAATATAAGGCACAAAATAACTTTTATTTTTGTCGGAAAACATAAAAGTTAAAAAATAACAGTTAATATTTGACTTTTTTGATAAAAACCATAACCGGTACGGTCCCTGAATTTGTTCAATTCTCTACAATAATAATTGTGAAAATATGTTTGTTTTTGACAGAGTTATGAATTCTGGTCTGTTTTCTCTGCCGCGAATGTTATGTCTCTCCTTAATAGTTGTTGAAAAAATAATTGAATTATCACGAAAAAAGAGAACATTTATGGCAAGTTTTGCAGATTTAGTTATAAGGGTATATCTGCAGGTATCATTGAAATACTTAGAATTAAGCTGTGTTCCACAAAAAAAGGTTCGTATTCACACAATTCGTAAGTCCTGAAAGATACTCCTGTTGGAACCAGCTAATGACAGTTCCGGTTATGCTTGTATTATATGCAATATTAAATGTACTGTCACTCACGTAGCTTAATCAAAAATCTAAAGAAAGAAAAAACCCATGTCATAAACAAGAATTCTTAAAGCGATCTTCATACTTGCTCTTGCCTGAAGTAGAAAGTATGGGAAAATATGCTAAACGAAAAAAAATGACATATACTAAAATTTGCAACAAATGTCGTTTAATGTCTGCTACTGGCACATGACCCAAATGAGAAAAACTACTCCCACTCCTAAGACGCGGTTCTATTTTCGTTTTTGTTTTATATTGTTGTTGTTGCTGTTGGCCCCAAATGCGGCAACTGCTTGCTCTAATGCACTTGATTAAAAACTCGGTTAATGTTGCAGCCAAAAAGGAGAAAGGCAAAAAAAAAAAACAGTACCAAAAGTTGCCATAATATTAACATTAGCTACATATTTTATCAGCCAAAAATTTTGCTGAACTAAGTTTTGTGGCAAGCTACGCGGGCGAACCCACTCCTCCAATCTACCAGCTGTCACTAAGCCATGTGAATCAAATGATTCAGGATTCTTTTTGGAGTATATAAGTGTGTATGAGTGTGTGTGTGTGTGTGTGTGCGTATTGCGTTTTTGTTAGGCAAACACACTGACTCAGTGCAGCGCCCTCTGTCGAGTTGACTGTTGAGTGTAGCAACTGTCGAAACTTTTCCAATCTACGTTAAATAAAAATCAGGCTTGGTTTTTCTTGTTCCTGATACTTTCTGCTACTGCTACTACCACTACTACTTCTTCTACTTTTTCAGAGTGTGTAGAAACACACATTCTACGCAACCTGAACTTTTATAGACCTGGCACTTGGTTCGAGTTGTGCGCTGCTAACTTATTGTTGTTGTTGTTGTTGTTACTACAAGCTGGTATTTTTAAGTATTTACTTAGTTTTATGTATTAAGAGAGTGGAGCAGAGTTCCGCTCGCCTGTCTGTCTATCTGCCTGTTTGCCTGTCTGGCTGTCTGTCTTGCGGACTGGCTGCTTCTTAGAGCTTTGCTGCTAGTGGGTGTGTAATTTACAACATGTTGTACAGCAGCCTGAAGACATTATGTTAGGTTAAGCCTAAGTTGCTAGAAACTTTCTTAAGAAAAAGAAAATAACAAAAAACACTGACCTCCATTCATACACACCCCTATGCATACATACAAAAAGATTTAAGAAAACCAGGCTGTAGCCTGATGCGAGTCCTTTTGAAACTAATTTGTCAATGTCAAGTTCCATTTTATTTCTCTTCTGCTTGCTTGAACGTTGTTTTAATGATTCTTTATGTTTTTTTTTGCATTTTTTTTTTATTATTTGAACGTGCTGTTGCTAAGATTGTAGCAGATATAGGCGCTTAAATTAATTCTGAACATAGTATTACTTGTGCAAATTTCACTGTAGACTCGATGAGAAGCGGGCGGATATCTAATGAGTTTGCAATAGCTTATTAGTATTTAATCAATTTAGAGCTTGAGGAAGTTTTGTTGTCAATAAGCAATTAATTGATCACTATAGCTCATTAAGGCTCAAAAAGCTTTTCAATCATTTGTTTAGAGACTACACGAAGATACCTTTATTAAATTATTGTTTTTAATTTTTATACTCCCTGTTTAACAAACCTTGAATCAAGTGTTTCAACAAAGCAATTAAATATGCTTTGGTTCGATATTAAGTAACAAATACTATAAATATGAGACGATAAACCAAATGTGACGAAAACATAAAATAAACATAAATTTTTTTTGTATTTTCAATTCTTCATTTTTAGTTTTTAATTTTTAGTTTTTAATTTTTAATTTTTTATTTTTAATTTTTAATTTTTAATTTTTAATTTTTAATTTTTAATTTTTAATTTTTAATTTTTAATTTTTAATTTTTAATTTTTAATTTTTAATTTTTAATTTTTAATTTTTAATTTTTAATTTTTAATTTTTAATTTTTAATTTTTAATTTTTAATTTTTAATTTTTAATTTTTAATTTTTAATTTTTAATTTTTAATTTTTAATTTTTAATTTTTAATTTTTAATTTTTAATTTTTAATTTTTAATTTTTAATTTTTAATTTTTAATTTTTAATTTTTAATTTTTAATTTTTAATTTTTAATTTTTAATTTTTAATTTTTAATTTTTAATTTTTAATTTTTAATTTTTAATTTTTACTTTTTAATTTTTAATTTTTAATTTTTAATTTTTATTTTTAATTTTTAATTTTTAATTTTTAATTTTTAATTTTTAATTTTTAATTTTTAATTTTTAATTTTTAATTTTTAATTTTTAATTTTTAATTTTTAATTTTTAATTTTTAATTTTTAATTTTTAATTTTTAATTTTTAATTTTTAATTTTTAATTTTTAATTTTTAATTTTTAATTTTTAATTTTTAATTTTTAATTTTTAATTTTTAATTTTTAATTTTTAATTTTTAATTTTTAATTTTTAATTTTTAATTTTTAATTTTTAATTTTTAATTTTTAATTTTTAATTTTTAATTTTTAATTTTTAATTTTTAATTTTTAATTTTTAATTTTTAATTTTTAATTTTTAATTTTTAATTTTTAATTTTTAATTTTTAATTTTTAATTTTTAATTTTTAATTTTTAATTTTTAATTTTTAATTTTTAATTTTTAATTTTTAATTTTTAATTTTTAATTTTTAATTTTTAATTTTTAATTTTTAATTTTTAATTTTTAATTTTTAATTTTTAATTTTTAATTTTTAATTTTTAATTTTTAATTTTTAATTTTTAATTTTTAATTTTTAATTTTTAATTTTTAATTTTTAATTTTTAATTTTTAATTTTTAATTTTTAATTTTTAATTTTTAATTTTTAATTTTTAATTTTTAATTTTTAATTTTTAATTTTTAATTTTTAATTTTTAATTTTTAATTTTTAATTTTTAATTTTTAATTTTTAATTTTTAATTTTTAATTTTTAATTTTTAATTTTTAATTTTTAATTTTTAATTTTTAATTTTTAATTTTTAATTTTTAATTTTTAATTTTTAATTTTTAATTTTTAATTTTTAATTTTTAATTTTTAATTTTTAATTTTTAATTTTTAATTTTTAATTTTTAATTTTTAATTTTTAATTTTTAATTTTTAATTTTTAATTTTTAATTTTTAATTTTTAATTTTTAATTTTTAATTTTTAATTTTTAATTTTTAATTTTTAATTTTTAATTTTTAATTTTTAATTTTTAATTTTTAATTTTTAATTTTTAATTTTTAATTTTTAATTTTTAATTTTTAATTTTTAATTTTTAATTTTTAATTTTTAATTTTTAATTTTTAATTTTTAATTTTTAATTTTTAATTTTTAATTTTTAATTTTTAATTTTTAATTTTTAATTTTTAATTTTTAATTTTTAATTTTTAATTTTTAATTTTTAATTTTTAATTTTTAATTTTTAATTTTTAATTTTTAATTTTTAATTTTTAATTTTTAATTTTTAATTTTTAATTTTTAATTTTTAATTTTTAATTTTTAATTTTTAATTTTTAATTTTTAATTTTTAATTTTTAATTTTTAATTTTTAATTTTTAATTTTTAATTTTTAATTTTTAATTTTTAATTTTTAATTTTTAATTTTTAATTTTTAATTTTTAATTTTTAATTTTTAATTTTTAATTTTTAATTTTTAATTTTTAATTTTTAATTTTTAATTTTTAATTTTTAATTTTTAATTTTTAATTTTTAATTTTTAATTTTTAATTTTTAATTTTTAATTTTTAATTTTTAATTTTTAATTTTTAATTTTTAATTTTTAATTTTTAATTTTTAATTTTTAATTTTTAATTTTTAATTTTTAATTTTTAATTTTTAATTTTTAATTTTTAATTTTTAATTTTTAATTTTTAATTTTTAATTTTTAATTTTTAATTTTTAATTTTTAATTTTTAATTTTTAATTTTTAATTTTTAATTTTTAATTTTTAATTTTTAATTTTTAATTTTTAATTTTTAATTTTTAATTTTTAATTTTTAATTTTTAATTTTTAATTTTTAATTTTTAATTTTTAATTTTTAATTTTTAATTTTTAATTTTTAATTTTTAATTTTTAATTTTTAATTTTTAATTTTTAATTTTTAATTTTTAATTTTTAATTTTTAATTTTTAATTTTTAATTTTTAATTTTTAATTTTTAATTTTTAATTTTTAATTTTTAATTTTTAATTTTTAATTTTTAATTTTTAATTTTTAATTTTTAATTTTTAATTTTTAATTTTTAATTTTTAATTTTTAATTTTTAATTTTTAATTTTTAATTTTTAATTTTTAATTTTTAATTTTTAATTTTTAATTTTTAATTTTTAATTTTTAATTTTTAATTTTTAATTTTTAATTTTTAATTTTTAATTTTTAATTTTTAATTTTTAATTTTTAATTTTTAATTTTTAATTTTTAATTTTTAATTTTTAATTTTTAATTTTTAATTTTTAATTTTTAATTTTTAATTTTTAATTTTTAATTTTTAATTTTTAATTTTTAATTTTTAATTTTTAATTTTTAATTTTTAATTTTTAATTTTTAATTTTTAATTTTTAATTTTTAATTTTTAATTTTTAATTTTTAATTTTTAATTTTTAATTTTTAATTTTTAATTTTTAATTTTTAATTTTTAATTTTTAATTTTTAATTTTTAATTTTTAATTTTTAATTTTTAATTTTTAATTTTTAATTTTTAATTTTTAATTTTTAATTTTTAATTTTTAATTTTTAATTTTTAATTTTTAATTTTTAATTTTTAATTTTTAATTTTTAATTTTTAATTTTTAATTTTTAATTTTTAATTTTTAATTTTTAATTTTTAATTTTTAATTTTTAATTTTTAATTTTTAATTTTTAATTTTTAATTTTTAATTTTTAATTTTTAATTTTTAATTTTTAATTTTTAATTTTTAATTTTTAATTTTTAATTTTTAATTTTTAATTTTTAATTTTTAATTTTTAATTTTTAATTTTTAATTTTTAATTTTTAATTTTTAATTTTTAATTTTTAATTTTTAATTTTCAATTTTTAATTTTTAATTTTTAATTTTTAATTTTTAATTTTTAATTTTTAATTTTTAATTTTTAATTTTTAATTTTTAATTTTTAATTTTTAATTTTTAATTTTTAATTTTTAATTTTTAATTTTTAATTTTTAATTTTTAATTTTTAATTTTTAATTTTTAATTTTTAATTTTTAATTTTTAATTTTTAATTTTTAATTTTTAATTTTTAATTTTTAATTTTTAATTTTTAATTTTTAATTTTTAATTTTTAATTTTTAATTTTTAATTTTTAATTTTTAATTTTTAATTTTTAATTTTTAATTTTTAATTTTTAATTTTTAATTTTTAATTTTTAATTTTTAATTTTTAATTTTTAATTTTTAATTTTTAATTTTTAATTTTTAATTTTTAATTTTTAATTTTTAATTTTTAATTTTTAATTTTTAATTTTTAATTTTTAATTTTTAATTTTTAATTTTTAATTTTTAATTTTTAATTTTTAATTTTTAATTTTTAATTTTTAATTTTTAATTTTTAATTTTTAATTTTTAATTTTTAATTTTTAATTTTTAATTTTTAATTTTTAATTTTTAATTTTTAATTTTTAATTTTTAATTTTTAATTTTTAATTTTTAATTTTTAATTTTTAATTTTTAATTTTTAATTTTTAATTTTTAATGTTTAATGTTTAATTTTTAATTTTTAATTTTTAATTTTTAATTTTTAATTTTTAATTTTTAATTTTTAATTTTTAATTTTTAATTTTTAATTTTTAATTTTTAATTTTTAATTTTTAATTTTTAATTTTTAATTTTTAATTTTTAATTTTTAATTTTTAATTTTTAATTTTTAATTTTTAATTTTTAATTTTTAATTTTTAATTTTGTACATTTTGTACATAGCATTTAAATCTTAAGTTATCCACCCCATGCTACATAAATGAAGAAATTTCTAAAGACAAAAAACAAGCTAAGAGTTTACATAATCGTAGATTATCTCAGCTCCAGCTAAATATAATACATGCAAGAAAATCGATAAGGATTAGAGTAAAAAGGGAATAATTTGTTTGCTGAAAATAGACGCTATTGGCACTTGAATGAAAAATTTAGAAAGCAAGCAAGTGCACAAGACATTAAAGTTTAGCTCGCAGCTTAAAATGTCAAAAAACTCTTAAATATTGAAACAAGGTCAACTTGGATGTGGTTGAAAATTTGAAGGAAGGCTGCTTAGTGTTGATTGAATTATTTTTAAACAAAACAAATTTAACTAGGAAAATATTAACATTCCTAAAAAAAAAAAATCCAAACAGCTATAAGTATAGATCAGTTCAGATCTTGGATGTGTTCTCTAAAACATGTGAAACCATTTAAATTACTGGCTAATGAGCATTTCTTATTTACTTTAAAGCTAGATTTGTTGAGGTATTAAAACACATTAACACATTCACACATATCATTAATATGCTGGAACATTACTTGAAACTTATCATATAAAACATGCTGCACTTCTATTCTTTAATATTTATGTGCCTTTTATTACCATTATTTAATAATATTTTTCTTAAGATTTTTCAGGGCTTCCTTTAGATGATAATGCAATTTTCAATTAATTTTTCATTTATTTGGCTTTAATTAATTTAGTTTCTTTAAATTAAAAAAATTGACAAATTGTACGTAAGGTCTTTGACATAAGCTGTAAAAGATAAAAAGAAGCACATGATTTTCAATAACTTCTACACACAGTTCTGACTATACATAAAATGGAAACGAAGGTGGAGTAATTTATGCCCCCTCTTCTTCCTACTACTTAAAATTCAAACAATTTGAAAATAGCAAAATTTTAAGAACACAAAAAGATACCAGAAATAAGTATAATAATAAAATATGACAAAAAACGACATAAACTGTCAGTCAAAATTATGCAAGATAAGCGAGTCTGTCAGCCAGCCAGTGAGCTAGCCAGCAGGTCAGCCGATGAATCAGCGCCAGCTATCTGCTCACTTACAGCTAGTCCGCAGCCAACAAAAACTTTGCACTGTCTTGAACTTTGTGTGCGTGTCTTAAGTTCCGGCTACATTTTTCTTCATTTTATTGTTAATTTTATTTAAACCTCGAAGTTGAAGCAACTTTTTATCAGTTATTACTTTGTTATCTCTTTTGCGGACTCTCAACATCTTTTGGTGAACTCAATATCAATTACCAATGTTTTAAGCATGCCTTTAGGCGTTTCAGTAAGAAAAAAGCTTTTGTATTATTTTCCATGCTGATAACCCATGGAGTAAACTTGCAAATATTTGTTCATATTTGCTGGTGAACAAAGAAAAAAAATATAATAAAATAAAATAAAATAAAACAATAGAAAATCAAAGATTTTAAGGCTCTTTGGTGAATGTGAAATTTGTAAGTGTGTTTTTTTTTGGAATTTAAATTAAAATTTAAGACTTAAGGAAAGTGCTTTTGTATTATGCCGGAATTGGCAAAAAGTTTGTTTTCGCACTTTTCTAGAGTTTTTGAAAATATGAAAAATTAAATATTTTTAAATTTTTATTTTGCGCCCAACTGCTCTTTGATGCTTTTAAAAGCTCTATTTTATAGGCAAGCAACAGACAAGACATCTTTGTTGCTGCTGACATTTCTTGTTAAAATTAGCCAGCGGGTAATAATTGCCAGTTTCTACAAAAAGGATATCAGTTCAAATACACGATTTTAATGAATGAAGCGTCAATTGTTGAAGGGGGTGGATTATATTTTACCCAGGGCAAATATGCATTGCTTTGTTTTTTGCTTTTTGTTATTAAGTAATAAAAAGACTTGTTTAAAATTGAATTAAAATAGCAAATACTCTTGCATGGTTTTGAGTTATATTTTTGTACTCCCAGCATGCCTTATAAATGAAAATTTCGTTTAAGGCATGTCGAAATTAAAAAGGTTCAGCTAAAGAATTTATTAAAAAATTCTTAGAAATTTTCTATTAAGATGCGAAGTACTCAAAAGTATTTGTTAAATTATTTTGCAATGTTTTTGAAAGAAAGCAGTTAAGAAAATTTGAGAACGATTTGGGGATTTGGAATTTGAGTCAGATCTAAGAATTGTTATGACAGTGTTTTAAATATATGTAATTATTTAAATAAATAAAAATGTCTGTGTTATCCATCAAGTACGTACTGATTTAATCGCTAAACAACTGCCTGAGATTCAACTTTTTATATTGATATAGCGCTCCGCCAGCCACACATAGAACATTCAAAGCTTATTTCACTTGATGTGCCTTTTCCCTACTTTCAAAACCAAGGCAAACTTGATTGAATAGGTTTGACACCTGAAATCGTTGGTTCAAAGCTTTAAAAAAAAACAATCAGACCATATCATAACATCAAAGCATGCCATTAAATCGAATCAAACAACAATAGTCACCATATCACACCACATCAATCTTATCAATGTATCATATCATGCTCATTATAAAATACCAATCAAGCCACACTCAAACACAAACCATCATACAAAACAAATCCAATTCTACCCATCATACTTTATCAAAGCAATGGAGTAATTTTTAAACCAAGTCTTGGACTAATTCATATTTTAATCCTTCTTTAATAAGAATTGATACTTTTCAAAATACTTAACATTTTTTTAGTCAAAACTTTACTTAAGTTTAATAAATTTGGAATAAAATAAGAATTTTAGTGCCTCAGGTTTTAAATTTAATACAGAATAACTAAAAAATCTTGGAGTAAATTTTAAACCAATTGTGGTAATAATGAATTTTTTAATCCTCGTTATACCCTGAACCTGAAAGGTCAGGGCATATTAACTTTGTGCAAACGTTTGTAACGCATAGAACTAAGCGAGTTCGGTATAGAAAAGTATACTTATTATTGATCAGCGTCACCTCGTGAATCGAGCTATCCATGTCCGTCCGTCCCTCCGTCTGTGTGTTGTCCGTCCGTCTGTGTGTTGTCCATAAACACAGGATAAGAAGAAGGAGTCGAGATAATTGGATGAAACTTGGTACACATGGTCACATGCACCCAAGGATCTGCACTAATGAATACTTTTGGAATCCGCAAAAATTTAAAACTGCATAACTCGGCTCATAATAAGCCTACAACAATAAAATTGGGCATGTATGTGTATATGTGTATATCAACACAAATATGTCTTTGAAAAATGGGTGTCATCAGCTCATGGACACGCCCACCTCCCATACAGCCCAAAAATTGAAAACGCAATAAATAAGCCTCTGTTTAACCGACAGAGCTACAATTTGGCACGTATGTTTTTTATGATAAGACGAAGATGGTTTTGAAAAATGGACGTCATCCGCCTATGGACACGCCTACCTCCCATACAACCCAAAAAGTTTAAAACTCAATAAATAATGCTATGCTTGTCATAGAGAAATGAAATTTGGTATGCATGTATTTTATATCAAAACTAAGGTGTGTTCATAAATTGGAAGTAATCCGTCCATGAACACGCCCACCTCCCATAGCGAAAGCACTTTAAAGGCATTAACTGTGAGCTACAGGAATGAAACTTGGTATGTGTAAATTTTTCATCAACATTTTAATGCATATAAAATATAGGCTTCATCCACCCTTGGAGACGCCCATTTACAATAAAAAATTTTTGTTTTTGAAAAGTGGGTTTAGGGTATTTCATAGTCGGCCTAGACCGACTTTAGACTTTCTTTACTTGTTTTGAAATATTTTTGATTTAACAAAAGAAAGAAATGTAGCATGATTTTTTGTAAATAAATGCTTTCTTATTTCAAAGAATGAATTATTCGAAACTATTAGGTTTTTCACAACATCCTTATAAACATTTTATGAGGCACTCCAAAAAATTACTTTAAAAAGAGAGTCTTTTGTGCGTGTTTTTTGATGACTCATTAAATTGACTCATGAAAGAGTCTTTAATATGATTGTTAAATGATTGCTCAAAAATGAGACTCATACAAGAGTCATTATTGTATCTAATTTATGAGTACTCATTAAAGAGTACTAAATATGACGGTGATGTGATTGTTCTTAAAAAAGACTCATAAAAGGATCATATATTGATTGATATATGCGTAATCATAAAGAAGACTCATAAAAGAGTCTTATATACGAGTATTTCATGAGTAAATAGAATCGGATTATTGCAAAAGCACCATATCTAATAAATAAATAAGAACTTAATCGAGCATATTATTTTTTTAAGTGTATAAAACTTTGTATTTGTTCGTTATGAGCACATGCTATCTTGGCGTCGCTTTTCGGAGATTTGTTTGTTTGTGGCGATAAACATGTATTAAAATTGAACTACAACAAATGTTCATTGCAAAAACACTTCTTATATGAGTCTTAAAAGAGTGTTAAATATGAGTATTTAAAGCAGTCATTAGCAGGAAAATAAATTTAGTGAGCCAAGGTTTTTGTTTTTAAAAACAAACACAAAATTATCCTCATATTTGCTTTTGCTGATCGTTGCAAAAAAAAAAAAATTGACCAGCAAAACAAAAACAAATCATGTGCGCAGTGGCGAAGCGAGGGGGTGCAGGGGGTGTCATCATGCCCCGGGCGCCACTCGCAGGGGGGCGCTAAATCATTCTCAAGACAAGCAAAGTTTTGCAAAAAAATTTGTTTTAATTAATTAATTCAATAATTAAGTTAGCCAACTGTAGGGTACAATGCTATGATAATGCTGCCCTTATGTCAAATCACATATGTGGCGTTCAACAAAGAATAATAAAAAAAAGTAAGGCAACATTTGTAAATTGTGATAGCTAACAAGGCAACATTGTGATAGCTGGTGACAGCTAACCAAGATTCAATCTTTGTAACATGTTTTCGAATAATTGATAACATACGTCTCTTTTTCTCACGTTCAATAGTACGATGGAAATTGTTAAAAATGCTTTAAAAAACATGTTAAAGAATCTGTAACACGATAGAGCGCCAGAGCGCAAGCAGTTAGCGTTATTGTCGAGGGTCTGGAAGAATTCGTAGAACTAAAAGAAAAATTAGCAGATGAAAATACTGCCACAAGTGGTACACCAGAAATGCTGCAATCTTTACCTTAAACCGAATTTAAATATCATAACTTAAGTCCATTGCTGGCTTGAACTCTAAGAGAATTTACCGTGTGCAGCTCAGATTACAAGGTCCTAAAATTAAGTTTAAAGAAGCGTTCCATGATCTCAAATTATTGGCGACTGAACTTGCAGAAATAACGAGATATGTGAAAAAGTTATCGAAAAGGCTAAAAATCTTTGTAAAAAATGGAGAATCGATACAACAATCCGTATATATGGTCTTTCCGCAGAAAGCGAAAAATCTGGCGTTATGAAAAGCGTTCTTGGTCGTCTGCATCAGGAAATAAGTTCACACTTTACAAGACAGGGGACCTTAATTCCAAATTTTGGTATTTTCTTGACGTTGAAAATTTATTAAGTAAGAATAATCCGTACAACGATCTTGAAAAGAATTATAAAAATTTGGGTGAGTTTTATAATACAGATTTAAAACGAACAGAACTTCCATTTAAAGAAAAAGATGTTTTTCCAAACCTGAGAGTAGCACTTCAAATATTTATTTCTATTTCAGTATCAATCAGTGTAAAATTGAATAAAATATGTAAAATACAGTACAATGTCAAATTTTAGCGTCTTCACTCAAATGCATCTCCTGACCGTATTTTTGCACGCATTTCTTTCGGCGGTAGTTTATATTCTGCACTAAAAATGAAAATAGTTTTCGATTTTTTATGAATTATGATAGCGCAAAAACTACTCATCCAAATGAAAAAATTTGTTGATCAAACATGAAGAAAATTAGAAATTTTATTCGGCTTAGCGTGATTATTAATATTGAACAAGAAGTGTACAAGATATATTTCGACATATGCGACTATATTTGAAAAAAGTGAGGAAAACTTTAAAAATCTTATAAATCTTATAAAATCTTTAAAAAACACGTAAATCCTAGTACTCTATCCGTTTGCGTGAAATTTCACTCGCAACATTAATTTTTTTGTTGTCATGCAGAAAGTCATGCTTTACTTCTCAAAATAGACTAGCCTTATTCATACAAAAATTCAATATATCTTTAGTTCATGTTTGTAAGAGTAGAATATAGTTAAAATATCGAATGTAACATGATCAGTTCGATACAATTGATGTCTTAATTAAATATAGTAAAATTCACTCAATTTCAATAAAAACTATTAACTTTATTATTATTTCAGTTAGCGAGTAGTTGAGCAAGCAACAGTTATCTTTAACGAACTGTCAAAGTTAGGAATAAACATTGCTAGCAAAGATGTTATGGATACGAGTTAACAGGTTAGGTAGTTAGGGGACAGTTAACGATAACCACAAGTGTCTTTAACGCTTTTGGGAATTCCACTGATGTTAATGCTCTACATAAAAAATAATTTAAAAATGAAGTGGCTGAATACTTGGGAAAAAATAAGACTAATATTACAGAACAACCCAAAATAATCAAAGCTCAGAATTACTAATATCCTTAGACTTTCATTATTCATTCCTTAACCAACGTTATTTTCTCTTCATGTCCTTTTATTTCTTCGGCTAATGATACACCTATTCTAATGTTTGAAACCACCTTTTTTATTAAAACCAATTTAGAAATATATTAAAAAACTTTTGAATGAATTGGTAACATCTCGATGTTACTCGATCTTTGTACTCGTACAACTAATATTTGTCAAATGTACCTCAATCAAAAATGTCAAATGTACCCAAATGCTCTCGGCATCTTTTTTTAAAACTTTTTTAGTTTATATTTAGTTCTATTGAAATTCACTTATATTTTCAAAAAAATAAATAGTTTTTACCTTTTGTAAAAGGTACTTTGATTAACTTTTATAACTCGGTCAGGAAGTCGTTACGTATCAGTGCAGGAAAATAACAGTTACGCGCGCAAAACATAAAAACTTTTCTGTTACTTTTCTTCATGTAATGCAAGAATCGTCGAACTTCGTGACGATTACTGAAATACAATGATGCAAAATTTATAAAACAAATTATTTTAAAATAACGGTTCGTTCATACCGAAAACGTCATAGTCAAATGTGCACCAAAGTCAAGGGTACCCCAGTTTACCCTACTAGGCTTAACTATAAAAACTTGTTTTGCAATTTTCGTGTTAAGAGACCCTAAATCTGAAACAAAATATAATGAACTGTCGTGTACAGAACCTTTTTCTGATTTCCACGCATAGTGTTATTTGAATTAATGTAATTTAATAAGTGTATTATAATTATTTATACTAAATATTAAAAAATATATATAATATATCATAATTTTTTTCATTATTTCATTGGGAGCACCAAAAAATTGTTTTGCCCCGGGCGCCGGTTATGCTCGCTACGCCACTGCATGTGCGTTTTGTGCTACACATGTACAAACATTTCAAGCGCAGCGCAATCGAGTAAGGCTTGCTTGGCTTTGCATGCATTTGTTGTTGTTAGCAAGTTAGAATTTTGGTGAACGTCAGTTTTGTTGCTATTCTTTGTACGTGTTGTTGTTATTTTTTGCACGCGTTGTTGTTTTTACAAATGTGCAAACACAAAGTTGAAAAAACAAAACAAATTTGTAGCTGAGCCAACTGAGCTAATTGAGCTACTGGAAGCTCATGTCTGATTTAAAGAGTACTAAATATGAGTCTTAAAAGAGTACGCAATATGAGTATCAAAGTCATATGAGTCTTAAAACCGTCATTACTATGAGTCCAAAAAGACTCATAAAACAATAATTTTTATGAATTATATTTTGAGGCCCACAATAAACGAAAATGTACTCATAAGAGTCTTGTTTGAGCGCACTATGACGAAAAAACCTCATTTATATGAGCCTTGAAAGACTAAGATTAAGAGTCATAATGTTTGCTGGGAAGCAGTTGTATCATTGAATTCATATTTTTGTTGTATTCTCATTGTTTTTATTTTCAGTTTGAAAATAATACAAACGTTTGTTGTGCTTCTATGTTTTTTTTTTATCTTTCAAATAAAAAACAAAAACAATGTGAATACAACAAAGCATTTTACCTCTTCATCGTAGAGTGGGTGCTTCAAGTTTATTTCTGGTGTACAATTTTAGCAAAACACTGAACCTGACTCAGATAAACGTTTTTACAAGCCTACTACAAGTTATCTTGACTTCGGCTTTTTATAAATTTCAGAGTGTTTGTTTTTTGCTTCTTATTCCATTTTTTGAATGGCAGTATTATACTACACTAGACTGAAGAAGTCTGAGATTATAAAATTCTAGACATTCATATATATACTCTAGAGTCATTTCCTCATCAGACCCAACCTCTTCAAAAAGACTGCTGATATCTAACTTTTGTTTCTCCGCTTTCAAGGCGGAGGTTCTCTCAAAAATATGCCTCCACAATTGCTTTTATAGAATGTTTACACACCAGCAACTTGAGAAGTTAGGATTTGGCGATAGGATTTTTAGAAGAACAGATATTTAGAAGGTTGTCTTTGAGGCAACTCCGGTTGAGCATGCCAATGAAACGCGATAGATCTGGGTTCTAATTCCACCAGCCCACAAGAATTCTTTTATAATATAAATACATTTTTCTGATTTGTCGTAGCCTTTCTGCAGACAATGATAAACCTAAGTCAACTATTTATTTTTAGCAAAATACTCAATACTCAGCATCATGCTCTAGTGAAACTCCTGTATAAGTGGCTTGTTTCCAGACCAGTTTTTTACAACTCTTGTGTTATTTAATATACATGAAATTTAGCTGCATCTCATCTAAAACGCCCGCCAAGAACCAAAACTACGATTTCAATACTGTAACAAAGGCAATCATCAACTTTTACCTAATTTAGTTGGTAAAGTTGCCATCTTGTCATGTTGAAAATCGGTAAAGACATCAACTGACAACATTTTTGATGCCTTTGGCTGACGCCGTCGCTGCGATGCACAGTGGGCGAATTTGTAGAATTATTGTTATTGATATAATTCAGCTATTTATTATCTCCTCTATAAAAAATCATAACAGCCTTACTTAGAATGCAGGTGCGAATAAATAAAGTTAAAGATGCTCAAATTTTGAATATGACACACACACACACAATTAAACGCGTTAATCACTATTTCATCTACTGTGCGATAGGCTGCTTCTTAAAGTCGCTACGTGGCAACGCCAAGACAAGCGTGTCGCTCGACAAACAATGTGCTGCCGTACTTAACTAAAAGTGGAAAATAACGGCAATAAAAACAAGAGCAGCAACAACACCAGCCAACAAACAAAAAACAAAACAATTGATAAAGAACAAATTAAAATGAAGGCGAGGCCAAGCGTCGCTTGACATTCTTGCAAGGCCCAGAAATAGAAAGAAAATGAAAAAACAAAATAAAAAGAAAAAGCAAAAGAGATGGAGTGGAAGACGGTTATCAATAGCCTGCAGCCCCACAGGCAAAGTTAACGCCCATGTGATTTAAATGGGTGGGGTAGATGTCGCTGTTGGCACTGAGTGTGACACACCATTGTTGATTATTTGGACGCCATTGCCATTTTTTTATTGCTGTTATTTCGTTATTGTTATTGTTTTATTTTTTTGTTTTTGTTTTTGGCTTTCAGTAACATATAAATCAGTGGATGTTGACATTTTATGTGACACTGCCACAGGAAGTTGATACCTTATATTTTTTTGTTTTTTTTTTTTTTTGTTTTGTTTAATATCTCAAGTTGTTGTTTTTTGTTTAAACTTCTAAATTATGTTCTAGCAAACTCATCACAAACTCAAGTTCGTTCCTTTATAAAGTTAGTATTTGATCTAGTCCAATAGCAAAACTTAGTTTTATAACTTTAATTTTTTTGTTTTTTTTTTTTTCTACAAATCAGTTTTTCTGAAATGTAATTCAAGTTTTTCAAAATTACTGTCTCACCTTTGAGTCAGGCAATGAGGCTGCAGCAACGGCAGACATAGCTTTGGATTCTATTAAAAATAACAAAAAACAGAGCAGTAATAAAACAGAACTCACAAACAACAGAAAGCAGAACTCCGTAGGTGGAATACTGGAGTTTAAAATAACTTTATATTATTTTATTCTTTAACTATATAAACTTTAAAAATTACATAAATTAGTTAAAAAGTAAAAATTCAAAATAAAAACTTAAGCAAAAAATGGACGTCATTGGCTCAAGGATACTCCCACCTATTATATAACCACAAAAAGTAAATCGCTTTAAGAAGCTTATTTTTAAGCTACAAAAATAAAATTGTATGTACATAATATGAAATTGTGATTTATGGAGATCCTTAGTAACGGGATTTTGATATCCCGGTACCCTAAATTTTGTTAGGTTTGAAAAAAAATGCTTTCGAAAAACAAAATTTTGTGATAGCGTGGCATAAAGTTGTATCGCATCTTGGTTTAATCTGGAGGAAAAAGAGAAAAATTAAACCAAAACACCATTCTGAACGCGGGTTGGTTATGATTCTAGTGACCGGATTGTGTCTCAACAATTGGTGAAACGATTCTGTAGACATCTCTGATACCTCAGTGGTGTAGATGTTGCTCCAGCCCTATTTGGTTCATAGACCCCCTACGAAATTAAGCGAAACATGGCGAATGAGATGGACAAATCATCTGACGAAGAAAAGCTTGCGATGATAGAAGATGTTGAGGAAGATGATGTCGTTGATGATATCGAGAAGGAAGACGAGGAAGATGATAGCGAAAGCAACGGTTGCAACGGCAATCAAATATATGCTCGTCCAGAAGACGTTGTAGGCTTCAAAGGTATGAAAAGGACTTTAGTCACTATGAGGCACAATTTACCTTGAGGTTAAGTTGTGTCACACTTCAAAATTTTTCAAAAGAATTATTTCTTACGAACCCCACAAAATTTAGGATTCTTGGGTATAAAATGCATGCACTACACCTACCCTTATATACAGAGGATGTACTTTATTAAAACTAAATATGATATTAAAACTAAAATGTAAACAAAATATGAGCTTTATCCGCCCACCGCCCCACAGATACAAATATTCTAAATGGAAAAAGTAGGTTTAGAGTATTTCATAGTCGGACTTGACCGACTTTATATTTTCTTTATTTGTTTTTTCCATAAATATTGACATGTTGCTATTAGAAGTTTTACAGTTAAATCAGCCTTTAAGAAATTCTGAGAATTGCATTCTTAAGCATTTGACTTAAAGTATTTAAACTATTTCACAACTTATACAACTATTTGCACTTGTGTTAATTTACCTCGTATGATAACACGTGCCACTTTAGCAATTAAGTTTGCCCACTCCGGCATTAATTTTGCTCAACAACTTATTTATACAGCATATTATTTATTACATTGTTATGTTTAACATTCATTTATCTGTGCATTTGGGCAAATATTTCAAACAGCAACAACAACAACAACAACAACAATAACATTAACAACAAAACAAACAAATAAATTTCGCTTTACAATTAATCCTAATAGCTATTTTCACATCACCTTAAAAGCAGCTCACCCAGCATAGCTGTTTGATATTAAATTTAAAATTATTGCTTTAAATACAATTTATCATTAGTTGCAAAATTTACAATTCAGAATTTCAAGAATTTTATGCCAGCTATTCACAGCATTGCGGCGCAATCCCATTATCGCCCCTTAAAATGTCCGAGTGAGCACCCTTTTGTACCCGAATTGTTTAATTTATGAATTTATAGAGTGAAAATTGAAATTTTCTTCAATGTTGTTTTACGTAAATGTAAGCAAAATAATTTTCAACGTTATGAACGATGATATCGGGTTTGACTTTTGTTTACAGAGGCTGTCTCTGATGGCGATGGAATGGTGGGGGCACCATATCTTAGTGGTGCTGCTGCTTCAGTAGATTGGCAGCAAGGAGTACGTTGTTGTTATAAATTTGTTACTGGCAGGCAATAAAATAAAACGGATGCAAGAAATGTAAGCTGCTGGCATAAAACAATATTGTTTTCTTGATTTTTATTCAAAGATGAAACTTCAGAGTGAAATTAAAGCCATACTGTTTAGTTTTAAACTAGAGAGGAATTGACAATTCATCAGCTTAAATTTTAGGTTTCCGTTTTTCTTCAACAATATTTTAAATTAATAAACAAGAAGTTTTATATGAGAGCCGATTGAACGAATGCAAAATAGTTTCTACACAAAGTCGAAAGCAACGCTAATTTGAAGTAATGTGAAAATAATCCGATTATATAAGGGTGAGATTTCTTAAATAAACTTAAATTGAGTGCCTCAATTGTCGAGTGGTTAGTGAATATAAAATAAATTACTAATATGCAAAGTTTTCTAAAGTCAAAATGTTAAGTTAATTATTAATTTAGTATTGACACATAAATTTTGAATATTGACTTTCAATATTGAATTTTGAATATTTATTTTTGAAGTTTTAATTTTTAATTTTTAATTTTTAATTTTTAATTTTTAATTTTTAATTTTTAATTTTTAATTTTTAATTTTTAATTTTTAATTTTTAATTTTTAATTTTTAATTTTTAATTTTTAATTTTTAATTTTTAATTTTTAATTTTTAATTTTTAATTTTTAATTTTTAATTTTTAATTTTTAATTTTTAATTTTTAATTTTTAATTTTTAATTTTTAATTTTTAATTTTTAATTTTTAATTTTTAATTTTTAATTTTTAATTTTTAATTTTTAATTTTTAATTTTTAATTTTTAATTTTTAATTTTTAATTTTTAATTTTTAATTTTTAATTTTTAATTTTTAATTTTTAATTTTTAATTTTTAATTTTTAATTTTTAATTTTTAATTTTTAATTTTTAATTTTTAATTTTTAATTTTTAATTTTTAATTTTTAATTTTTAATTTTTAATTTTTAATTTTTAATTTTTAATTTTTAATTTTTAATTTTTAATTTTTAATTTTTAATTTTTAATTTTTAATTTTTAATTTTTAATTTTTAATTTTTAATTTTTAATTTTTAATTTTTAATTTTTAATTTTTAATTTTTAATTTTTAATTTTTAATTTTTAATTTTTAATTTTTAATTTTTAATTTTTAATTTTTAATTTTTAATTTTTAATTTTTAATTTTTAATTTTTAATTTTTAATTTTTAATTTTTAATTTTTAATTTTTAATTTTTAATTTTTAATTTTTAATTTTTAATTTTTAATTTTTAATTTTTAATTTTTAATTTTTAATTTTTAATTTTTAATTTTTAATTTTTAATTTTTAATTTTTAATTTTTAATTTTTAATTTTTAATTTTTAATTTTTAATTTTTAATTTTTAATTTTTAATTTTTAATTTTTAATTTTTAATTTTTAATTTTTAATTTTTAATTTTTAATTTTTAATTTTTAATTTTTAATTTTTAATTTTTAATTTTTAATTTTTAATTTTTAATTTTTAATTTTTAATTTTTAATTTTTAATTTTTAATTTTTAATTTTTAATTTTTAATTTTTAATTTTTAATTTTTAATTTTTAATTTTTAATTTTTAATTTTTAATTTTTAATTTTTAATTTTTAATTTTTAATTTTTAATTTTTAATTTTTAATTTTTAATTTTTAATTTTTAATTTTTAATTTTTAATTTTTAATTTTTAATTTTTAATTTTTAATTTTTAATTTTTAATTTTTAATTTTTAATTTTTAATTTTTAATTTTTAATTTTTAATTTTTAATTTTGAAAAACAACTTTTTTTTTGTGTTTATTTGCACATTTTTAAATACAATGTTTGAAGAAATTTAATTTTTTTTATTTGCTTACAAGGACTGAACGGAAAAAGTTTAAGTTTGAAAATTTATTCTTATTTTTAAAATTCTCTACCTAATCTTTTTTAACTGTGGTTTCGCCACCGCCTTAGCATTTAGTCTCTAAATATTTAATATCTTAATAATAATTTAAGTTTTGTGTGAAGTTTTCTACACGGTAGGATGTTCGATGTCATGCGCCATTTTTAAATTGGAACTAATCGATTGTGTGCAGTAAATGTGTACGTTCATTGGCCAAGGACATCGGTATTTGTTATGCTCTTAAAAGTGGTTTGTGTTAGTTTTCAAGGCGGATGCAATGCTTACTGCAACTTCGCCAAATGCAAGTCATTGAGCTGAAAATTATTTCGTTTTAATTGGATTACATTAAAAATAATTAATAAAAAAAAATCAACTAGGAAAAATAGGTGTTCCGAATGCACACACATGAGAAAACAATTGGGTTTAGTACTTCGTAATAGGCAGCAGCTAGAGCAGCCTATGAAGAGCAAATAGACATTATTTTCATACCGTGACTTACATTTGAAATCAATTAAAATGACTGCCGAATCACACACATAATGCAGTTGGCAACTCTGCCAATCCATGAACTTATTTTAAATTATAATATTATTTGCAAAACTTGCGCTTCTCAGATTTTTTAATAAATTAATTTAACACGCAAAATTAGGCACGCACAGATTAGTAAAAATGCAAAAACATGAGACCACATTTTCAGCCAACATGAGTTCTTGACTTGTTTTATTGTTTATGCGCAATAAAATTTTTATATTTTATTCGCATATACCTTGAGAGTATTTGCGTTTTTATTTTACTTGTTTGTTTTTCTCGAATTTTTGCTAAATTTTTTTATATATTTATTCTGTTGCTCTTCGCCTGCAGGGCTACACCTAATGCTGCATACGTTGTCAACCGATGTTTCTGTGCCATAACAGGTATTCGTTTTCACCATCATCGTCATGCTGCTGCCTGCTAGTCATCATCCTCATCATCAGCAGCAACATCATCATCATCAACATCATCATCATCATCATCAACATCATCATCATCGTCATCACCAGCAAATGGTTACTAAAACAGCACAACAGTAGCAACATTTTAGGCTACCCTACTACTTCTAACGCCCTTACATATACCACACATACTACCCTGCAGCAACATGATTCGCAAAATTTAACTGAAATGTTGCGCATGTAGCGTATAAATGAATTCTTTTCCTGAAAATTTTGTTTTAATTTAATTCGTTTGTTTTTTTTTTGTGATTTTTAAATTCTCTTAAAGGATTTCGCTTGTGTGGATTTCGCATGGCTTGCCTGTGTTACAATTTTAAGATATCCTTAAAGCATACATCGCTTTACAATAACTTACTTATTTGATTAGGCTTTAAAGAGCTTTAAGCGCAAAGTATATTACGTACCTGTAAAGAGAGAGAAAAAACAGAGTTAGAATGTTTGAAGTATAATTTTTTTAAAAGTGAAAAATATTCAAATAAATTTTAAATCGAAACAACAATTCTGGCAAATTAGAAAGTTTGAAGTATATTTATTAAAAGTGAAAAATATTCAAATAAATTTTAAATCGAAACAGCAATTATGGCAAATTTTGTTAATGTCTTTGTTTAAAAAGTAGTGAAAACCGTGTGGCTTTAATAATTTAAATAGAATTTAACACAGAATACAAAAGAATTCGACACCAGCTGTCCTGTTATATAGAGACAGCAAAAAACGTACATGTCGCCCATTCCAAGCAAAACGCAATACTTTTTTTCAAAAATTGACCTCATGGCTTTCGATTTGTTTTATTTTTGGGCTATAGATTCCTATTAAAATTCTATGAATATAAGTTCATTTATTTTTTTTATCGCCATTCGTTGAAAAGTTATGGACCTCTCAATTCTGCAAATCGTCCGAAAACGCCAGAATCGGGAAATTTTCAATTAATTGTATCTACGTCAGCTTTTATTCAATTTTTATAAATAAGGTACCGTTGGAAAGAACTTTTTGGAAAAAATATATAATTTTTAAAATTTTGGTTATTAGGGTTGCCAACCAATTAAAACAAAAATGTATTTGCTAATATCTCAAAAAAAACATAATTTTTTTTTGATTTTTTTCATTTTTTAAATTTGAAAAAGAATGTTGCCTTAACATCAAAAGCAATTTAATGATGAAGCTTTTATATGTTTTTTCGCAATTTCAATTTTTGTGCACATACCTTATCATTTTGAGACACTTTATCGTTTATAAATTTTATAATGGCTAAGATGTTCGAAAATTTATTCTGCAAAATGGTTTATTTTATTAAGACCAACATTTTATTCATAAATTTTGATGACCTTACACTTGACCTTGGTATAGAAAACTGGTAAAAACCGAAAAAAAAAATAAAAAAACACAAATTATTTTTTTAACTTGTATTCGCATAAAATTAAAAAAAAATGTTTGTTGCCATATTAGAGATTATTAAATTCTAATTGGTTTTAAAGCAAAAAATTATAAAATCGGTCTTAAAACAAAAAAGTTACGATGGTTACTCTGACGCTCTTTCAATAAAAAAGTTACAAAAGGAGTTTTTTAATGCATTTTTGTTTAGGATTTTTATCATTTTTATAAAAGAGGATTTTATTAATCGATATATTGTAACATTAGCTTTACAATGGCATTTCCAACTAAAGTTTTGTTTTCCAGTGACTTATCTGGATTTCAATGTAAACTCCTCAAATATAGTATGTATTTGAAAAAAATCATTGCGTCAAAACGCATCTTTAATTTCGAAAATGTTGCATAATATTTGTACTCGCTTATTAAATGAGCTACGGTACTACAAAATAATGCAAAAAATGAAAGAATGGTTTCACAACATAAATTAAATATTTAATATGACATCATCAGGTCGCGAAAAATGCAAAAAAATTAAAGTATCGTTGTATAGAGCCATATCTGGGTGGTCGTTGGAGTAACCCTTTAACCTAAGGATCGCATATAAACGTGCGTGTAACTTTTCTGTTTTCCGTGTGAGAGACGAATACGTACATGACGTCCTCAAAGCAGCTACGGTGAACACAATAATAACGAAATTATACTACTTTTTGTGTTTGGATTGGATTTATTCGAATTGAAAATAACAAAGTGCAAAAAGAAATATAGGTCTGTTTTTTTTTAATTTAATGGTGAGGCAGACGTTTGGAACTTGTTTTGACTTGTATTTGAGTTTAATACAGATTAACTGCCGTTTAAGAAGAATTCTACGAAGTCAGAGCAGCTGCAATTTGAGGGCTTGAAGCCAACAAAATGGATAGGAGCCACACGCGACGGGTTCAACTGAAGCACCGGTTAGAAAATTTCGTTCAAAGGATGGAAAAATTAGGTCAAGTGCTCCACCAACATCCCACCCGAGATGGTTAGCATAATTGTGTGTGAAACGAATCGAAAAGATCAGGAGCTATGCCATTTATGGAATACAAGCAATCCTGACTGAATACCATGAATGAAGACAAACTCCGTGAATGAATACGAAATGAACGCCTTTTAGGCCTTACATTGTTTGCTAGCATATTTGGTACTAACAGCAAATGAGTTAGTAAATGGGGCAGTAAAAGCAAACGTATTAAGAAGGCGACGATGTCTTCGAACCGCTTCAAATAGATTCTAAAATACAATCGTTTCGATAACGGCAACACACGACCCACTCGGCTAATCGAAAGGAGATCAGCAGCCATGGACGATGCATGGAATATGCTGAAGTTTGGAGCGACAATATGTTCGGGGTGCACAGATTGCAATCGATGAGCAACTCTTTCCCTACCGAGGATGCACGCGCTTCACCCAATAAATTCCATCGAAGGCAGCCAAATACGGCATAACAATTTGGTGGATGTGTGACGCCAAATCCAATTATCCTCTGAAAGGATTTATAAATGTGGGAAAACAGCCAAATGAAGCGCGTGCGATCAATGAAGGTACATACTGAAAGGGGGACATGACATTGGCGGTTTATTTAAATCGACTTTTTTATATTTTTTTATTTTAGTAAATATTCTTAAGATTCTATAAAGATTTTCATTCAAAATTTTTCAAATTGTTTTTCAAAAATTTCATGAAAAAATTTTTACGGGTTTAAAAGTTACAGGTGGATTAGTGAGAGCGCATTTTTAATTTTCGCCTTTTCTTTGTTCACAAACTTTGAACGCATTTATCTCGAAACCATGTTTTTCGTACTGATTTCGAATCTTGTTCACGAAATTTTTTTTTTTTATTTATTTAAATTTAATTCGCTATCGTATGACACGAGCTTTTTTAAATTTTTTTTCGATTTGCTATGAATTTTTAAATTCAATATTTTTTTCGAAAAAACACACTTTCAAATTTGGAACATCACCAAAAATTGAAAAAAAAAATATTTTTAAAAACCTCCTGTCATATGATAACCAATTTTGTTAAGATTTAAAAAAATAATTTTTTTCCAGATCGGACAATTTTTGCGACTCCCAGCGCTGCAACCACGAGGCCCCGTTTTTTCTCTGCCGCCAGCTTGGAATTCTATAAAACCATGTTGGAGTGAAAAATATTTTTTTTTTTTTATTTTTTTACTTGTTTTTGGAAAAATGTTTGTTTTCGACTGAGTTAAGAATTATTTAAAAAAGGAATATTTTCTCTGCCGCGAATGTTATGTCCCACCCTAAATGTTGGACACTATGAACACTATGAAGATGAGAGCAACATTTCTTTTGAAATTATTGAATGTAGAATAAATTTTCTTTTAAAGTTAAATACGGTTGGTTTATAATTTACAACACCTTTCTCTTCATTTAAGCGGCACTTAATTTTGTTCAGCTTGAACTTGCTTCACGTCCTTAAATGCCAACCCAGCATATTTCAAGCACAAATCCTTAAATTACCCTCATAAAATGACAAAATTTCTGATTTTATCAAGTATTTTTCATCAACTCAATAAAATATGTAGCTAAATATTTAGGATTACAACAAAGACAGCGATGCCAACAACAACAACAACAACAGCAAAGAACAAAAATACAACTTAAAGGTTGTGTATGTGTGTGTGTGTGCGATGTGCGTTCACAAAGTGCAGCCAAGCACAGCAAATCGTTATGAATACGCTGCTGGCAGCTAGCTGAGCAGAGCTGAATTGAGCTGAGCTTTTAGCTGTTGGCTGTTCCTGCTGGCTTACCTTTATTATTAAAATTTTTACGAGCATTGAACACTTAATGAACCTGAAAATTACGCAAATTTGTACGATTTACGTGATTTTTACCTGGCAGCCAGATGGTAGCCAAATGAAAAGGAGTGCCGCTGTTGCCTTTCCACTTGAGTGTCTGCTAATGTGGCAGGCAGCTTTAGGCGTATCGTTTTACATGGAGCAGCATGTGAAGCGAGCGAAAAGCATTAATATTGAAAAAAAGCTCAACAAAAAAAAAAGGTACGCTTAACTTTTTTTTGGATTTAAGTTAAACACAGCGTTGAGTAGATTACACACGAATGCCTAGCAATGGCAACGCACACACGCTCACTCATGAGTGTGTGTGTGTGTGGTTAATCCGCACGTAATAAACCGATGTTCAGCGTTAGCATGTAGTACATTTGGCGTACTTCCACAAACCTAAGTCTAAAAAAAAAACACATAAGTTGTTGTTGTTCTTGTTGTTAAAAGCAAATCCTTTTTTAAACAAATACTTAGCAGCAGGCTTAAAAAGTAAGTCGCTGCGTGAGTAGATTTGGATGGCACTGCGTCGTTAAATAACTATATTTAAAAAACGATTTTCACACACAACCGCATCGCACACACACACACACACACCGCCATACATATTCACACTTATTCATAACTGTCAACTGCTACAGCTACGCAATTCGCTGAAGTGCCAAAGAAAAACAGAAAAAAAACATACAAAAAGTTTTAAAACATTTCATGTGGAAATGATTGATAAAAAAATGTTTCTGTTGTGAGCACGCACACATGCACAGCTCACACTTTCACACACGCACACAAATACATACAAATGTATGCAAATCTCTACACATGCATATTTATAATCTTCAAAAAATGAAAGCATTAAAATATTTCAACTCATAAAAAAAAGGCGGTCATAAAAAAAAAAGGTTACAACACAAGGAACACGTGTTATCCTTGGATTTCCCCTTTGAAATTTGCCGCATATTCTTCAAACGCCTGAGCGCGTATGAGTGAGTGCAAGTGTTAGTGTGTGTGTGTATTTTAAGCTCAGCGCTTGCAGCGACATAAGTAATTTTTTTTCAAAATGTCTGCTTCCGTTTTCACTTAATCTTCTCAAGTAATATGCCGGAGATACAGTGACAATGTTTTTTTTTTTTCTCGCCGCCTCTTATTTTCCATCATGATGATGTCTTCGGGTGCGATACTGATGATGAATGTTTATTTTACGCACATGATTTCTACACATAAAAATTTCAATGTCATCACAAAATTGCTATCATAAAATGCGTATTCATTTCTTAATAAATTTGAGAATTTCGAATAAAGGTTAAAGCTTGACTCTTTTGCTGCTGTTGTCTTCATTTTGTAATATTTTCTCGCATAATAAGATGTTTAAAGAAACTTAGACTTAGGAAAAAAGTCTTTAATATGTGTATGAATTATTAACCGGAAACGTGCTAAGCGCTTGCTGCGTTGGCAAACCCACTGTCTTAGGTTAATATCCGAACGAGGTCAAAGAGCATTTTTTTTTATTATTTCAATAAACAAAAAATAATATCAGAATCGCCACAGAAAGAATATCAATCTACATTTTACGTAGATTAGAGTAGAATATTTTCATTAAGACAGACATGCCCACGTAGTTTGCTCAATTGGCACGCTTGGCCCTTGATACAACTTTGTTCTATCTGTTTTCAACGCTCTTTACAATAACAAATGCACATGCATTGGAGAGAAAACGCACACTCGACGATTGTATCGTTATATATGTGTAGAATAAGTTTTGCATATAATTTTTGTTATTGAAACAATATTTTGTTTGTTTTGTAATTATACCCTAAACCTGCAAAGTCGGAGTATAATAATTTTGTGAAAACATTTGTAACACCTAGAAATAAGCGAGTCCGGTATAGAAAAGTGTACGCTCAGAAAAAAGTTTCTCGGAATATGATACAAAATATTTAGAGAAAACTGGTATTGACTTTGCTCCAGAGAATGCTTTTCTCTAAATAAGATTCGAAAAATTTACTAAATATGATAAAAAGCTTTATATGATATAGATTTATATGATAATACATAAAAATGTTATCGTTTTTAGAGAAAAATACTTTTTATTTTTGAAAAAATATTTGTTTTTATTGAAGGAAATACTTCTCAAAGTGAATTCTTTTCTCTATAAATGAGAATTTGATTGTGTGAGAAAAATACTTATCTTTATTAGAGACATTGAAATATTTCCATTTTCAACAAGTGAAGAAATATTTCTTGAAAAATGTGAAAATTTATTCTAATTGAAGAAAATTTCATTTGAAAAAGAGAAAATTGTTTTTATCGAAAATAGAAAAATTTTTTATCGGAGAAAGATATGTGTTTGTTTTTCTGAGTGTACAGGAATAAAACTTGATATATGTCAGTTTTTCATTACCATTGAAATGTATATAAAAATGGACTTCATCCGCCTACGGACATGCCCATTTTCAGTACTATTATTGTATTTTGAAAAAGTAGGTTAAGGGTCATAGTTGGGCTAGACCGACTTTAGTCTTTCTCTACTTGTATTTCTATTATTGCTTTTATTTTTAACACACTCAACAATGCGAACTTTTGTTTTTTTTATAAGCATTGGCCCGTGCTTAAAATTTTTTTGGCACCACTTTGGTATTAATAAATCAACAGCGCTAAAATAAAGCAGCGAAACAAATTTGAAATTTTTCCGAAAAATGGTCGAAAACAAAAGTTTTCAAAAGTAATAATTTTTTTTATATTAAAATATAAAAAAATATATAAAAATTTGTCTTGATTTATCAAAAATAATCTTGTTTTACTTAAAATGAAAGTTTATTGCAACTTCAACACATCCGTGCTATTAAAACATGACAGCATATTGCACATGTAATGACAACGTATTCGACATGACAATTCACACCTTCGCCTTAATCTTCTGTCTTACCCTATTCTCAATCCTTGTCTTTATACTTATACTATTCCTTGTCCAACTCCTTATCATTATTTTTATTTTTTACAAAATCATTGTACTATTTTTCGACAATCATTGTTGCTAAATCGTTGTCTTAAAAATTATTAAAATATTTTTCATAATATTTCCTTTTAATCTTAGCTTAACCCTTGTCGAAACTCTGTCTTAATCCTTCTACTTATCCTGAACCATATCATTGTCCTTCTCCTTTCCATCCTTACCAAAATCTTTATCGAAATTCTAGTTGCAATTCATGTCTTAATCCGTATCTAAATCTTTGTTTAAATCCTATTCACTGTTCGAGGTGTAGTAAAAATCTTTGTCTTAATCCGAGTATGAATTCTTGTACTTGTTCTTGTCTTCATCGTCATCGTCATCGTCATCGTCATCGTCATCGTCATCGTCATCGTCATCGTCATCGTCATCGTCATCGTCATCGTCATCGTCATCGTCATCGTCATCATCATCGTCATCGTCATCGTCATCGTCATCGTCATCGTCATCGTCATCGTCATCGTCATCGTCATCGTCATCGTCATCGTCATCGTCATCGTCATCGTCATCGTCATCGTCATCGTCATCGTCATCGTCATCGTCATCGTCATCGTCATCGTCATCGTCATCGTCATCGTCATCATCATCGTCATCGTCATCGTCATCGTCATCGTCATCGTCATCGTCATCGTCATCGTCATCGTCATCGTCATCGTCATCGTCATCGTCATCGTCATCGTCATCGTCATCGTCATCATCATCGTCATCGTCATCGTCATCGTCATCGTCATCGTCATCGTCATCGTCATCGTCATCGTCATCGTCATCGTCATCGTCATCGTCATCGTCATCATCATCGTCATCGTCATCGTCATCGTCATCGTCATCGTCATCGTCATCGTCATCGTCATCGTCATCGTCATCGTCATCGTCATCGTCATCGTCATCGTCATCGTCATCGTCATCGTCATCGTCATCGTCATCGTCATCGTCATCGTCACCGTCATCGTCATAGACAAATCCTTGTCATAAACAACTTCCCAATCCTTAATCTATGTTCCAATCCCTGCCATAATCGAATGCCCTATGCATGTCCCAATGCCTAATCAGGGGCGGATCTGGAAAAAATCTTGGGGGGGGGTATAATTATCAAAGACACAAATTTTCGATTTGAGAAAATTTTGCCTTTTTACAAATAGACAAATTGTACTTTTTTGAATTGAAATTATTGAATTGTTTAAGAAGCATTTTTCCCAGACACATACACGCACATTTCCGTATTTATTTATTTCTCCCTTTTTCTGGAATAATATCTCAGCGAAAAGTAAATAAAAACTCGAAATCTAACAAGAGCTGCCCACGTAAAATTCTGAAATTTTTTGTCTTTGAATGTCGATATCTTCGAAATTGTTTAATATATTGTTATTGAATGTGCAAAAATTAAAAGGTCCAGTATTTCTTCATTGAAATCAGTCATAGTAAAACAAATCGGTAGATCAATATAATAGATATAGCAATATTATCAGACAAAAACTGATTATCATGTTTTTGTCTAAAACTCAAAAACTCGAGCTGATGGAGAAAAATGGAGTCCATATTTGAATTCAGCAGGCAAAATTCATTCGGGATTGTTTATCAAGATCTCTGCACCTTTCATAAAGCTTAATTTTGTTACTGACAAAATCATATGACAAAATCATCGCAAAATTATCAATAACTTCGTTAATATTTATTTAAATGTCTCTAAGTATATGCAATAATGCGAGTCCATTCAATCGTTCTCAATTCGAACGGAACCATATTTTTAATCGTCGAAGTATAGAAAAACTTCGCTCAGCTGTTTCTACACCGATAGGAAGCGTGGTAAAGATAGCAAACGTTTTAGAAATTAGTGGAAAAATGTCATTATTACAAAGAGTAAAAACGGCGTTAATATCATTAACATTAGTTTCGCTCTCCAAATTACACTCCATTTACACTGCCAAATTTTAAGTTCATGAAATAATTGAATTTGAATTAGTTCCTTACTAAAAGTGGACTAAAAGTGGCAGTTTTATTTCATGAAAGTCGGTTGTGGTAATTTGGTTGGTTTGTTGCAATTATAATTACTAGTACCGCCCTGGGGTCGCAAATCGACCAATTTTTGTTTGTTTATTTATAGTTGTATAAAATAGTCGGTGCACTCCTTCTCCGCACTCTAATTCATTTAAAAACAGAATTATCAAAATCGGTTGAAAAACACGGGAGAAAATGGTTCTTAACTGTTTTCCCTGCGCCTATTTATATAAAAAGTAAGTCAAGGTAGGCTTGAAAAATTTCAGAATTCCAAACAATTTAGAATTAACTCAAACAAAAATAATTGTATGCAACAAATTATTTGCGCAGTAGATACAATTTAAGCAACTTTAACCTGACATTAATTCACTTCAAAACAACCCTGTTATAAAGGGTGTTTTTTTAAGAGCTTGCTGATTTGAAATTTAAATAAAACACATGCCAAATTATGAAATAGCCAAAAAATTTTTATTTGGTAGATAATTTCTTGGCATTTAACATTTAAATATAATTTCGGGCATATGGCCACCACTACTATTTGGCACAAAGGGCATTCTGGAAGTCCACTTTTCGACCCAAAAGTCTTTGAGGGCGTATTTCAACATCCATATCTTGAAGATTTGGCAACAAAAATTCATTAATCATGGTTCTGTATCGATTTCTATTCACGGTATCGCGTCTTCCTTCCTCATTCTCAGAGACAAATCGATAAATTAACGTTTTCTTCGACACTGGACTCAACGACAGCAATATTTTCTTCTGTACGCACTCTTCTCATTCTTCTCGGTGGCTTGGAATCCAAAAGAGTGAATGTAGACCAAAATTTGGTAATTACGTTCTTTATGGTGGTCTCAGACGGACGATTTTGTGCACCATAAAATTCGCGAAACATTTTTAATTGAACACTGTTTTTGAAAATAAATTTCCACGATTTGGAAGCGTTGTTCTGGAGTTAACCTATTCATGATGATTTGCCAAACAATACTGAGTAGAGACTTTTGACTTTAAACTGTCAAAACAACTGTCAGACAATAGAGTAATCCATACTGAAAAAAAACCTTATAAAAAACACCCTTTATTACAGATATATAAAATATTTTCATTAGGACTGAATATAGCTGAAATATTTCTAAGTAATAATTTAACTGATTATGAAATAATTGAAGTAAAACAAACTATTGGATTTTACATTGTTTGAATTTTTTTTTTTGTAAATTTATAAAGTGAAAACTGAAAGTACAATGCACGTATTGTTTTTTATGGTAAAATTCGTTGGCACATAGGTTGCAAAAAAGTTTGGATGGTTTTCAGTAAAAATTTAGAAGAATAAAATATTTTAATTGGCAACTTTGGCCTGCATAGCCAAAATCTTAATTGCGCTCATAACAAATCAAAATCAATGTTGCTTGCTCAATGATTTCATATAAATGGCATTTTTAAACTAATCGTTAATGTCTTGCAAAAATATATTTTTTATAAAGCAAACACTTACACTGAGGTAGTGACTTCAAGTTTTTTGTTTGTAAGAAAATAACGCGTCTTTAAAGTTGATTGTTTAAAAAATGGCTGTTAATTTGAGAACATAACGATCTGTTACTTTATTTTCAAGCTCATTTTTAAAAAAAAGCGAAGTTACTACCTTGACGTAAGTGTTTGCTTTACACATAATAATATTTTGGTTTTTGCAGATGACTACAGATCATGTGATTCTACAAGCAAAATGGTCATACTCTTCTCGCATCGCTTCATAAAAACGTCATCTACACGCAAATGATGTCACAAAACAAAAATAAACAAAATTTTTTTATATACTGTAATAATTGTTGAAATCAATAAAAAAACTAGAGTTTAACAATGTCTCTGACCATTTTTTTTTAGTATTCTTTCAAAACACGCCTTCAGAATCGCTTATGTATACATAAAAGTACCCTTAAGCTGTGGCCGTAATTAATTTCTCCAAATAAAGTATTAAAAAAAAAGTATTTGAAAGTTCTTGGGGGGGTAATTACCCCCTTTACCCCCCCTTGTATCCGCGCCTGTGCCTAATCTTTGTCCAAATCCTTGTCATAATCCTTGTTTTAACCATTTTACTAAGCCTTGGTACTAACCATTGTACTAAAACTAAAATTCCTTTGCCTTTGCCATTGCCATTGCCTTTGCCTTTGCCTTTGCCTTTGCCTTTGCCTTTGCCTTTGCCTTTGCCTTTGCCTTTGCCTTTGCCTTTGCCTTTGCCTTTGCCTTTGCCTTTGCCTTTGCCTTTGCCTTTGCCTTTGCCTTTGCCTTTGCCTTTGCCTTTGCCTTTGCCTTTGCCTTTGCCTTTGCCTTTGCCTTTGCCTTTGCCTTTGCCTTTGCCTTTGCCTTTGCCTTTGCCTTTGCCTTTGCCTTTGCCTTTGCCTTTGCCTTTGCCTTTGCCTTTGCCTTTGCCTTTGCCTTTGCCTTTGCCTTTGCCTTTGCCTTTGCCTTTGCCTTTGCCTTTGCCTTTGCCTTTGCCTTTGCCTTTGCCTTTGCCTTTGCCTTTGCCTTTGCCTTTGCCTTTGCCTTTGCCTTTGCCTTTGCCTTTGCCTTTGCATTTGCCTTTGCCTTTGCCTTTGCCTTTGCCTTTGCCTTTGCCTTTGCCTTTGCCTTTGCCTTTGCCTTTGCCTTTGCCTTTGCCTTTGCCTTTGCCTTTGCCTTTGCCTTTGCCTTTGCCTTTGCCTTTGCCTTTGCCTTTGCCTTTGCCTTTGCCTTTGCCTTTGCCTTTGCCTTTGCCTTTGCCTTTGCCTTTGCCTTTGCCTTTGCCTTTGCCTTTGCCTTTGCCTTTGCCTTTGCCTTTGCCTTTGCCTTTGCCTTTGCCTTTGCCTTTGCCTTTGCCTTTGCCTTTGCCTTTGCCTTTGCCTTTGCCTTTGCCTTTGCCTTTGCCTTTGCCTTTGCCTTTGCCTTTGCCTTTGCCTTTGCCTTTGCCTTTGCCTTTGCCTTTGCCTTTGCCTTTGCCTTTGCCTTTGCCTTTGCCTTTGCCTTTGCCTTTGCCTTTGCCTTTGCCTTTGCCTTTGCCTTTGCCTTTGCCTTTGCCTTTGCCTTTGCCTTTGCCTTTGCCTTTGCCTTTGCCTTTGCCTTTGCCTTTGCCTTTGCCTTTGCCTTTGCCTTTGCCTTTGCCTTTGCCTTTGCCTTTGCCTTTGCCTTTGCCTTTGCCTTTGCCTTTGCCTTTGCCTTTGCCTTTGCCTTTGCCTTTGCCTTTGCCTTTGCCTTTGCCTTTGCCTTTGCCTTTGCCTTTGCCTTTGCCTTTGCCTTTGCCTTTGCCTTTGCCTTTGCCTTTGCCTTTGCCTTTGCCTTTGCCTTTGCCTTTGCCTTTGCCTTTGCCTTTGCCTTTGCCTTTGCCTTTGCCTTTGCCTTTGCCTTTGCCTTTGCCTTTGCCTTTGCCTTTGCCTTTGCCTTTGCCTTTGCCTTTGCCTTTGCCTTTGCCTTTGCCTTTGCCTTTGCCTTTGCCTTTGCCTTTGCCTTTGCCTTTGCCATAAATTCAAGTAATATTTTAATAATATGGGTTTCCGGTTAGAAGAACATTTATGGTTATCAAATAATGCAGACCTAGCCATATCAGGATAATCTTTTGATTAAAGTTAGAGGTTTCGTTTTAATCTGTTTCCTTTTGTTTTCGAAATTTCTAAAGTTAGACAAATTTTGTGTTCTATTCTCTCTTCTCTGCCCTCGGTTGCCTCTTACTATGTAACTTACTATGTAAGTTTTGTGTCCTCAATGCTGTATACAAACGTTGGAGGCATCACAGATAATTGTATTTCAGAATAGGTGGCTTTGTAATGTCCTCATTAACCACTCTTTTCACAACGCACTGTTAACTTTAAAGACGAGTATCTTTATATTCTGAAGAGATAGACATCACATTCCACTTACAAATTTTTCGTAAAACTTGACTATTTTCAGGAAAATTACATATTATTTTACATATTAATCAAGTTTTGTGTTTGTTTTGTTTTAACAACATATTGGAAAAATAGTTGAAATCAATTTTGTAACAGAAATGCTATTTAACTTTGGAGGAAAATCAGTTATACTGGAATATTGCATTTTTTACTTTATTACTTCTTTTTTTACTTTTAAAAAACACATTAAGATGTATTTTTTAACATTTCATATCTTTTTTTGTTTTAATGATTGATGACAGCATGGCAGGTCATAAGTAAAACTTGTTTTCATCAGCTTAAATGCCTTTAGTTCATATTCCCACGCATGCACATGTAAAATGAACGGAAACTGTATGGAAATCCTTTAAATATGTCTCACCCTTTTAAAGGCTTATATCAAACCAATTCCAGCAGGTGTTACTTAATGCGTACCGCCTTCAGTCATGCACGTTTAACATGTATGTATGTTATTTTATTTCAGGCGCATGTGGGCTGAAATGCGTGCGTGTTTGATGTAAGTAATTTTTTCGGAAATTTTTTTTTTTTAATTTGTAAAGGAAAAGCTTAATTCTGTTATTCTAAGTACAAGGAAATCGAAAAAGAAAGAAAAAAAAAACTTAAACTTACTTAAGCATTTTAAATCAAATGTGCATTTAAAAAATTTTACAAAATAGCTTTACGCCTTAAACGCGCAATTAAATTGTTCAAATTGGAAATAAAAAAAACTAATTTTAATAGATAGTCAAACTCTTGCCTCTTCCCTTAACTGCCAAGTCAAAGTATTGAAAAAACTAAGCCTTGCCAAACGCAACCCCATCGTAATGCATGCAAAGTAAGCACTTAACTTGTCTGACAGCTAACGCGGTTGCTTCGGCGGATGTCATTGAAGGACTTTAGTTAGAAACTTTTGCACTCAGTGGTTGCAGGTAGAGATTGAAAATAATTAATTGTGCAACGAAGCATTAAAACTATTGACAGTGACAGCGCAGAGTCACAGCTATAGTCACGTGAACACGTTGTCACACTATTGTAAGCGTTACGTTACGCTACGATCGTGCAGCAAAGTTATAATACCGCTAAAGTTCTTTGTACGCTTTAGCTGTAGTTTTATTAGAGATTTTGTTTTTATTTCGCGGTGAAGGTAGCAATTTAAGCAAAAAGTCATTTGCTGCAATCCTGCGTGCAGCGTTGCGTGAGAAAAATGCTTTAATGAAAACCCGTAGCTCAAGTGCACTTTTCCATCATCAACGCCAACGCGAATGCTATCACCTCTCAACGTTGTGGGAAAAGCGGCTTTTCTTACTTTTCAAATGCTTGCCATTTAAGCTGTTTACAACTAGAAGTGGATTTCGCACTTTCTGCCAGCTACCAACACTAACTGGTTTTTTGTAGTGGTGCCCTTTATTTTGAAGGACCTGGTTGTTGTTTTAAGTTAGTTTGTTTTAGTTTTATAGTTTTGTGTCGCAGGCTAAAAACTAATGAGAATTCGTTTTTTTTTATTTTAGTGAAACAAGGCATTAAGCGGCAGGTTTTCATTTGAGTTTGAGTTTGTTTAATTGTTTCAGTTTTGAATAGTTTAGAGATAGGGTTTTTATATATTAAGAGCTAAAGAAAGCTTAAATATACTTTTTAAAATTTCCAATCTAGGAAACCGCGACCAAATCACTGTTTATTCATATCGTTTTTAAAGCTTATAAAAAATTTTGTCGCATTGAAAACAATTCCGAAGATTGTTGAAGAAGATCCAAATGTATAGATCACACAGCTTGGCGTTTTGTTCACTCTGTGGACTTTCTATCCGGCAATTTTATATAAGCATTTTGTTAAGCAATGATGGTAATTTTTGGCTCAGCAAAATTTGTATAAAAAACTTAATCTGCGGCCGTGGTATGTAGGTTAAGTGTGTGGCTTAGCATGCTCGATGCCCGAGTTCAATCCCCGGTCGCGGCGAAAAGTTTTTTCAATAAAAAAATTTTTCTGATCGGTCACCACTTCTCTGCAGATAATGGCAAACCTCAGAGAGTAAATAATGCCATGTAAAGCTTCTTCAGAACATGAACTTAAGCCATTCGGAGTTGTCATAAAACATGTAGGTCCAGTTCTCGGTCAATTGTGTGCAAACATTTTATAAAACACACAACACAATTGATCATAAGAAGCTCGGTCAAAGTTCTTTCAAGGGCCGAAATGGCCAATTTGTTTTTTTTTCGTTTTAATTTAAAACTCAATATTTCCTATATTAAAACGTAAAATTAATTATCTTTGCTGTAACCTTAACTGACTTTATATTCTTTACTATTGAAATTTAAATTATTTAGATACTCACTAATTTTTTTAATAAAGGGTGTTTTTTATGAGGTTTTTTTCAATATGGATTACTCTATTGTCTGACAGTTGTTTTGATTGTTTAAAGTGACGGCTTAACTGAGTATTTTTTGACAAATCTTCATGAATAGGTTAACTCCAGAACAACGCTTCCAAATCGTGGAAATTTATTTTCAAAAACAGTGTTCAATTAAAAATGTTTATAGAGCACTTCGTGAATTATTGAGACAACCATAAAGAACGTAATTACCAAATTTCGGACTACATTCACTCTTTTGGATGCCCAGCCACCGAGAAGTATGAGAAGAGTGCGTGCAGAAGAAAATATTGCTGTCGTTGAGGCCAGTGTCGAAGAAAACGACAATTTTTCGATTCGTGAATGGAAATCGATACAGAACCGTGATCAATGAATTTCTGTTGCTAAATCTTTAAGATATGGATGTGGACGAAATGTGGTTTCAACAGGATGGTGCCACTTGTCATGCTGTGGGCGAAACAATCGACTTATTGAAAGAACATTTCAACGACAACATTATTTCTAGAAATGGACCGGTGAATTGACCTCCGTGTTCGTGTGATTTGACGCCACTTGATTATTTTTTGTGGGGATAAGTGAAGTCATTGGCTTATGTGGATAAACCAGCAACGATTGACGCTTTGGAAACCAATATTCAACGCGTCATTGCTGAAATACGCCCTCAAATGCATGAAAAGGTGGTCGAAAATTGGACCTCCAGAATGACCTTTGTGCAAAATAGTCGTGGTGGACATATTCCCAAAATTATATTTGAATTTTAAATGCCAAGAAATTATCTACCAAATAAAAAATTTTTTGGCCATTTCATAACTTGGCATGTGTTTTCTTTAAATTTCAAATCAGCAAGCTCTTAAAAAAAATACCTTTTAAATATAATCGAAACCAAAAATATTTAAAAAAATTCATGTTTCAATTTCACATTGAAGTGAACGTTTTAAGCGTATATTTTTGTTATCTTCTTATCTTATCTTTTCTTATCTTGGTCGCTAGTTGGCTAAAGCAAGGTTATAAGCAACTGGTTAATCGCTTGAAATTGGTATGGATCATATAATCAAAATCGATTGGTATAAGTTAATATACATTTTTTTTTTGCATATTCTAAATCATGGTCACTAAGGCTGCGTTCATAGTGAACGCCGATTCGAACAGACAGGAAGACAGAGTGTGTAAACAAGCGAGATAGGTAGATATTTGTGTCTCGTTTGTTCACACAGACTTCAACCTGCCTGTCTGAATCGGCGTTCACTTTGAACGCTGCCTAATAAGTTGAGTCAAATTCACTAATTGATTCAATCTTTTTTTATTTTTCACAATAAAATATAATCAATTAAGTTGCTCGTAAGACTAAAGATCAAAAATTTGGTCAATAATGGGTTAGAACATCGTTCTCAATGGGTTAAGTTGTCAAAAATTTCATTAGCGATCAAGGGAGTTTGATGGTAAGAAAAGTATTTTAGAATTATGAGCGCCCACTTATTTGGGGCGGCCCCCGGCGAACTAAACGGGGAGTAAAAACGATGTAACACTTTAATGAAACGATGTGAATTCATAAAATATTAAATTACGGACAATGAACCATAAATAAAGGTTTGCGTCCAAGCTAACAGGCAAAGTTTAAGATCATAATTTTTTAAAGTGAAACTGCTTACCTGCAAAGAGAGCAATATGTAGAATTATAACAGGGAGTAAAACCAAACTAAAAGGTTTAAAACCTCGGCTTATTTTTGCTTCTATTGATGATAGCATTTCATTATAACTAAATGCAACCGCATTAAATGAACTTAGTCCAGTGTTAGCCCAAACTTGTCGCGTCTAAATAAAATTAATTTAACATAGTTTCATAACAAAGAAGCTAAACCTGCCGAACTCAGTAAAAATTATGCGTTTCTTTGATTTTCTTTCACTTTTGTAAAAGCCAATTCGCCTCGCCGCAAATTACCAGTTGGCTTTTTAAAATTTTTGAATAAAGGCTTTTACAAGAAATAGAAGTTAGTGGTATGATGAATATAGTTTGATTAGTTGATGGCACAAAACCTTTAAAACCTTTTTAAAACTGTATTAAAACAGATTTAGTCTACTTTTGTCATTATTAAAATAGGACTTTTTTACTCAAACTATATTAAAGAGTAAATCAATTAAATACTTAAAACTCTATTTTTGTGGTTTGACATTTTTTTTTTAATCATTTCATACAAGATATGTCCATGCAAAATCGGTAAATACTCTACTGATTCCTACAGGGTCATTTCGAAGTTGTTTTAAAAACAATTGGTACTCTTTTGTTCAAAATAATATTCCTGTTATATGTTTTCAGTTTGCCATGATTTGAATGCTAGTTACTAATTTTTTTTTAACGATGGAGTTAGCCGCTCGAAAATTGATTGTGAACAAATTCGTTGAAAATCCAACTTGGTCCGGCAATAAGAAAGCGAAAGTATTAAAAATTCCAAAGGCAACAGTTTGTAGTGTCTTAAAACGGTTTAAAAAAATGTTGAGCATCGAAAGAAAGCAAAAAACGAGTCGAAAAAAACCAACATCTGACAATAAATTGCAGGCAAGCATCCTTGCCTCAATTAAAAATAACCCAGGTCTCTACGACAATGATCGCACGAAAAAATTTAAAACTAGCAGGAGCACAGTTCGGTAAATACGAGTGGAGCTATTAAATACCCGAACCGGTCCGATAAACAAAATTTGTCGGCCAAAAAGCGCACTCGATTACTCTACGATAAAGTCTTGACGAAATTCAAAGGTTGTTTAATTATGGACTATGAAACATACGTCAAACTTGATCTGAAACAGCTTCCAGGACAAAAGTTTTATGCTGCAAAGAAGCGTTTTTGTGTCTCCTCTAAATTGAAATATAAAACGGTTGATAAATTCGCAAAGAATGATCCGGCAAGCCATATGCAGTTGTGGTTTGAAGAGTCGGGCGTATGTAACATCCGCAACAATGAACTCTGAGATATACAGGAAGGAGTGCCTAAAGAAACGTTTGTTGCCGTTTATACGTCACCATCGATCTGCTGTTAAGTTTTGGCCAGATTTGACGTCGATACATTATTCGAAGAAAACCATAAATTGGTATCGAACTAATAATGTAAATTTCGTGCCAAAGGACTTCAATCCTCCAAACTGTACCCAGTTGCGCCCAATCGAAAAATATTGGGCAATTGTTAAATACAAACTAAGAAAATATGGAGGAGTGTTAAAAAATCCGGAATCGATGTAACTCAAGTGGAACAAATTTGCTGCCCAGGTCACCAGAGCAGATGTTCAACGATTGATGTTGCCGATTAAGAGACACGCTCGAAATTTTATACATAGTAATGATATTTAAAATTTTGTGTTCCTTTTTTGAAAGCTTAATAAATACTCTATCTGAAAATAGTTGAAGTATTTTTGTGCCAATATTTTGCTTATGAGGTTTATCACGATTTTGTGTGGACAGGTCTTTATATGTTATGAGCTGTATGTTCGAAAACGAAACGAAAGTTTTTAGTTTAGCAAAAAATATGTGTATTTTGTATGCGCCATGGTGGAATATTGAAATACCCAGTTTCAGTATACCAGGTATGACTGCCAGGTGTGTTGAGATATCGCTATCAGATTTTATTAATTGAATAGATGACACATTAGACGACATCTAAGGCTATCTGGGAAGGCAGTGCTTTTTCTATTTGTTCCATCTCCCTATGTTTGGCAGCATTTTTTTTTGTTTTTTCTTTGCCTACCTCGGCAAAAACACACTCGATTTTCAACTGCAAAAACTAAGAAAAATTCAAGTAATCTCTCATCTAGCCTGGTGTAGAATTTTTTAATTGTCTTTAATTTTATTTGGTATTTTAATACCTATTGGGTAGTAATGTTTTAAATTATTTTTTTAATTTAAGAATATTCTTGTACAAAATGTATAATTTTTTGAGGAAACAGACTTTTATCCAAATTCTTTTAACATAATTTTGTTCATTATAATTTCGTTGCAACAAATATTTTTGGCACTTTTTTAATGTTTTTTTTTTATATATTTCAAAAATTTTATTTATTTTTGTAAAAATTGGTGGATTTAACGTTTTCAGGAAATAATAAACAAAGAAGCAAAAGAGTATTTTTGCAAAATGTTCTTCTTTTCTTCTTTGCTTTTATTTGCCGAAAACGTTACATTCATCAATTTTTACAATAATAAAAAAAATTTTTTTTAAAAAAAAGATAAAAAAATTTAAGAAATGTGCCAAAAAAAGTTTGTTGTATCAAAAGTATACTGATCAAAATTTCGGGAAGATCGAATAATCGTGTTCACAGAAAAAAAACTAGTTTTGAGAAAAACGCTTTTAAAGTTTTTAGCTACGCCCTAAAGTGAATTGAAACTCTGCTTCTTTTTGAAATTTGTTCCAATCAGCGTATTGTGGAAGTATTTTTATGAGGGAGTATTTTTGATATGGGCATTTTCACAGAAAGGTCTACCGGCACCGAAAAAAAAATTGTTAAATAAACAAATAATTTTGTTGTTATTATTTTAATAAAATGCTTGAATTTTTATAATTTACTGCATTTACAACTAATTTCAGTTTTTATTATGAGAAAATTAGCCCGATATCTGAGAAATATATCGGTTTTTCTGGCTTTTAGCTGCTTTAAGGACTTTTTCTCTTTAGTATTTTTCATTTATTTATCACCGTTATGTTTGCACTCTTCTTATAAAATTCATCTATAAACTACAAATAAAAAAATAAAAAGATACCAAAAAAAGCACGATTTACGGTAAATTTTTTATATTGCTTTAACTACTATTCGAATGTCGCGTTCTTGTGCCTAAATCATTATATGTTATCAGAACTTCGTGATCGTTCTTAGCAAGTGTCTGAAAATTGTAACTTAAATCAAATTTGGTCGTCGCCTTACTATAAAAAAAAGTTACTGCAGGTAAAAATCATACTAAACATTTAATATTGATCATCAAAATGTGTTGCGTTCGCGATCATGCGTCGTATTTTTAATACACTTTGTATGGGAAAGTATGGAAAGGTTTCATTAGATTTTTCTGAATTTTTTGCTAAGTGTTAATAGTTAAAATTAAAGCTCATGAGCTAATTCTCAAGTCATTGGATTGATTTTTAGTAGATTTTTAAGAAATTTTCCAATTTGAGAACGTCAATTGGTATGGGAGGTATACGTGGTTTTCATCCTATTGGGATTATTTTCGAACATGATTTTTATTTTTACGATATAAACTAAACTAAAACTAAACTAAAAATCGAATTTCATTATAATAACTTTACTAGTGTAAAAGCCCGTCCTTCGACGGGAAGGAACCATTTAGAGTACAAAATGCGACAAAAAATTTTTGGATTTATATACAAAGGTTTTTATTTGAAAACATATTTATTAAATTATTTTGATAAAACTTCTTTATATACAACATTTCTAGTAAAAAATTCTTAGAATTTTTAACCTTGCCCTTGCCATCTATATTGCTTAGTTTTACATCATCAGCCCGCTAAAACTGCGCATGACTAAATACCAGTTCTTTTAGAAAAACTCCTACTTTTTGCAATATTTAACCTTGAAATTTATTTATGGTCATTGAAAATGTCAGTTTAACTGGAAATTGTCGCCCCCGGAGAGTGAAAGGCAAATCTGTGTTTGTCGGGGCCAAATCAATTGTAGGTATGAAAACTATTTAATGTTCACCAGTACGCCAGTCAATACCTGTGGGATGATTAATTAAGTTTTTAGGTTTTTCAAAACTAACCACCTTACATTACAGATATCTCTTGTGGTATTGAAATTTCGAAGAAGTATTATAATACTTCCAATTTCGAGGCTTAACTTATGCAGTTGCATTCCTGAAGAACAAAATTCATTCATTAACTCAGCAGGGTAATTTTGTTTATCGTTATCATCACTGTCTTCAATTTAATCCGTGCTCAGATCTCTCACTGTGTTACCAACTAAAATATTTAGAACTTGCTCGTTGACTTCGTTCACATCGGAATTTTTTGTGCACAGGATAGCAATTTTGGAATAACGGTTGATGTTATTCAGACTCAAAGTATCGCCAGAAATCTATTTAACCCTTTCAATGGATTTGTCCATTATATTGCACACTTCAGAAAAAAATTTGTTTCTTATTTTCCAACGTCTTTTCTAAAATCAAATAGGTTGGTACTATGAAATGAAGTTGTGCTAACATGACAAAAATAATTTTAGGGAGATATATAACGTTTGACTTAGTTAGATTTTCGATTTTATGCCCATCAGAACCCTTCAATTCTTTTATATCGCGTGTTAATAAATTTTGCAAAAAATAAGTGATTATTGTGATTGGTGTGCAAAGTACAATTTTTTTTTATAATAACAATTGCATAAACAACGCATTTGCATTTGTCTCCGATTGTTTTAGTTGAACTTAAATATTATAATACAACGTTATCATGGTTTTGTCCATTATATTAGACAGCCTGCCAAAAGCAAAGCAGCTCATGTAAAAATCAGAGGGATGTTTTTTAATCTTTTTATTGCTTAAATGATGGGAATATAAGCTCAAAAAAATTGTCCACGATTATTCTAGGCAAGCCATTGAAAGGGTTAATAAGCGAACCTTTACAAACAAAATAATCTGGAATTTCTATGATATCTTCATCTCCATTTCCTAACTTGAGTAGCCAATCGCTAAAACTTGGATCAGAAGACCGAACATTGTGATTTTGAATTAAGAAGTACTGTAATAGCAAGACATGATGTTTGATGTATAGTTGTTGAGGAAAATGACGATAGTCTGCAAGTACAAAGATTTCAAATACATAATTTAAGAATAGTTGCTGGTCCAGACTGAACAGGTTCTAAAAAGTATAGTACGTACAAAGATTTCAAATAGATAATTTTACAACAGGTTCTGGTCTAGGTCGAACAGGTTTTAAAAGGTACAGTAGGTACAAAGATTTCAAATAGATAATTTTACAACAGGTTCTGGTCCAGGTCGAACAGGTTTTAAAAGGTACAGTAGGTACAAAGATTTCAAATAGATAATTTTACAACAGGTTCTGGTCCAGGTCGAACAGGTTTTAAAAAGTACAGTACGTACAAAGATTTCAAAGGGATAATTTAGAAGAGGTTCTGGTCCAGGATGAACTGGTTTTAAAAAATACAGTACGTACAAAGATTTCAAATAGATAATTTTACAATAGGTTCTGGTCCAGGCTGAACAGGTTTTACGATATAGAGCAAAAGGTTTAGTAAGTACAAACATTTCAAATGAATTATTTATAACAGGTCATGGTCCAGGCTGAACATGTTTTACGATATAGAGCACGGAGCAGGACGCTTGCCTTTTATATATTAAGATAATAACGGCTGTAATCATGTCAACAGATGGGGGGACATACAAAAACAGGGATGCCATGGTTAAAACAACTAAGAATGTGATACTGCAGTATAATATATGCACTTTTCTATATCTGCCACGCCTCCTTGTGGGCGTAAAAAAGTCTTCATAAAGTAAATAACCAGATACGTAGGACGGGTGGTGTTACAAAGAAATATAATATTTTTTTCTCACTAGCCTCACTAATTTTTTTTTTTTTTAATTAATATAACTAATATAAAACTCACAAAATATATATACAATGTTTTTGTTAGGTAATACAATATTTAGCTGAAATTACTTTAACTTATTTTTATTACAAACGTGATGAGAAAAAATGTCGCGTGGTAGATGTCGCGATCAGGCTTAAGCTCAATAAAAAACAAAACTAATGGAAATATGTCAAAATTACAAATATTTCTTGAAAGCCACATTAATCTTATTTAATTTACAGTTAACCGCTTTAAAATATTATGTTACGTTTTGCAGATATTTGCATTTTTCTAGATGTAGTCGAAAACGAGTTCCATTTTTTGTCGCGTTCGCGATGCCATGTTTATTGCTAATATTTTGGAAACATATAATCTAGAAAACCTTACTTGTTTTTCTAAATATAGTGCTTATAAAATGCTATCTAAAACTTGAAAAAAAAGAGAATTTGTTTTGAGTTTTCTTTATTATTTTGCTCCTCAAAGACGTACGAATGTCGCGTTCGCCCATATGTTATATTTTTAGATAAACAAAAAAGCATTAAATTTTTGAAAGTTAAATTCTAAAATCATTCCTTAAGTAAATGTAACTATTAAACTTGCACAAACACTTGACTTCAGTTTTTAGATTTTGCAATATAAGAACATTTAATCTATTAAAAGACTTTTTTAAAGTTACATACATTTAACCGGTTAATATTAATTTCAACACGATAAAGAAGACAAAACATCTCACCCGTCGCTATGAAATGAGCCATTTTAAAAATGTTAAATTACATTGAAAATTGCACAACTCATTAGTATAAAAATATTATCTTGATTTTCTTGAAATTTAAATTTATATATAAATTTTAAATCTGTATTTTCTTTTGCTATGCCCTTCACTTTGTTCGAAAAAGATAAAATTTGTCGACACAAAATAACAATAGATAATAAAACAAAAAATATAAAAAGTTTTGCTGTTGCCGTTCCCACCAACTGCTCGATTAAGGTATGCATTAATAATTATCAGGTAATGCGTACAACATTGTCACCAAAAAACCTGCAATGGCAGCAATGAAATCCCGAAGGAAATCGTTTCGTTTCCGCATTAATGGTTATGCATACCAATACAGATATAACGCCGTCGACGGTCAAACGCACCTACAGACACAGCAACACAGCACACTTACTCAGGCACACATGCATAACAAATAGTTTTTACGTTTGGCTAACTGTTTCATTGGTTGAATGGCTGACTGTCTGACTGTATAGTGGACAATTATGCAGTCAGTTGGTTTGTCTATATGTTTGTTTGTCTATCTGTTTGTCTGTCTGTTTGGTTTGTTCTGCATACCCAGCAGCATATCGCCAACTCTCGACGGATTTCCATTAATTGTTCATGGTGATAAGTTTTCATGTGATATATTGTTGTTGTTATTGATGGCTGTTGTTGTTGTTGGTGTTGGTGTTTGTGCTCTACATTGTTCTTAATTGCTATATGCGTGTTGCTTTCACACACACACACACACACACTCGCTCGACACAAATTCATGCATTGTTTATGCCCATTTCCGGTTCATACGCAGCAGTCAAACCAACACCGACAACAACGTAGCTACCCACGCCACAGCAGCAGCGATAAAATTCATAATAAATGCTTTTATATCAATTGTTGTGCTTGTTCTTGTTTTTTATGATACTGTTTTTTGTTTTTATTTACTTTGCGCTTGTTTTCTTGTTTTGTTTATTAAAAATATTTTTTTTTTTCTTCTCAATTGCATTGGTATTATTGGTTTGCAACCCGTTTGCAATTGTTGGTTGTTGTCACGGCTGTTGGCAGGAGATACATATTTTTTGTTGCTGATGTTGGTATTGTTGTAATTGCTTTTAAATTTACTGTTTATTTATATGTGTTGTAGTGTTTTTTTATTGTTGTTGGTATTGTTGGTTTTGCTTAACTGTTGCATAAATTAAGGCGCCTTATTTGTTGCTTGCTTATTTAATTTTATTATAATGCATGTAAAATTTATGAGCTGTGACATAGTTGTGTTGATTTTTTTCTTTTTAATTTTTATTTGTTTTCTGTACTTGACGTTCTGTGCAGTTGGTTTTAGTGCGGAGGCATACGTTTTTTGAATTGCACTTTGTTATTTATTAAGGTTTAATTTGAAGTATATGAGAGCTTGAAAAAATTTTTATATCTACAATTTTAAACTCAAATTTCTGAAAAAAATATATAAATCTTGCTGTGATAACTCTTGCTTTACAAATTATACGATAACTCGGAACTTTGTCTACTCTTAAGCATACTACTCTGTTCGACTTCACGTGAAATTCCACTCAAATCTCCATACAAAAAATGACAGCATCCGTGAACATTTCACAACTTTTTCGTCAAAGCTGTACTATACTTTGCTGCGGAAAATCTAGTACTATATTCCGCAACATGCATCTAGCAACATTGTTTTCACAGCAATTTAATTGAACCGACCATTTATTTTGCCGTGAAAAGAGACAGTTGCCGTTTCATTTAAGAAAAAAGTGCAAGCAAAAAAACAATGTTTCTAATTAAAATTACATTTTTGTACCATTTCAAAAGTTTTGCAATTCATAATTGCAGTTGTTGGAAATTGTAAATACCGATACGTCTTTCCGCGGTGTTGGCGGTGGCAAAACTTCGCAGCTTGCAAACTGCCATAAACTAATGACTTGGTCTGCTTCGCAACAAAGCACATGCATACTTGTATTAATATTTATTTTGTATTTACATATATAATCATAAATATGAAAATGAAAGAACTTATACGATTTTCTGCTTTTCCTCTAATAAATTGTGGCTGTTTATTTACATCTTGTCGAAATTTGTAAGTTGATCATCAGCTGTTCGTTCGCAACAAAATATCTGTCAAAATTTTCACGCAACAAAGAAATGGCTGTTGCCAGTGAAATTTCACGCAATCGTGCATAGTACTAGGCTTAACAAGGGTTTTTGAAAGAAAAACCTTTGTGTTTACCTTTTCAGATAGAGCGGGACCGTAACGGTACGAACAATATCGAATCTAATGTTAAAGATGTTAAGGGATAGATCTAAGCAGTTGCCAAGATTCAACTGTACAACCCTTCAAAATATGGTCAGGTGACAATAGGGACAGGTCGCGACCTATTTAAGTGCTTAGAAAAACCCCAAAAATCAACCCGAAGTTCTTATTGTTGTCTTAAATGATAACGTTGATGATGATATTCAGGTGTCAACATTGAAAATACTTTAAAAATCCAAAATTTGGATTCATATTTATTCACTATTTTAGTTTCATAAATCTCTTGACTATAAATCACGAATTCTTAACGAAAAAAATTAATTCTATTCAAATTTTTCATAAGAACTCAGAAATTTAATTTAGTTTAATGGATAATATGAGCCATGAAGGAACTGCAATCATGCCTGACACCTGAACAATTTCACCAATACGTCAATTAAAGTTATTTCACTATAAGGCGAACAGACAAATTTTGATCTGAGATTAATTGACCATGATCAGATATTTGAAGATACGGAGGGTTGCACTCGATACTCAAAAACACTATCTAACAAAAAGTTGGCCAAATAGATAGCAACAATATCGAGAATGATGGATATCTCTCAGCATTACAAGCGTTAACACAGTTATCAATAAATTTATTTCACAGCTTTTGTCACACGATCAATTCCCAGGATCCAGGACTAATTGATGACGAAAAAAAAATTGTCATCTTGCCAATAAGATTGGAACGACAAGCATGCGAAGTGTGATCGGAGGTGGTTTTTGCCATCAGAAATTCAAAAGAACAAATTTTATAACAATTAAAAAATGCACGTGTGATGTAAAAATGTATGATAAAGAGATATCTGTTAATCAAGAGACAATTTTTCGAAGGATTTCTTTTCACTTAAAGTCAGAAAAATAACTTGAAAATTTCTTTACATTTGCATTGACTCCTTATCCGACTTCTCTATTTGATAATATTGGTTTGAGAACAAATAAAATAATCTCCCCTTTATGACTTCTTCACAACGTAAATTATTTCGATTAATTCATGAAACCTATTCATATAATTGATGCCGGTTACCAGGATCATCGAATGCACTAGGAGTCAAGAGAAAATGTTTCCTCAACTCTTTCATAGTACTCGTATATTGATTACATAAAAAAAAAACCCGCAAAAAATTTCTTGAAAGCAGGGAACGGATAGACCAGCAATACTTTATATTCTCCATTGTGGTTCAAGCAATTGACGTTTGTGAAGAATATCAATCTATTTTAACATAACTTGTGGCTGTGATTCTACATTAGCCTTATTCTAGCAGGGAAAAATTATATTTAAAAGGGAGCAATTAATTTGAAAAGGCTTTACAAACATACACAATTACATAACAACGCAAAGAAAAAAAAAAAACGTTTATCTCCAGTTTGCTGCAAACGAACTTCTTTTGTCGTCCTAGTCTTTTTTGCAAACGTTTGAAAAAAAAAATAAAACAAAAAAACAAATTGGCCATTTCAGCCCTTGAAAGGACTTTGACCGAGCTTCAATTGTTTGAAAAGTTGTCATAATAATCAGTCAATTGCAGGGAACGCATTATTTAGTTGCAAGAAATTAATTTTATTTGCCATTAACGTCATTTATTTTTCAATTGCAATTTGTTTTGTTCAACTGAAAACTTAATTTGTAGGAAAAATATATATTTCTTATTACATAAAAATTTGTAATCTAGTAAAATTCATTCTACATAATATCTCACAATAGCTCCATGGTTGCTTTTTAGGCTGTCATGCTAAAGACGTTGGTTCGAATCTTGACTGTGTAAGTATCAAACATTTTAATTTAATTATTGAAATTCTAATTTAATTTCTTTAACTGCTTGCTCAAAAATAACCGTCAAAATAAGTGCTTACAATCTATAAAAAATTGTACATTTAATTTTTACTCAAAAAAACATAATTATATAAAAAAAAATTTGGTGTTCTTGTCGTTGATTGAACCCAGGTCAATCGAGTTCTAGACGCGTACGCCAGCACACTCGGCTAAACTTGAACTTCGCGAATAATGATATAATTTCATTAAGTTTTTATTTTATTTCGGCGAATTGCTGCATTCGGCAAAAAACTTAACAGAGCTATGTTAACAACATTTCAATAGTTAACAGAGAAAAATTTTAAAAACTCTGATACTAACATATTTCTTGCATTAGAATGCTGTTTAAAAAGCTCGTTTTTATTTTCTACGGTATTTTATTTGCATCCGAGAAAGTAATAGAAGGAAATCAAAAACTATGGAATTTTTAAAAGTTCTTTTAATGAAAACATTGATGAAGGGTTTTAAAATTACCCTTTATTACCACTTCAAATACATTATTATATGAAAGTATGAGACGAATAAAAAAAGGAAGTTCGCCTAGACCACTAAACGATTGTGACAACTTTCAATTTTTAATAAATTATCAAAATCACATGTTCGATTCAAATGCATAAAAAACGCTCAAACCTTATAGATATGCTGCAAGACCATTTTCAAACTTCACCTAAAGAAATATAACCAAAATATCCCAGTTCAGTTTTTTTTTTTTTTAAATGAGTCGCAAGAAAGCAACTTTTGTTAACTTAAGCCTTAAAAATTGACTAAACTGTTAGTACTGTAGATTCCAAGAAATGAAATAAGAAACGATCAAATCATATAGATATGCTTCATGACCATCTTAGCTTTAACCTCAGGAAGTTTTATTATAAAAACCGAGTTCAGTTTTTTACCGCAACTGAGGATCATTTTCGGGCTCCGGGCATGCTAATCCACACACTTAACCTGCTTGCCACGTTCACCACTAGACCTAGACTAGAACATAACAGATGAGCATTTCCGCAGAAAAGTCTACCATGACTAAAATATTAAAAGTTGACCAACATTTTTTTTTTTCTTGTATTGTTAAGGAGAAATATTCAAAATTAATTTAATTAAAGTGTTCAAATTTTTTCCATTTTGCGTTGGCAAGATACCTTGCTACCAAGTTAAAGTTAAAAATTTGGTCAGTTTTGTTTATTTCTATGAGCATTTTCACTTTACAATTTCCCTTTATAAGAGTAATTGTGCAAATGCACTTTTATGCAAAACTTTTGCTACAACAACAACTTACCGCAAAATAAATGCAAAAAAGCAAACAAATATCAATTAACGGTAAAATTTTGATTTGCTTTTAATCAAATTCTGAGGTAAAGCCACGCCAGACAAAAAATCATTTAGTTATATTTTTTCTACGCTGACGTTCAAAAGTGCGTGAAATTTTGCATTTCATAAAGTTAAGTAAATTTTATAAAAAAATCGTTGAGAAGAAAAACCGTTAATTTTATATTGAATTTGAAAAGTGATTAATGTCACGCCACATTGCTCGAAGTTTGCCTGATTTCGCTACTGAATTTGGTTACAGGTATTTAAGTGGAATTTTCTCATGGTCGACGGAGTAGAAGTTAAAAAATATAATATACTAGCGGATGTTACCCGGTGTTACTCGGGGTTGTGCCTTGATTACAGAAAAAGTACGATTTTTAAAACTGCTCTCATTTTAACATTTTTTTAATTATCAATTACATTTTTAAATTATCATTTTTAGGGGTTTTTCCCCTTCCCTCCGTCAAAAGTTTGTAGTCTAATTTCCGTAAAACAGCACCAGCCAGTCATATTTAAAAAAAAATACATCTTCAACGTCTAGATCTGACATCTGGGTTCTGAGGACAATGGTCACGCAGTTTGAAGAAGTCATTCCAAAAAAAAAAAATGCAAGAAGTTTTCCTTAGCATACATTTAATATGGATTTTTATCTCAAAAACAAAATTCTAATTTTAAAAAATCCTTTTGGGATCGATTCGGTTTTTGGATTGCCTTTGTTCAACTTCGGTTTTGGTCTATACTGTTCGGTTGATTTTTGTTTATATTTATATAGCTTCTGCTCGTATTCGTTAAACTTATTTTTATTCATTAGTCTTTGGTTTTTGACTTCGTTTGCCTTGATTCTTTGATTTTTGTCGAAAGAACTTTTAGAATCATAGGATCTATTTCAGTAACAGATATTTATGTTTACCAAGTTTCATCAAAAGTGGTTCATGCGTTTTGACATGAATGAACCAGACATAAGTTGATTAGTTGACATTAGTTGATTGAATAAAGGCCCTTCTACGGAAGTTTTTGAAATGTAAGTAGCCTTAATTGAGTTGCAGGGTCAAGTTCTTTCACGCACCAAATTTAAGTAAAATCGGTTAAGTAATTTGAGAGTTTTGAGAGTCTTAAAAATTCACGATTTAAAGCGCCCTTTTGCGGAAGTCTTTTTGAATTTTTATAGCCTATGTTACATCTTGGGAGCAGTTGAACATTCATATCAAATTTCATTGAAATAGGTCCAGGTATTTAGGAGTTATTAAAGAGTGCCACGCCCACATATTTCCGCCCACTTTTTTCTACCTCCTATGAGCTTCCTCTCTATGAAACGGACGTGGTGTCCAAATTTCAGCACAATCGGATATACGGTGCGCGAGCCTATACGGAACATACAGACAGACAGACAGACACAGAGACAGACAAACATTTGATTTTTTAAATTAGATAATAGCTAAACTGTTCAGGCCAGACACGTCCCATCCTAATTACGTATAACAATATCATTAAGTTAGTGTATGTCTGAGAAGCACTGAAGTTTATAATTATGTTTGATCTTTAATTGTTACCAACTGTTTAATACTAAGCTTTAGTACTAAACCTTGCTGCTAGCCTTCCGCTTAGCTGAGAGAAAAAGTTTCTAATGCTCTTCTATACAACCTCTCGTACACGCAAGACGTTCCTTCAGCAACAAAACTTAAAACCAAGGTACAACTAAGTATTAAATAAAGCCTTAAATAATAAATATTTTAAACCAATTTGTTTTACTTTCTTTTTTTTTCGTGATTTTTTATCGGCCAAGTTAAAACCCTAAGTTTTAACGTATACATAAACTTTATGTTTTATTTACGTCAAATATTTTTTTTTAAACACATTTAAGTAACGTCACGCCAGATGACTTAGTCTAATAAAAAAAAAACCGAGAAAAGATTTTTTTAATTTGATAACCAGCAAAATAAACTCATATTATTTGAAATTCTTCCAAATAAAGTTTTGTATAAAAAGTTTTGCCCAATTCGCAGAGTTTTGCAAATTTTGTAATCTAAGTCGAAAACCACTTCTGTGTTTTGTAACGTCACGCCAGTGCATATTTTTGCTTATATCTTTTAATTCTTAGAGTCGATTGTCATAATTTTTTTTTAGTTAATTTTAAAATTAAAAACTTTTAATTTATAATAACAGTTTTTAAAACTTAGTCTTCTTCATTCTTTTTTTTTAATTTTTCTCAGACAGAAGAATAAAAAAGGTATATGCAGCGCTGGTTTTGATCTCTTTTTGATACTGCCGATAATGTCAAAATCAGATGTGTGGCGAATATGTGGCTTGCAGTTAATATTCTTTATTCAATTTTCAATGATGGTGGACTTGCAGCACTTTTGAATTGCTTAATAAATCATTAATGAAATAAAAACACAAAAAATAACAATTTTTATTATTTTTAATTTAAGAAACAAGACCGATTCAACTATTTCAGTTCGTTTACAATTTGGCATTTCTTGCCTTTCCACGTCTTTTTCATAGCTTTGAGATTATATATGAGTTGTCAACTTCGTTTTGACATTCGCGGCAGTACGCTCTCTTCTAGCGAGTTGACCTTTGCTTATTCTACTATAGCCTGTTTCAAAAGAGAAGAACATTTTCGCGCATGTTTGAGAATAAGAAAATAATTTTGAGAGCGTTTTTCATTCTGATTGGTCGACATTAATAAAAAAATTGAATATTCTCTGAACAGAAAAATATATGAACAAAAATTTATGTATATTCCTTAATTTTGTTGTTCAACGCAACTGCGCTGCGGAAGTACTAATTTTATTTTTCAAAATCAACCAATTAAAATTCATGATAGAATAATTATATCAGGTAGTGTTGACAAATGTTGATTCTCTCAGCTACAAGTAAACTAACTCTTGTCAAAAACAGCTGTTCGTTGTTATATTTGTTGGCCACATTCAGCTGTGTCAACTGTTGTGACAGCAACACATCGGGGAGCGCTATAATCAGTATTGAAGTTTCAGAAAAATTGTCAAGTTTATGAAATAACAAGCTTTGTATCAAATACGAATAGAAATTTTACCGACAAATTAAAAATTTTCTATTTTTGAATGCATTTTAATGCGCAACTTCATATTTATGTGCATCAAGATTTGACCTTACCCAGTTCAAAAAACTGCAGTTCACCCAAAAAAAAAATCCTGTAAAAATAACACTTTTTTAACACTAAATCATGTTATTGAAATTCAACACGATCAGTTTTGTTAATAATTAACACTTTTCATAATAATTCAAGTCTGTTAAATGAACGTTTGTACACAGCGCAAAATCACATAAAATGGCTTCTGCTGAACAGAACATTCAGAAAAGGGGCATTTTGTCACGTAATTCGCTCAACAACAACATTATTCGCACTGTCTTTTCTTTTTATATACTGATGCAATAAGCAAATCAACACTTTACTCATGTTATTTTTTAACACTGCATAATACAGTGTTAATCTTTAAAAATTGTTGTTGTTGTGCTAGTAAAAATTATCATGTTAGATTGACAGGAGCCGTGTTGAAAAATGTTGCCTCATTTTTTCCTGGGTGTTGTGTACGCTGAATGTGACCAGCGAAAATTAATTGTATGCTATGACGGATTGTGAGCGCTCTCTTTCTTGTTATATTTTTTGACAAAAGTCCGTTTGAAACAAAAACGTCAATGCTACCTTGGAGTAATTATATCATGATCAAAATTGAAAAAACATGTGTGTCAGAAAATAATTTGTCAGCCGGAATTTCACTTCACAATTTCTTTCCTGAGATAATAATTTATTTTTTATGTAATTTGAATTTTATTTTTTCTCTCTCAAGTTCCAGGTTGTTGCAGGCTGTCGGTGCAACACCGTATTTGTGATATCATTTGTTCTGAATGTTTGCGCGTTTAAATATACTAGTATCGCCTGGGGTCGAAATTCGACCAATTTATTGATTGTCTATTTATAAAATTCTAGTATCGCCTGGGGTCGAAATTCGACCAATTTATTGATTGTCTATTTATAAAATTCTAGTATCGCCTGGGGTCGAAATTCGACCAATTTATTAATTGCATATTTATAATTATTTGCGAGATGATTAAAATAAGTTCGAGGCTATTTTTACAACAAAAATCATTTTACCCCATATTTTAAGAATAAATCAAATTTTATGGTCTTTTCTTAAAAAGAATAATTTAAATATAAACACACAAATAACGGTATTATTTTTAAAAGTTTTTTAAGTTAACTGATAAGACTTAATACAAAAAAAAAAAAAATAAAATTTATTCACAGATGGCGAAGTTGTTGGCTTCAGAAATTAGAACATTCAATTTGAGACAGTTTTTTTCTCTCTATTGGCATTTGGTTGAAACACACGCTAAATAAGTAACGACAATATTAAGAAAATTCATTAAAAATACTTTTGGTTAGAAATTTGCTGTAAATTATATTATATTTGAAAGAAAATTTTACAAACTTTCAGAAAAAATTAGAACAATTGAAAAACCGTTACAATTCAACCAAGATATTGACATATAAAGTCAAATTTTTGAATTCAAAACACATTATTTACAAATTTTACAATTGACGAATGGATAAAACTAAATTTTTTGAAGAAATTGTTACTTCAAATTCGACCAACTCAAAAGCTTTACCCCAACCAAATTTCATATTAATTAAAGAGCGGGTTTTTTCTCAAAAATTTAATTTATCTCTTAGCAGGTTGGGAACCCCCTCTATCAGATATATCATTAATATATACATTCTGCACATCTGGGCAACATAGCCTTTCGAATGATATAAGTTTCATTTATTTTGATTTTTAATTCATACCAAAAAAGCGTACGACAAACTTTAATGTTCACGTATTAATATATAAGCTAGAAAAACAGTAAAAAACACTCAAAAAAATCATAAAGTTCAGCGAACAGTACAAAAAGAGCAAGAAATTACGCTCTAAAAAATTGTCTAGCTTTAGAAATAATTTCTCATTGCGCATCGAAAAATGAAACTAAAAAATGTTCTTCTCTTTTGAAACAGACTATGTTTGTAGTCAAAACACTTTTTTCATTTTTTACTTAAAATGAGAACTTACTTCAAATGAGAAAAAAACTTAATTGAAAAAGAAATTTTTGAATTGCGATGTAAATATATCCACTATTTTTGAATATAAATAATTGCTTCAGTTACGCAGTGCATTAAAAAATTAGTAACATAGATTATTTAAGTATATAACATGGTACTCTAGGCAAAACTTCACTTTCAACTTAATGCCTAGATGACATAGATTAAGATTAATAGAGCCTAAAAGACCCAATAGATGACTAACATTTCGGCAGGCAATTGAGATAAACGGGTTGTTCTACGCTTGTGATTTCTAAAAAATAAATTAAGACAAAATTAAAATGAACCTTAATAAAAAACGAATTCATCACTTTTACTTAACTGTTATCAAAATTCCATAAAAAAACTCTAAAGTAAATGCTTTTGGAAAGAAAGCAAACGCTTAAAAAGCCATCATCATGTAACGCAGTATTTCGGCGGCATGCCAAAATAATGATGGCTCATAAGTTGTCAATGACTGCAGTCTGCAGAAGAGAATAAACATGTGTTGCCAACTAAAAAAGCAGCTACCATGAACTAGAAACAAAAAAAAAAACAAAACTAACAAATGATAAGCAGAAACGCACAACAGACACAAAACAGACTTTTAAGCCAAACAATGGCAGCGATAATGACATTGTTGTTGTTGTTGTTGTTGAACTTACTACTCACAAATGAGTTTTAAAGTGAATCAGGCCGAATTATGGCTTCTGCGCCGCCAAATAACAATGCGACGACAACAAGACAACAAAACAGCAGCAGCGCATGACGAACAAACAGAACCAAAACCATATAATTACAATTTTAAAATTAAAAACACAAAACAACAAAAAGAAAAAAGAAATGTTACACTAGAACTACAACAAAGTAGTGAACACACGTAGAAAAAATGAATCATCTAACAACATACTCGTTATGCTACGCTGCGCTGCGCTGCTCTTGAACTTCGAAATGAAAGTTTTTCTCTATAAAAAAAAAATATATATATATTGAATCAGCTAATTGTTAGTTATGCACATGCTATGGCAACGCTTTTTTTTTATTAGACAATAGCGGTTGTCACTAAACCCCCGCCCCCCTCCACACCCACTTCTAGGCCCCTAACGAAGTCAAACTGTTGCCTGTCAAAAGCATAGCATGTCGTATGCACGCAAAATGTAAATTTCACCTCATCAACCAGACCCACCAATATTCCCGGCAACATTTTAATATCATTAAAATTGCAATTGCTATGTTTCAATATTGAGTGGTTCTTTTTTTTTTTTTTGTTATTTATTTTGTCATTGCATGCAATGTTGCTGTTTTTCACTTTATTTCAAATACATCACATCCCACTGTGCGTTAACAAATTTGTATCTAGTTGCCCTGTTTGTTCGACAAACTAATTGCTTGTTGTTGTTGGCTTGCCATTACCATTGGGTATAAATTACTACCAGCACATGACGAATTTATCGGAACTTTGTGACAATTACAGATAAACGCTTAAATTGCAATTTATGTGTTTCTGAAATGTATTGCAACAAGCAGGTAGTTAGCTTCAACCAGATATAAAGTATTGTGAAAAATGTACTCATTTGTTATCAATTTTAAATTAACTAACCTGAGATGAATAATCGTGCTGACGAGGGTTGAATCTAGTCATGTAAAGTGCAAATGAAAAATTATAGTTGGTTTGGAATTGTATAGTTTTGACTTAAATGAAAAATACACTTGAATACATTTTTTAGGAATTTTATACCCGCACGTTTAGAGGCAACATTAGGCGTGGCAACCGTAGAATAGTAAATTAATATTCTTGATCAGCAGTATCTCTTGAGTTTAGCCATACCATCTGTTCAGCAAAAATGATTACAGTCATAATTCTGAAGCATCATTATTATCGAACATTTTAAAAAGTTGGGGTAGTAAACAACTGCGATAAATCGATTTATGTGTTGAAAAAAATGTGCTAAATAATGAAACAATTTCATAAAAAACTTTCATAAGTGCATGAAGCTTTTTTCAATGTCCACTTTGCCTATTTTTAGTGTCACAAAATCCGGGCCTGGTAATTATTTTGTAAGGTTCATTTTTGAAATCTTAGACAAATCTGAGAGAAAAAAAAACTTAAAAACAAAAAGTGGTTTTTGCAAAAACAATATCACATTTCAAGAAATTTTAGGAAGCCTAAGGATTAGCACATCACGAAATGAGCCAAGGTATATTTTAAACCAAGTTTATCAATCACTATTCTTTTCGAACCGGCCTAATAAAGTGTAGATCATTTTCAAATTCAGCGTGACTGTCAACATAACTGATAATAATGTTTGAAATAATTGAAAAAAAAAATTTAAATATTCATTTAGAAATATATGAAATATTATATAGCCGGGTAAATTTTTTATCGTCCAAGCGTATAGCAGAAACGTAATCTAAGAAAATTTCACCAAAAAACCATAAGTCTAAAATCAATCCCAATATTGCGCAAATCGAGGTCAAAATTTGCATATGGAAATAAAACAATAAATAAGTTTTATTTAAAAATACTGTTGAAAAGTTAAAAAAGGCAGCGTGTATCATTGAATTTGGGCATGTTGCAAAGGAAATTTCACTAGCTCTCCGAATATGAATTTATTTTAAAAATATTTTGCCAACCTGACATTTAAATATTGTTAAAAATAAAACGATTTAAGCTTACAAAAAAGTTTTTATTTAATCATTTATTTAATCAGTGCAAAAAGTAAAATTTTTAAAAAATGCTTTAAATCTTATTTGCTCTCAGTGCGGAGTATTTTAGCCATAACATCGTCTCATTTTTTTTTTTTCAATTACGCGTCGTGAAGCACTTGAAAGTAACTGAACAAATCGCTCAATTCCTTGAATGTGTGATGGAATTTGTGGGTCTGGTAGCGGCGGATCTTCAAACTCTAGATAACTTAGCATGTGCTAGTAAGGAATGTTTGCGGTGAATGGAGGTTCGGATAAAATGCTGTCATCATCTAGGTTTATCAAATCAATATAGTCGGAGCATTAAAAATTAATGCTATGCTTTTTATAGGTCATTAACACTGTTGGATCATAAAGCTTATCTCGATAGTTCAAAATTCGTCTTGATTGCTTTTTCGCGAACCGGTTTTCTGTCATCAAATAGCAGTGCTGGGTCCACTTGTAGTCAATATTTCCAATGCAACAGACAAGTGGCGAAAACGTTCATTAAAATTTAGCAAGCACACAAACCAATGTAATGGTTTTTAGAGCAATTTCGAACCTACGTATAATGCCGTTTACGGTGCCAGTATTGCTTACTTCCCCATCGCAACATATTACAATCAAATCGCCAAGAGATACATTTTTTGTATGAAAGAACTTGAGTAGTTGTTTTGGCTTTGTACAAGAGTCCTCAACATCAAGCTTTAAGTGCCATAACAATTTTGTGTTTGGCTCTTGAACAACTACTAAATGAGATTCTTTTCCCATCCTAGAGTGAAATTTTCCATTTATTTTTACTCTCGACAAGGCCTCATTTTTTCCGCCAAAAGAAAAAACAATTATGTTGATATCGCTGAGCTGTTTCCGACAAACTGAATCTCTACATTTTTTTTTTTCCCGAGTTACTTTGGCTTTATCCATGAAAACATAATCACCAAGGGCATCTCTGCACTGAGAAAAAAAAACGCATACCTTGCTCCGGTAAAAAGTTTCTCTATTTTCGATAATGGTAATTTTCTCTTTTTCAAATAAAATTTTCTTCAATAAGAAAAGATTTTCACATTTTCGAAAAAATATTTCTTTAGTTACTTCTAGGAAATGGAAATATTTCAATGTCTGTAATAATGAGAAGTATTTTTCTCGCACAACAAATTTCTCAACTATACAGCAAAATATATTGAAAATAGAAAACTTTTCTTATATTTTGATAAAAAATTCACTATGAGAAGAATTTTCTTTAATAAAAATAAATCTTTTCTCAAAAATAAAAAGTATTTTTCTCTAAAAACCATATCTTATCTTTATATATAAAATTCTTCTGTACATGGCTTTGTCACTGAACTCCTCCTAAACGGCTAAACCGATTTGAATGAAATTTTGTGAGTACATGCGGCTGGGTCTGTAGATGGTTTGTATCTAAAGTTTGACCCGGTAGGAGGCGCTGTTATTGCTGTGGGAGTGTTTAAAGGGGTATTTGGGATTATAACTCAGAAACAAATTGAGAAATTGTCATGATTCTTTCACAACACCATTAATTTTTATGCATACAAAATTACAAAAATACAAAATTAATAAAAATAAACAATCAAGAAAACCTTAAGTTTTTATGAAAGTTAGGCTTGATTTTTCGATCTTATAAACCGTTTTTAAATTTTTATGATAGAAACTTTAAAGAAACCCTATATATATGCATACCATTTAAAAGAACATTAAATATGCCATTTTTGGTTTTAAATATTTTTTGAAAAGCAATTATTTGTATCAAAGTTTTTTGCGAAATAAAGAAATTCGTTAAGGTTTTTTTTGAAAAATTATAAAAATTAGAAAAAAACCGAAAATGATCACAGTGAAAAAATTATGGAACGGACAATTAGTCAAAATTTTAAACAAAAAAAAATTGAATGGAATCCTCTGTAAAATGACCGAGTTATTCACTTTCAAAGTCAGCACTTTCATTTTTGATTGATTTTTTTCTATTTCAACAGAAAATAAAATAAGTACTTACTAAAAAATTTTTGTGTATTTTAGGTACGAAAGTTTTTATGGAGTCAATTTTTTGGAAATTTAAGAAACTTGCACGTTCTTATAGAAAACGAAATTTGTCTAATAAAATACTTCTAAGCCAAGAATGTTACTTACCACAAAGGTATGCAACTACCAAATTGCAATAACATATCTTTGAAAATTCTTGCAAGGCAAATTTTTTACCTTACATATTTAAGGTGTTCAGATTTAACGAATCTGAATTGGATGCGGACCTTAGTATGTTTAGCGATGCCAAAAAATGTCAAAAATTTGGGTATAAATGGTTAAATATAAAAACGTGGATGTTGAGGCACAAACTGTGTGTGTCTTTGGCGCCGAAGTGCCTTGATTCCCCCTCTGCAGATAATGACATACCCCAGAGAATTATAAATTCCATGAAAATCTTCTTGAAAACATGCTGTTTAGCCTTTCACAGTCAGTATAAAACAAGTAGCTCCCGATTTTGATACATTGTGTACAAAATTTAATAAAACACACAGCAGAATAGCTCATAAAAGCTCTAATTATGTCCTTTCGAGGGCTGAAATGGCAAAATTGTTTTAGATTTTTGAATATAAGAAAGCATAAAATTTAAGAATAATTGCGTGAAAAATTGGGAGCATTTTGTTATAATTCAGAGAGTTTTTTTATACACTAAACCTGTAAGGTCAAGGGTATATTATCTTTGTGCAAACGTTGGTTAAACCTAGAACGAAGCGTATCCGGTATAAAAAAAGTATAAAAAAGGGCATAATTTGCCCACCACCACGCTCACCTCCCTTACAACCTACTTTGTAAAACTCTGTAAAGCGGTTTATATAAGAGCTACAAAGACAAAAGTAGGTATGTGAGATTATTGTATCGAAAGTAAGATGTGTTCACAAAATAAGCGTCATTCGCTCATGAACAGGTCCACCTCCCATTAAAACCACAATTTTAAAAGCACTATTAAATATTCATATTTGATAGATGAAACTTTGTGTGGGAGCATTTAATATCAAAACTGAGGTGTACACAAAAAATGGACGTCAACCGCGCACCAACGCGCCCACCTACCACACAAACCACATTAGTTAAACCTGTATTACTTCTATAGGTACAAATAATGCATGGATTTTTATAGAAAGTTACGTCTATTTGTTTTAGTATTTTAATATATGTATATTTAAATGTTAGGGTATTTCATAGTTCATATTTCATAGGGTATTTCATAGTCGGACTAGACCGACTTTAGACTTTTTTTGCATTTTTTATGATTATATATAAAAATCACATGACACTATGTTGGTTTTCACTAATATCCGAAACCACACATCCGATTTAAAAGAAATTTTGTGAATGTATGAGGGTGGTTTGAGCTTGAAAGATAGTTTTCGAACTGATAGGTGGCGCAGTTGTCGATTTTTACAAAAAGTTTAAATTATGTCAACGTATTTTTTTAAGAAAAGGGCAATTACATTGGGTCTAGGTTTATATTTGATTTTGTTTTTGTAATTAATGATTAAGGAAGAAGGATTTTTCCGAAACTTTTTGAATTCATAATTTTAAAATTAAGTTTGGTCCATATATATTACACCGCCTTTGCCGGTCCCAAGCCCGGATGTGAAAGTGTGAAGGGTTGCGTGAAGTTGGTAGCCTCACCGTAAAATACACATTACCCAAGAAACAGAAACAAGCCTCGGATACCAACGACCCCCCCACGATACGACCTTTAGCTTTCGAAAACGGAAAATGATTGGAACATGAAATGTACAGACGCTCTCAGATCCCTCAAAACTAGATGAAGTTACGAGGGAAATGGATAGATATAAACTCGATATCCTTAGCCTTGCGAAAACTAGATGGATTGGAAACGGAGACGAACAATTGCAGTCTGGACACTACTTCATGTTCAGTGGCAATGACACAGCAAGAGCAAATGGTGTTGGCATATTAATTTCCAAAAAAAATGTAAAAACTGCCTCAAAAATTTCAATCCTATCTCAGAAAGAATCATTACCGCACGCATAACACGCACTAGTGTCCGACCGAACGTGAATTTTTGCCGAAGCCGAAGCCGAAGCCGATTATTCGGCAAAATGGAAATAATCGGCCGAAGACCGAAGCCGAAGCCGAATAAGAAACAAATGTTTTCAAGTAAAAAAAATTATAAAATTTATTCTTTGCTTTTGTTAAGGGCCTACGTTGAGTGTGGACCACACCTAAACGTCAAGTTTTTTCTGCATTTCATTTGGCATTTCTCAATTTCAGACTAACTCAATTTGAACCATGGCAAGATAGATAATCGAGCCACGCTTTAAAGTTATTCAAGAAATGGCAACAGTTGATGATCAATTTTCGAAGAAAATCATCTTCAGTGATGAGGCACATTTTCACCTCAGTGGATTCATCAATAAGCAGAATTGCCGCATTTGGGCGAATGATAATCCAAGAGTGATTGTTGAAAAACCAATGCACCCACAAAAAGTGACTGTTTGGTGCGGCTTATGTGCTTTTATTTATTTATGTGCCGTATTTATTCCAAAATGAGCCCGGTCAGGCAGTTACTGTGAATGTGGTTCGCTATCGTGAGATGATAACGAACTTTTTAAGGCCCGAATTAGTAAATATAAATGTGCACAATATGTGGTTTCAACAGGAAGGTACCACTTGCCACACAGCTAACGAAACAATGACTCTTTTGCGCGTCAAATTCAATGGCCGTGTTATCTCACGTGGTGGCGATGTCAATTGGCCGCCAAGATCATGTGATTTGACAATGTTGGACTTCTTTCTTTGAGGTTATTTGAAAGAAAAGGTGTACGTCGATAAGCCAGCAACAATTCAAGAGCTAAAGGATGAGATAATTCGGCACATTAACGGCATAGAACCTCAATTATGCCTCAGCGTCATCGAAAATTTAGACCATCGGATGGAGGTGTGCCACCGAGTTCGCGGCAGCCATTTGGCCGATATTTTGTTATATACATAATTGAACATACATAATTGATGTCAGTAATTTTCTGAATAATTTGTGTTTTATTCAAAATCAACATCGGCCCTTAAAATTTAACCACCAGTACAAAAATAATTACTGAAATCATTGAATTCGAGTTCAACGCAAGAGTTTTTCTGCAAAATTCGGATTTTTCTGTAATCGAATTATTGACGTTAAGATGAAGTAGAAAAAAATTTCATTTATTTTGGATCCAGTCGAGAAAAGCTACAGAAATGTAATACTAACTGAAATCTGGCAGAAAATTTCTAGCGTTAACTCGCATTTATCATTTGAATAAAATTTTCAAAGAATGAACACCAACTCATGAAAGAACAGAAAAGGAGAGAAACACAAAGCGAACAATGAAAATGTTTCAAATGTGTACTGAATAATTCAAAAAAATTTTAAAAACTTATAAAAAAAATTGTTAAGCTAAGCAAAAACATTCGGCAAAAATAATCGGCTATTTCGGCCGAAGCAGAAGCCGAAGCCGAAGATCAAAATATCGGCCGATTATGCCGATTACCGAAGCCGAAGCCGAATAATCGGTCGGACACTAACACGCACGCTCACGATTTCGTAGCATCACAGTGGTTCAATGCAACGCCACGACACGTTCTTCTACCAACTTGAAGGCATTATTGTGATTATTATCGGTGACTCAATGCAAAGATTCGCAATGACAACAATGGTCTACAAACCGTTATGGGTGGCCATGGTCATGGCATAAGCAGAAGCAGTGGCGTAGCTAGGGTTGGTGGCACCCGGGGCGGAAACTAAATTGTGCACCCCTAAAGAAGGTTATAGTAAACCTCAAAAGAGTAATGTTTAAAAAATACCACGAAATTAATATAATTTTTTTAAATAATAGTTTACAGGTTTGATTAGTTTATTAAAGTGCAAATAAATTTATAAATATTTTAATTATTTATATAGTTTTTAAAATTCGGTTACAATAGACAAAATTTAAAAATAATCTCATCGATATTAATATATTTGATCATTTCAAAGATATGTTATTGGGTAAGTAACACAAAACTTAAAAAATTTCATTTAATTTCAAATATGAAGTATATCTTAATTTTTTTAAAGCAGGATTTTCCGCAATCAAGGAATTTTTGAAAAATATTTTGTTTACGCAAAATTTTGATTAAAATTTTTCACTATTTCCGTTTTAATTTTATAATAATTGTCGATGAATCCGACTACATATTTTTGAATCAACCTCTACAAAAATTACATATTTTAGAAAAGATTTGGAAAAAAGCTTATAAGGGCTTATAAGTTATGCGAGGACAATTTACTGTCAGTAAACCACACAATATCAGTTTTAAATAATTGGAGAACTGGGTGAAGTTTTAAATAATTGGACTTTATGAAGTTATAAAAACTTAAGCTAGTTTTTTATAGAAAATTGTGAAAATTTTACGAAAAATTGTGCATAATTGAAGAAAAAACAGGACCTTGAAGCAAACCGTTGGCAAATTTTCCCTCATTAACCCTGAATAACTATAAAGTTGAATATTTTTTCGAAATCAATCCATATCTTCTATATAAAACTTAAGTGAAAATTAAAATAAAGCATTCAAATTCATTTTTAATCTTTTTCCTAAATTTTATCAACTTCTTTATAGTATTCTATATTCATCTCAGCTTCGACTTTGATAGACAAAACTGAGGTCTGTAAGATTTGACTGCCCTATACTTGACTATTAATATCACAGTATCACTACATTACAGTGATACCAAATAATTATCAGAAATTTGTTTCATACTCATTATGTACATAATTCCCAAAGCAAACTTGCCCTGGCTGTACAAGGTCAAGAGTCATGAATGGCCAAAAAAGAGCTGACAATTACAAGAAATCTGTCCATGCTTCACATTCGGGGACTGAGAACAAAATTTAATTTAAATAATTAGAATAATTCTTAAGGAACTGTGCATCGTCTGTTAAAAACTGTATTTTTGACAGTTTTTGTTGGTTGATTTAATCATAATAATGATTACTTTAGTAAAGTTAAGGAGTCAGAAAACCATCTTAGAGCTTTTAATAGACATCTTCTACATAAAATAAAAAAAAAACGTCAGAACGTCTTAAAATTGTTATAAAACGCCATGTATTTAATTAAATAAAAAATTTAATGCATTTAAATCATAGTTTAATTTTTTTATAAATTTGTTAAGCATGTAATAAGTTGAGTATTGATTTTTAAATTGTTTCATGTAACAGGATTCCCAAAAACATATTACTATTAAAAATAATATTCTAGCAGATTAAGAGCTGTAAATAAGGATTGTTTTATGATGTATTATCTCAGAACTTAGCAATCACAAAATCATAAAGCATATTTTTATTCTTGACATTTATGTCATGAGCACGTTTTTCTGAAAAGTTCTGGAGAAATGTGTTGCTTACAAAATAGCTGACGCCTCCATTCATCTGAAAATCATGCAGATTTGCGTAAAATATTCGTAATAGAAATGTAAACTATACGAGTAAATTTGAACACTTCTTAACCTGAAGAAGCAAAAAAAAACGATTTTTTAAAAAATTTTATGGAATATAAAAAGAATGTAACATTATAATATAACATTTTTCTTTGTGTACTCTTGGTGGTAACCGTGGCATGCAGGTTAAGTGTGTGGCTTAGAATGTTCGGAGCCCGGGTTCGATCCCCAGCCGCGGCGAAAAGTTTTTTCAATAAAAAGTTTTTCTGATCGGTTACCACCTCTCTGCAGACAATGGCAAACCTCAGAGAGTAAATAATGCCATGTAAAGCTTCTTGAGAACATGAACTTTAGCCGTTCGGAGTCGGCATAAAACATGTAGGTCCAGTTCTCGATCAGTTGTGTGCAAACATTTAATAACACACACAACACAATTGATCATAAGAAGCTCGGTCAAAGTCCTTTCAAGGGCTGAAATGGCCAATTTTTGTTTTTTGTTTTGTTTGTACTCTATCTTACTGTCATTAAAAATTGAATTGCATTTGTTTGGCAATTGCACCCCTAACCAACGACAAATTAAATTCCGAATTGACTTAGGTTTTAGTATGAGCGTTTGTTTATATTGATGCAAATTTCATATTAAGTTGAAGTTTTAATAAAAACGAAGAAAAAAAATATTTGCATTTACTTTTGCACCCTCTTTATACTCAAAACATAAAACCGCAGTCATTAAAGTATTCTTATTATTAAAAAAATCAAAAATTGTGTGGTGAAAAGTTGTTTTATCAAATTTTGCACCCCATTTTAGCGTGTACCCGGGGCGGACCGCCCCCCCCGCCCCCCCCTTGCTACGCTACTGAGCAGAAGTAATAATGAAGAGCGCCTGGTAGAATTCTGTGCAACACTATCGAGGAAGAAGAAGCTAATGATGCCAATGACAAACGGCAACACAACCCAAAAAGAGACATCACGATAAAGCCCCCATCGATTGCGGAGATCACATCAGCAATTTAATTATTACTTAATTAAATTCATTTATTAATCGTTTATACGGATCATTTATTCATTTATTTATGTAAACCAAATTAAAAGTTTAATAAATTTTAATATAACCCCAATAAAACATCTTCTCCAATACTTAGACAATAATTCTTTGTTTGAAGTATTGGTTAAATGTAAAGATTTATACGGTCTTCTCGTCTTTTAAAATAATTTTAAGCTTTTTGACTAAAAAATAAAATTCTTATACAATTTTAAATGCAACAGTTAATATCTCGTCCAAGCATTAATTTCAGCCTTCAATTAAAAGACTAATTATTATGCTATCTTTGCACAATTAGAGTACTGCGGCCATTTAATTTCAGTGGAGGTTAGACCTTAAATATATAGAAAAGGACATGTTTTTGTTAAACAGGCGGATATTAGATTTGCCGAGTTCTTTACTTAAACTTTTCCTCCATTTTTATTAATAAATTTAATTATACTAATTTATTCAGAATTACACTCTTTTTAAAAATTCAAAAGTCATTTCTATAAAAATTTAAAATACAGTTAGTATTTTTTTTAAAAATAATTTATTACAAACTTGTAAAAGATTGCTACTTCTAGGCATACTTTTATTAAATATTTTAAAATTTTTAAATCTTTATATTAAAGCTTATCACCTAAGATATTATATTTATAAAATGTATGCCATCCCACCGGAATTGTTGAAATATGGAGCAGAAGAAATTGTCCCAGCTGTACGTCCGCCACTTCTACATATATGGATGACGTACACAATACCCAGTGAGTGGAAAGAGGAAATTGTAGTGTCTATACCGAAGAAAGGCGACCTGAGCCGATGAAAAAACTGGCGAGGTATCACACTTCTAAATGCTGTTGAAAAAATTCTTGCTTTTGTCATTATGGATAGAATATCACCTGTTCTTAACACCACACTACGCACGGAGCAAAATGGTTTCAGGCCAAAGCGATCCTGCGTTGACCACATAAACTCCTTACGCATTATAATTAAGCAATCAGCTGAGTGAAGATCCCCACTGTATATGCTCTTCATCGATTTTGAACGTTCTTTCGACATAATCAACAGACGCGCAATCTGGTCCGCTCTCCGAAATGTGGGCGTGCCAGAGAAGATCATCACTCTTCTTCGCGAGCTTTATGAGGGCGCTGAGTGTAGTGTGCTTTTCAAATGAAAAAAGAGATGTACATTTACCATCGAAAAAAGGGTTCGGCAGGGATGCGTACTGTCGCCTCTCATAGTAGTCCTTAACAGCGTCCTCAAGAAAACTAACAACGACGCTCCCGGTGGTATTCAATGGCGGCCGCACCAAAAACTTAGCGACCTTGACTACGCTGATGATATTTGCTTCATGGCTCACAGACTGTCAAAGCTTAACACCAAACTTATAGGTCTCGTCAAAAACGCAAAGCAGGTCGGACTACGTATCAACATAAAAAAACCAAACTAATGCGTGTAGAAAAGCCAAGCCAATATGTTCTATCAGTGACCATTGATGACACACAAGAAACCATTGAGGATGTTGATCAGTTTTGCTATCTGGGTAGTGTACTCACAAAACACGGCGGTGCTGAGGCGGATGTAAGCTCACGCATAAACAAGGCCCGACAAGTCTTCCACAAACTAAACCGCATATGGGCAGCACGTAACATAAACATCAAAACAAAACTACGAATTTTCAATACCAGCGTTAAATCATTAAGCTTGTTTGGTAAAAATTGTCTCTCACTTTCTCTCTCACGTTCACTTAAAAAGAAATAGAACTTTAAAATATCCATAATTATTCACCACAAAAACTTAATCACGAGGAGAATTCTGACAACACAACGTTTTGTAAATGCGATCGATCAACTAAGAAAGAAAGTCACAAACGCCAAAACTCCAAAATTGAGATAAGGGTAAATTCGGAAGATTGAATGAGTTTCTGATTTTTGTCCAAAGCTAAAAAGACCCGTTTCCAACCGCAAATGCATTAAAAACGTGAAGTAAAATAGTTCCAAAATATTAAAATTTAAGGTGCGCAAGATAAAAAACGTAAAAGCTTAATATCTCAAAACTACTTAAATAAAGATATGACTTTCTTTCTTAGGACGGCAATATAGACTGCCAACAAAACAATAGCTTTCTATTTACTATAAATTTTTATTTATTTTTTAAAAATGTGGTCAGTTTTGCAAAACAGTGGTTAGTACTCACAATTTTTTTTTCCTTTTTTTAATACTTAAATAAGAAGAGTGTAGTAAAATAGTAATAATGAAAAATTTAAAAGTAAAATTAAAATGATTAAATTATTTTAACGATTTTTATACTTTTTACAATATTTAAATAACAGGTTGGCAAAATTTGGTTAACGTACTATTACAGTGTGTAAAAAATAAAAAATATTTTGTGATTTTTTTTTTTAGAATCCGATTCCTTAAGGTCTTAAGAATACGTACATGAAATTTTAGAAAGAAATATCAAATAAAAATAATTATATAACATACACTATATTCGTATGTCGTGCATTTATTCATACTAGTATCGCCTGGGGTCGAAATTCGACCAATTTATTGATTGCCTATTTATAAATATATGCGATATGATCAAAATAAGTTCGAGGCTATAACTTTTCATTGATTGGAGATATAAAGCTATTTTCTTCAAAAAAATAATTTGTTTAATTTTATTATATTTTTCAAAAACAGAAAAACAACATTTTAAAAAAATTTAATTTTGTCAAAAAAATCATAGGGGGTAGCCTTGATTTTTTGATGGCACGGACAGTTTATTTGTTTAGTGTCAAGACAAAATAAATTCACCTAAAATTCGGTACAGACTTTGAAAGAAAATCAAAAATTCAATTTTGAGTTTTTGTTTTTTTACAACAAAAATCATTTTTACCCCATATTTTAAGAATAAATCAAATTTTATGATCTTTTTTTAAAAGGAATAATTTAAATATAAACAAACAAAAAACGGTATTATTTTCAAAAGTTTTTTTAAGTTAACTGATAAGACTTAAATACAAAAAATAAATAAATAAAATATATTCACAGATGGCGGAGATATTGGCTTCCCAGTTTAGAACATTCAATTTGAGACAGTTTTTTTCTCTCTCTTGGCATTTGGTTGAAAGACACGCTAAATAACTAACGACAATATTAAGAAAATTCATTAAAAATACTTTTGGTTAGAACTTCGCTGTAATTTTTAACACATTTAAAAGAAAATTTAACAAAATTTTAGAAAAGATGAAAAAAATTGAAAAACCGTTCAAATCCGACGAAGATATTCACATGGAAAGTCAAATTTTTGAGTTCAAAACACATTTTTTTACAAATTTAACAATGGATGAATGCATAAAACTACATTTTTTTAAGAAATTGTTACTTTTAAAAAAAATTCAAATTCGAGCGACTTAAGAACTCTCCTCCAACTAAATTTCATATCAATCAAAGATTAGATTTTTTCTCAAAAATTTAATTTCTCTCTTAGAAAGTTGGGAACCCCCTCTATCAGATATATCATTTATATATACATTCTGCACATCTGGGCAACATAACCTTTCGAATGGTATAAGTTTCATTAATTTTGAGTTTTAATTAATACCAAAAAAGCGTACGACAAACTTTAATGTTCACGTATTAATATATAAGATATTATCGTTCATAGAAGAAAATCGAATCGCGTTTTTCTCGAAACAGTCTTTCTATTGATATACTGATCATATCGATCTAATAAAAAATGTTCAAGTGATAGCTCGTCAAAGTTAAAATTTCTTGCAATTTTCATGGTTTTTTTTTAAAAATTCCAGTTTTAAGTAACTTGTTTGTTTAGAAAAAGTTAAAATCAGGAACATTTTATATTTTTTAAGTAAAGCTTGTTTAATTACAAATATTTTAAGACTAATTTGATCAAAACCAGATGAAAAATAAATTTTTTAAAAATAATTATGTATAAAAATTTTACTTTCAATTTCAGTGCTTGCACTTTATTTATACCCATCCGATCGATAAACCCTACAAATGAAAAAAATTTTATGATTTTTGTATTCTGGAGATCCAGACTAACTCGTCCATATATGTGGCGTTCTTGGCATTTCCCAGCTGTAAAGCAGTGTAATTATTCCCTACTTAAACTTAGTCCTTCACTCTATCTATACAAAGCCGAGAAACTCTTATATTTTGTTTTTTTACGGCTAAGAATTTCTGAGGCCGAGGTGTTTTACAAAAAAGAGGTGTTTTTTGTAAATTTGTTTTTCAACACATGCTATTTATTTTTTTGTTTTTGCTTTTGTGTATGTAGAGTGCTCAACTACAACCTTTTACTGAAGAATGCACTTTGATTTTTTACTTTCCGTCGCCTTGGAAATGCCGGAGTAGAGAAACCAATGATCTCTAGAAAATAAAAAATAAATACAAAACCAAAAAACCATGTTTTTATATTTTCAACGTTAACTGTACATAATTTAAATAAATTTGAATTCAATAATTTTATAATACTATGTCAAAAAAATTAATAATAATATGTTGTTTTTAATAGCTTCACACTATAATAGTACCTTAAGAGCCAAAATATTTTTAAAATAAATGCAGATTTGAAGAGCTGTCAAAATTTCATTTTCACCATGTCCAAAATCTATGATAGAAGCTGCCTTTTTTGAACTTTTCAACACTCATTTTTATATAAAACCAAATTTTGATCTTGATTTTCGCGATATTGGTGTTTATAGTATGGTTTCTTGGTGAAATGTTCTCAAAATTCATCACAGTTTACGATTCTACTATACGCATTCTTCGTTTTTTCTCATACGAACAATTTGACCCACCCTAATATAAACATATATCTATCATATAAATATAAAAATTTTTAAAATGAAACTGCATAAAAATATATATTATATTTATAATCGATATAATATTTTTTTGCTAAAAAGTTTATAAGACTTGTCTGTAACTTATATTTCTTACTTAGTATAAGAGCCCAAAGATTTGAACTGAAACCGCCACTGTCTTATGGAGTCTATAAAAAACGATCTCACTGAGCATTCGTCAAAAATAAAATTAATCCAACAACTAACGAACATGATAATGAATAAGAACGTGCACAATTAAAACACACTTCAAATTGTTAAATCATTATAAGTAACTCGCTCATGACTTTCAACGGCGAACAATGCCTTCATTCTTTTATACCAAAGTTAATAATTATTTCAATTTGAGAAACAGTCTTAAAAACAGTCTGAAGCATAAAAACGTGCTGATGTGCGGCATGGAAAGCAATTCAAAATAAATACAGCTCTACATATAAATTCATGCTAACGACTGTGAAGTCAATAGTAATAAATGGTAAAAAAAAAACAAAACCTACAAAAGGGGGTGCATAATTTAAGGCGCACAAAACGAGCAACCAAAACGAGCAAAACCAAAGGCAGTAAAAGATATAAAAAACGCGCTAATTTGGCTTTCATGCCGCTCATAATGAAAGCAGGCGACATTTTCTGGTCATTGCAAAATTATTCATGGTTGTTATATTTTTGTTATTGTGCGTTCTGTTTCTTCATTGTTTTTTTTTTCTGTATTGTTGTTTTTGTTCTTGTTTTAATATCCGATTTCAATGCAGTCAAAGTTAAATCGAAGCACAAAATAATAACAAACAATAAACAGAAAAATAAACAAAGCACTAAAGAATATTTTTATAACTATAAAATGCTAGTGAAGACATTTTCACTGCTATGGTACTGCTCACTCACTCACTCACTCACTCACTCACTGACTGCCCAGGCTCAATTCGATTTGGTCTTAGCAACAGTCTGGCTGCTTAACAGCTCATTAATGCGTTGAATAAGAAATTCGAGCCTTGAGACGGATGTTGTTTGGACTTTATGAGTTTAACGTTTGTTCTTAAAAGATGCTACAGCATCATTGTTTAGCACAAAACTGAAATGTGAGCAGCGAATAGGAGGAGCTGCTAAAATAAACACTAAAACAAAAATATAAAGAACGCATATTATAGTTTCAGTTTTCGATACTAGCTAAAGATACAAAGATACACTGTCGTTTACAAGGGAAGTAAGAGTTGCTCAATAGCAGAAGCAATGGGCAGAAACAATGCAAACGTTTGTTTAACGAAGCAGAGCGTCCAGTTGTCATAAGAAAAGAAAAAATACAAAAAAAAAAACTACTGGCGACGTCTTCGAGATCGTGGCTGGCATGCGAGCGAGTTGATGGCTTGATTGAATGGACGCTTGACTGATTTTCAATTCTGTGTTCATAAAAACAGAACTTTGTGATTTATTTTTTATGAAATGCTTTTTTACTTGGTCTGCTGATTTCTGGCAATTCGATTCGTAACGATTCAAATGCCGCTTGTGCTGCACTATTAAATGAAATTAGATTCGACAAGAAAAACTTGGCTCATTCAAGCACAGCAGGATCGAAGAACATGAATTCGCAAAAATTTATAACTATCATTTTCGACATTTGAATTTTAAAAGTCTTATGTCTCAGGGATAAGATCAGAAAATAAAGCGAGAGTAAAGTTTAACCAAAAAAAGTAGGACAACACGAGGAAGTAAAACACTTCTGCGAAAAAGCCCAATTTTTGGCAGCATTTATTGTAAATCATAACTGAAATTTGAATTTGTCACAATTACAAGCTTGAGCATAAAATAAAATTTTCACAAACATTTTCATATGAATAGAATTAATTGCATCTTTTGACCTTTTGTACCAAAATTTGCTATCAATCGCTCTTCAAATGTGACAACAGTAGTTTTAAAGATTTATTTTCCGAAAGAAAAACGGGTAGAAGATGAAAAGTTCTCATACTGGGTTTTTGCTCAAAATAGTTCTGATATGGAGAAAAATCGATTGGCATGTTTAATCAATTGTCCTTTGTGGTGAAATAAAAAACAATATTTTTGTATGAATATAAGACTTCCACACCCTAAAACTAGTCCCGAAATAAAAGCTTCTATCCAGGATTTTTTCTGTGTGGATAGATGATGGAAAAATATGATTTTATCATTTTGCCTCAAAATTGCTATCAATCGTCGTTCATACCGTAAATTACAAATTAAATGGTCATGTTATGGAAACGTCGAGTGTGGCAAAAGATGTAAAAGTCAATACTGAAAAGTGTTTTGCATGCAAATGGGCAGATACTACTTTCATAGAATAAGAAAAAACAAGAAACACTTTCGATAGTATCGTAAGTGTAGACGTAAAATTCCGTTTAAATAGTAACCTTTTCCACTTTCGTCTCTGTCCGATGTATAGTTTGCAAGCTACACTAAAATGAGTTATAAATTAATAAATTACATAATTTATAAATTACATTTAAGCTTAATAAGTAAATATCTTGCTCATCAATTAATGCTCTTGACCTTTCTGTCCAATCAATATGAAAGTTGTTAATAAGCATCTAGATATATGTATAATTTTTTGTTTGATTTAAGCTTATTTTAGCTATAAAAGTTGCTTCACATAAGAGCTATGCGAATGTCTCAATAACGCTTAATGAGTGCTTCAAACAGATTTTCCTCTTAAAAATATTGTCATAAACGCTGCTATTTAGCAGCTTTTTACTCAGACAAGAGTCTCTTCGGTAGAATGGGCGGCGGTGTTAATGTGCCAAGCAAACATTTGAGCAAACTCTTGACCACAAGCTGAAACACAAACACATATAAGCAGATAGTACTTGTATATGTAAACGCATAAGTATGCAAACACTTGAATGGAATGACACTTGCACGTCATGGACAGCCAATCTTGCACTAATGATGAATATTGGTAGACTTTTGCTGATGTTGTTGTTGTTGTTGTTGTTTTTGTTGTTGTTGTTGTTGTCGTTGTTGTGGCTGCTTTTGTCTGAACAAAACCAACACAAAAAACAGCAAAAACAAGATCAATAACCACAACAACAATAACAACTAATTTATCAATAACTACAACATAAACATTGGTATTATTTGTGTAACAAAATCTTTTTTGTGAGTGTAGAGTTCGGCCCAGCGGCTTCATTGCTAATTGCTCCATCAGTGGGGGGAGGGGGGCGCGGTGCGTATGGGGGCGCTTATGGGCGTTTATCACACATAATTGCATTCTGTTTGGCCACTTAATGACCACGTTAATAGAAACCAAAAACGCTTAATTTGTGTGTTTGAATATGATATCGTGTCGAGTGTTTAACCGTTGTTGGTCAACAAATTGTTTTGGTCAATATTTGTATTACACAAAGAGCGGGAAAGATGGGCTGAGCGGGAGCGAAAGAGAAAATGAAAATCTAATGCTACTAATGTTTTGTTTTTTTTTTTTGTTTAAAGCCAGAGTAATAGCTTGCGTGTGTGCGTGCGCTAAATTTTGGTTTAATATTTAAACAACCACATAATTTATAAACAATCATAAAGGATTTTTGATGTAAACACGCATTTACAAGTGGCACAGATTTACAGATAATAAATTGCTGTTTTTTGTTGTTGACATATTCTTGATTTTTGTTATAAAATCTAGCTAACGATAAAAAATGTTTTCATATGTGAATTTATATCAACAATAGTGCTATTAAAGCACTACAAAAGTGCTTATTGGAAACAAAACCAATCTATTTATTTGAGAAAAAGTTTAAAACTACGTGTTCAATTAGTCTTTTGATCAAAATCCTAAAACCAGTTCGACTTACTTGATACGGAATGTGGTTCCTAGATTTTGCGAAAAGATGGCCGATGGTTTTCAGCTTCTGCATGCAAGATTGACCAACTACATGCAGAAAATTTATAACGCTGTCTCAAACAAACTCTGCTGGCAATACATTATTGTTTGGCACATATTGAGAACGCATGGGATTTTGCAGAAATACACGCTCTCACTGTCTATTTGCAGATATGATTTGCAAATTTATCTCTCTCTCTCTCTCTTAATGTACAATAACATAATGTTTGTGAGTGAACAATGTTTGTTTGCATGAAACAGTTACCCAAACATTACATTTTTACACTTTAAAAAGCAATTGTTCAGATACAAACAAACATGTTCGCATCATACTGTGATCCGAATATAATATTTTTTGTACCTAAATAAGAAAATGTTCAGGTACAAACAAGCATTGTTTGCATGAATCAGTTAGCAGAACACTACAAAAAGGAGTTGTTCAGGTACAAACAAACATTGTTTGAATGAAACAGATACTCGAACATTACATTTTTGCACCTTACAAAGGAATTGTTCAGATACAAACAAACATTGTTTGCATCATCTACACTCAGGGAAAAAATGCTGTTTTATCAACCAAATCATGGGTTGATATAACAGATTTCACTGTTAAATACCATATAACAAATGAAACTTTCAAATCAACAGTCGGTTGACTGTTGGTCTATAGAACACGAATCCCGTATTAAAACTTATTTATTGAAATTTTATCACTGTTTTGAAAGTTCATGTTTGGCCGAGTGTGCTGACGTGTTCGTCTAGTCCTCGAGTGTCCACGGTTCAAATCCGGCAAGGCCAACAAAAAATTGTTTTTTATTTAAAATATTTTTTTTTAAATAAAAAATGAAATTTGCCATTTTTTTTTTTTGCAAGATTCTAAGCATTTTATTTTGAAGGTTATTTTTGACCAAACTATTAAGGAAACATAATTTTTATTATTTCAATTTTTAAATTACAATTTTTGATACTTACACAGCTAGGGTTCGAACCCACGTCCCCCGCATGTCAGTCTAGTGCACTTCCACTGAGCTATTGGCAACGATAATATAAATATAGCAAAACACATCTAAAAACTATTGATTAGGAAAAATAGACAATTCAACAAAAACACAAAAATATTTCAACAGATGATTTTAACAGCACAAAAATACTTTGAAACGTTCATTCAACAAAGAAAATTGTTTACTGAAACGCAAATCATGTAATCGAACAGTGTTTTGAAATAACAGTGACCGACTGTTGATATTACAGTTGATATTTTTCTGAGTGTAGTTATCCGAATATAATAGTTTTGCACATTGAAGAAGTTTACTTACGTTTGAAACAAATATTATTTGAATGAGTCTGTTTTTAAAAAAGGATATTATTGCTTTTGTTAAATATTTCAATGGATTTTTATTAAAATATTATTACAAATACATACATATATTTTTTGGATTTTCTACAGGAGCCACTACAAAAAATTGACAACTATGTGCACTAGCTCGACTCCTTTCTTTCCTTGAGGTGCTGGATGCTTATGAATGTAGTCATACGTGGAAATACTACTTTTTAGCTCTTGTTTCCGGAATGTATGTATGTAATGGTGGCAGTCCATTTTTCAATAATTTCCGACCATTCGGTGCTATTTGCTTCTAAAAACTTAATATTTTCCAATACTTCGGCTTCTAGTGAAGTTTAAACGTTTTAAGAAACATAATTACTTTTAAAATCACTTACTGCATCACAAAGAAGTACACCAGCGATGAGAAAGACACGAGAAGCAATACAATTTTGTTTTGAAGAAAATATTGATTCTCATGCCTTTTTCATCGTTGGTGTACTACAGAGTGTGATACAAAATAATTTAAATAATTGGAATAATGATTTCTCCTCGGGAATCGGAAAAGGGAGTTTTCATTTTTACGATAGCAGATAAAAATATCAAATTTTTTTATACACTCATGAATATTGACGGTTGATGAAGAAAATCGCAATAAAAAGTTCCAAAATGTTTTTGAACCTTATCTTAAAAATGAAAAATTCTCTTTCCGATTCCCCGGGTAAAATCATTCAGAATTGGGCTGATTACTTACCATCACATGGAAAGATTTTCGTTGATGAAATATGTGACCGCCTGTTAATAACGCCTTCAATACTCAACGCTCTCCTTTTGCTATTAATAATTTGTCTTCACCGTAAGCGGCTTGAATAAGCATTTTCATATATACTTTATTAAATCTTAATTTAAGCAATGAAATAATTAAAAAGGTTAAATTAATAACAAATTACTTACGTTTAACAAATACACAGAACTAAAGAACACAGAACTCAGCTTCTCCAACGCAATTAACACTTTGACAATGTATTTCATTCAACAACATTGCCAAATTTCAAAGGACGTTGCCAAACTTCCAAACTTTTGTTTAAAATTTCGAACATTTATTGTTTAGATGCAAACAAATTTTTTTTGAGGCTTAAATTTTTCTCATTTCTCTCAATTGTTGTAAATATTTTACATTTAGATGCAAACAAATATTGTTTAGAGTCTGAAATAATAAGCATACTGCTCTCTTTTTTCTCTTTTAATGTTAAACAAAGTATGTTCGGATTCGAACAAGATTTATTTGCAACAATATTTCCGAACATATTTCGTTTGTATCTGAACAAATTGTTGCTAAAACCAAAGAGTGAATACAGAAAAAGTTTGTTGAAACTAAACATAACATATTTTTAATGAACTTTTTCTGCAAACTCTCTCTCAATTTAGGTGTCACAAAGATATTATCTTCCAGTCTGAACAAATTTTTGATAATTTTAAATCAGTGATTGCCAAACGCACACAGCGATATCATGCTTCGTATCTTAATGTAACGATGTGCATACACTGAGCCAATTTCAACATTGGAAACAAAACGTTGAAGAAACGTTCAAACAACGTTGAATGCTAAACATGGCACTTGGACAAAAAATTTTACATCAGCTGTTTCGGCAAAACGTCAAACGCATAAAAGTACACAGAAACATAGCTGCCAACTTTTTGGAAAAATCTCTTTTGTGGTAGTTTTTAATTGCTGTCGGAAAAGGGAATTCCCGTGGTATTTTTTAATTCAGCGGGGTTATTTTTTAATTCGTGTGGGAATTTTAATATTCGTGGGAATTCTGAAGTTTATTTTAATGGCTGTGGGAGTTTTTGGGGTATTTTTTAATTGTTGTGGTATTTTTTAATGAAAAACAAAATAATAATAATTAACATATTAAAAATTCCGTTTATTCTTTGTGGGACTTTTTGTGGTATTTTTTAATTATTGTGGGAAGTAAGGCAGTTGTGTGGTAATTTTTTAATTTGCTTATGGGAAAAAGGTATTTTATGTGGGAAAATGGGTTGGCAGCTATGTACAGAAATCAAAATAAAATATTTGTTTGTTTATTTATGTTTTCAAGGATAATTATTTATAATAATTATGATTTAGAAAACTACATATAAGTTTGTTAAAAAATAAAACAAAACCACAACAAAAACAAATTATAACCTGTAAATTTCATAAAAAACAATGTGTGTTAAATAAAAAACAAACGGCTTGTGTGTTTTTCTTAGAGTGTAAGCATAGTAGTTGTTGCAATCAATTAAAATAAACACGCACATTATCTGAAAAAAAAATCAAATTCAAGCAAGCATGTGACGTGAAACTTCTGTGTGGACAGTTGGCATAAGACTGATGTTCGTTTTTTATCTTCGGCTGCACATGCATAAGGTCACTAACACTGATGCGTTGCCCGCGGGCGCACTGATGAGAAACACTGTTTTAAATAGAACTTTTTGCCTCCAAACAAGTTAAAAGCCTCGATTTTTCTCCGTGTACCATCGGATAAAGCATTTAAAAAACTTACTCCGAAACAAAAATTTATTTTGTATAAAGTACACAGTATAAAAAAGTGGTTCAACACATGCACTAAAGGGTGTCTCAGTAAGAGTGCACTTTTTTATTTCAAAATAAAAACGCAAATTTTTTGACAGAGTTGTGATTTCTTTATTGAATTGTAAAGAAGACATATTCCGAATAAGTATGGAATAAAATATCCGACAAATGGCCCCCACTGCCCTGATGACAGAACATTACTCGTTTTGCGAAATTTTCGATGACTTTTTCACAGAGATGTGGCTGTATCTCACAAATGACGCGTCGGATCTCGGATTTTAGCTAAGGAATTGTTTCTGGTTTATTCGCATAATCCTGTGGTTTCAAAAAACCTCAAAAAAAAATCACCAAATTTCTTCAAATTTTTTGACCACTCTTCGAATGGTTGACACATTAGGTGCACTTTCTCTACTAAAAATTATTCAAAGCTTGCGAGTGGTCTCAGCATAACTTTCCAAATTTTTGTAATAACTTTTCAAAATTACAAGTTATTACTATTGCCAAAATTTTTTCATATCTTCATAAAATCAAACTCAATTTTTAATGAAATTGAAAATTTTAGTATGGTTGGACCACTTTTTCATTTTCATAGTGCTTTTAATTCAATAATGCCAAAATTTTAACAAAAAGATTTTTATCTAAAAATAAGCTTGGAAAATATGAAGCTTTCACCTGGTAACATAATCTTGAAAAAAATAATGTTTGTGCGTTGAACCACTTTGCTTCCGAGTGCCTCATTTAACTTATATCCAAAGAACCACATGAAAGCATCTTTAACTATGAAATCAAAAGCATAGAATACAAAATTATATCTATTGTTTGATCTATTCGTAGAAGATGATGAAAAAAATGAAAAAAAAAAAAAAACACAAAAAACGTTATAATAATTAATCTATTACAATAACAGTATCCATTGACACAAAGCATGTTTTTAAAATATGAAAACAATTAAGCACATTTAGCGCAGAACAATGCGGGAACATGACCTGTAAGCAGTGACAGAAGAATGCGCTGGCGGAAGACTACAAATGTTCTTGTTGTTGTCTTTGAAACGTCGTTTGGAATGGCAAAAGGAAGAAAGCACTAAGCAGCATCGTGGTGTTGTGGTCTGTATAGCGTGCGCTCTTAAACGTTTGAAGTAAGTGTGTCAATGTCTGTGAACTGGAACGGGTACTCAGCAGTAGTAGCTGAGGATGAAGCCGAAGAAGAGACTAAGCAGATCGTTCGTTTCGTTTGGTTTCATTTAATTATTATAGCAAAAAAGGGCTTAACACGCTATCCAACTACGTTGCCGATCACCCAACAAATGCTACCGCGAACATGTTATTATGATGGTTTTTTAATATTGTTGGTTTTGTTCAAAGAGTAGGAGTAGAAAAAACAAAGAAAAACAATTGTTGTGTTGGAAAAAATAAAATAAAGCGAAATTGAGATGTTCAAGTAGAGCTAAGTAAAGACATTGAAATGCATTGAAAGGATGATGGGGGTGATGCAAAAAATACTTTAAAAATAAAGAAAATGTCGTTTAAAACTTAATTACTAGACAAAGATACTCAAAGCTTAACTCATATAGCTGCTATTTGTTGTAGATACAAAAGTATCTATTGTCATAAAAGTGGCAAAAGCTACTTTTTTCCTTCCGCTTATATAAAAAGCATTGTTTTTTTAACTTTTTCAGTTTCTAAGACAAAAATTTAAGCCATATAAAAAACAAATGCTTGTCATGACTTCACTCAAAGTATGGCTAGTTTGAAGGCATCAAACACACACACATTTTACATCGCATGCTGACTGGCTATATTTAGTAGTTGCGGTCAACACCAAGTCAAGGTACAAAGCATCACTTGTCAATCTTATTATTTTTGACAACAATTGAGCTGTCAAAAGTGGTTGAAGAAAAACAAAACAATTGAACCAACAAAGTAAACTTTTAACGCAAACCAAGCAAATCAATTATAAATTAATTTTGCCAGGCAGCAACGAAAACTGAATATTTAATTAATATGCCATGCTGGAAAAGACAAAATAATTAAATTGACAGCGGCTGCCTTTCAAGTGGCCACAAGTTATGGTGAAACCACTTAAAACGATGAATCATTCAAAGGCATACAACTAAACACTAATGCTAAAGCAAACACACGCGCACAAAGATGCACACATATACACAAACATTCACTTTCTTCTAACCGCTAGAGAAGAGTCAGTGCAATGGCTGAATAGCCTTTAAGTAGGATTTCCCTGCTGCTTTTATCTCGGATTATGCAGCACAAAGAAATAGCATTGAACAGCGACTCATCATCTTCATCATCATCATCATCATCATCATCATCATCATGGTAATGTAGTTGCTGTTGCTGTTGTTGTTGTTGTTGTTGTTGTTGTTGTTGTTGTTATTTGCATTTATCTGTCTATCAATTAGGCAAAAGTGGTAGAGGTAAGTGCATCATTCATTCATCCATCCATCCAACCATTTATCTACTCTTGAGAAGGTACTTTAGTGAGCTCGACTAAAGTGTATCTGCTCGAGGTATTATTATTGTTATTGCATTCTGCTATCTAACTATAAGATTGATACACAAGGTAGCAAATTATTTTGAAGTGTAGTTTAAGTAGTATTGAAAATTACTTATACATATTGTTGTTTTTGTTGTTTTTATTAATATTAAGAAACCATAAAATTCTTATGAAAATTTGCGTGCTATCCATGAACTCTATATTTTAATGTATTTTTAAGCTGCATTTTCATGCATTTCAGTTGTTTTAATAATAAGCCTCAAGTGCAGTTGAGGATTTTCTTATCTACTGAATATTTCCGGTAATACTTCAGAGAAACTGCATTCAAACTATTTTATGTCTACATGTGAAATCTTTTAACATATATCTAAGGGGGAAAAAATAATTCCATCTAGTAACTAATGATTTTTAAGCACTGATTTTTGCAACCGTTTTATTTCAACACTTCAAATCTACTTGTCGTGCTGCTTAGATTTTGGTTTTAATAGAGAATATTTCAAATGCTTTAAGTACTTTAAGAAAAATCTGAAAATCATCGGTCATGTTATGAATTTTGTTAAAAGCTTTCAATGATAGTTTATATATATTTTTGGTAGACTCATAAGATTGTAAACTAATGAAATTCATTGCATTAAAGCTGATTTTTTATTCAATTCTTTTATTTTTTTTTTATGTTTGTGTGGAATTTTAACTCAATTGTTGTTGCGTTGTTCATAAAAAATTTATAAACATATATTTTATTCTTTTAATTAAACAATGTATTTAGTATGTATTATAAATTTATAACATGTATAGATAGTAATGATAAAAAAAACAAACTTCATCAGTTCAAAAATAAAACAATTCTTTATTTCAACAATAAAGGCACGTTTCCATAAAAAAATTTTAATAATGATTTTTATGCTAATTATGATGCTTTTCACTTAATAACAGGCTAGAACAAAATTGTAAACTTTCCGTACAAAAATACGGGTTTTTTGACTTAAGTTCAAGATATAATGTTGCATTATTTTGAACTATTCAAATAAAACTTTATATTTTACACTTTTTTATGAATTTGAATTTAATTTTACCTAATTATAAAATTTCATATCAATATAACAGTTTTTAAATTAAATCAAAATCTATCTCATGAGCATGGTTATGAAAGAAACCGTCAAACCTTAAAACATGTTTTTTCGAGCGATCCTCAACTGCTTCCAACGGTAGCATTACATAAAGGTTAAGCAAACAATTAAAATAAATGTTTTTTATGAACTACAAGTAAAGGGTGATTTTTTAAGAGCTTGATAACTTTTTTTTTAAAAAAAACGCATAAAATTTGCAAAATCTCATCGGTTCTTTATTTGAAACGTTAGATTGGTCCATGACATTTACTTTTTGAAGATAATTTTATTTAAATGTTGACCGCGGCTGCGTCTTAGGTGGTCCATTCGGAAAGTCCAATTTTGGGCAACTTTTTCGAGCATTTCGGCCGGAATAGCCCGAATTTCTTCGGAAATGTTGTCTTCCAAAGCTGGAATAGTTGCTGGCTTATTTCTGTAGACTTTAGACTTGACGTAGCCCCATCTGACAACAACAACACGATTCACAACATTTGACAACATTTCCGAAGAAATTCGGGCTATTCCGGCCGAAATGCTCGAAAAAGTTGCCCAAAATTGGACTTTCCGAATGGACCACCTAAGACGCAGCCGCGGTCAACATTTAAATGAAATTATCTTCAAAAAGTAAATGTCATGGACCAATCTAACGTTTCAAATAAAGAACCGATGAGATTTTGCAAATTTTATGCGTTTTTTTTAAAAAAAAAGTTATCAAGCTCTTAAAAAATCACCCTTTATTAAGCATTAACATATATTATTGACAGTTTCCTTCTAAGATAGTGTCAAATTTTTTTATGAAAACTACTGGAATTAGCCTGCGAAGAAATACTTCATTTAAGGGGGGACATGACATTGGCAGTTTTTTTTTTTAAATTGACATTTTTTATCATTTTGTATTTTTGTAAATATTCTTAAAATTCTAAGAAAAATTTCATGGAAAAATTCCTACGGGTTCAAAAGTTACAGCCGGATAAGTGAGAGCGCATTTTAATTTTTCCTTGCATTTTTCTATGTTCAGAAACTTTGAACGCGTTTATCACGAAATTATGTTTTTCGTACTCGTTGCGGCACTAGCGGGTTCATTTTTTGACAAATTTTTGTTTTTTTTTGTATTTTTTTAAACCTGATTCGCTATCGTATGAGACGAGCTTTTTTTTAAATTTTTTTTTTTGATATTTTATGAATTTTTACAATTAATATTTTTTTCGAAAAAACACACTTTCAAATTCATCACCAAAACATCACCAAAAATTGAAAAAAATTTAAAAAAAGCTGCTGTCATACGATAACCAATTTAGTTAAAATTTAAAAAAGTCTTTCTTTTTCCAGATCGGACAGCGACTCCCGTTTTTTTTCTCTGCCGCCAGCTTGGAGCTCTATAAAACCATGTTGGAGTGAAAAATATATTTATTTGTATTTTAATTTTGCTTGTAATTTGTTCAATTCTCTACAATAATAAAAAAAAAATGTTGGAAAAATGTTTGTTTTAGACTGAGTTATGAATTTTTAAAAAAATATCTGTTTTCTCTGCAGCGAATGTTATGTCCTTCCTTAAGCAAACTCAACGGTATTTCTGAGAAGAAGACAAGTAGTTTCAGATGCATGCTATACTTTTTGAAAATAAAAAAATTCCTGAATTTTCTATTAAGAATCTCAAAAATCTAAAGAAATGGAAGAGTTTTGATTCAACGCATTAAAAATTCATAGAAAAGTATGTTCTTGTTTTATGATTCGAAGTTGGTCAAATTTGGCATGAATGGGTTAAAAATGTAGTATTTCTTCACTTGCTGGTTGCTGTTTTATTTTATATCAATTTTAAGCTATTGCTTTTTAGAAAGTTTTTGTTATAGCATTTTCTTAACCCTCCGTTTGACACATGTTCGGATTGTCACATTCGCTCCTTATGTGGTCTGGTCAGACCCCTATATATTTTCATATGTTTTTATAGAAATTTCGCGGTTTTGGTACTAAATTAAACCATTTGTATTAGACATGATGGTATATATTTTAGATTTTTTTTTGGTTTAAATTACTTTTAACCAACCACAGTTTAGATAAAAGTATAAAAAACTGTGAAATTTTCATGTGGTTCATATATTTTAGCTAGGTTTTCGTGCATAAAATTCCGGATATCTCGAATTAGTGTGGCTTTGTCAGACTGTTGACAAAACGCACGCGTACGTCCACTATCAAAACGGATATATCTAGTCAATGCAAGAAATATTTTATGAGACATAGCTGCTCTGAATATGGGTGTATCTGAACGCCATACAACCTCTGATTTTTGCTTGTTGTTGTGCAGTTTGATTTTCAGTATGCATTTCTCCCTTCTCTGCTTCATCGTCAGTGTCAAAAATTTCAATAGCTTCTATTATAGTTTCCTCTTCAATATCAGGCTCATCGTCTTCAGGAACATAGTCCATATCATAGACGTCTACATCGTCTCCAAATGACTCGCTTTTTTTCAGCTCTTTCACGTCCTATATCATTGACTAAAGACGCTGCCAATTGTGTATGAAAATCAACATCCATACTTTGACTGCGTCATCGTGATATAAAAAAATTCGACTTAATCACTAATTTTGAACAATAAAAAAATTACAATAATTTCGGACGTAAAATGCGTTTTATAGCACTTATATGTTATCGTTTGAACGCTTCTTCTGATACTGAACAACGCCTAGTTAGTCGAATATATAATAAAAGCATATATCTTTCACCTATCCTTCATCTACTTGTTTTCTAACGCTATGCTAGCTGAAGCACAAAAAGAGAATTGACTAGAGAGTAACATGGAGTTTATTTATTGGGGAAATACACTAACACTGTTAGTTCGCACAAATATGATATTTCAAACATGAATTATTTCATTCATATCGCCCCAGCACTTTTGGAGTTTTACGCGAATAAATAAATTTCGCTTCAATTTTATATAATAGTATAGATAGAAATATAGATCGCCCCAGCCGTGGCGAAAAGTTTTTTCAATAAAAAATTTTTCTGATCGGTCTCTGCAGACAATGGCAAACCTCAGAGAGTAAATAATGCCATGTAGAGCTTCTTGAGAACATGAGCCGTTCGGAGTCGGCATAAAACATGTAGGTCCAGTTCTCGGTCAATTGTGTCCAAAAATTTAATAACACACACAACACAATCGATCCTAAGAAGCTCGGTCAAAGTCCTTTCAAGGGCTGAAATGGCCAATTTGTTTTTTTGTTATAGATAGAAAAAACAATGCAAACTATAACGGGTGTTTCGATAAAAAATAAATTTAAAAACTCTGTAAAATGTTCAAAATGCATCATATATTATTGATTTTCATATAAAACATATAGAGGTCGTCTGCATTAGCGCAACCAAAGAGGGGTTTTGGGGTTTAAACTATATCTCTTCAAAAATGACTAAAAGGTTGATGACAGGCTTTTGGGATCTAAAAAAAATTTGTAAAGATAAAACATTTCAAAAATTTTTTAGTTAATATATGTGTGCCATGAAAATCTTTAGTTTTTTGCTTATCTTGGTTATGTATTCTGAAGAAAAAAAAGTTATATGCAAAAAAATGCGTTTTCTAAAGAAAAGGGGGTCCAGAAGAACCAAAACCGCTCCATGGGGATTTCTCTGATAAAAAAAAAATTGTATACAGAAACTTTTAAGAAGAGTCCCTTTTAAGAGTCGCTCCAACTTTTAAGCCGGTGTCGGTGTTTTGTTATGTCCTGATTCTGTTGGCAATACTTTGATTTGAATTATCTTTTCAACTTCTAGCTTTAGGGTTCCATGCCCACTAAGGTTTTAAGTCGCCTATATTTAAAAAAAAAATTAGTTTAAAAGTAGGACAAAATAAGAAAGCCTGAATTTGAGGAAAATCGGTTTATTTCACCTCTTAAATTGAAACATCTATTTCCCAAACTCTGCAGAATTATGTTTATAGTGAAGTCATGTGATACAGTAAAAAAATAATTCCTATTGGCTTCTTAAACTGTAGAAAAAATTCACAATTCCTTCTTTTCCCATCGTATTTGCCCGAATCTGTTTTATAAAAAATTTCTCTTAATTGTCAAATATAATCCGATTTTAAGGAATAGGGAATACCTTGCCTATTAGGTAAAAAGTTGTTGGTTTAATTTTTCTTTTGTTTACCCATTTATCTCCAGTGAAATATTTAACTTATACGGTGTTACTTATACAAATGAGCAAATGCTGACTAAAATCGAAATATATAATATATTTTTAACGATAGGTCTTTACTACGCTTTTCCCAAGTGCCCTTTGGAAATCATTAAAAAATCAAGAAAATCATTCATTAAAATCGGATAATATTTGCGCAATTTTGTGGGATTTTCATGAAACTAATTTTGAAAATCAATGGAAAATTATGAATGAGAATATAAAAGTCGATTTTAGACGAAATTTCATCGGCTATTTTGGTGGCAAGGGACTCAAACGATTTTTTTCGAATTCCGGCTCTTTGGTTTTCATCCCAAGGTGTCAGAAATTCAGCGTATTTTTTAATTCGTCCAAAGAACGAACTTAATTGCTAGCGCTGTTTTTACAACGAAGTACAGTATGAATGGAAAATTTCACTGTGGGTAGAAAAAATTGCATTTTTGCTGAACCTGTTGGGACTCGAGTCAAAATGAAAATATTTTAGCTCAAGCCCTACAATCTTGGTACAACTGCCGAACAAGATCCGTTTTCCGATCCGAAAAATCCGTAAAACGGCGTACAACTGTTGCTTGCAATACGTTTTGACCGTATAGATCCTAAACAACGCTAAAGCAAGTTTATTTTATAACCGCTACCACCTACTGTACGGATTTAATGTCCTGACAGTGACCGAATTAAATTTGTTTTGGAAAAAAAATATGTTGCTGGCCATGCCTGAAGTTTGAACAAGAAACCATAAGTGCAAAAATTTAACGCACTAACCGCTACAACACAGCCGCTATGATGACGTAAAATCATTTTTATATATAAATTTTACATTTTATAAAACTCCCCCCCCCCAAAAAAAAAAAATTCCTAATTGCGCCCCTGGGAGTCTGGCCAGAACACATGAGGTACGAAAGTGATGTGTATACCAAAATATCCTTGTAATTATCCTTGTATGCCATATATCCTTCCAATTTTAATGTATGCAGAGATAATAGTGTGGTGACTCAATACCACCACATATAAACACCAACATCACAACATACAAAACACACACTTAACAAATTATACACTTTCATATTTATCCAAAAAAATATTTTCTAAGAATTAAAATATTGTCAAATATTATAAATCAAAAATTTTCATTTTTAAAAATCATTATAAAATTTGTGTTCGACGAAATAGTTGCTTAAAAATAAATATTAAAATTTATATAAAAATAAAAATAAATTCATTTGTGGACACACCCACAATAGCATACATAATTTTAGGATAAGTCACTAGTTTTCAAATTGCTAGCTTAATTATAAGTATAATTAATTTGTAACTAAAATCGAAAAAGGTCTGGTTGGACCCATGCGCCCAACGGAGGCTTAAACAAGCCGATGAGTTGTAAAAAGTTGTTTAACAAAATCGGTCATAAATTTAAGGCGGTAAACCAATAGCTTTGATTTTGGTCGCATTAGATTCCATAAAAAATAAAGAAGAATCATGTATATTCTCGTGTCAAAAAATATTTAATTTAGTTTTATCACCAAAATTAAATCAAACTTTAGTTTTTACCCCAGTTTTTGTTTTTTTAATAAAATTTAAGAAGAATGATTTCAAATTTTTGTTAAATTTAAACGGTATTACAATATTCGTAAAAAATACATTAAAAAACACATTTTTTATGTATCTGACTTAATATGAATGCAAAAAATATACAATTTTCGTTAATTTTAAGTATGAAGAATATTACAATACTTTTGATCCAGTGCGATAGTTGGAATATTGGTAATTCTTAATTATCTTTCTAGTGTATTATATTTGCATGGCATATTATCAATTTTTGCTGTAAGACCTTAATAATTCGAAAAAAAGTTAATTCTGAAGCACCCCACTTTGCATGCTTGAGAAATATGAGAATTTTTTGGTTTAACCCATTTTGGTCAGGTACCCGAACGCGTTGGAATTTTCTAATGAAATTTTCAGGCTTTGTTTTTGTTGATCAAATTAAGAAAATTCCAGAGTTTCAGAATTTTCCAATTTTCTTTAAATTCAGCATAATATGCCTTGAGAGTGTTCCTGTGAGGTTTGGTACCGATAGAACATCGGGGCGTGGCACCTTCCAGAGTGTTCCTGTGAAGTTTGGTACCGATAGAACATGGGGGCGTGGTACCCATGCAACTCTTATTTACGATATCGAATAGCTTTGGAATTCATGTTTTACAGCCACAAAATTGGTATTCAAGCTCAATTTACACGTATTGTTTCAATGGCAATATTTTATAGGCGTAAGACAAGGGGCGTGACACTTTTTAAACATTTAAACTTTTCGGTAAAAATTTCGAAATATAAGGTCACACATCAAAGTAAAAAAAAAAAACAAATTTCAAATCAAAGGATTCGAAACGAATATTAAATTTATTACACAATTCAAATGTTTAACATCGAATAGCTTAGTACAAATGTCGCATTACATTGAAACTCAGTATAAAGATTGGCCATATCTTATACCATAAAATTGACACGGGCATTGGAAAATCGAATGTGAAGGAGTAGTAACGCGCGTAGGGTATCACTAGTATAAAATAAATAAGTTATAATTTTTACTTTTATGACATACTTTTTATGACTTTGATATTCATATAATGGTATTGTCCAAAACATTTTGTGCAAATGTAAACTGCATTTTTTGCATAAAAGTATATCTACGCATTTCCGAGGCTTATTCTCTAGTTGATATCAATGACGTGCTCAAGTTTGTTAACTTGAGGCAAACCGGCCGGTCTTTCCTATTCATTTATATCTGAGTTCACTTTTGGATCCGCCACTTATAAGTTTCTTTCGATCTAAACTGTAACTGTGATATTGGCTTGTGTTTGTTTATTTTAGCCACAAGACATTGCAATTTCCATGCATTCACTTTCGAATTGCCGATAGCGTTTATCCACAATGACCACACCATTTCCTACTGCGAATGTCAACGCGATAACTTGCGGCACCATTGAAGTGTAAATCGACTCCACCCATATTGATATTATAGTTATATTCGTTTGAGTTATGACGACGTACTTCTTTCTCATACGATTATATCGGAGAGCAGACTTTATTGGCACAATGGAATCGTAGTTATCAGCAATTGTAACTTGGGTGGTGTTGTAACAATGCACGAAGTTGAGTTCATTCCTCTTGTCAAAAATGTTATTCACTTCCCCACGTTTTGCTGGGTCAACGCAGCGCCTTATACCCGACTTGAACGTTGCCGATTGCAACCGAACGTTTGTACCGGTTGCATAAAATTTTCTCTCATTTAGCAAACAGAGCAATTGTTAAGAGGTAAAAAGTTGTCGAAGAAAACAGTGTATCTTTCTGGATGGTCAACGTTGTGAAGAAGTCTCAAAACAACATATGCGCCAAGTCCAATGCCCATGTTGTAATCTTCTACTGTACCAGTCTACGGTATAAAGATAAACATGTACCCATCGCTTGAGCACCAGTATTTGAATCTAAAATGAATTGATTTTTCTATAAACATTTTACATGAATGTTTTCCAAAGTTGGGTACTATTTGTTAGTCAATTGACAATGTGGGCTTAAAAATTCCATTAAATTTATTACATGTGAAAATGTTTAAATTAAGTATACATATTAGGCCAGTGGTCGAAAAATCGACCACCAATATTCCAACAAAAGTAGCACGTAGGTAAATTAACCTGAGATGTCCAAAACCGACTGATTCTCATAATTTTGTCTTATCGCTGTCTGCTTACGTAAATAGTTTTTTTAATTCATTTCATTTCTCAGATTTTTTTTATTTTTAGAAAAATGGTCCAAAAAAGGTGTTTTTTTAAACGCTTACCTGGGTAGGTAAAAAGGAAAATTTCAAAATTGTTTAGTTTTTTCTGAATTTCCATTTAACCAAATTATGTTTATTCGGAAAGAGTTCGAAAAAATTTTGAATAATTTTTCCAGAAATAAATTTTGAAGTTAGTGGTCGAAAAATCGACCAGCTGACCAAACTGGGTTAAGTGGAATGAGTGAAAGTATTTTGTTGAGTTGGAGTTGGTATAAATAAACTTCTGCTCCAACAGTTATGAACCATGACTTAAGTATACTAATTTTGTGTAGCACTCTTGGTAGATCTCTGATTTATATGAAATAATCTTTAAGAAGTAAATGATGATGTATCAATCCAAAAAACATTTCATTCATTATTGAAATTATTGCAAAAAATTATGTGTTGCCAAAAAAAAAAAAAAAACAAACTACTGACTAGCACTTTAAAAATCGGACAAAATATCTAATTTTTTCATCAAATTTTAAGTGTAATTGTGACTTCTTTTCGTTTTTAATTTGGCATGTAATTTTGTTTCAAAATATATTCTAATTAGCGGGCAAATCATTCTAATAAAGCAATTTCAAAACAACGCGCCATATTAAACAAATTCAACGCCGACAGCTTGGCTGACCAGCACTTTCGCCTTCGGCTTCCTTTTTTTTTGTATTATTATGCACGGCAACAGCTCAGCGATTTGGCATGCTTGAGTGCTTCATATGCAGCCAAAGGGTTTAACGAACTCTATGAATCTAGATATTAGCTAGAAAAAAATAAAAAAAGCTTTCAACAAAAAATTAGATTCATTTCCACTGTTGGTTTCACAACAGCAACAACAACAACAACAACTGTTTCTGTTGTTGTTAGTAGCAGTTGTTAGCTGGTGTTGCTGCTCATTAACTATGCAAACAGCTAAATTTTTTTTGCAACACTCCGCTGCTACTTGTTAAATGAAGTGTTGTTGTTACTGTGTATTTCTTTTATTTTATTTTTTGTTATAGTAATTAATTAATTTAGAGCATTTTCACAATTTATTAGCTCGTACTTAAGTGTAATAAATTTTCCCTCAGTTATTTGAAGTCTGTTGCTGCGCTTCTAAGAATTTTTTGCCCTTAAGTTATATAAAAAGTGCTGGCTATTTTCTTGTATTTTTATTTTTAAACGCCTGACTTCAATTGCTTGTTGTTTTCAGTGCATTCTTGTTATCCTTGCTGACAACTTTTATTTGAATATGAATTCGCTTTATTTTCATGGTGCTAATTCTGTGCTAATGCTGTTCAGACAGCAGCATTCATCTTTTATGCGTGCATCACTTCCGCTACAGCAGTGTAATAAAACGCTATGCTTGTGTTGGTTTTCTGTACACAGTCTGCGCTAGAATATAACATTTGAATTTTATTCTAATTACTCTTTGCGCTAATTTAATCAGGGCCGGCATTAATTTGGCGCCACGTGCGGCTAGTTGGTTGTTTGTTGCTGCTGGTGGGCTAATGTTGTTGTGTGTATATCGAATATTTAATGTCAAACGGGAAGATTTTGATGAAAATTTGAATATGATGTAAAATTGAATTCATGACCTGTGAATATTTATTAAGCTGCTTTGTAAACATGTCAAAATACCAAACAATTTCTGATTCATTTTTGTCATAATTTTAAATTTCCATTGAAATTAAATTAACTAAATTAAAGAGACACGACAAACACAGTGTAACGCGCCCAAATAGCGAATGGACAAGACTAAATGGAGTTTCAGCAGAGTCATGAAATTTTGTAAGAATAAGATTTGCTATAAAAAAATTATTCACACAAAATTTATAATATATATCGGATGATTAATACTCAATATAATCAAAATCAGTAATTTGTTTAGATCCCAAAGCAGTACTGCAGAGCAAAAAACATTTGCAAGCATTGTTTTAGTCATGAATTATTGCTGTTGTATTTATAATTTTTTAAAATACAAATGATTTATATACAAAATCATAGCACAGATTACTGAAATTCATTTTGCAAAAATTTGCCAATGCTTACCAATTGACATAATAATCTTATTGCTTAAATAGTTATCTCTTTGCCTAATTTGAATATAAGAAAGTTGAAAAAAAAAAAAAAAAAAAATCGAAAATTATTTCCATCAAATAAGCAGCTAAATACATGCTTTCTTTCCTTATTCAGCTGTAAGTAATCAACATTAGCTCAGCCGCAAGTCACGATCAAATCCTGCAAATCCCGGCAAATCGCACCAAAATCCATAGCAAATAACTTTAGAGAGCAACAGAATCTAAACCATATCTGACCATTTGTTACGCATTTGGGCTAAATTTGGTTGCCCTTTCCAATTAGCATAAATAAAAGTTTATAGTTAGTTGGTATAACAACAACAGCAACAGTAACAACCAACGCATTGGCGGTTGTCGTAGGCGCATATCCGCTTCCGTTTGCTAGCTACATGGCCGACTGAACTTATTTTGTTTTTATTTAAATTTCTCGAGCTGTTTCATTTATGTCAGGTGGAGGAGGGGGTAAGGAGGAGGGGTATATTGTTGCTTGCCGTGGGGGGAGGGGGGGGTATATTGTTGCTTGCCGTGTTTTAATTTTGTTGTTTTTTTTTTATTGAAATTTCTGTAGATGAAATTGGTTTGTTTGCACACCTATGTTTGTGCTGTTGTTGTTTTAATTTGTTGCTGCTGTTGTTGTAGTTCTCATAACCACACAGATACATCCCGCAGGAGTTGTGCTCGCTCGTTCACTGCTGCTAGCAGCGAAGAATATTTTCATTATTTGTTGGCTGTTTGTTTTTGGTTGCTGCTGGCGCACCTGTAGTTGTTGTGAGTGGGTGTGTGCGCGTGTGTGAGTGTGTGTGTGTTGCCAATGTTTTGTTTCTGTCTTTTGACCACATATTGAGTGGTGGTGGTGTTGCTACTGTTTGGTGCCTCTGTAGCGTCTGCCTGCGTTTCTTACTGGCTTAAATCGAATTAATTTGAATTTGCTGTTATTGTTGTTGGTTTTGTTGTTCTTGTTGTGCTTGTTTGGTCTGTTGGCTTATTAAATTTTGCTGCGACCAAGAAAAACAGCCAAATAGCTCCATTTAATTCCTGTTGACTTTGCAATTTTTTTTTTTTTTTTATTTTGTTTTTTTCTTTCCGTTGCATGCAACAAGAGCGCTGCTATATTGGCTTGTTTCAGTGCCCAAACCTGAAGTTTTATTTTTCTTTGCTGCTACTTGGCGACACTTGAACTGCTACTCATCTGAGTTTTAACAGATTTTTTTTAGCTTTCTTTGCCATAAGTTATGTTTTTAAGCTACTTTTGCGAGCACATTTTTTTGCTGCTCCTTTGATTGCTGCTGTTTCAATTTCTTTTTGTGGTTGTGTTTGTTGTTGCAACCATTACAGCATTTGTTAATACCTCGAATTGAGGTTAAGTTTTGCGCATTTTTAGTATTGCTAAAATGCTGGCGGCCTTGACACTATTTATGTGGCTTGGTTTCTGGTTTATTTTTCTTTGCAAATTTATTGCCCAAACCTGAAAAGTTTGGTTGAAATATGCTGCATATTTTTTTTTTTTTCTTTTGCTATGCAAAAGCGTAGGAGATAAAATTTGGTTATTTTTTCTGTGCATATTGCAGAAAATGCTTTAGTTGGAGTTTATGAAGCAGAGTGCAATAAAAAAGCAATAAAAATGATTTCCCTGGTGCAAACAAAAAAAAAAAAACAATAACATTTTCGAACAGATTTTTGTGCTACCATACTTTGTAAATTTGAAATATATTAAAATTTTAAAAAACTTGCAAATATTATGTATTTTAGGTTTGAAAATTTCAAATCATAGGGACTAGAGGAAACCGAAATCGCATGCAAATAAAGCTTTTATAATTTTTTCGTAAATAAAAATAAAGTTCTATCCTAGTACCATACACTAAACCAAAAAATTACACAATATTTATGAATTTTTCATGATCTTTATGAATTTTGGTTGAGTAATCAATTGATTAGTTTGGTTGAGTAATCAATGAGTCACTTGAACTATTCGTGAAATATTCATGTTCTTGTGTTTTTTGTTTTGTGTATTTTGCACATTGATATCATGAATTGTTCATATAACTAGTTACTGGGCCTAAATTCATGAAAGCGATGCATGCTTTTTCGGTTAAGCTTTCTTGGACAATATTAATAATATTATCTTATATAATATTATTTAGTACCTGGGCGACCGAGCTCCGCTCAGATTCCTGCCGTATATTCAAATTTTTTACGGTATTTAATGTATCGGAAATGCCAACTTTATCTTAGAAACAACATATAAGATCATATTTTTCAATTAACTTTAAGTGCATTTTTATTTTATGATAACTTCGTTTTTCAACTAAACGAAATTTGTTTTGGTTTTATATTTTTTTTATATTTGGTTTAATTATTTTGATAATTTACTTATGCTGAACTTATACCGGCCATTCCAAGCCTAAGTAAATTTTTTTTCCCAAAATTAACCTCATGCTCCTTTTGCACTGACAAGAATAAAAGTTATTATATAATTTTTTCTAAAGTTATGGAGATAGCAATTTTTGATCAAAGTAAAAATCTTGAAAATGTTTGTTACCCTTATTTTTGTAAATGAAGTATAGTTAGAAAGCAATTGAAAAGCGATTATTAATAACACATAAAATATTTTTTGGAATTTTTTTGCTAGAGTTGCCTACTTTTTCAAAAAAAAGTAAACTGTTCATATCTCAAAAAATGCATTTTCGGTTTTTTTTTACGTAGAATTACGTCTTACAGCGCGGTTTGAATGCAGTCGTTTTAACAAATTTTTTAAGGTCATACCTACAGCCTATAATATTCATCGTTCAAACATAATATTTATACTAAAGTATCAGATATATCCTGCGCTAAACGAATATCTAATTTTGGATTTTGTTACTTTTATATTAAAGTCACAAAATAGCAAAAGCTTAGAAGAATAATCTAGATTTTTATATAAGAAAATCAATCATTAGCTGCTTGCATGTTGTGTCTGCTGCTTTCTTAAACAATTCTTTTTGTTTTTGCTTGTGTTGGTTTTGTTTTGAACGAACTGATTCGCAGCATTGGTGCTCTGCTCCACGTTAAGAGGGTGTTCCGATTAGATTTAACCCTTATGAAAAAAACGATTGGCATTATTTTTCGTTGTACGCTACTACCCAATAGATGTCGTTTTCTATTCACTAAAATGAAAAATAGCAAAGTCGTGGCTCAGTCGCATAAGTTGTTGTGGTGATAACGTTAAGAATCAAAGAAGCCTGGTTTGATTCTCGGCCTGGTTGATAATTATATTTTTTTTTAATTTTTTATTATTATAATCTTATTTTATTAATTATTTAATATAACAATTGCATAGTGCAATATTTTTATTTTTTGTCACATCCTGTTGCTTGCGATAGCATGAACAAAATGTAAGCAAAATACAGCATTTATTAGTCTTTTAGTTATTTTGTATTCAATTTTTAACCTAAGTTACCATAATTCAAATTGTATTCCCAATTAATTAAATTTACGTACAGTTGTCTAGTGTACGTAAAAATATGTCTAGTATTTTTAATCATATCAATTCTAAAAAAAAGGATTAACATATGTATTAGTTCAATGTATTGTTTAAAAATTACTCTAAGATTTTTAACCGTAAAGTTGTTGTACTATGTGGTCTGTTCACACCATAAGATATTTACAAAATGTGAATTTGTCACTTCGTCCTCCCCAGACGGCCGATTGAAAAATGTTAAAACTTTTTGTTTTGTCTTAAGACCGATTAAAAAATTCTTAGAGTAAATTTGATCTTAATTTATTTCGAATTTTTATAAGGCATTTAAAATTTTGTAAACTTAATGCAAATACAATAGAAGGAACTAAAAATTTTGTTCAAGTTTTTTACAGTTTTATGGTCCAAGATTCCTTTATTATATACAAAATAATTATTTGACCTAATAAGAAAAACATTTTTGCTCCAGATTTTATAACAATATCTCAAACGGTATAGAAGTTATGAACGATTAAGTGAAATGGATATCAGAAAAACTTGCAATTACGAAAAGCATAACATTTGGCCATTATATTTTATTTTGGTGGAAACTTAATTTGTTTCTTAAAATTACAAAAAAAAGTGCACTATTTGAGATGTGAGCAAATTAGATTTTTTTTTCAAAACGTATGAAACTCTAGCATAGGAAACTCTTACAAAATTATTTTCCTTTTTAAAATTTGTTTAAGATTTAGTGTAAATTACTTTATTTGTAAGATTTCTTTTTATATCAAAAATTGGTACATCAAAACTGTACCAATTCAAAAAAAAAGTTTCTGTAAAAAAAAGTAAATAAAAAATATAACAAATTCACCAAATCACTGTTTGGTGAAGCTTAAAAAATAAAAACAAAATATCTTATTGAGCACGTCGGGATTCGAACTCACAACCTTGATATTATTATACAGAAGCTCTATTCAATGAGCTATCACCGCTATATCAACATAAGCAAACTTAACATAACATATTCGGCAGAAAAATTAACTTATTTATTAAATGCGTGAAAACTCGGAAAAACAGCTTTTCCCAGAGATGAGACCTAGCGGGATCGATTTTTCAGCCCCCTCTTCATCTATATTGTAAATTTCATCGAAATCGTTAGTGCCGTTTTCGAGAACGCAATTGCAAATATATATACAAATATTGCTCGTTTAATAAAATAAGATTAACTAAAGGCATTTTTAATATCATTTCTTTGCTCATTTGTGTAGGTCACAGTTGGTTTCATATTTTCACAAAATACCTATTTCCAACAATTTCCAAACCTTATCTGCAAAGCATTGCTAACTTTTTGTCAAAAAGCAGATCTGTATTTGCCAAAAAACTTTGCTTTCACATCAATTTTATTGTTTTATAACACACCGTTATAAAAACAAAATCCAACAATAAAATTAATTCCAAAACTTTTCATTGCCAACAAAAGAAACTTCAATTCAATTCTGTCAAAGAAATTGATAAATATGCTTAACCCAAACAAGCTAGAAGAAGTCATCCATTCCGCCAAACCAACGAACCTACAGACATACGTTATTTATACACACACACGTTGCAGTTGTTATTTCAAAAATAATTGGTGCAAACTTCCTGCGTGTTTAAGTACCGTAAACTTGCTGTTAGTATTACCAAACCTATGCCAATTCTTACAATTTCCAAATAAGTTGGCTAAAACTTTATTTTAATGACGCCCTACAATCAAGAGAAGAGAAGTACATAGCAAGAAAACAAATTATTTCGAATGTCTTCATTATTCAAAACTTGTACATGAATAGCTAGAATAAAACTTAAATAATGAAAAACGAGCAAAATAATGAAAATTATAAGTGAAGAAGGCAAAAGGAAAAAGAAATATCTAAGTACACAACAGGAAAAAACAACAAGAACTATGTTCACAAAGCAAATAACAAGCTATAGAATACGCTTTACAGAGTATGAAAAAAATAATCTCAGCAAAAACTGTGCAACATAATTTTTAACCCAAATACATGCGAACAACAACACAAAAGTTTATCTAGCAGTCAACCAACATGTAGCTACACATGTTTAAACAAATACATCGGAGGAGATGCAAAATAACTTACACACAAACACACATGTGCCAGATAGTAACAACAACTTAGACAACAACAGAACATTCGCATAACTGACACATATAAATCACAGTCGAGTGCAAAGTCAAAATCGAATTTCAATATCTGATAATTAAGAATGGGAAAAAATGTTCAGTTAACTTGGGAAAAATTTTCTGTTTCCTCCCATTCACAAATATAAAAATTCTTGCGATCAATTGTGTTTTGTGTGTTATAAGAGGAAATCTTAGATTTTTATCTCTGCTTTTTTTTTGGCTTTTTTGAAAGTATAACATAAAGAGTTTTAATGTTCATCCCCTTTTAAAATTTTTAAACCCCTTCTCAAAACTTGAAACCTTTCAGTCACAACGGAACGACATGGTTCATCTAAATGATTATCTCATTAAACCTCTTATATTTATTCAAATTTATTAAAGGAAACCCAGGAGTCGTTATAAAAGCGTAATTAATTAAAATTTAAGAGTTTTTTGTGTGAAGTAAAATTCGACAGTTGTCAAGATATCAAGGGATTTGTCTGCTATCCGTTGTTTAAAGAAGTTCTATATGAAAGTACTTGTCATGAAGTCACCGATTACGAATCTCATATTACGAGTACAATTTGACAATTGAAATCTGTCAAATCACTTACAACTTCATCCGCCACATTAGTCCACCATCTTGAATTTAGAAATGATCAAAATCATACCTTAGATTCGTAATCAGTGACTTCAAAAACCCTCGAATAACCGCATTCAGCAAAAATATTCGGCATACAAATATATGTCCGAAAGTGATAAAAGGGTTTTTCTTAAAACTAGTGGTTTTAACTGTGGGCACAATTTTTTTAAAACAAATTTTTTTGGTACATTTTTTTTTAATTTTACGATTGCAAAATGGCCGAATTTTTCAAAAGAAATCGGTAATTTTGACATTTTCCGGCTTAAACAAAAAAACATAGTAAATTGTTTTTAAAGTTTGCATACAATTTTTATTTTTGTATATATTCGCTGATTTTCCTAAATTTCTGTAAATACTACTTTTGACCTGTTTGTTTAAGATTTTTATTTGAACACAAATAATTTTTTTTACATTGAATGATTTTTATTTCTTATAAAATAAACTTTTAAGACAGCAAATTTTTAATTTTTTTAAAGCAGCAACTAAACAGAGAATACTAAAACGTTTCTAAGCACGAAAAGCAGGAAACGTGGTACTTTTGAACACTTTTAAGCCGGGTCTTACTCCTCTCACGTTTATTTTAATTTTAAAAACGGACATTTTAAAATGAACTTCTGATTTCGTTTGATTTTCTAACCTAAATATTTTAATGATAAGCTTTTAAAACGTTTGTTTGATATTTTACAATTAACATTTTATAAATAGCTTTTAATTCATCTTCAACTTTAAAAATAGCTTATAATTCTTCTCAAATGTTCATTTTAAAATATCGCACGAACGTTTTAAATGGGAACATTACAATCGCAATAGAGAAAACAGACATTTTTTGAAAAATTCATAACTCAGTCAAAAACAAACATTTTTCCAAACTTTTCCAAAGAATTGAACACATTAAAAGAAAAAAAATTAAAAAAAAAAATATTTTTCACTCCAACATGGTTTTATAGAGCTCCAAAGTGGCGGCAGAGAAAAAACGGGGCCTCGTGGTTGCAGCGCTGGGAGTCGCAAAAAATGTCCGATCTGGAAAAACAAATTACTTTATTTAAATCTTAACAAAATTGGTTATCGTATGACAGGAGCTTTTTTTATTTTTTTTTTAATTTTTGGTTATGTTCCAAATTTGAAAGTGTGTTTTTTGGAAAAAAATATTGACTTTAAAAATTCATAAAAATTTAAAAAAAAAATTAAAAAAAAGCTCGTGTCATACGATAGCGAATCAAGTTAAAAAAAAAAAACAAAAAATAAAAAAAATTTCGTCTAAGAACCTACTAGTGCCGCAATCAGTACGAAAAACATGGTTTCGAGATAAACGCGTTCAAAGTTTGTGAACAAAGAAAAATGCAAAGAAAAATAAAAAGTGCGATCTCACTTATCCGTCTGTAACTTTTGAACCCGTAAAAAATTGTTTTTCTAAGAATTTTAAGAATATTTACTAAAATAAAAAATAATAAAAAAGTCGATTTCAAAAAACGGCCAATGTCATGTTCCCCGTTAAAAGCTCATGCTAAAATGTTTTTTAAAGAAAATCAAACGAATGTTTAAGAAGCTCATTTTAAAATTTCCATTTTTGAAATGAAATAAACGCAAGAGGAACAAAATTCTCAGTGTACAGTTTTCCTTTGCAGTTTCGCCATTTTTTTCTGACAATATTTTGTTTGAACCGGATTCCACTATTTCGGTGAATCAAAATTATATAAATATTTTTTTCGATAAACTAAATATTCAAACAAATAAACAAACAAACAAATTGGCCATTTCAGCTCTTGATAGGACTTTGACGGAGCTTCTTATGATCAATTGTGTTGTGTGTGTTATTAAATGTTTGCACACAATTGACCGAGAACTGGGCCTTTATTTTTTATGCCGACTCTGAACAGCTTAAGTTCATGTTCTCAAGAAGCTTTACATGGCATTATTTACTCTCTGAGGTTTGCCATTGTCTGCAGAGAGTTGTTGACCGATCAGAAAAATTTTTTATTGAAAAAAACTTTTCGCCGCGGCTGGGGATCGAACCCGGGCTCCGAGCATGCTAAGCCACACACTTAACCTGCATGCCACGGTCACCACTTAATATTCACTTATATAAATATTCACTTTTTCGATAAATTATAACAAAGATCCCCAGAATTTTAAAAAATGTACATATAACTTTCTTCCTTATGACGGCAGAGTACCAATTTAACAAACATGTTGTGAATAACTCCACACTTGTTTCACAGCTACTTATCGTTTTGATTCGTTACTCAGCTAAGATTTGAGTGGAACTTCATATGAAGCTGAGCAGAGTACTATGCTTTAAACTTAAATAAAACTTCATAAAAAAATTTTTCTGGTCTAACTTGAAGTGATTGCACCACTGTGCAGTGTTTGCCGATAGAAGGCGGGTGGCGCCTATGTTAAACTGTTTACAGTAGTTGAATAGTAGAAAGTAGTACGGTTGCAGATTAACTACTGTTTACTTAACATTGTGGCAATGGAAAAGCAGTTGCAAAAATAGGCCATGAAATATATTTTGCATAAATAAATAAGGATTAACGATTAAGACTAAAAAAAACATTAAAAAAACAAAAACTGTTCAATACCAAAAGGCTTTCATAATGCTAGGATAAGCGGGATTATAAATTTAAACTCCGGAATCCCGGTTTCCAATTGAAAAAGTAAACATAGATTTTGAATATATCAGTAAAAACTGAATGTAATGCAATTTTTTTTTTTAAACAGCTGTAATTAATATGACATATAAATTTTTAGTCATAAATTATTTCATATATTTCATTAAGTTATATATTTATAACTGCGTAGCAAGGATTTTCTAGGGGGAGAAGGGAGTTTTGTTAAAAATAATACAAAAGTACTTTAAAACCACTCGTAAATTAGTTGAAACGACAGGTACAGACAGGTGTGGCGGCCGTGGTAGTGCGTGCTAAGTGTGTGATGTGCGTACCAACAGATCTCGAGTTCAATCCTCAGCTCGGGCAAAAGTTTTTCAATAGAAATACATTTTTCTGTTTGGCGTCACCTCTCTGCAGACATTGGCAATACTCAGAGCGTAAAAAAGAACCATGTTAACCTTCTTGAGAACATGATCTTTAGCCGTTCGGAGTCGCCATACAACATGTAGGTCCAGTTTTCGGTCAATTGTGTGTAAACATTTCATATCACGCACAACATAATTGATCCTAAGAAGCTCGGTCAAAGTCCAAAGTCCCAATTACGATGACTACCATATCAGACTAAACTATATGAAAGATTTTATGCAAAAATATCATCTAAAATAGCAAGTTTTGAGGATTGATGACAAAAAAAAATATGCTGAAATGCGAAAAAATACAATTTTAAAATGCATTAATCCTCTTATCGGCAAAACCGTAAAAAAAATAATATAAGATTTTTAGATTTGCTGACGTTTCGCATTTAAGTGATGAAAGCTTACCAACGACTGATCAGAGAGTGTTCGTTGATACGAACGCTTATATGTGAAACAAAGCACTCCTTAACATAATTTTGCAAGTTCAGACATATCTACTGGTAAAAGGACTATTATTTGGATCTAATAGTGCCAAAGAAAACTTTTTGAAGTCTTAAAAATGTGAAGAAATCAGAGAAAGGATACAATGTTTTGGAATTTTGACCTAAAGCTACTCAAGACCGATTTTATGGTATTTGGTGTGTTTACAACAGATAAAGCCTGAGACATTCTGAGCAATTTTTCCAGAGAAATTAACCAGATATTTCAACTTCAACCAGACACAAATTACAAGCCATAATATAAAGGATACTACCTGAAGAATCTTCCTTTGGCGACAAAATCTTCAACTAAAAATTGTGTATGAGGCATGCCGAAAACTTATAAAACTAATAATTCGATTCTCCAAACCTGAAATAACTGGAAGGGTCTTCGGGCATGTCTTCAAAATTTTGAAAAAACTATAACAGTACAACAAATAAAAACATATCAAATATTATATAACAATTAGATTCACTTTGAAAATAACTATTATATTTCGTCAGAGCATTTGTCAAAGTGGTGACCGTGGTATGCAGGTTAAGTGTTTGGCCTGGCATGCTCGGAGCCCGGGTTCGATCCCCAGCCGCGGCGAAAATTTTTTTCAATAAAAAATTTTTCTGATCGGTCACCACCTCTCTGCAGACAATGGCAAACCTCAGAGAGTAAATAATGCCATGTAAAGCTTCTTGAGAACATGAGCCGTTCGGAGTCGGCATAAAACATGTAGGTCCAGTTCTCGGTCAATTGTGTGCAAAAATTTAATAACACACACAACACAATCGATCATAAGAAGCTCGGTCAAAGTCCTTTCAAGGGCTGAAATGGCCAATTTGTTTTTTTTTTTTTTATTTGTCAACAGGGATGAAAATTTGCAGTTCTGTGTTTTTATATGAAGGAAATTAATTAATAAGCTCTATTTTCTTTTTAAATCAACCATTATTGGGTCTCCAGTACAAAAGTTGATAAAAAATGCACAAAAATGCATTTCGGGGAACGCCAAAATTAATTCAAATAAAAGCCAATAATACCAATCGATAAGATTTTTCATGTACTATTTAATTTTGGTACCGGAATTTGGGAGTAAGATTTTTCCCATACAAGTCGATACACTCTTTTGGACACTGCTTCCGAGTTTACGCTCAGATTTAAAATGATGATGCTAGATGATGTACTTTGATTCGACAAATTTCAAGCACAATTATAAAGTTTTATACAAAAACGGTTTAATATTGTTTTTCCTAAAGCAAATCAGTTCCGAGAAAAATATTATATTTATGTTTATTTTATATTTTGAATGGTAATGATAACTATTTATTTTCCTGTTCATAGAATTTGAGCCATTTTAAAATAAATTTTTTCGGCCTTCGCGGTAATTATGAGTTTTAAGTAGAGAAAACCGACCTTTTTTAAAAAATTCATAAAAAAAAAAAAACAAATTGGCCATTTCAGCCCTTGAAAGGACTTTGACCGAGCTTCTTATGATCAATTGTGTTGTGTGTGTTATTAAATGTTTGCACACAATTGACCGAGAACTGGACCTACATGTTTTATGCCGACTCCGAACGGCTAAAGTTTATGTTCTCAAGAAGCTTTACATGGCATTGTTTACTCTCTGAGGTTTGCCATTGTCTGCAGAGAGGTGGTGACCGATCAGAAAAATTTTTTATTGAAAAAAACTTTTCGCCGCGGCTGGGGATCGAACCCGGGCTCCGAGCATGCCAGGCCACACACTAAACCTGCATGCCACGGTCACGGTCACCATGAATTAAAAAATTCATAAGTCAGTCAAAAACAAACATTTTTCCAAATTTTTATTATTACAGAGAATTGAACAAATTCCAAGAGAAAAAATTCAAAAAAATTTTACTACTCCAACATGAATGTATAGAGCTCCAAACTGGCGGCAGAGAAAAAAACCGGGGCCTCGTGGTTGCTGGAAGTCGCAAAAATTGTACGATCTGGAAAAAAAAAATTACCTTTTTAAATTTTAACAAAATTGGTTATCGTATGACAGGAGCTTTTTTTTAATTTTTGGTGTTGGTTCATTTGGAAGTGAGTTTTTTCGAAAAAAATATTGACTTTAAAAATTCATAAAAAATCGAAAAAAAATTTAAAAAAAAGCTCGTGTCATACGATGGCGAAACAAGTTAAAAAAAAAAAAAAATAATAATGAACCCGCTAGTGCTTTTTTTCGCTATGAACAAAGAAAAATGCAAAGAGAAATACAAATGCGCTCTCACTAATCCGGCTGTAACATTTGAACCCGTAGGAATTTTTCTATGAAATTTTTTTTCCATGAAGAATGTTTACTAATATACAAAATTATAAAAAATGCCAATTTCAAAAAACGGCCAATGCCATTTCCTTCGTTAAGTAAAATTTCAAAAATGTAAGGTCAGCCAGGAAAAGGACTACAAACCTTTAAAACTCAAAATGTGTAATATTAAAAATACGTATAAAGATATTTCTTTCAAATTTTCATCATATTTGTCACAATAATATATTTAAGAAATTTGTAATATTGAAATCTGACTTCAGATTTGTAATCAGTGATATAAAGGGTGATATCGGGGTAAAGCCTTTAATTTTAATTATAACTCTTTTAAATCTTTGCTGCATGCATTTTACATACATGTGTTTTTCTTGTCAAAGCAATATTAGTCACGATAGTAATATTAAATTAATTTCATTTTATGATAATACAGTAAAACTGTAGGTGGTACTTCATAGGTACAACTGCAGACAGCTTAACTTAAGAGTTGGTTAAAATAATCACAATAATATCAGGACAATGAATACTTTTTATACCCCCACGCGTACTGCGTAAGGGGTATATTAATTTTGTCACGACGTGTGTAACACCCAAAAGGAGGCGTGGTAGGTATGAAAAAGTATATATATTCTTGCTCAGCATCACCACCTGACTTGATGTAGCCATGATCGTCTGTCTGTCCGTCTGTCTGTCGACACGATTACAGCCGCAATTTTGAAGATCGTAATGAATTTCGATATTTTAAGCTTTTTTTAAAAAAACTAAGGTTAAGTTCGAGAATGGGCTAAATTAGATAAAAACCACGCCTACCTCCCATACAACCTAAAAATTTAAAACTGTACAAAGAAGCTAATATTTAAGCTACAATACTGAAATTTGATATATGTGTATTCTATATCAAAACTGAGATGTCTTAGAAAAATGGGCGTCATCCACTCACTAACACGCCCACCTCCCATACAACCCTAAAATTGAAAAATCTATAAAGAGGCTAATATTAAAGTTACAAGACGAAAACTCGGTGTTTGTGTGTTCAATGTCAAAACTGAGGTGTGTTAGAAAAATGGGCGTCATCCACTCATTAACACGCCCACCTCCCATACAACCCTTAAATTGAAAAATCTATAAAGAGGCTAATATTAAAGCTACAAGACAGAAACTCGGTATTTGTGTATTCTATGTCAAAACTGAGATATGCTAGAAAAATGGGCGTCATACAAAACCTAACACGCCCACCTCCCATACAACCTCAAAATTTAAAACTTTATAAAAAGGCTTATATTTAAGCTGCAGGAAAACAATTTGATATGTATGTTTTTTAGACACGTAAAAATAATAATATCTCTCAAAATCTCATACAAAAAGCTCTCCAATTTAATATTCTTCCACCCTTAAGAATCGGCCGTGGGGGTATTTTAACTTCGGCCAAGTCGAAGATATACCTTACTAGTTTGTAATGATATTAAATGTATAAAAAATTGAACTTGAAAATAAAACTTGAAACTCATTTGCTGCACCAAGGTTTTAAAAAATATTTGAAATATTTTTGGAACTGTTTTTCCGATGACATTTATACTTGACACAGTATTTTCAAAATTATATTGATTCATAATGATAGTTTAAAGTAATCTTCATGCCTTGTTACTATTGTTTTATGACCATATTTCAATAAGAACATCTCGAACATTCTTACCCTTTAAACTTTTTTTTAAATTTTAGAATTTAGAAATTTCCTTTGAAAAATATTTGAATGTTTTATCTTTAATCCAGTACTTTTATTATCCTGAACATAAATAAAAACTTGACGTTTTCAGTTGACTTTCGTGAACTGAAACAAAACTTTTTATTGAAAAAAAATTGTAAATTTCATGAAATCAACACGCACGGCATGAACTATACATTCAATGTACATAAAATTTCCTGTAAAGGAATACTGTTTATCATCTCATAAAATTAGTTATAGGCCAATTCCATTCCATTAGGTACAACCAAGACAAAACTAGTTTTGATAAAAAAAAATATTCTTTCGCTAATTGTTTGATTTTCTGTTATCTAGTCCTTGGAAATTGATATTGTTTTTTAAAAACTTTAGGTTTTTTAGAACTTTAGGCTCAAATGTATTCATAGTCATAAAGTATTCGGTTTTCACAAGAAAACCTGGCTGGCTTTTACTTTTGATTATGTTGGAGCAACATTTTTATGGTTTTGGTTAAATCCGATCTACACCTACTTGATCTACACCGGTTTTTTTTTCATAGCATAACATAGTTAATAAATTGCTTATGGTGCAAAACAACAGAACATTATTTTGTGAATTCACATTCTAAACTCATTTAGTTTTCAGTAGAAAATGATTTTTTTTTCTAAGGTTATTATCTATTATTTAAAATATAAAACCAAAATAATTTAAAATAAGGTATAACTACTGAATTTCTAAAAGCATAGATATCGACTCATACCTCTTAGGTACCCTATGGTACGCGTCGATATATATGTACCTTTTACATTTTTTGCTCCAAAATCGTTCCATTCAGTTGTTGTGTTTAACTGAACAGAGGATTTTTATTGGCGAAAAAATTGTTTTTCAAAACTTTTTGCTTATGTTCAAGTTCGAATGCAAGTTCAGAGTGATAGTTGAAATTTTAACAATGTACGTAGTGACTGAAAACAGCGCCACTAAAAAATTCACAACTGCCAACCCTATGAATAAGGATGAAATACAATTCTATCGATGAAAAAAACCAAACATCGATGATATTTATTTATTTATAACATAATTGTTTGTGACAGTTTTGTAACATTTTGTTTTTTTAGGGTAGCATAAATTTACTTTCTACACCCTCACCAAGCAAGTTTGCTGTCATAAAATCAGACAGCAGGATTTATTAAAAAAACAACAACAACAACAACAATTTGATATTTCGTGACTGCTCGAATTGTTTTGTATAATTTTTTTTGACATTTGTTATATAGTTTGTTGGCTTTTATTTTTCTGTTAACAAAAGCAGCCAACATCTAACAGCCAGTTCCAATGTTTTTTTTTTTTTTTGTTTGTTTTTTGTTTGTTTTTTGAGTACGCAATACAGACACCTGCAGCTGAAAAAAGCTTAAAACAACCGCAATTTATTTGCCAAAAAGTATGCCACATAAATTTTCTTAATTCTGTCAACAGTTAGTCAGAAGTTTGGTTTGTTGTTGCGGTTACTCTATAAATCATTATTGGTTCTGAGTTCTGGTTTGACACAAGTTTTTTTTTTTATTTTTCTTACTAAGAACCACATCAAGTTAAGTGACAGCGTTTAAATTTATTTCCCAAGAAAAAAAACCTAGCAGGAGCGAGTTTTTTCTTTTCTTTTTTAAATCTTGCATATTTTTATGACAAGCAACTGAAATGTATTGAATTGTATTGAAGAGTTCTTGCCTGTTACAATTTCTTATGAAATTCAATGCATTTATTTTGTAATTGCATAATTTTCCAACTCATTTACGTGGAAGCAATAAATTGTGATTGTATAAAAATAGACGCGAGTGCGACTGTGTTGGTCATTAAATAAATCAAATAATATCGATTACTTGGCATGCAATTAGCGGTTATGTCGCATAAGGATATAAAATAATATGCATAATATGGGGCATGTTTATGTGTTTGTGCGGTTTAATAGCAAAAGAACTCAAGCTACTGAACCACAAGGTGAATGTTTCTACTGAACCACAAGGTGAATGTTTGACGAAAAGCAAAAGCTTAGCGTTGGATTTTGTGTGTTGATAGCTTTAATCTAATAAATGTTTGCTTTTGAATTGAGAGATTACTTGTGTTAAGTCATGGTAACAACATTATTTTTTTTTTGACAATAAAAATTTGTGATGTTTTATAAAATTTTTTGAAACTCGTTAATTGATAAAACGTATTCCAAAAATTAAGTTCTTATCATAAACTAGTTCGTTAATGAATCAAAAATAATACTCTTTTGTAGCTTAGTTTGTAAATGTTGATTTTTTTTTTTTGGTTTTTGTTATAGTTCGTAAATGATACTTTTTGTTTTTTTGTTTTTGGAAAACTTTGCTTTCAGCTTCGTATTGTGTTAATACAGTTTATTGTTGGTAACCTTAACGATTTATGGCCTACAACGAGCAAAATTACGGTACTTGTTTTTTAATCAAAATTGCATGAGAGCAGCTAATTTTGGCGTTCGCTTTGAAGTAAATCATTAATGAAGCAAATAATGACCAAATTAATTATGTATTTTATATGAACGAACTCAGCTAGAATGTTACGAGAAGAAGTTTTGATGTGATTTATAGTTTTTGCTTAGCTTATTTATTGCATTAAGCTGAAGTTTTCTCGTTTTAGATGGTGGAGTTATGGTGCGAATTGGTGCAGGATTGAGTTTATATGATTTTTCCTGGAATAAATGCGGCGATTTATTTGCAAGAGCAATTCTCATCATGTATTCCCAAAAATGTTTGTAACTTTGTCCATACAATTTTATGCTGAATATTTAATTCTTTTTCAAACTAAGAAAATATTTCATTGCTTGATAACCCTAGCTTTAGAATATATTTTCGCGAGTATTGATAATGGAGGATATAACTTCTACTTTAAATTAATAAAAGTTTAAGTATATCTATTTACTTAATAGGCTAAGGTTTGTATTTTGTATTGATGTTTTAATGTATTTTTAATGAATTTTCTTAATATTTTCTTTAGTTGTTTAACGTGTATTTTTTTCATACGCCAAGATAGAGAAAAAACTCTTTGAAATTTAAAGTTCTATATTTGGAAGCGAATATCTCTGCCACTTTTTAAAAACTTTAATTTATTTATTTTTTGTATTTAATTGCAATGAATTGAAAAATTACAAAGTTTTTACCATTACTTTATTGTTAATATTTTAATCATTGCCTTTAAAAAGAGTCCAATAATATGAATGTTTTCTCAAAAAATGTATTAAAAATTGTTTTTGTTGTAAAAATAAAAAAATTTAAAATTTGCATTTTTGATTTCCTTTCATTGTATGTAGTTTATTTAAGACGAATTAGTTTTTGTTTGACAGAAAAATTAATATATACTATATGTCATCGAAAAAGCAAGGCTACCCCCTATGATTTTTTGCTCGAAATTTTTTTTTTTTAAATATTGTTCTTATATTTTTTTTCAATCTTCAACAAGCTTCAAAAACAATATATTTGAAAAAAAATTGAATTATAGCTACAACCAATTAAAAGTTATAGCCACGAATCTGCTTTAATCATCTTGCGTATCTATATAATTAATAGGCTAAGGTTTTTTTTGTGACTTCAACTCCTCCCAGACCAATGGACCAATGGAACTTCATCGATTCAGATGTCATTAAATCACGTTTAGGCTGTAAATGTGCAAAGCACTTTTAAAAATTGTGATTTCGTTTCAGGGGGTTCCCAACCTTTTAACACAGAAATAAAATTTTTGCACAAAAATCCGTTATTTTATCGATGAAATTATTTTATATACGTTATGAAATTTAGTTTGAGAATAGCTTATGAATTGATCGAATTTGAATTTTTGTCAAAACTAAAAATTTTTAACCAAAATTATCTTTTATGCATTCCTCAAATGTCAATTGTCCGAAAAATACAGTTCCAAAATCAAAAATTCCACTTTCCGAGTAAACAACTCAGTCAAATTTTAACGGTTTTCAAAAATAAAATTTTTGTTTGGGTTTTTTGGCGTTTTTTCATCTAAAAGTGTTATAAATCGATGTTGTAAGTATTCTGTAAGTACCTTTTATTAATTTCTGAAATATCTCTTAGTATTATGTCTTAAATCTATTTTTTAATGAGTTTTTTTTTAACATTAGTTATGTTTTATAGCTGGAAAAGTTAAGCTGCGATGTTTTTGAATAGTTATAATGTTTGTCTCAGTAGTAATATTAGTTTAAGTCCGAAAACTACGCAACTTCTGAAGGGACGCGTATAGACTTCTATAAGGCTAGAAAGCAGGGGCGTACCGAGGCATTGTTGGTTTGGGGGTTGTAAGGTATTTTGGCCGACTGAACACCTTTAAGTGCCGACCTTTTTTTTTAATACAACATGTTGAATTAACCAAAATTACTCATCCGTTCGATCAATATAAATCTTCAAGGTAGTTTTCATATCGTTCCTTCATAAAAGGAAAATAAAATAAAATCATTTCATCAATATGGAATTAGCATTTAAAAATTTATTTTCGTTTTTTCTAATAATTCTTTGTTTAAGTGAGCGAAAAATAAGCAGAGCTTTTCTAATTCTGTACCTCTTTTCCTCTTGAATGCTTACATTAATAATTAAGCAAATTGTCGCTGCGTCTCATAAATATCCTCATTTAACTCTAAAAAGTAAAGCGTATTTTAAAGACTGCCTTTAAATGAACTTGTGCCTGAATTTAAGCATGTTATGAATTGCAATATTCTAAATGCTTAAAAACCCAATGAATCATATTTGAAGTCAGCTTTTGGAAGTTGATTTTAAGACAAGCCAGTTTAATTTAAACAAATTTATTAGTTCTAATATTAAAAATGCCTACAATTCATCATATGACTCTTTATTTAAAAGATAGATTGCATTGCTATTCAGGCCAGTTTGTTTACGATAAGGGCTGAAATTCAGCGAAGGTAAGGCTGCATTTACCATTTAACTGTCTTTAAATAAGACATCATTGAATTCTGTTTTACAGTATAAAAAGGCAAAAGTAATTTCAGCAAAGGCTGTCTTAATGCTGTTGCAGGTTATTTTAAGACAGTTTTTCACCTAATATGAAGATTTACTTTTTACAGTGTTGTATTAATTAAAAAAAAATCCTCTTTTAGGCACATTTTATTTTATTTACAATATACAGAGAAAAAGAGTGCCACATAAAATCTATAAGATTTCTTCTTAAAACGTATTTAGAACAAGTGACATGAAAGACGAAAGAGGAGAGGTATTTGTTAAGAAGAAATCTTCTCCTTTTTCAACAAATAATCTTCTTAAATTTATTTTAAAAGATATCTTCTTAATTTCTTCTAACATCCATATTTTCAAGACTTTTCATAAACAAGTGGCATGAAAGACGAAAGAGGAGAGGTATTTGTTAAGAAGAAATGTTCTTGTTCTTATGTGAAAATCTTCTTAAAATTATTTAATAAGATATCTTCTTAATTTCTTCTTCTAGTCCTAGACTTTGTGTATCGTTTATTCGTTATTTCTTATTTATTTATGCCATATTGAGAAGAAAAGCAAATTATGTAAAAACCTTTGTTGGTTCATAGAATTTTTTCCGAAAAAAATCAACAAGAAAACCTAGTAAGTCAAGCAGATAATCTAGTAGCGGAGAAGAGATTTTTTCTTAAAAAAAATAAAAAGAAAACCAAGTAGTTTTAGCAGATTTCTTCTGAAACAAAATCAAGAAGAAAACCTAGTAACTGTATGAGATTTCTTCTAAAATTAATTTTAGAAGACAAAGCCAATAACTTTTTGGATAAAAACCATAAAGAAATCTTCTTAACTTTGTTCTTCATTGTAAGGTTTTTATGTGTCGATTTTTCTGTGTGTAGAAAAATAAAATTGCTAAGTTATTTATTATTAACAATATGTGAAATAAAAAAGTAAAAAATTAATATGAGCATGTGTACAGAAAAATAAAAACTCATATCGCTACTGACTTTCCATCAGAATAGCTACAAACAATATAAGAATTATCAACTTATATAATAAACTGCTCAATTTCTTCAATTTCAATTTCAATTTCAATTTACAAATATTAAAATGAACAAGCAGACATAACATCAAATCATAAGTGATCAAAAATTATTAGTAAAAAATCAAATCATTAAAAATCATTCTTATTCTAAAAGATGAAAAAAAAGAGTAGTATTAGGAAAAGTGTTGTAAAATTTCATTCTTTAAGTTGCGGTTATTTAAAATGCATTTTATTCTTAAGGACAGCGAGTTCCAAATGCTGATGGCGTTTACAAAAAATAGTCTGTTGAAGTTTAAAAAATGATATAATGGTATTAGCAGGTTCATATTTCTAGTTGATCTACAAAATTATAGCTTCTCAAATAGGTATTTTTGTGTCTTAGTCTGTAACAATTTATGTAAAAATATGCAGTTTCTAGCATCAAGATAATTGAAAATATTGCATCCGAGTATTTTGCTACTCAAGTGGCTGATGCGATCAAATTTTCAAAGGCCAAATACATAGCTATCTTGTGGCGTTATTTTAAGTTTGGACCTGGAATCGAGTCAGACAATGTCTGAGTATGAGATGACAGGCACTTTAAGCTGGAGCACTAATTTTTTCCTAGTATCAACAGGTACAAATGACGTGGTGCACCTCAGGTTTCTAATAGCATAGTAAACCTTACAGACAACAGAATTAATGTGATCCCCGCAAGAAAGTGACGAGTTAATAATATATCCTAGATTTTTAAGATTGCCAACAAAGTCCAGACCAATACTGTTTAAATAAATAGTCGGTATATTGGAGGCAGAATAACTAGTTTTCCAAAAAGGCAAAACAAATGATTTAAGTGGAGCTCATTCAGTTATTTTATTTAAATCCTCATTCATCCTTACACATAAATTATCAACAAGAGCAATGGGACTGTCTAAATACAGTTGCAGATCTTCAGCATATGCATGCATGTGAACATGCCGACATCTGATGAAAATATCGTTGAAGAACATTGAAAACAGTAACGGAACAAGTACTGAGCCTTGAGGCACTCCACAGCATAAATCACAGTATCCACAGCAATCTTTGGGACCTTCCCACCAAGTAACTATTTAATAGACGAACCGCCCTGCTAGAGAATCCAAAGTTAACGGCAAGTTTTTGACACAGTATTGAATGTTCAACAGAATCAAACGCTTTCGACACATCTAAGAGACAGAGCAAGTTTATGCGCCCCATATCATAGAACACTCTGATGTCATCTAAGATCTTTATTAAAGCATAGCTGTAAAGCAGCTATGCCCTGATCTAAAACCAGACTGAAATGGGGACAAAAGGTCGAATCTTTTTATGTGTTCCGAGATTTGCATGGCCATGAGAGACTCCAAAACTTTTGACAAGGATGACAACAGACTTACAGGACGATAGTCAGACGGATCACAAGCATTCGTTTTTTTCGCTATGGGAATAACTATTGCTGCTTTCCAGACATCAGGGAAGCATAAACATGTAAAATAGTGTTTAAATATATGGATAAGCGGGCTGAGGATGTATGATAAAATAATTTTTATAAATTTTATTGAAATTCCGTCTTCACCCGTTGCGTTGGATTTTATTTTACTAACACATCGGCCTACATCACATTCGTTAATAGCAACAAACTCAAAATTACTTGGAGATTCAGAACTTAAAGGCCTCGGATTAAAGTCACTCACATTATCTGGCGATGTGGAGCTGGCTATGAAGTAATCGTTTAGGATATTAGGATCAATCCGACAATCTTCGGATATCACGCTGCATACGCCACCTTGCTTTAAATTGCTCCAAAGCTTTTTAGATGGTTGTGATGAACTTAGTTTGGACATGAAAATAATGCGCTTTACTGTTCTGATTGTAGAGTTAGCTATGTTTCTCACTCTTTTGTGTTGTTCCCAATTCGATGTTGTGGGATTCCTTTTCCAACGATTGTAAGTTCTATTACGCTTTTTTAAGACTAATTTTACATTGTTTGTGAACCAAGGACAACTTGTGTTAGAGACTTGGCGAGTGACATGCAGGTCATAAAGTTGAAAAATTCTATTCATAAAATGCTCTAGCTTCTCATAAACAGAACTCATTGACCAGCACTCGGACCAGTTAATGGAAGACACGTCACTGAACAACGAGCCGTAATCAACGGACTTTTGATCCCTAAAAGAGATTGTTTTTTCAACGACGACTTTTGTTAGATTTACATTTAATGAACAGAAAATGAAATCATGGTCAGAAACAAAGGACAATTGATCAAAAAGCAAGACAGACGAAATATCCGATATAACAAAAATATCTAATAGGCTTGGAGACGCGTTACTTGCATAGCGAGCAGGCATGCTTATATTAACGGTTTAAAGACCAACTTCAGCAAGTCTATCGATAAAGCGACTAACAAGATTTTCTCAACATAAAATGTTAATATTCAAATCGACACACATGCACAATCTGACAGAGTAGAAAATAATTGATCCATACAACAGTTACGATAGGGATTATACTACACACAAGAGACAAACACCTTAACACAATTAACATGAATTTCAACATTTATAAGTTTAATCTAAGAACCACTGGACATAACTAACAGATTCACATTTAAATTATCTTTACAGTAGATTGCAACAACCCCGCCTTTCTTGTCAGTCCGATAATTTCTATAAAGCTTACAATTATTTATATTTAAACAGGCACATTTCTTCATCAATAATTATAGTTCTTTTGGATGCTAAGAAAGGACCCATAATGATCTTAAACTCAACTTGAATTCTTTTTGAGAATCAAATTTTGAAAATCAAAAGATAATACTTTAAATAAAATTAAAAAAAAGTTGCATCAAAATCTAAGAATTCTTTTTTTTAATTCCCTCTTGAACTTTGCTAAATTTTGAATATTTTTTATCCATGTAAAATTGACTATTTTTCACAAGAAGCCACTTTTTTCAAACTTGAAAATCGGCAGATAATATTTTGGAAGTCAAAGGTTAATACTTCAAATACAATTACAATAAAGTTTAGCTAAAATCCAAGAATCCTTTTTTTTTGTTATAGTGTATCAAATCTCGCAAATTTTTGAGCTTTTAGGTGTTTTTTTAAAAGTAAAGAACATGCTTTTTTACAAAAAAAAAACGTGCTCAAAAAATTACTTTTAGTATCAAAATTTATTTTAAAAGAATCGTCTTCATTGATATTTCAGAAAAAAACAAGCTTAATTTTTGAAAATCTTAACTTAATTTTAAATAACTTCATTTTCTTCGAATAAAGATTTGTAGTTTGAATGGATAGCATTTGTTTAATATTAAATTAATTTTAAAAAATATTTTTAATTTTAAACAAGGTAATAATGTGGTTTAATATTACTTTCTTTTAAAAAAAAAAAACAACAACATTTTTTTTGTGCAGCCTTGTGCAGCTGACCAAACTTTAAAAAAAGTGCAATTTTTGGTCCATTTGGATCTAAGTGGCAATCTTCTCGAGTACATGATTTAAATATTTGGATTTGGTATAAAACTTTTACGTTAAATTCTCGTTAAAAAACCTTTTATAATACATACACACAGGACACAATTTAACATATAAGTAGTTAGATTAGTACAGTTAGATTATTTTTAATTCAGTTCATTTTAAAATGTCTTAACAACTATCTGGACGCCATCTACACAGACTTTAGTCTGAACAATTTCAAAATAATACGTATAAGTATTATTCTACACTGTCTTACCAGTACACCAAATATATGACGAGATAAAATCATGATATTTTATCAAAAAATAAAAAAAAACAAAATATTCAATGGATCTTAAATCTTTTAAGCCAGTAAAAACAATGCGAAAATGGTTTTAAGGAACTGCTCAAGTGTTTTGTGCCAAACTGGCTCCTACAAAAACCAAACCATGTACCAAGACAGACACAGCTCTAATTAATAGATCTAACTAAATAAACAACAATCACTATTTTGTATAAGCTATCTAAAGTCTAGACCCCTATAAGTATGCAAAAAAAATAGCACAGGGGAACAAAACATCAATTTTTTTCTGGGGCGTAAGTTTTTGGAGTCAATTAAGATACATGTGTTAATGAAGTTTTAATCCTATAATTCACATTGTTTGAATTGACTCTGGTTCTCGCGATAAACCGCTATTTTAAAAATTAAAGAGATTTCATCACAGATTTTAACATAACTTCAGAACAGTTAGTCTGATTTGGTAAAATAAAAAATTCGAAAATCCACAGCAAAATTGCCTCTAAGTCTACATCTACATTGTTTTGTAATTAGCTGAATAGTTTCGGAAATATTCATAAAGTTCTTCAGAAAAAAAACAATTTTTTTATACAAAATGTAAACTTTTTTGATATTTCATAATTCATAAATTCGATTCATACATGTTTTATAAGCTCAGATCCCAGCCCTTCTTTGCTAGTCCGTGAGCCCTCTCGTTACCATTAATGCTCTGGTGGCCTACTATTAAGTAAATCTGAATTTTATGCAAAAATATATGCAGCAGAAAAAATCTTGTTGTTCTCCTGTGTATTTATTTAGAAATTTTTTATCAAAATGAGATAAAATCATTGAATGTGAATTGAACCAAAACATGCCAATGGATTTAAATAAAATATGGCTTATTTTCTTTGTAACATATGTGTTTTTATAACGTTATGTTAAAAAAGAGCTATTTTGACGTTTTCGATTTTTTATGAATTATGAAATATCAAAAAAGTTTAAATTTTTTAAAAACCAGTGTAGATGTAACTTAGAGGCAATTTTGTTGTGTATTTTCGAATTTTTTATTTTACCAAATCAGACTTACTGTTCTGAAGCTATGTTAAAATCTTTGATGAAATCTCCTTAATTTTAAAAATAGCGGCTTATCGCGAGAACCAGAGTCAATTCAAATAATATTTGTGCTTCCTCTTTGCCTTGAATAAAGTCTCTTAAAACTCGATATATGTTTTTTTGCGGTCAAATTTCTGCAAACACTTTTGAGTTGTGCCTCTTTTGTTGTAAGGCTGCGATGTGTGAACAACAAATGTGATGTTGATGAAATTGTTGTCAACAGCAACATAGCAACATCGACAAAATAAACATTTACAACAAATATAAGATATATTAAACAACAAAAACATACCTATTTCGTTTTTTTTTTTTTTTTGTGCTGTAAACATTAGAGTAGTAAATAAAAATGCAACGAACCGTTAAACAGGATGATGGCAGAAATAAATTTTGTAAAATCCTTGTGTTGACCTCTTGAAACACTTATGGCCCGTCTACAAAGTTGACTTGTTTTTGTTCTACATACATATGTTGTTGTTTTACGACTTATGTCAAAATGTTTGCCTCACCTTTCTTGGCTAAGTGTAGCACGTATTTTGTTATATTCTATTTGTTTTTTTTTATTTTTTTTTTTTTTTTGGCTTCTCGTTAACACACTTTAGAAGTATGCAGCAGCAAGGTGGTGCACTAAAAATGTCCTTGTGCAAGGACCAAACACAGTTTGAGGCAAATAGCTGATAAGAGAAAAAAAAAACACGACACTTTCACTTTTCCATTATTTTTTACACTATTTCGTAGTTGTTAATTTTTTTTTTGTTATCTTTTAAAATTTAATAATTTACTTTCAATACGATACTCATAACCGGCTTTTTGAAACTTTTGTCACTAAAGCACGCTTTAAACAATTTCTAGGCGCCTATGACTTCAAGATAGGGGTCAAGATTTTTATGTGATAAACACTAAATTTTGGCATTGAAACATTTTACTTCTTACTTCATCTGCTCGCATAAATAAGCATAAATTTCAAACAAAAAGAAAACAATTAAAAACAAACTTTTCAGTTAATATGTATTGCAATTTTTTTCTGTTTTGTTTTTTTTTTAATGTATGTTTAAATTTGAAACTTTTCAACAGCTTTATTAAGCTTTGCTAAACTGCCCCCGTTTTAAAAGACTTTGGCTACGAACACGCGTCGAGTTCTCTAGGAAGCTACCAACCCGAACGAAAACCGAAAATGAACTGATTCTGAGCTGGCTGCCAAATTGGAGCCACACGGCGAACATTTTGGAAAATTCACTGAAGTCACCCTCGCAGAACCACACGAAACGAAAAATCTTGCACGAAGCCAACGCGAAGCTATGCATCAAAAACGAACCCAACAACAACTGGCATTTGTGGAGAGCAACGGAATGAGTCGGCATCAACCATGGTTGAATATCAAGGTTGCCTCAAAACTGACTGTGCTCTCTTTCGCTTATCCGAAAGTGTCAAAATCAAATGGCTGCTGAAAAACAACAGCAACAACAACAACAGCTCAAGCAGTTCGCTTTGACATTTACGGCAGTCACGCTCTCCGTCTTGCTACTACCTTATTCAGTGTACCCTGGCATCAACCATGATATAAAAACCAGGTATTATAAAAAGCGACTGCGCTGCCAAGACGGAGGCATGATGTGTCAAATACAAGTAGTGTTATCATAAGAAGAAGTAAACAGGGAATTTTTTGTCTTTGGTCTTGCACTTTTTTATTACTTTTGCACTAAAAGAAATGGATTTTTCTGTTGTTTCGCTTGCACATTTTTAACATTGTATAAAAGGTAAACACTTATATTTAGGTAAACAGCAATATTTTCCATCTAGAGTTAGCAAGTAAAATTTGATTGTCGTTATTTTAAAACAACTCCGCTTTTATTTTAGAATTATTAGGAGTATTAGGAACAAATATTTACAAATTACAACAAATATTTTAATATTTTATAATTTACGCAAAAATATAATATATAATGCAAAATATTTCCAACTTCAAGGAAAACACATAAATAGAAATATCCCTGTTTTCATTTATTATTGTACAAGAAGCAGCATTCTTTTGGCGTCAAATCGTCATTTTGACATTCTATGCCTCCAATGACAGTTGAGCCCTCGCGATTTATACTACCTGGTCATTATATCATGGCATCAACCAATACAAAAATCATCACATTGAGCGACGGAGCGTACGAATGAGCATGTTACGTTCGTGCGGCAACGTTCTGATAGCGTTACATAGACAGATTCAGAACCATGTCAGCAACGAGCTACGCTTTAATAATTTTCACTTTTGGCCACGAACCGTGACTGAAGCTGTGTGCCTGTGTGTGCGCGTTACGTTGCAATGCAAAGTAACAACAATTAAACAGCAACAAGCAAACAAACAAAGAAAAACCAACTCAAACGAACGAGTGGCTAAAAGAGAGTAGATGTGGAAAATGCATGCGATACTGGAAAATGCTATGAGAGAACAACGGAAAATGAGCACAATTTCACAATTTTGCAAAGAGAGAGACTTAGTAAGAGTTTGTGCATTTTCTTGTGCAGAGTTTTGTTGTTTGCTTAAGAGAGCGTCTGTGGCTCAATGCAACAAATGTAAGCATTCACATCTGAGCAAATTTAATGTTGCTGAGTTGATATGTAATAATTTAGTATATTAAAGTTTGACCGATTTTCGCGGACCTACACCAACATTTGTTTAGCTACTGAGAGTGAAAATAATTACTGTTGGTGAAAGAGAGCGAAAACTCGTTCAGAAGTTTAAATTGAATTGCATCTTTTGCAGTATTGGAATAATATTTAATAGCTACTTTATTTTACATAAATTCTACCATGGCGCTGTTAGTTTTTTAATTCATTGAATTTGGCTGATGTTTTTTCTTTTATATCATGAATTAACACTACAAATAATAAAAAAAAACAAGTAAAGAAAGTCTAAACTCGGTCTAGGCCGATTATGAAATACCCTAAACCCACTTTAAAAAAAAAAAAAAAAATTAATTGTAAATGGGCGTGTCCGTGGGCGGATGAAGTCCATTTTCCAAACCATCTTTGTCTTGTCATAAAAAACATACCTGCCAAATTTTAGCTCTGTAGGTTAAACACATGCTTATTTATTGCGTTTTCAATTTTTGGGTTGTATGGGAGGTAGGCGTGTCCGTGATCGGATGACGTCTATTTTCCGAAGACATATTTGTGTTGGTATGAAACACATACATATCAAATTTTATTGTTGTAGGCTAATTATGAGCTGAGCTATGCAGTTTTCAGTTTTCGCGTTGTATGGGAAGTAGGCGTGTCCATGGGCGGACGATGTTCATTTTTCAAAACCATCTTTTTTTTGTTATAAAAAACATACGTGCCAAATTTTAGCTCTGTAGGTTAAACAGAGGCTTATTTATTGCGTTTTCAATTTTTGGGTTGTATGGGAGGTGGGCGTGTCCTTGAGCGGATGACGTCCATTTTTCAAAGACATCTTTGTGTTAGTATAAAACACACACATACAAAATTTTGTTGATGTAGACTTATTATGAGCTGAGTTATGCAGTTTTAAATTTTTGCGTTGTATGGGAGGTAGGCGTGTCCGTGGGCGGATTCCAAAAATATTAAATAATGCAGATCCTTGGATACATGTGACCATGTGTACCAAGTTTCATTCAATTATCTCAACTCCTTCTTCTTATCCTGTGTATACGGACAACACACAGACGGACGGACGGACGGACGGACGGACGGACGGACGGACGGAAATAGATAGCTCGACTCACGTGGCGACGCTGATCAAGAATATATATAATTTTCTATACCGGACTCGCTTCGTTCTATGCGTTACAAACGTTTGCACAAAGTTAATATACCCTGACCTTTCAGGTTTAGGGTATAAAAATAAATTAACACTAACAACTTTAAGCTTGTAAATTACAACTAAACTAACAGCAGTGGAAAAATAAATAGCACTCATCTGAGTTCATCGTAAGCAAAACTATAAATTCAATACAATTTCAAGTTTAAACAGTTATTTAGATAATGTTAATAATATGACCGTTATACACATGTTCTTATTGTTGCTTTTCGAAATTTGTAATGTTGGCATCAACGATGCCTCGTGAATTTGTCAGATAAAATTATAAGAAACCTTTATTTATATCAATACAGTTTTGTTTATTTATAAAAAATGTAAATATAAAAGTTTTAAAAAAAGTAAATTTAGTCATTTGCAGATGATTTTTTTTTCTGAGTTAACAAATTTTTTTGGATAAACGGGGGTCAGAATAGCTGAATTCGGGATCATCTGTCACAAATAAAATATTACAGTATATCAGAAATGCACAACGAAATCAACAAAATTTTTTCGTTTCGTTGAGGCCGAAAAATAAATTATCAAAATTATTTCGTTTTTTAAATAACGTTAAAAATTTATCAAATCAAATTTCGTTTCGTTGAAAAACGAAAAATTTTCTATAATTTTCTCCTATGCTAAAAAAAATTTCTTCTGATACAAAAAAAACGAAATTTTTTTGTTGAAATTAACGTTATTTTCAACGGTTGATTTGGAAAATAACGAAAAAATTTTATATCGTTTTCTCCGAAACGAAATAAATATTTTTCGTTTTTTGAAATAACGTTATTTTTTTATTTCGTTTCAACGAAACAAAAAAAATATTTCGGTTACCGTTAAAATTAACGTTAACGTGCATGCCTGCAGCATATACATATGGGCATCTCCCAAAAAAGGTCCACCAAAAATGAAGAAAAACATTAAAATAAAGCACTCTAAAAGCTTATAACTTTATTTTTTTTTTATTTTGATTGGTATGACTGCTATGTAACTTGAATTCAATTTATTATGATGTATTTTTATTAAAATTTATAACGAACATCTTAACTGTATTTTACTACTGTGGAAAAATTTGTCTAAGAATTTAAAGAAAAGTAAGAAAGTAAAGTAAGTAAAGTAAGAAAAATTTCTACTAAGAATAGTTATCCTTTGACCTCCATTAACATGTTTATTATATATAAAAAAAAGTTCTCAAAAAGTTCTCAAAGTTTTGCGTATTTCTATACGAGCTTAAAAAAACTTCTGTTTTTTGTCGCGTCCGTTTCATGGAATGATTGATTATTACTTTGTACTAATTTGTACTAAATCTCGCCAATATTTTTATAAAATGTAGCTCTCTATCGTCGCGTTAGAGCACTTATATATATATCAGCTCATTTTGCTTCTTTCTTGTTTTTCGAGTAATTAAAACCGTGCGAATGTCGCGTCCGTGCCACTGGGAGATGCCCATATGTATGTAGAGAGTATGCATTAAGAACCGAATATTTTTTAGCATCTTCACAAGAACGGAAGTGCTGCTCAACCACGTCATGGATCATCGATCGAAAAAGTCGAGTTGGTCGAGTGTAGTCGCAATGTCTGGTAAATACTGAAGGTGTGTTTCGAAATTCCATTTCAACCTTTTCAAGTGTGTTTTGACTGGCCTTGCAATCAAAGTCAAATCACTTTTGTCATATTGGAATTTCGGCTGTTTTTTTCTTCTTTGCTCGCCTCAAACTCATCAATTGTTGTCAGTCAGACGTAGTTCATAATAAACAACAACTTGCTGACCCAGCCAAATACAGAGCAAGAGGTTTGGTACATGCGGTAACCATATGATTTTTTTACTTTTGATTATCATAATGTGAAATTCACTTTTCAACACTTGTGACAATACGATGCAAAAAACCTTTTCGATTTTGCCATTGAAGCAGTTCTTCACATGCGAAAAATCGTATTTCGACATCTCTCGGCTTCAGATCGAACAGCACTAAATTGCGTTGCTTTTAGATAACACGGTGCGACAGTCCAAAAAACCTGGGGAGTGATATTAATTTTCTTGTAGGGCTTGTCGAGGAAAATAAGATTCCAATAGTGAAATATGCCGGACACCTCCAAAATTCGGATTTACGGTTAAAAAACCGGCTTATGTACCTTTGCGCACTTATAAGCCTGTAATTTTGTGGATAATGATCCTATTTTTAATTTCTTACTAGATTTGGAAAAAAAAAAACTAAGATCTTTCGAATAATATATAGTTTATTTAAGAAAACTTGATAAATTTGGGTGTTATTGTCCAGCAAACACAAATTTTGTAGATTTTTCAAAAATTTTTCAACTTTGGTGACGTTTTTAAACATTATTTTATTAAGAAACTGTAATACTATTGAATTTATTCAAAAAGTACATTTATTTACGATTACAATGCATTTTTGGGTTTAAAAATAGATAAGCAATTGACTGAGTTATTTAATTTTTCATGAAAACAAAATTTTACCAAAATGCCTGCACAATGTTTTTGGTGTTGTTGTTCTTGTTTGTTTTTGTATTGTTTTTTTTCGTGTTCTTTTTATGCACTTTCTTTAATATACAAATCACTGTTAGCCTAAACACAACTTAGAATTACAACAAATATTTCTAATGAGAGCATTACTCATGTAAAATTATTGTTTTTTCTTTAAATATGACGTTTCGTTAATGTCTTCTTTTTCACTGTGAATCTGTGTATTTAAGCAAACGTTTGCTATTTAATAAAAATCGTGTGCAATTTAAATTAAAATTAAATAAAAAATGTGTGACAATCGTAACAAATTTTGCTATATTTGTGGCTTATTTACTGATATCAGTCACCGGCGTGATTTTAAAAGCAATATTGGAGTGGTAGAAGTGTACAATAAAGTATTTAATCGTTCTTTTGACTCTAGTCGCTGGTACGAGCCAGAATATGTTTGTCAATATTGCTGTAATACATTAAAAAAAAAGAAATTTCAACCTTCGTTTGTTTTGCCTTTTTCTACGCCTATGATTTGGCATCATCAGCCATGTCATAAACCAAATGATTGCTACTTTTGTCAAACCGATGTTTTAGGTCACTGTTTTAAAACGCGCAAAAACATTAAGTACGCAAATGTTGTAACTGTTACAAAACCGATAACTGCAAGTAATGATCTACCGACAACGAGCAAATCTGTCGATGTAACAGAAAAAGATTTTGAACAAGAAGAGTACCTTCCATCCAGATCTACAACAACGGTGCGGCATTTTTTGTCAAAAGCTGATTTCGACGATCTTGTTCGCGATTTACACTTGTCAAAGCGGCAATCTGAAGTCCTCGGGTCGCGATTAAAGCAGTGGAATTTGGTGGAAAAAGATTTCGTTATAACATCTGGTAGAAAAAGTGACCGGACATGGTTACTTGAACAAAGTTTTGAGACTAGTTCCAATGACAGTGATCTCGTGTATTGCATTGATGTACCAAAACTATTTTCGGCATTAAATCACAATTATAATGCAGATGAATGGCGACTTTTCATTGATGTAAAAGTAAGTTTTCTTATAAAAATGTATGACTTTATTTTTATTAATTTAAGATTTGTAATTTAATATCTAGGCTTAAAAGCTGTTTTATTGCATAACCAAAATCAATTACCTTCGGTTCCAATCGCATATGCGACTAATACAAAAGAAACTTACGAAGTGATGAAAAATATACTATTGTTTGCTAGCTATACCACCCATAAATGGAAAGTCGTCGCTGACTTAAAGGTTTTGACAATTTTATTTGGTATGCAAGGTGGTTACACAAAGTATCCGTGCTATCTTTGTGAATGGGATAGTCGTGCACCGAATCGGTATGATCGCAAAGTATGGCCATCTCGCGAGTCACATAGAATAGGCAGGAAAAACATTTTAAATGACCAATTAGTTAAAGCTGAGGACGTTATTCTGCCACCACTGCATCTTAAACTGGGATACATGAAACAATTTGTAAAAAAATTAGATGTAAACGGCGACGCTTTTCGTCATCTAAAAGCGGTGTTCCCAAAACTAAGTGAAGCCAAAATAAAAGGAGGTATTAATTAATTTGTTTACATATCTAGTACGTTTTTCATCGTTTTTATCTGTTTTGATAACTTTTAGGTATTTTTATTGGACCTCAAATTCGAAAAATTATGAGAGATGCAGATTTCATTAACAAGCTAAGTTCCGTTGAAAGACGTGCATGGAAGAGTTTTGTTGCGCTATGCGATAATTTCCTTGGAAATCACAGAAGCGACGACTATGTCACAGTTATCAATGAGTTTTTAAGTGCGTATGGTGAAATGGGCTGCAACATGTCCATAAAAATTCATTTTCTGCATTCGCATTTGGACTTTTTCCCAGATAACCTGGGCCAGTTCAGTGATGAACAAGGCGAACATTTTCACCAGGAAATAGCAACTATTGAAAAACGCTTTGAAGGAAAAAATAAGATAAAAATGATTTCTGAATATTGCCGGTCACTTAAACGAGAAACTGATGATGCTGATTTAAAAAAAAAACGGCCAAGCAAACACTTTTGAGTTAAATAACCAAAAATAAAATTTGTATAAAATGTTTAAAAGTTTATTTTCATGAAAAGTTAAATAACTCAGTCAATTGTTTATCTATTTTTAAACCCAAAAATGCATTGTAATCGTAAATAAATGTACTTTTTGAATAAATTCAATAGTATTACAGTTTCTTAATAAAATAATGTTTAAAAACGTCACCAAAGTTGAAAAATTTTTGAAAAATCTACAAAATTTGTGTTTGCTGGACAATAACACCCAAATTTATCAAGTTTTCTTAAATAAACTATATATTATTCAAAAGATCTTAGTTTTTTTTTTCCAAATCTAGTAAGAAATTAAAAATCGGATCATTATCCACAAAATTACAGGCTTATAAGTGCGCAAAGTTACAAAAGCCGGTTTTTTAACCGTAAATCCGAATTTTGGAGGTGTCCGGCATATTTCACTATTGGATTCTTCTTTAACTCGACAAGACCTACAAGAAAAATAATATCACTCCCCAGGTTTTTCTATTTCATTCAATTTTGTACCACCGTGTAATTCCCAATGCATTCCAGATGCCTGCAAATGGTTGCTTGAACAACTCTCAACAAATTTGCAAGTTCTTGTAGCATTTGACGCGGGTCTTCATCGAGTTATGCCTCCAAATCCTCATCTTCACCTAGCCTGGACATTCTTTGTCATCTATGTATATCTGTGGACATTTCACAAAACCAGTTAAGTCGAAAAAATGACAATTTTCCAGTTTTTTATCATAGGAATGAATTTTAAAGGCGCTTCTTTTGGTCTTTTCAGCGTATTTGTACGTCATTTGGCTTAAGAGATATCAAAATCCAGACCTCCACAATTGTTATCAGAATTTCAAAGCTGAAGGAGAGTGCATTGTTAAATTGGACCCAGATTTCAATGGTGTAGAAGTTGAATAAATAATATTAATATGTAACTATTTATCACTTGTGCTTTTGAAAAATTGTGTTGTAATTCAGATACATTTCTGTTTAAATCAAACCAAAAAATTAAGACTTCCCGCAAGTGCTGTTTTACTGCACTTGACTCATCGGTTAATAAAAGGTTCTTATGGCTCGAAATTTAAAACTTCTGAGCATCATAGAATGCCTGGGTCGGTTGCTCAGATCAAAAACATAGAGAGAAGAAGACCTCCAAAAACTCAATTTCGAGCATTTTCACGAGCGAAGGTGACGAAGCCGCTTGAAGTGAAACATGTTTCTGTGCCAGCGATATGGTAAACATGTTGCACTATAGCAGGCATGATGGCAACATATTCCTCTATGAAAACTAGTCTGACAACATCTTTGCGAAGAAAACAACAAAATGACAACTGTTTTGTTGTTGCGTGTGTTGTTTTTGCCTTAACATATGTTGCAAATGTTGAGGCAAATTGTAGCGAATGTGAAAATTGGCAACCGTGCTGAATTTAGCATTTGCGTAATTGTTGTAAATGTTGATGTTTTTTTTTATCAATGGCGAAAAATGGCAACAGTGCAGCAAAGCAATTATTTTGCTAATTTCTGCAAAAATTTCATTTTTCGTCATTCAGCCAATTTTATATGCAATGATTGTGGCGGCCTGGGTTCGAACCCCACGGCTGACACATAATTTTTTTTTTATCTATTTTTTTTTTTTTTTTATTATTTATCATCAATTTTTATTATTGTATTTCTTTTTACAAAGGATTTTATTAGTTATTTTTACCTATTTTAAAAAACAGACAGTTAAACAACTTCTTTGGATGAACAAAAAATTTTAAAAAATATATTAAATCTTCAAAATTTAAAAAAAAAATGTTTATAAAAAAATATATAAAAAATTTTTAATAATTAAATAATTCAATATTTCACATTTTGACATATTTTAATATACAATTTAACAATTTTTTAATATAATAATTAAATATTTTAATATTTTAATATTTTAATATTTTAATATTTTAATATTTTAATATTTTAATATTTTAATATTTTAATATTTTAATATTTTAATATTTTAATATTTTAATATTTTAATATTTTAATATTTTAATATTTTAATATTTTAATATTTTAATATTTTAATATTTTAATATTTTAATATTTTAATATTTTAATATTTTAATATTTTAATATTTTAATATTTTAATATTTTAATATTTTAATATTTTAATATTTTAATATTTTAATATTTTATAATTAAACAATTTTTTATATTTTATATTTTATATTTTATATTTTATATTTTATATTTTATATTTTATATTTTATATTTTATATTTTATATTTTATATTTTATATTTTATATTTTATATTTTATATTTTATATTTTATATTTTATATTTTATATTTTATATTTTATATTTTATATTTTATATTTTATATTTTATATTTTATATTTTATATTTTATATTTTATATTTTATATTTTATATTTTATATTTTATATATTATATTTTATATTTTATATTTTATATTTTATATTTTATATTTTATATTTTATATTTTATATTTTATATTTTATATTTTATATTTTATATTTTATATTTTATATTTTATATTTTATATTTTATATTTTATATTTTATATTTTATATTTTATATTTTATATTTTATATTTTATATTTTATATTTTATATTTTATATTTTATATTTTATATTTTATATTTTATATTTTATATTTTATATTTTATATTTTATATTTTATATTTTATATTTTATATTTTATATTTTATATTTTATATTTTATATTTTATATTTTATATTTTATATTTTATATTTTATATTTTATATTTTATATTTTATATTTTATATTTTATATTTTATATTTTATATTTTATATTTTATATTTTATATTTTATATTTTATATTTTATATTTTATATTTTATATTTTATATTTTATATTTTATATTTTATATTTTATATTTTATATTTTATATTTTATATTTTATATTTTATATTTTATATTTTATATTTTATATTTTATATTTTATATTTTATATTTTATATTTTATATTTTATATTTTATATTTTATATTTTATATTTTATATTTTATATTTTATATTTTATATTTTATATTTTATATTTTATATTTTATATTTTATATTTTATATTTTATATTTTATATTTTATATTTTATATTTTATATTTTATATTTTATATTTTATATTTTATATTTTATATTTTATATTTTATATTTTATATTTTATATTTTATATTTTATATTTTATATTTTATATTTTATATTTTATATTTTATATTTTATATTTTATATTTTATATTTTATATTTTATATTTTATATTTTATATTTTATATTTTATATTTTATATTTTATATTTTATATTTTATATTTTATATTTTATATTTTATATTTTATATTTTATATTTTATATTTTATATTTTATATTTTATATTTTATATTTTATATTTTATATTTTATATTTTATATTTTATATTTTATATTTTATATTTTATATTTTATATTTTATATTTTATATTTTATATTTTATATTTTATATTTTATATTTTATATTTTATATTTTATATTTTATATTTTATATTTTATATTTAAATATAAAATATATTTATTTATAAATATTTTTTTTTTTATATAAAATATATTTATATAAAATATATTTATTTATATTTAAAATATAAAATATAAAATATAAAATATAAAATATAAAATATAAAATATAAAATATAAAATATAAAATATAAAATATAAAATATAAAATATAATATAAAATATAAAATATAAAATATAAAATATAAAATATAAAATATAAAATATAAAATATAAAATATAAAATATAAAATATAAAATATAAAATATAAAATATAAAATATAAAATATAAAATATAAAATATAAAATATAAAATATAAAATATAAAATATAAAATATAAAATATAAAATATAAAATATAAAATATAAAATATAAAATATAAAATATAAAATATAAAATATAAAATATAAAATATAAAATATAAAATATAAAATATAAAATATAAAATATAAAATATAAAATATAAAATATAAAATATAAAATATAAAATATAAAATATAAAATATAAAATATAAAATATAAAATATAAAATATAAAATATAAAATATAAAAATATAAAATATAAAATATAAAATATAAAATATAAATATAAAATATAAAATATAAAATATAAAATATAAAATATAAAATATAAAATATAAAATATAAAATATAAAATATAAAATATAAATATAAAATATAAAATATAAAATATAAATATAAAATATAAAATATAAAATATAAAATATAAAATATAAAATATAAAATATAAAATATAAAATATAAAATATAAAATATAAAATATAAAATATAAAATATAAAATATAAAATATAAAATATAAAATATAAAATATAAAATATAAAATATAAAATATAAAATATAAAATATAATATATAAAATATAAAATATAAAATATAAAATATAAAATATAAAATATAAAATATAAAATATAAAATATAAAATATAAAATATAAAATATAAAATATAAAATATAAAATATAAAATATAAAATATAAAATATAAAATATAAAATATAAAATATAAAATATAAAATATAAAATATAAAATATAAAATATAAAATATAAAATATAAAATATAAAATATAAAATATAAAATATAAAATATAAAATATAAAATATAAAATATAAAATATAAAATATAAAAAATTGTTTAATTATAAAATATTAAAATATTAAAATATTAAAATATTAAAATATTAAAATATTAAAATATTAAAATATTAAAATATTAAAATATTAAAATATTAAAATATTAAAATATTAAAATATTAAAATATTAAAATATTAAAATATTAAAATATTAAAATATTAAAATATTAAAATATTAAAATATTAAAATATTAAAATATTAAAATATTAAAATATTAAAATATTAAAATATTAAAATATTAAAATATTAAAATATTAAAATATTAAAATATTAAAATATTAAAAATATTTAATTATTATATTAAAAAATTGTTAAATTGTATATTAAAATATGTCAAAATGTGAAATATTGAATTATTTAATTATTAAAAATTTTTTATATATTTTTTTATAAACATTTTTTTTTTAAATTTTGAAGATTTAATATATTTTTTAAAATTTTTTGTTCATCCAAAGAAGTTGTTTAACTGTCTGTTTTTTAAAATAGGTAAAAATAACTAATAAAATCCTTTGTAAAAAGAAATACAATAATAAAAATTGATGATAAATAATAAAAAAAAAAAAAAAATAGATAAAAAAAAAATTATGTGTCAGCCGTGGGGTTCGAACCCAGGCCGCCACAATCATTGCATATAAAATTGGCTGAATGACGAAAAATGAAATTTTTGCAGAAATTAGCAAAATAATTGCTTTGCTGCACTGTTGCCATTTTTCGCCATTGATAAAAAAAAACATCAACATTTACAACAATTACGCAAATGCTAAATTCAGCACGGTTGCCAATTTTCACATTCGCTACAATTTGCCTCAACATTTGCAACATATGTTAAGGCAAAAAACAACACACGCAACAACAAAACAGTTGTCATTTTGTTGTTTTCTTCGCAAAGATGTTGTCAGACTAGTTTTCATAGAGGAATATGTTGCCATCATGCCTGCTATAGTGCAACATGTTTACCATATCGCTGGCACAGAAACATGTTTCACTTCAAGCGGCTTCGTCACCTTCGCTCGTGAAAATGCTCGAAATTGAGTTTTTGGAGGTCTTCTTCTCTCTATGTTTTTGGTTTTAAGCACATGTTTTTTGTTTTATCAGCACGTAAACAACTTCAAAACCACTCAACAAATAGCAGACAAAATGTTGATGATTGCTTTCTTATATACAATTTATTTTAAATGAGTTTTGTTGCTAGAGTTCTAGAGCAGCATATTTACGAATGTTGACGGCTCTTTTATGACGACTTCATTGAATTAACCCCCCTTCATTTTGTATCACGAACAGTGCTGTCACTTGAAAATTATAAATAGTGGTAGATTGTGTCTGAAAAGAGTGGTAGATTAAGAAAATTAGTGGTAGATTTTTTCCTATCTTCAAAAAATGGGGCTTACTTGCAGTAATCTCATAAAAACTATGGTATAGCTTTATTTTAACATTCATTAAATTTTATTGGAAAAAAAAAGATAAACAATTTTTCTCAAACTATTTTCCAAAAATAGCATTGCATCAATTTTCAATTGTGAATCCCGGATCAAAGACTGATAAACGTAAAAATCTCGTTATTGCATCTCGCTAATTTTTAGACGCTCGTGGCCCAAGCCGTTTTTTAAATTTTCGTAACTTCCACTGCCTATCATGAGTTGCAAAGTACAAACTGGACCGCGAGCAAGCCAAGAGCCAAGTAAGGAGCTTCTCGCGAACCAGAAAATAAGCAACTTTCAAGCAAAGTTTTCATGCACACCAAAAGATTGTTAGATTAGGTGTTATATTGAATTTGAAAACTTTTTAGAGTTGTTACTTAGGTAATGTTTTCGTGTTCTGCGAAATTAAAAAAAAAAGAATTTCGGGATAATTGAAAAAGAACTGAAAATCAAATTTTTTTTTTTTTTTTGCATAGATTTTATGATTTATTCCAATGCAATACTTTTCAAATCTAATCACAAATTTATAAAACTCTATTACCTGTCTCGGTAAAATATTATAAAAATTAAATTAAAGAAACAAATTATAGATATTATTCTTTAAAAAAAGACTGATGATAGAAATTGTTACAGAAATAAAATAGTGGTAGATTTTGGTAGATGTCAAAAAAGTCGAAAAAAGTGGTAAATCTACCACAATTGTGGTAAAGTGACAGCACTGATCACAAACAAGCACACCAACGATCAGCAAGACACGAGAAGCACGACTTTATTCCATACAAAAAACTATTGCTTATCGTGTTTTGCTGATCGTTAGTGTGCTTTTTCGTGATACAAAATAAAGGGGTAAATGTTATGTTGCTGTATTAAAAATACATAGTATGTAAGAAAAATGTTATAATTATCTACATTTCAAAATAAAATTAAAAATAAAAAAAAAATTGGTTACCTTAACCGGAAGGTTCATGTTGGAAAATTCAGTGGCAATAAGAAAAAACAACATAGGTCGACTTATGTGAAAATTTAATAAATTACATTATCTGATGCGGAATAAGCGATTCTATTAATCATATTTTTTTTTGGTATTTGAGGAGTTTACATTCAAAACCAGATAAGATTGAATTGTTTGGAAATTGAAATAAAAGTCTTAATTTTGTCAGACATTTTTTATAAGCAAACCAATTATGCAAAATTATGCTCCACAAGAATACATTATGCGAAAAAATAAATAGTCTCATAGTGCAAAAAAAAAATCGTATTTTCAATTTCAAATTTGGTCTTGTCTGGTTTTGAAAGTTAGAAATGAATCAAAATTTAGATTCCGCCGTTGGGGGTTTCAAGAGATGGAGGAACTCATTTAAATGATTTCTGCATACTTTTTTTTTCAAATCGGAGGATAACCGTCGAAGCAATTTTGATTCTCCTGAAGGTCCTTATTAGAAAAAAAAAATGATCTTTGCTTTTAACTTTTTATTTTTTACAGAACGCATACCCAAGTCCACTAAAATGTTCAATTTACTGCTTATACCAACGTTTTGACACAAAAAAATTTTTAAAATTTGAATGATAATTACACAAATGCAAACTTGCTTGGAATGATCTGGTTTTGATTGAAAATTTACTGTGGACATGTCTGCTTTTGATGGAAAAAAAAAATTTTTTTAATGCATTTTTCGCTAGGATTTTTAACATTTTTGTGTCAAAGAGGATTTTATGGATCGATACATTGTAACATTAGCTTTATAATGGCATTTCTAACTAAACTTTTTTTTCCTGTGTCTTATCTGGATTTGAATGTAAACTCTTCATTTTTATCTATCACAGTTATGATCTTTAGACAAAAGCAAAAAGACATAAGTTAAAATTTACATGCAAAATCAAATTAGATCAAAAAATCAAATTGCTCTCCTGAAAACTATAAAAATCTGACTTATGTAGTTTTTCCTTATTTTCACAGAATTATTACCTGAGATTTGTTTAAATTAACCAGTTTATTTCTCTGGCTGTAGTTCAAACTGTTTCGTGATTTGGGAGTTTTTTTGACACTAAATTCTTATTCGCTGACCATGCAATTAACTTATACACTGCTCTCTTTCAGCATTTATTCGTAGAACCACGTAGAACCAGTAAAAATTTCTTGAATCCATATGCCATTAAAATGTTGCTTACTGTGTTTGTGTGGTTGAGATTAGTATATTTCTCCATTATATGGTGTTGCATCAATTTATGCAACTGATGCATCAATATATTTTAGACTGTAACGTTAAAGACCAGACATTTTGGCTCCTAGAAGCGCAAGAAAACATTTTGCTTTAATTATTTGGATTAAAGTCGTTTATATGATCACTCTATTTCGATAAAGTTCTTTTGCGCCTTCTCCAACTTAATTTATTAAGCGCGGTAAGGACTTCCCGGTATGGTTAATAAGCATTAACTTTGTTTTGACCTCATTCACGATCAAACCTTTTTTGGCTGATTTCTTTTCGATAGTGACGAAAGCAACAGTAACATCTCTCTTGATTCGGCTTATAATCAGTGTTGCCAGAAGAGGGATTTTTGCCCGTTTTTCGGGATTTTTCGACTCAAAGGGAAAAACGGGGAAAACAATCTTAAAACGGGAAAAATAAGGTTGACTGTATTTTACTGCAAAAAATTTAATTTCTTCAAGAAGCCAATCAAACATGTATGTCATAAATTTCAAACACAAGAATGTAATTTAATGTTTCTGAATCAGTCTGACATCTCATGTAAATGTAACACTATCTGAATCAGCGAATTATCAGTGTCAACAAAATTCAGTGCAAGCAATATATCGACGGTTGGAAAAACCAGTCACTAGTTTATATTTGGACTTTTTAAATTTTTTTTTACCACTCTTCACAAAACTTAACTTGCAAATGCAGTCAGAAGGTGCAAGAATTCACATGTTATATGAAAAAATTGAACTTACTTTAAATACAATATTAGATTTTTTTTATGAAGAAAGAATACATTGACTCTCCAAGATACAAATATTTTTTGCCGATTAGCGAATTATATATTGGTCTTTTAATAAGCGATAAGACAGTGCTTCTGAAATAGGAGACGACGAAGTTAATTTATTCAAAGTTAATTGCAGAAACGTTTTAATAACTTCATGCCTTGAAATGTAAAAAATTTCAGTTTTCGGGCCAAGACGGAGCATTTAAACTTTTTTGATTTGTAAATCCTTTAGTTTAAAAAATAAGACATATTCTTCATTAATTCCATTGTGTTCATATTTTTTTGACTCATTTAAAAAATCTTAATTGAATGATCTTTACTTAGAATAAAGGTCACAAAGAAATATTGATATATCAAATATACCCAAAACGTGCAAGATTTCTGGCAACATATTTTAAATATGAAATTTGCAGATAAAACTGAAATTTTTTCTAAAATTTAACAATTGATATCATTCATTTTTACTCTTCCGCATAGCGGCGCATGTGCTGAAAGAGCTTTTTCTGCCATAAATTTAAATTTAAATACAAATAAAACAAGAAATCCGTCAGACAACATACCTTCAGTGGTAGGTATTTGACATACAAAAACTCTAATGAAAAATCAAAACTAAGTTTATGTAGTTTATGTAGAAATACAAAAAGAGTGTTTGCAGTTGTATTAATTTGTTGACGTGTTGTTGAATTAAATGAAATAAAACAATTAAAAAAGAAAATAAATTTTAAATTATTCTCTCATTTTACATATTTATACATACTTAAAAAAGGAAAAAAAAAACGGGAAAACGTGAAGCGAAAAACGGGAAAAATTTTCGGAAATGCATGGAAAAAACGGGAATAAGCTCTCCGAAAATCTGGCAACACTGCTTATAATAGCGATGTCATCAGCGTAAACAAAGAACTCCACCTTTGTAGAATATGGTTCCAATGCGGAGTACTTGCCTTTGTAGGAAGGTAATGAATAATGAAATTAAAGAGATCACATGAGAAATCATGGGTTTTTCCAAGATATCGTATAGTATAAAATCTGAACTATGGTGGACTTGCCAAAACGAAAGCCACCGTGATAAGGTCCAATCAGCGTTTTGACATGCGTCTTCAATCTTTCACACAATACGCTCGAAAGAACCTTGTGCGTGATGGAAATGAGACTGATTTTTCAGATTAAAAGGATTAATTATGAATTAAGGATTGCATAAAATTGTTTATATCTTCAAAGCAATAAAAGTTAGAATAAGAGATTGTTATGGCCAACTTCATTAACATTGTTATTGCAAAACTACTACTTTACTTACGTAATTTGTTGTTTGATTTCATGGAATATTTTGGATTTATTTGCAGAATTATGTGTTTGAGTGTTACGCTAAAGAGAATAAATAAACCAATATTTCATAAGCTGGATAAATTCGTATTTGAAAGAGCGATCTTATGAAAAACGATTACGAGGGTGTTGTCTTATGAATTTATTACGAATTACGGTGTTTACTTCTGTTTTTTAGCAGTAAACGAGTCTTACTATTTATGCAGACGATATAAAAATATTTAGAAAAAATAAATAATTAAGGCGATTCGAATCTACTCCAGTCCAATCTTAAATCCTTTGAAATTTATATTATGACCTTTGTGAGAAAAAACTGTTGTACCTGAACTCTTTCGTTACTGCAAAATAAGTTTGAAAATACTTTAAAAAAGAGTAATTTTATTTCACTAGAAAGTAGTATACTGAAAAATAATTTAAAAATGCCTGAAAACATTTCTTTTGAAAGAGCTTTCTGAGATAATATTTTTTTTTTATTAAATATTTTTAAATAATATCCTTATCAGGGATGATATTTTGAGTGGAATAGTATTTTTTTGAGTACTATTGACTCTACAAAAGTACCGGAGTACCTTCTTGCCGAAAAAAGTACTCTGGTATATTAAAGAATTTTACTTGAAATTTTGTCAAGAGTTAAAAAAAATCATTTTTGAAAATGAAATCATAAACTTATTGCCAAAATTCTCGCCCAGTAACGTATTATTTTCCGTTGATTTTAGAAATGTTCCCAGAACAAGAACTTTTAAAAGAAAAAGTCAAAAAATTTCATTAAAATTCGCAATATCTTTGGTCAGGCGGCAAAGATTTGACATTTTTTGGACCAGATAGTAAGATCTTCTTCAGTACTTCTCCAATTTATAACCATTTGTTTATTTGTAACTGCTGCACCAGCTATTATTTTTACAAAAAACATGGTTTTTGGATGTTTTTCAAAATGGTTTAGCTCACTGGCGGCTATCGTTATAGCAAAAAAAAAAAAATGTTGAGCATTCGTCTTAAAATCGATCAAGGTTAATTTTAAGTTGGTGGCAATGACAACTTTTCATGGCTCCATAGAGGTCGAGGCACCCTAATATACATATTTAACGGGTTCTGAAAGAAATCCTGATTATTTATTGTTCCTTTATGTGATATATATAATAAAATTTAAAAAAGTATTGGTTTTAATTTATGTATTTATTCACATATCATTACTTAATAAAAAGTACCCTTAACAATAAAAAAGTACTATTTGCCTGTGTAAAAAGTACTCTCGAAAATGATCCGATATTATCACTGATCCTCAGGAAAAATATTTATGAATATAAAATATTTTATTTTGATATTTTTAAATAATAAACTTAGAAAAAATATTTATAAACATAAATGGTGCTTGAATAATTCTAAACTGTATGGTTCATAATAAAAATCCTCGTGTGCTGATAAAACTGTTATATGTGGCAAATTCACACAGACAATTCAGTTCACAGTTCAAGTCCCTACCGCATGGAAAAGTCAGCTTAGTTAAGGTCTATCAAATAAAATTAACCACAATATAACACATGTGCGTGTTCTTAAATTAAACAAGGGCGTATATTTTTTAATATAAATATGTAGGTATGTAAATATATTCATGCATTTGCTGACTAACAGACCGACCGACATACAGCAGAAGACAATAGTAATTCATCAATCGCCGAAAATGGGCATCTACGCATATGAAAAAAAAAAACTTATATACATAACTAACTACAATATTTGACAAGGTTTTCTATTCTCTGGTTAAGAACTAAGATTGAATATCTTGCAATATAAACGTCAACGCACTGAAGCACGAAATTTGCTTACATATGGGCGACAGACAGCGCGACATACCGTCGAGCTAAAAACGCGCCAAATAAGCAAACGACCAACAAATCGACCGACCATGCAACCTTCCAACTTCGAGTACCGATCGAAGCACCTTGGCTCCGAACCGCGGTCGGTCGCTATCCAATGGATGATGTTCACTCAACCAATAAACTTGGGGTTGGCTCTAAGGTCTGTACTTCAACTGCGGAGAAAACGTACCCAACCAACCGGAAATGGTTTTATTTGCAGACTAAATTCGTAGATTTCTACGCTAAGAGTATCAATGTCTGTCTGTTGGTTTATCAGTCTTGCTGCTGTCGGTCTATTTATGTATTTAACTGTGCGTCGCTTGCTTTTCGCATTTATTTGTTGCTGAATATTAATTTTTCGCATTTAATTTTTACATGAAAAAATGCGAAAATAAAATGTTCTTGTCACACTCTTGTATTTCTGAAGGAACGAACCCTTCTTTATTTTTGTTGGCAGTCTCTGGCGATATTAAAATCATGTTGTTCAACATATAATATATTTTATCTGTACAAACATTCAATCAAACAAATACAAACCAAATAAAGTGGAATGTGCAAATTTAGTTTTTACAAACCAGATTTTTTTTTTTGTACAGACATATGTATACCAAATATTTTTTATACATAAACCGGTAAAAATACAGACAAAAAATTAATTCTGAAGATCCCAAGTTTCTTCAATTAATCATAAAAACCATGAGGGGCGGTTTCATGGTAAAAAGCCTTAATCCATCAGTATAAATATGAACGCATTATTAACCTGTCACATTCCTCTTTAGTTGGAATCGTGCGAAGAAAGCTTAACTCAAAAAGGGCTAAAAGGGCAAAAGGGCTATGCAAGTATAAGCCCACTGCAAGATATCTCTGAAATGAATGACCGTTTTAAGTGTTATTAAGTTGAGAATTGCATTTAGTATATCAGAGGAAGTCGACCTAAAGGGCCACAGATGCACACGGAAGCAGTTCTTTTTACTTTCCCAAGTATCTAGCAATTTGACTGTATATTAAGTGATGACCACCACACTCACAATATACAGTAAAGTAAGCCTTACTGCATTGGTGACCGTGGCATGCAGGTTAAGTGTGTGGCTTAGTATGCTCGGAGCCCGGGTTCGATCCCCAGCCGCGGCGAAAAGTTTTTTCAATAAAAATTTTTCTGATCGGTCACCACCTCTCTGCAGACAATGGCAAACCTCAGAGAGTAAACAATGCCATGTAAAGCTTCTTGAGAACATGAGCCGTTCGGAGTCGGCATAAAACATGTAGGTCCAGTTCTCGGTTAATTGTGTGCAAAAATTTAATAACACACACAACACAATTGATCATAAGAAGCTCGGTCAAAGTCCTTTCAAGGGCTGAAATGGCCAATTTGTTTTTTTTTTTTTTTTTTTTTTTTTTTAAGCCTTACTACAACCATTTACCGATAACACACAATTTTTGGAGTTATATTTCATGCCACTACTTTTTTACAGGCACACAAAGTGACTTTTTTAGAAAATTAGCTTTTCTAGTACGCTCAAGAATATTCAGTTTGCCGTTTAGCTTTCTATCCATAATAAATCTTAGATATTTATCTGAGTACACAAAGAGAAGCTGAGTGTAACTTAGACGTGAAGGAATAATGAACGGAATCTTATAAGTCTTCCATGAAGGAAAGCTGAGTGACACTTAGGCGTGGAGAAGTAATAGGCGGAATGTTACATTTTCTAGTTAAAAGGTCTAGCTCGGTCTATTGAGGATTGACCAAGAAACCATGGCTACTGGCCCAATTTTTAACATCGAAGAGTGTTGAACCAATTAGATTCGAAAGTGTATCAAGATATTTTCCCTGTGCAGCCATAGCATCGTCATCCACACAAGCAATCAGTTTGCATCATCCGTTTTCTATGATTTTTATCAGTTCATTTACCACAAATTTCTATAGCAAAGGAGATAAAATACCCCCTGAGTGCCTCTTGCCTCTAACGGTCTTTCTAGCGAGAATCGTTCGTAGTCTAGATGGTTTGGAAGTTTATTTTATATAACCATAGAAAATTCTTCAGGAATACACTGAACTTTCTTAAGTTTTTTTTTATTAGTGCTTTTGTCAAATATTCTCATTAATATATTATTAATCATGGAAATTGCCTGATTTGTGGCCAAAACATTCAGGGAATTTATTTAAAAATCAAAAAACAATATTTATTCTTAATTCATTTCATTTCCTTTAAAGTAGTCCCCACGAATACAACACACTTGTGCCACCGTTTTTGCAATTTTCAAAGCATGCTGCAGTGCCTCTTCCAATAAAGACTTTAATTCCTTCATCTTTTTGGTTTCTATTACTTCTATTGACTCAAAACGGTATCCATGGAGTGGTCTCTTGAGTTTAACGAATAGTCGAGGGTCGAGTTTTTGGCGAAATATTCACGAATTACGAATGCAGTGAGAGGTTGAATGAATGATTTCACTTTTTTGAGGCTCAAATTGTCACTTAAAATGTTTTCACTGATCATTTCGATATTCCTTCTGCAACATTTCTGCATTTCTGCAACTATCTAGGCTCTATACATATTTTGGACTTAACACTACTGGCTTCCAACTGGCGCCAGCAAGCGCACGACAAAAGAGGCTGGCGCAAATTCTTAGACCAGGCCAAAACCGACCAACGGTTGTAAGCGCCATCTAAGTTAGTAAGTAAGTAAGTTACGAAAATAATTTTAACTGAGTTTAAAATTTAAACTCTGTTTACGAAATCTGAGATTAAGGAATATAAGCTTCGGAGATCAGTTAACGGGCCTTTGTACATGTTTCTAGACTCTACACATTTTTGAGACTAAACACTACTTAATACTCTTATATATGGCGGTGGCTTAGAATTGTCGTATCAAAATGCTGAATCGATCTGACCAAAGATATGTTAACGTTAGTTTAAAAAACCTTATAAACCTCTGATGCTTACGAAAAACACACTAAAGCCGTCCAACTTCAATCAAATCACCTTGTCTTTATGAAACCAGGGCTCTAGAATCAGGACTATCTGCACTCCGTTATTTCTAAGGTGAATCATCAAAGTGGCACTGCCAGCCTTAGAGTGGTGACGGTTGGTTTCAAACAACCTTATCTTTTAAAAATCAACTAACCTAGCATCTGCGCAATCCAGCACCCTGGTCCTTCAATGGCGGTTCCACCAACCCACTGCAAAACAGTCATAAGAGGGACCAAGGTTCTCCTCCATGAGCTGTAAGAAATCAGTTTAAATTCCACTCCATCTTAAGGTTGAGATCCGGAGCTCATTCACCCAAGTCCAGTATAGTCAGCACCTTAACCCCTTTAGCAAACTCACTGAACAGTCGGCTAGAGAATACGCAACAAACTGTTGGCGACTGACCTTTAACGGGTTTATTTGCAGTCGTCTCACCACTAATGACGCCCTCAGTTAGTTTGTTCGTAAGACCAGATTCAAACAGAACGCCAGCGTCTTTTCCTCTTGTCGAGAAGCAAGCGCGATCTGACAGAAGAAGCCTTACCCCCGTTCCATTACCACGGACTTGGTTTCAGCAAGTCCTGTGGAGCAAAAACAGCACTAACGCTGCATTCCGATCTTTGAGTAGATCCGGGCTATTTGTCAGGGTAGGATGTATTTGCTGTGTTTGTTGTATTGTTTTGTTTATAAAAATTCATGTTCAAACGATTGGTGGTAAAGAAGAGGTCAATTTGTATAGAGATCTGTAGATCTGGCCCAACAAATAGTGATTGGGCTATTTTTGTTGGACCTTCAACCTTGTTACTCAATGGCACGGGTCGTATGAGACCTTGTTTCAACCCATACCTTAGAACCTATAGGAAGGTCACATAACACACAATACTAAGACTTTTGTGAGTCAAAATACAGTGGCTGTGGTACACCTCTAGTTTAACATTGAATTTGGTGCTAGTGAACTGGTACTGTAGCAGTTGTTTACAGCAGGCACCCACGTGAAGCGTTTGGTTGAGAGTCGAAAATATCGATTTTTCATATTTTTTTCTGATACTACAATTGACTATAACTATGTACATTTCTATTTTAAATCATGTATCAAACCTTAATTGCGTTCTTTTTTTTTCTGATGCTGAATATATTTTATTTATCATCATTATATTATTATGCTGAATAAAATATTATATTAGTATATATATACTATATTTGTATGTATAAAAATATAGAAAGCTACATTTGTTAAGATTTGGAAATATGTCATATGAAATGTTTTAAGCACAGAGTTTCAATCGATAAGAAAAACATCATAAAAAACATAAGAAAAAAATTAATTATAGATAAAACAATTGAAAAATTAAGATAATAAAAAAAGTTAAGTACAAAATATTAAAGTTCCAAGAGTATTCATTAAATTAAGGCATAGTATTTACAAAAAATTAAGAAAAACATATTCATATAAAAGTAACGACAATATTTTCAACGCATATAAATAAAATTTTATAAATGATGTATGCTTAATTTGATATATTGTGAACTATTTAAAAAAAATTGTAGTTTAGTACATTTGCATATGGAAATTATAAACATTGTGAATGAACAAAAAGTAACATAAAATATTGTTTTTTTTTAAGTACAGAGTGTAAATTATAAAAAATTACAAAACTTAACATTCAAGTATTAAAAGTTAAAGCATTGAAAAAATAATTCAAGAGCAAATATGGAGTACTTATAATTATTATAAAATTGCAAAAAAAAAATTAATTTCTAAGTAAAATTTTATAGACTGTTTAAAAAAATTGATAAGTAATCTCCGAACAAAACAAAACAAAACAAAATTTAGAATTGATTTTTCTCAAAACTTTTTTTGAAGTCGGCAGTCAAAATCTCTCAATGTCCTTTTGGACCGATTTCACTTGTTTGCACACTTTTTTACATACTAAATACTCCTTTCTGTGAAAAATAAAGTATTTTTTTTTTTCATTTACAACGAATTTTTGGTTAAATAAAATGAGTGTTTTTATTTAAAAATTACATTAAATTGAAGTAATTTAAAAATTAATATGTTCATTCTTTCGTTCAAATCCACGATAAACAAAATACATCTATTTGATTTTTTAACTTTAAATGAGTTCAGTCATGAGTTATCCTGAATACCTCATGGAAAAGTTGCTTTGAGGTGAGTCACTATTTTTAATTTAGGTAATTTTCACTATTTTTTTTATGAAAACTTATCAGAATAATTTTAGAATAATGCTTAATAATATACAAAAATTAGAAAAATAGTAAAATATAAGGTACTCTGAATAAAAAAATTACAAAAATATGTTAGTTTTCTTGTTTGTATCAGAGAGTCATTTACGACCCTTCCCCCCTAAAACGAATCAAAAGTGATTCTTTTAAAATATAACAGTACCAAGAATAACTTGTTTAAAGCTGCTTTTTATTTTATTATTATAAAACTTTAAATGAGTCTAAATGTTGCACTCGTAAAAGTGGAGTCACCTATTCGAAAATTTGAAATTTCATCAAAATTTATTTAAAATAATCAAAAATAATCGGAACTTGCTAAATAAAAGGAACAAAAGTATGATATATCTGAGCACAAATAGAACCACTATATCTTTCTCTTATTCAAAAGCTTTTACTACGGAACAATCTTCTTCAGTTTTTTGTTGTTTTTTTTTTTTTTTGTTTCTACTCAAGCAATAAAGTATCTATAAAATGCACAAAACTTAACGTCAAACTTATTTCTAAACTATACACAAAAACTGTTTTTGTTTTTGAAAATTTTTTCAAATGCTGACAACAAGAAAATCACAGCATAAAGTTGTAGAAAAGCTGCTGCTGTGGTCATAAATTATTTCTTTCTTAAAATTAACTGGTTGAACGTTTTGACGCAGAAGGTCGGAGAGCTGCTGCTGTGAAAACAAGCAGCAGCGCACTCAACTTTTGCAACAACCTTGAACTGCTTTCAAGACGAAAACTACTGCTACGACGAAGACCAACATTTTGCAGATTTTCGCATAATTAATTAAACCCGGCTATGACTCGGCGCAACTCCGCTGCAGAGTAGCAGCAGAATAGCAACCACCCTTCCCCCACTCCAAAATAAGTTTGGTTGGTTGGTCTTCGCTTTTGGCCAGGCCCATCGAAAATATGAGGCAAATTTTTCCGCGTCATTTTCTGCTGGTATTGGTTTTTCTTTTTTCCTTATTAATTTTTAATTTTTTTCTTTTTTTTCAGTTTTATTTTACGCTGAAAATGAACTAGCGTTACTTTTAAGAAGGCAGAAAAATGGCGAAAAACATGGCGACTGCGTTGAGTAAAAGCGCAGCTAAAAGTTTCTTAAGTACTGACAGCAACATGATAAATGAACGCTGCTGCTGCTGGACACGAACAACGTCAGAGTAGAAAAGTGAAAGAGCGGTAGAGAAGCAGCCAGTAAGGCAGGCGTTGGCGGCCACTTGTTAGCCAAAGTGCAAAGCAATGAAGGGCGAAAAATTGCACAAACATGTTTTGCATGTTTGGGAAGGAAGACAATCTAATCCGCGCCTGCCCTCGTCCGTTGGAAAAAAAAAAAAACAATTTCAAAAACATTCAAACCGGCAGCTGTTTTCGTTGCCTGTAAGAAAGAACCTGCAGTAGTTTAACAACAACGACAAGTTACTCCTCAGCATGTCTTCTGCCAAACAGTTGGCCGACACTAAATAGCTTCGCGGCGTTTGTTGTCGAAAACACGTTCAACACAAGCTTCAGCGTATTTATTTTGCCAGTTCGTACAAAACAAAATGGCAAGAAATGAAAAAAAAACAATTTTTAATAATATTTGTTTGAGCTGTTCGTGCTCGCAGCGCTTTTCGCGCATCATTAGGAGTCCATTAGTCATTACCAGCGAATCTTGAAACTTTGAACTTCTTGGCTTGGCCTCATCTTGCGTCATCTTCCGTGCTGATCCCTAATGAAACTTTGAACCTGGCCAACAAGTTTAATGCTGAGATTGCATTAGCTCACTTGAAGACCATGTCCTGTAAACATACCTGCCGCCGCCTTCGCAGTTCAGTGACTCATAAGCGAGAGCGAGTGGCCAAATATTGGTTAATTGAATGTTTTCTTACACGCTTAATTAAATTTATTGAAGGAGGTTGTGGCAGATGGTATAAAATTAATTTAGACAAAAATTAAATAATTAACTTTTAATTAGTTCGTACAAAAATGTACTTTCATATAGTTTATTACACTAAGGATTTAACTCTTCAGTTAACCTTTTAACCCATTATTGTACGGGTAGCCGAAAAACTCGACCTATTTTGTTGAACTTTTTTGATAATTTCTTATTTTATTTGACCAAATTAAATATACATTTAAAATAAAAAAAAAAAAAATAAAAATATATTTTTCACAGTTCTTGCGTTTTGGCGATGTTAAGCTTGGGTGGTGCATAAGTTACGTTATGATTTAATAATTAATTACATTTTTTGGTTAAGTATTTTTTCGTTGTTTTCAGATATAACTTGGGTTATTTATGATGAAAAAATGCAGCAAAGAACAAAGAACTTAAAATGTTCGATTTTATTTTGAAAGCCAATTATGCAAAATTCATGCATAAAGATCATATCGAAATTTATTGCATGTACGAAATGCACCTAGCACTACAACAAATAATTGTTATAAAATTATTATTGTTATAAATTATTTTTATTATAATAAAAATCCCCAAAATTGGTTCAGTGTTTTGGGGAACAAGGGCCAGTCTGTGATCTTTCACGTTCTGAAAGTAGTTCGAAATAATATGAACAGTGCTTTATAGATGAAAGATGAAAGATAATGTCGATTTGAGCAAAAAATCTTATGGAAGGTGGGGGTCTATTTTTGCATTCTCAGGAGCTAAAGGGTTAATAAGTATTTCACGATTTTGATTCAAAGTGTTGTTTCTACCGCAAATACTAACTCACAGAAGACTTATTACAAGATTTATTATGATAAAAAATCTTATATATTAATACGGGAACATTAAAGTTTGTCGTACGCTTTTTTGGTATGAATTAAAACTCAAAATAAATTAAACTTAAATCAATCGAAAGGTTATGTTGCCCAGATGTGCAAAATGTATATATAAATGATATATCTGATAGAGGGGGTTCCCAACCTTCTAAGAGAGAAATTAAATTTTTTAGGAGGAGAGTTTTTGAGTTGGTCGAATTTGATTTTTTTTAAAAGTAACAATTTCTTAAAAAACTGTAGTTTTATCCATTCGTCAATTGTAAGATTTGTTAAAAAAATGTGTTTTGAATTAAAAAATTTGACTTTCCGTGTGAATATCTTGGTCGGATTTTAACGGTTTTTCAATTTTTCTAATTTTTTCTAAAAGTTTGTTAAATTTTCTTTCAAATGTGATATAATTTACAGCAAAGTTCTAACCAAAAGTATTTTTAATGAATTTTCTTAATATTGTCGTTACTTATTTAGCGTGTGTTTCAACCAAATGCCAAGAGAGAGAAAAAACCTGTCTCAAATTGAATGTTTTAAATTCTGAAGCAAGTATCCGCCATCTGTGAATAGATTTTATTTTTTTTTTTTTTTGTATTTAAGTCTTATCATTTAACTTAAAAAAATTTTTGAAAGTAATACCGTTTTTTGTTTGTTTATATTTGAATTATTCCTTTTAAAAAAAGACCATCAAATTTGATTTTTTCTTAAAATATGGGGTAAAAATGATTTTTATTGTAAAAAAACAAAAACTCAAAATTCGATTTTTGATTTGCTTTCAAAGTCAATACCGCATTTTAGGTGCATTTATTTTGTCTTGACACTAAATTAATAAACTGTTCGTGCCATCAAAAAATCAAGGTTTATGATTTCTTTGATAAAATTAATTTTTTTTTAAATGTTGTTTTCCTGTTTTTGAAAAAAAATAATGAAATGAAAATATTATTTTTTTGAAGAAAATAGCTTTATATCTCAAATCAATTAAAAGTTATGGCCTCGAACTTATTTCAATCATCTTGCATATCTATATAATTAATAGGCTAAGGTTTTTTTGTGACTTCAACTCCTCCCAGACCAATGGACCGATTTTATCGATTCATATGTTATTAAATCAGGTTTAGGTTGTAGATGTGCAAACCACTTTTAAAAATTGTGATTTCACTTCAGGGGATTCCCAACCTTTTAACACAGAAATAGAATTTTTGCACAAAAATCCGTTATTTTATCGTTAGAAATAAAATTTTTGCACAAAAATCCGTTATTTTATCGATTTGAAATTTAGTTTGAGAATAGCTTATGAATTGAACGAATTTGAATTTTTGTTAAAACTAAAAATTTTTAACCAAACTTATCTTTTATGCATTCCTCAAATGTCAATTTTCCGAAAAATGCAGTTCCAAAATCAAAAGTTCCACTTTCCGAGCAAACAACTCAGTCAAATTTCAACGATTTTCAAAAAAAAAACCCGTTTTTTGGGTTTTTTGGCGTTTTTTCATCTAAAAGTGTTATAAATCGATGTTGTAAGTATTCTGTAAGTACCTTTTATTAATTTCTTAATTTCTGAAATATCTCTTAGTATCATGTCTTAAATCTATTTTTCACTGCGGTTTTTTTTTAAATTAGTTATGTTTTATAGCTGCAAGAGTTAAGCTGCGATGTTTTCGAATAGTAATAATGTTTGTCTCAGTAGTAATATAAGTGTAAGTTCGTCTTCGTATTTTGACAGTTACATTAAAAAATTTAGTGTCTGATCATACGTTTCAAGTCAAACCATTCAGATAATGATCTTTTATATCATTATTGAGACTGAATATATCGTTCAGAGCTGTAAAATTTGCATTCATATTCAGAATTCTAAGTACAAGTGAATAAGGACAAAAGAATGCTATTCATTGAAAACAAAATTGATCCTTGAATAAAATTTTCAATTCACATTCAATTTCAGAAAATTGATTTATTATTCATTTCGATTATTCATTTTTCTTTATTCAGAATAATGCATTTGTTTACGTGACCACGTAACCCTGTGGTCACTGAACACAGCCGCACCCAACCATCTACCCGCCGTTGTGGCAAACAGGGCGCTGCAGTCATCACGGAGGTCGGCTCGCTCGGCACCTTCGTGATGGACAAAGGGCCCGAAGGAGAGATAATTCTAAACTGAAGAGAAGACGGACATCTTAACAAAACCCACCCAACATTAAACAAATAGAAGACATCTTTAAAAAAAAGACAACCCACCCAACAATCAACATCAACATCAACAGCAACAGCAACAGCAACATCAAGATCAACAATCAACACTCAAACAGCTGCTAGTAACATTAAAATACAAAACAAACATTGTACAAAAACAACAAAAAACGCCTACACCCAAAGGTAACAAAATAAAGTAAAATTGTATTAAAACTCAAACCTTTCTAATTCCTTTTCTTTTCCGCAACCCGAACCACCCACGTTCATCACCCGAACATTTTGGTCCTTCGAGCCGGATCAGCGCCCTGTTTGCCACAACGGCGGGTAGATGGTTGGGTGCGGCTGTGTTCAGTGACCACAGGGTTACGTGGTCACGTAAACAGCATTCATTTTTTTATTCAAATGAATGCTATTCATAAAGAATGCAATTCACAAAGAATCGTTATTCATTTTGCATTCATGCATTCATTTTTTATTCATTATTCATTTTTTATTCATTATTCATTTTTTATTCATTATTCATTTTTTATTCATTATTCATTTTTTAATCATTATTCATTTTTTATTCATTATTAATTTTTTATTCATTTATTCATTTTTTATTCATGAGAACACTTTTTGACACAATTCACGCGAAGCTACCCAGTTGCAAATTTAAAACTGAAAATTTATTTCAATTAAAAATATAAAACAATTAGCCCAAGGCCCAGGTAAGTGCGCTGTTGCACCAAACTAAAAATATACTACTTTGGTTGCAAAATTAACACCAATTAACAGGCATGAATAAAAAATGAATAATGAATAAAAAATGAATAATGAATAAAAAATGAATAATGAATAAAAAATGAATAATGAATAAAAAATGAATGCATGAATGCAAAATGAATAACGATTCTTTGTGAATTGCATTCTTTATGAATAGCATTCATTTGAATAAAAAAATTAATGCATTATTCAGAATAACGAGAAATGAATAAAATAAATGAATAATTAATCAATTTTTAAAAATTGATTGTGAATTCAAAATTTTATTCATGGATGAATTTTACATTCATTGAATGTATTCTTATTTTGGTATTCACTGATTCAAAATTTTGTAGAAACAATCAAATTGAATGCATTCTTTTACAGCTCTGATATCGTTATTGAGTATAATAACTTCTTGAATAGAATATCATATATTAAACGTCTATAACACTTAATTTTTCTTGAATTGCTCGAATTCGGGCAACAGGTTTACTAGTAATTATAAATATGCAATCAAAGATTTGGTCGAATTTCGACCCCAGGCGATACTAGTTTAAATTATTACGTGAAATTCTGAGAAATTTCGACTCAAAGTTGAAATTTAGTAGTTTCCACCGATTGATTTCATCTTCAGACGAGCACAGCTCAGGAACGGTTAAGGCCGCGGTTATAGTGAACGCGATTCAGACAGGCAGGCAGGCTGAAATCTGTGTGAAATAACGAGATGCAAATGCTATCTGACCGCTTGTTCAAGTTGCCTGCCTGCCTGTCTGTCTGACTCGGCGTTCACCTTTCCATAGTTACCTTTACAAGGAGCTTTCAAAATAAGTTTTCTATGAGTTAGTTTTTGTGTAAGAAACACTGATTTGAATAAAAATCGTTAAATACTTATTAACCCTGTAGCTCCTAAGAATGTGAAAATAGACCCTCCTTTTCATACGATTTTTTGCTCAACTCGTCATTACCTTTCACTACCGTAAATAGTTGCACTCAGTTCTGGGACACCCTGTACACGGTTAAAAATTTTGGACTAGTTTTTAATCCAAACTTTGGTTTAAAGGAATTTTTAATCCAAAAAGTACTATATTTTATTCCATACTTAAGTTTAATTTGTTTTTAATCCAAAAAAGTTTAAGTTTAAGACTATTTTTGGACTACAAATTTACATTAAGGTAGTATTTTCAGGAAAAATTATTTATGTTACCTAAGATTGAAAACTATTACTGCTACGAAATTTACGCTCAATATAATAGTTAATGTTGTTAAAGCATCCGAAGTTTATTTTTTAATTAAATGAAACAAATTGTTTCTTAAAATCTGAACCAAAATATTATTATATTCATTATTACATTGAGCAGTGTTTCATAATACATAATAAGGGTATTCATGCAAAGCGGCAAGCTTGTATTTTGGGCAATTAGTTATTTTTATCAGTCGATTGTGCATTTGGAGAGATATGTCAGCTGTTAACTTGTTAACAGTCAACTTTCAGCATACATATAAACAGCTGATTGCTGGTTTGTGTAAACGGTTCTCCATACATTTCATTTATAAGGCTGATAAACTTATACGGTTTATATCATTTATAAGGGCATTGCCCATTTGCATGAATACCCTTAAGGTATATATAGCATGATGCCAAAAAAACAACTTTTTTTAACTTTAAGATACAAAGGTGTAACTAAACTCATTAAAGATAGTATAGATTTAGCTTCATTTCGCAGTACTTCAAAATATCCTTGCATACAGGGTGCCTGATAACTAGATGTTTGAAAAAATCTCTTTTTTTTGAAGGTGTTGTGTTTTTAATCTTTTTATCCATTTTCCTCGTAGAAAATCAAACGTTTTATAATTTTGTATTATTAAAAAGGATATCTTCTTTACAAAATAATGCTCTATACCGCAAGTTTTAAAATACAAATTATAAAAATAGTTGTTTTAAAAAATGCAAGAAAATTGCACTGTTATATTTAAAATGCCATGAATATAAGAAGGAATCAGAAAGAGTCGTCTAAGAAACATTTGTTAAGCTAATGGATATCTAAATTTTCACCGAGTGGCTTTACGATATTTGCAATGGTTTTGCAGAAAAATGAGCTACAAAAAAAGTTCAGTACAAAAAATGTATGTTTTTGACCCGTTTTCTGCATCAAATGCCAACCTAGCCGCTCCATGCCTACAAAAATTAATCATAAATTAATTTTTATTGATGGATTTTTAAAAAATTCACCGAGTGGCTTTAAGTTTTTCCTTACCATTGTTGAGAAATAAACCTTAATAAACCTTAGGTTTAGGAAAAAAAAATTAAAAACAACTAGAAAAACAATTGTTTTTTGCTCAACATTAGGCATAGAGTAGAATCAAAGTTGGATTAAATGTTGTTTTAGGTCAATAGGGACAACGCTCAATGTGTATATTTATGTATACGTGATCAAATAAAATCTTATGTGGAATTTAAATTTTTAATATTGTATGTTTTTAACTTCAGTTTTTAAACCGTTTAAATACAGTAACGTTTGTTAAATAAAGATGCTTTAATTTTGGCTTAAGAATCAACAATAAAAAAATATTTAAGTAGACTACTTGATGACGTCTATTCAATTTTTAATAACATAAACTGAAAGGATATTTTTGCAATGACAAAAAGAAATTAGCATATGTCTCATTACAAGGAAATATATGCTAGGTGTCAACAAATCAAAGTAGCGTTCAAATAAATGTACACAAAATATCTTCGATTTGGTAGAAAATGACATAAAAAACATTAATTTCAACGTGGGCACAAAATTGGTGAGAAAATACTTTGACTGCAATGCAAAATGGAATGAACTGGAATGCATGAAACGTTTAGCTGAAAATGAAGATGCAGCTCTTAAAAAAGACGTGCGAAAGCAAGAAATTATTTTGAAAGCTTTTATGTGCGGAATCATAGCGTAGAAAGTAACTTATAAAAAAAACTTTTAAATTTTCTTTGTTATACATAGATTTTTTTTTTAAAAAATACCTACCTTAAACATTTTTTCTTAAATATATCTTTTGTTTAAAAATCATTTTTAACAAAAAAAACGTTGTTGAAAAGGTGATGAAATCCTCTATTTGGTCAGCAAATAAATTTAGTAGACACAGCTTCAGAAGATGTCGCTTTTCTTATTTTTTTAAAAGGATCAGCATTTTTGACTTCCAAAAGTCAGAATTGACATTTAGAATTTCTTACCAAAATATGGGCTTTACAGTCAATTTTCAACTTTTAGAAGTTTTTAATACAAATTGGTTAGTTTAAATATTCAAATTGAGCTCTAGTAACCTTTAAAAAGCTTCTAAATTACCACGAATAAAAATGACAGCCAAGTCCCTGAACAAACATTGCTACAACTATATATCTTCACCATCTTAAACAGTAAAAAAAAACTTTTTCTAAAAAACGCTGTTTTGGCATCATGCTAGGTATATATAGTGAAGTTTATGGCAATATAATAATATGTTCACACGAAGGCGTTTTGGCTGAAAAGCCAACGAAAAGCAGCTCTTTATTTGACAGTTCTTTTATGGCGAAAATCTGAATATTATGTAGCTTTCCAGCTGAAGAGCCATTGGCACGGACGCGACATTCGCACGGTTTTAATTACTCGAAAAACAAGAAAGAAACAAAAAGAACCGATATGTATTTTAAGTGTTCTAACGCGATGAAAGAGTGCTACATTTTATAAAAATATTGGCAAGATTTAGTACAAATTAGTTCAAAGTACACGACAAAAAAAAATGAGTTTTTTTTAGCTCGTATAGAAATATGCAAAATTTAGCATAAATTAAGTGTAAGAACTTTTTTTAATATATATATACATGCTTATGGAGGTCAAAGGATAACTTTTCTTCGTAGACTTATGAAATATGAGAATAATCTCTTACCTTTTTTTCTCACGAGTTCTCACCTTTGTGGATTAAAAAGTAATCCTTTTATATTTTAAACTTTTTTGGACTAAAATCTAATCCTTTTTGGATTATAACATTTTATACTTTCTGCGGATTAAATATTATTCCTTTTTGGATTAAAAAATTTTAAACTTTTTGCGGATTAAAAATAAGTCCTTTTTGGATTGGAAAATTTAAAACTTTTCATTGGATTAAAAAGTAATCTTTTTTTGGTCGTGTCCTATATGTAATCCAAAAAAGATTAAAATTTAGCCCAAGATTTTTAACTGTGTATATATAGAGAGAGAACAGAAAGAAAAATGCTATATATAGCGAAAAATTAAAAAAAAAAATAAATTTTTTGCCAATGAACGAATTTCACCAACAAAGATAGTGGAGACGAATACCATTGGCTGACTTTTATTTTTTTTTAGGAATTTTTTATGACTTTTGTCAATTTTTTCCGTGTTGATAATTTTTAAGTTTTTCTCTCATTGCTTTTTATTTATTTTTATGAATTAAAAGCTTCATTGGATCAACTCCCAACCAGCAAAATGAGTAGAAATTTACGTATGAGTTTCCTTTAAAGCTGCTTTAAGAGGCAAAATAAGTTCTATGGCACTGCTTTATGGTGTCAATTTCAGGCAATAGATCTTGTAGTTCCAAAAGTTACAAGTTATACTTCTGTGCAGGTTTAAGATAATGAAGTTCGAAAGGAGTTCTGAAGTGCCGCTTGTGCGTCTTCTTTACATTTATTTTGAACTTAAAGCTGCTTAATGGTTCGATTGAACCTAATTTTGCACCTTAACGCTGCTTATGGGTACTTACGACAGAGTTAGCTGTATAAATGAAAAATCTTCGTTTCGATATAAAGCTACATGGCAGAATGGCTAAGGCGTCGGACTTCAAATAGGCGAGACACGGGATCGAACCCTGGCAAAGGCAACATTTTAATAAAAAAGTTTTTTCGCTGCGAATCAGATGGTACAAGTTGAGAACAAAAGCGGTAATGGTAGAAAAAGAAGAAAATAAAAAAATATATAAAAAATAAAAACATTAAAATCAGAAATAAAACAAGGAAAAAATTTTTTTTTTAAAAAAAGTTTTCGAAGTTCGATTAGAACGCTGCTTAGCAGTCTATGCAACGTTCTTGTTGATACTTCAAAGTACGAAAAATTACTTAAATTTTGGGCTGCTTACACTGCAAAGCAGCTTAGAGAATTCACTGTATAAGCCAAATTTAGAGCGTTTCTTGATGGTTGGACTCTAACTGAAAACAAATTACAAATCTTCTTAAAAATATAACAAAAATATTGAAATATTTTCAAAATAAATTTTATAGTTTTTTTGTTGATTCAGGGATACCTTTTATTCATAAAAATAACCAGAAAATATAAGAAAATAATTTGAAAAATATATCAACAATTCAAAAAGAAACGTAATTGCACGGTTGCCATTTTTCGCTTAAAATCTCTCTCTCTTCTTACTACATGTTTTTGGCCCTTGCATTAAACAAAAAAATTAATAATGAATAAATAAATTAAAGTGTAAATCTGTGCGGAGTTAAAAACCTGTAATTTACAAAGAAAACTGCTGATCTGGCCACATTCAGTGCAGTGTTGACCGTCTGAGGAAAATTTCCTTTATTTGTGAGATTCTTCTATCGTCTGTTAAGCTAAAAGGGAAAAATTTTGCTTAATGTAACAAAAAAAAGGTAATTTTTTATTCGATAATTTGGAAGAATAACTTTCAAAAAAAGTTAACATTACAAAATCATTGAAAATAATAACAAGTCAATAAAAAAATTGAAAATCAATCCAAAAACTGAAAATGCAGTAAAATATGTATCAAATAAAAATGCATGACAGCCATGTAACAGTCATATTTTTTTTCACAGTAAATAATATAATTGTGAATGCATTCAAATTCAAAATTCTTGTCCAAGAGCTGTAAAAATAATATTGCGAATTATTTTATTTTTGCTTCAATTTTCGAAGGAAACTAAAATTTTTTAAATAAAATTCAACAGATTCTGTATTTTCTTTCAATGTACTGCGTTCCAAGACAAATGGAAACAGTAAGTATTCCAGTGGAGTGGAGATTAACTTACTTTTTCGTAGGTTTTATCCAAAACGGATTGCGTTTAAAATTCAAAACTGATCCGTTTCCGTATGAATTTCCTCTTGAAAACGCGAATCGTTTGTTCTGCTTTTTCGGATTCATCTTTAACTCGAAACGGACTCTAGATATTAATCCGTTTTGGAATCTTTTTTTTTTTTAAATCCAAATGGACTCTTTTTTCAAATAATGCAATTGAATAACAACACGGTTAAAAATCTTGGGCTAAATTTGAATCTTTTTTGGATTACATATAGGACACGACCAAAAAAAGATTACTTTTTAATCCAATGAAAAGTTTTAAATTTTCCAATCCAAAAAGGATTTATTTTTAATCCGCAAAAAGTATAAAATTTTTTAATCCAAAAAGGAATAATTTTTAATCCACGGAAAGTATAAAATATTATAATCCAAAAAGAATTAGATTTTAAACCAAAAAAAGTTTAAAATTTTGTAATCCGAAAAGGATTACTTTTAAATCCACAAAAGTTTAACATTGTCTAAACCGAAAGGACAAAAGTTATTCTTCAAATAGTTTAGAAGTTTGCAAACTGAAAAATGAAATATTTTGCCATGAACTTCATTACATAAACATTAAGGGTATTCATGCAAATGGGCAATGCCCTCATAAATAATATAAACCGTATAAGTTTATCAGCCTTATAAATGAAATGTATGGAGAACCGTTTGCACAAATCAGATATATCACAAACCAGCAATCAGCTGTTTATATACATGCTGAAAGTTGACTATTAAAAAGTTAACAGTTGAAATACAAGCTTGCCGCTTTGCATGAATACCCTTATTATGTATTATAAAACACTGCTTTATGTAATAATGAATATAATAATATTTTGGTTCAGATTGTAATAAAAAATTTGTTCATGTAATTAAAAATAAACTTCGGATGCTTTAACAACATTAACAATTATATTTAGAATAAATTTCGTAGTAGTAGTAGTTTTTAATCTTAGGTACCAAAAATACTTTTCCTGAAAATACTACCTTAATGTAAATTTGTAGTCAAAAAAAGTCTTAAATTTAAACTTTTTTGGATTAAAAACAAATTAAACTAACGTATGGAATAAAAAATAGTACTTTTTGGATTAAAAATTCCTTTAAACCAAAGTTTGGATTAAAAACTAGTCCAAAATTTTTAACCGTGAACTTAATTAAAGCCATTAATGTTAACGTTCTGACAAATGCTTTTTTTTGGTTTAGTCCTGGGTTCGCAACGTGTTCGAAATGTGTCCATTCAATAACAAAACATGGAATTCCATGCTTTCGAACTCGTAAGGAGTTCTATACGGATTCCCGTACGTTATTGTGCACATTGGGTACTGGTGAAATAAATTTTAAAATAATTTTTCTATAGAAAATTTTTTAGTATAACTGACAAAACTGAAAAGGGTGCATTTGTAATATAACTACCCACGTTGTTGTGCGGACTATAATAAAAAAATGTTTTTCATATTAAAGTTATATAAGAAAGAGTTTTAATAGATTTTAGAATATTTTTAAAAGAGAAAAGAAATTTTTTCAGTTGTCAAAAAATACTGGCAACACTGATTCAGTGCATTGAATGCGAGCGCAACGCGGTCAAGATTCCATTAAAAATCTTCCGCATCACACTTACTTAGTATTGCACTTCGGTTAAACATATAAGCTATATAGTTTTTATTAAAAAAACTTAATGAGAAATATATCAAACCGGTAGTGTTCAGCGACAAGAAAGAATCTAAAAACTACATTAATAAAGAATAGAGCGCGATGTTGTTGCTGCGTTTTGGCTATTTCAGCTGTTTCGAATAAGCAGCAGCTTCACTATTACTTTGGTAAAAGTGAATATTTTTTTTTGGTGTAGGAGAAGCTGTATCCACTGCGCTATCAAAACCATAATTAATGTGGGAAAATTAACTTAGAATATTCGGCAGGAATATAAAGGTACATATGTATTAAATGCACAAAAACTCGGAAAAACCACTTTTTCCGGAGATGAAACCTAGCTGCATCGATTTTCAATCCCCTCTTCAACTATATTGTAAATTTCATCGAAATCGTTAGAGCTGTTTTTGAGAACGCAGTTGCAAATATATGTATAAATATTGTTAATTTAATAGAATAAAATTTTAATTTACCCGACGCTATCTTTAAAAAGCGTCTAAGCTACCATGAATTCAAACGGCGGCCAAGTCCCCGAACTAACTCTGCCAAAATTATAGTTCTCCATCAACTTCAAAAATAAAAAAACTTTTTCACAAAAAAATGCTGTTTTCGCAACATGCTTATTACAGAAAAATTTCAAAAAAACTAAAATTGTTGACACATAATTATAAGCCACATCATAAATCCTTGAATTCATTTCACAAACATTTATTTTAATTTGAAGTGTTCTGCTCTTAGTAGATGCGGCACCTCATAACCGATTGTGAAAATTAATCAAATTTTATGGTACTTGCTTTGACTCAACTCTATTTTTGCAATTTTTTTTATATATATTTTTTTTTTTGTAAATTTTTGTTATTTGGTCCTTTAGCCAGACACAATGCAGTGCATTGGCCTAGCAAAGCTCTCTGCTGGCACTTCGGGATTTAATTTTCTCAGCTAGCGGCGCAAAAAAGACGCGCTGGGCGACGAAGGACGTCTGGGCAAATCTGAGTGTTGGAATTATGCCAGAATCGGTAATGAAATGAAAATATTCACTGCTAGTCAGATTTGTGCGTTTTTTTTTTTTTTGGGTTTGTTTTTGCTATGGTTTTAATTTTTTTTTTTTTTTGTTCTTTTTTTTGGACTTAATCCATTTGATGGCTTTGGCCAGCTCATAGCAGTTGCTACTAGTCTGTGTTGTTTTTGTTGCAACAATTATTGGCCGTAGATTTAGAGACAAGATTTAGAGAAAGCGTTCAGCCGACAAACGAGCCAATTCCGTAGAAATATTCATTATTTATTTTTTTTATATTTAAATTTGCGCCGTTATGGCAATCATTCATAATATTAAAGAGCAAAACTTAAAACTTTATTCTTAAAATATGTTTTATATAATTTATGCGCACATTTAATGCAAAATTAAAAATGCGCTTCATGGCATTTGCAAGGCGCAAAAAAAAAGTGTCAGCTAAGTACTCAGCATACGCGCCTCAGCGAATTCACGAGTCCACACCTTAATGTCTAGCAAGCTGCATGCAAAAAAACAACAACATGACAAAAACAATAAAAAAAAAACACAAAAATTGATATAGAAAAAAATGTACTTTTTAATTAAAACATTTTTTAAATAAATAATTCTTAAAAGTGGTTTTTTTCTGTGCTTCGTTTTTGTTGCTTTTTTACTCCCTTGTATTTCGTTGCGCCACATTAATGCACAGTGGGACGAAACACTTAAATTAAAAGCAATTCTATACAAGTTCTAAGCGGCATGATGCAGCTCACAGCTGCTCCCAAAGCGGAGTCCACTTGAAGTGCGCGCGCGACACTTAATGTTCACCTGCTCGCCACCCCAAGAGGCACACATAAACACTTGAGTGTCTTCTGCGAGCGTGTGTGTGTATGTGGGGGGGGGGAGTACTGCCGTTACTGGGGTGCTCCATAGTGCAACGACACTTAATTGCGCAATGAAACCCAACAATTCATAAAAAATTATGATTTTTTTTTATATATTAAATTTTTCCCTTTAGTTTCCGTTCGTTGGCAAAATGTTGCTGGCTGCTGTTAAGGCAACAGTAGCTGCAGCTGCAGGCACAGCGCTGTTGTTGTTGTTGCAATAAGCAGGCTAGCAACCAAAAAGGACTGCGCACAGAACTTAAGTTTAGTGCCGACATCACTTGGTTGAATCGGTCATAATTCGTATAGCATAAACACGGATTTTTCGCGACAAACAAATGCCAACTTATATATGTATGTATGTAATAGGACTCGGTGTAGCGAGCCTATTTTATAAAACAACATTTTTTGTGTCTGGCTACCAGTGTTGCCGTTTGGATCCAAATGGATCCATTTGGATACTTTTTTCTTCAAAAATTGATGGATACTTATTATTTAGCCTTAGTGGAAATTTGGATACTTTTATTGAAAAATCTGTTTTATATGAAAATATAGTCATATTAAATCAAAAATGCCCTAAATTACCAAAAATTTAAAATCGAGTTTTTGATTGATTATGATGCACCGTATCCAAATATATTTTAATGCAAAATGTTACACTTCTACTACTAAAATCAACGATTTTATTTACAAAATTATGCTGAAAAAATATGGTTTTGTTTTTAATTTAGAAAGTTTTTTGGTTCTTCTGAAAAATTGTTCAAATGATAGATAGGAATTTTTTGATTTTATATGAACCCTGCAAACATTTTCTGAGAGTCTTCAAAAAATCACTCTAAAAAGAGTGTTTTTTATGCATGTTTTTTGATGAAAACTCATCTCATGACTCATGAAAGAGTCTTTAATATGACTGTGAAATGATTGTTCAAAAATAAGACTCATAAGACAGTAATTATTGTATCTGCTTTATGAGTACTCATAAAAAACACTAATTAAAGAGTCCTAAATATGACGGTAACATGATTGTTCATAAAAAAGACTCATAAAAGATTGATATATGCGTAATCAGAAAAAAGACTCATAAAAGAGTCTTCTATGGGAGTGAATGAGAGTAGAATCGGATTATTTTAAAAGCACCATATCTAATAAATAAATAAGAACTTAATCAAGAATATTTATTTTAATTGTATACAACTTACGAAAAAAGGTTTGAACAGATAGAACTCAGCTAAATCCAACAAGTTTCTTGGGTTTAACGAAACTCAACTCAACTCTTGTTTACATGCCGAGTTCGCTACGAGTAAGCTCCGAGTTAATAGCAGTATATGCCGCTTCTAATTAAATACATTTTATGAAAATTGATTGAGATAAGAACCAAAAACTACTTTTTTGTGTTTGAAAAGTGAATATAATATAGTTTTTTGCAATTTGATACCTGGATACTTATTTTTTTTAAGTGGATACATTTGGATCCATTTCTGACCTTTTTATGGATACTTTTTTTAGAACCGTCGCGGTAACACTGCTGGCTACTAGCTTTGTACACGGTTAAAAATCTTGGACTAAATTTTAAACTTTCTTGGATTACATATAGGACACGACCAAAAAAAGATTATTTTTTAATCCAATGAAAAGTTTTAAATTTTTCAATTCAAAAAGGATTTATTTTTAATCCACAAAAAGTAAAATTTCTGTAATAATAAATACTTGTTCCTAAAAATACTACATAATGCAATTTTTTAGTCCAAAAATAGTCTTAAACTTGAACTTTTTCGGATTAAAAAAATTAAACTAAATATGGAATAAAAAATAGTACTTTTAGGATTAAAACTTCCTTTAAACCAAAGTTTGGATTAAAATCTAATCTAAAATTTTTAGCCGTGTATGAGAGAAGTGAGACTCAAAAAAGTAGAGATCTTGAAAGGCTTAATATGTAAAAGAAGCCGACAACTCAAAATGATCCTTTATGCATTTATTGACTTGAACTTATCAACACATTCTTTTGACACTGAGAGAAATTCCGCATGCAACCTGTACCTGAACAGAAAATTCAAACTCTTTATTTGAAGTAGTCACAAATTATGAATATATCACTTGCTATATAAAATAAAAGAGTTCAACAGCATTGAAACGATATTTTTTAGAAATTCATTAAAATTTAAATATTATTGTAATATCTTTCAATAATATCTCTTAATATTTTGAAGATATTGCAAACATTTTTTCCAGATTTTAACATAGAATATACAATAGCTTACGAGATAGAGAATATTAATGAAGCAAAACAAATGAAACAAATTGTGTCTTTTTCCGTACTCATTTCAAGTAAATTGTATTCGATAGCTTTCTTATACACATTTTTTTTTTCAGCACGAGAGAGAGAAGAACAAGCAAAATATCACTTTTTTCACTCTCTATTAATCAAACTTTACTTGAAAGATATCTTCGAATCAAGAAGTTTTCCCATTTTTCCCTTTACATTTTCCCATTTTTTTCCCTTTTTAAAAATTATATAAAAGAAAATAAAATCAAGCCTTTATATTTTCTGATTGTTTTTGTCAAAGAAAAAAATTTGAGAAGTAGCACCTTTAAATAGTATTTTAAAGCTCCAAAAACAAAAAAAAAAACTTTATTTGGAACCACTAGGACTTTGGCTCTAGCAGTTTTGCATTAACTTATACAATTTTACTTTGTCCGTCATATCTTAGAAAATGTGAACCATTAAAAAGGTCTTAACTTATTAGCTATAAAAATAAAATTAAATATTTATTATTTTTATATCAAAGTTAAGACGTGCGAGAAAAATGGGCGTAATCCACCCACGAACACGCCCACCTCCCATACAACCTCAAAATTGAAAACTATATAAATAGGCTTCTATCGAAGCTACAAAGTAAAATTAGATAATTATTTCTTTATAAAATTAAGATTTGTTAGAAAAATGGGCGTCATCCATTGATGAACACGCCCACCTCCCATACAACCCATAATATTGAAAACTTTATGAATAGACTAATATTTAAACTATAGACCTGAAATTGGGTATTTGTATATATTATATCAAAATTGAGGCGTGTTAGAAAACCACTCAAGAACACGCCCACCTTTCATACAACCCCTAATTGAAAAATTTATAAAAAGGCTTGTATTTACTTTGCAGGAAGACAATTTGATATGAATGTATAAAGACGATTTTTTGAAATCTCATATAAAAAGAGCTGCAATTTAAGATTTTGTACCATTACGAATCCCCCGTGGGGACTTCGGCCAAGTCGAAGATATACCTTACTAGTTTTTTGTTTTATTGAGAACGGCCCACGTTGGTTGAGGTTCATAGAATGAGCGGCTAAAAATAGAAGAAGTTGTCGAAGGACAATGAAACTTGGCACATCGGCATTTTTTGTTTAAATCAAGACAAAAAATGGAAAAATTAAAATGAACCATAAGCCCACCTCCCATACAAGGTGAAAATTAAATTTTGACCTACGGCATTGTTTTTTGACACATAGCATTTTTAAACACTCAGAATCATTTGTGTGAAATCTGAAAAATATCCACCAATTTTTACGCCCACTTCCCATACAACTTGTATTGCAAAAGTGAAAAGGTGGCATAACTCCCTTAATTTTTAATGCATCAACTCAATTTTCACAAAACATAAATATTATAATTGTCAAATGGGCTCCTGAAAATATATACCTGATCCACCCACTTTTACGCCCACCTCCCAAAGAAAAAACAAATAGAAAAACATGAATAATAATTTAAGCATCGTCTTTTAATAATTTTTTAACATCGTACTCAATTTTTTTGAAAAGGAGCAGGTAGGAGCAGCTGAATTTTTTTTAACTTTAAGCTGAGACTTCAAGCTGTAATTTGAGATCTTGCGTTAAACAGCGCTTCACAGTGCTTAAAAGATGCAGTACACTGAAGTTGATGAACATTGCAATTTTGATGTTGTTGATATTTTGCTCTACGAAATTTTTTATATGGCACTTTTTCCAACTTTTTTTAATGCAAATCTTATCTATGACAATTGTCATTTACGAAAATATACAACAAAGACAAATGATAAGTTTACTGTTATTGTACCAAAAGATTGAATATACGTTAAATTTGCATGCTATTTTCAACAAGCGATATATATGAACTTTGAGCATGTCTGTCCAAACAAATAAAAAATATATCAGCCTAATATAACGGAATAATAATATTAAGATATCTGACAAAAAAATACCAAACAATTATCCGACGAAAATGAATATCCGATCTATGTACGGCGGCCCATTCTATTGTAGAAATTACTTTACTGTAGCTGAAAATATTCCTGGCCTGTTTCTAAGCCTATTCAATTTTGATTTTTCAGAAAAACTAAAGGATATGGAACATGATAGACCTATACTCGGGCTCATTAAAACTCTATATAATAAATTAAAACTCAGATTGCAATCAACGTTACTTTAAGTTAACGTTTCACTATAATCCTAATTAATTCAAGAATCGTTTAAGGTTCATTTATATAATTCCAAAATGTATTTAAACATTTTCCCCGTTTTCAAGCCATTTATTCCCGTTTTCTTTTTAGGTCGAAAATTCCCGTAAAACGCGGAAAAATCCCTCTTCTAGCAACACTGCTTCTAACACAAATCTTGAGCTTCAAACCGCTGATTGTCGAAGTGATCAAATTAAATTGTTGAGTTGTGCTGTGAAAAAAAATTAATGCATTTGGTCAGCAAATTAATAAAATTAGGTAAAATAACCAAAATTGGTGCAAACGGAAGTGTTTTTAATAAACCAACAAAGGACTTATATCTTATTGTTTTTAAAAAGAACTGTTGTGCTAGAAATTTAATTGAAACCATTTTCGTACTTTTTGAAGCGTAATAGTATTAGTACAGCGCTCATTTTGGTGATAAATTTGAAAAGGTGCCAAAAAAAAGGGGCTTACAAAAATTAAAGTTGCATTATGAATGAAACTTCAAAATGTTTTTTAAGCGTACATACATGGTGTTCCGCAACTGAGTGCAACTATTTACGGAGGTGATAATGTCGAGTTGAGCCAAAAATCGTATGGAAGGGGGATCCATTTTCACATTCTTAGGAGCTACAGGGTTAATTAGTATTTAATTAGTATTTCAGGATTTTGATTAAAATTATTGTTTGAAATATTAATTAGTTTTAGTATTATTAGTGCTAGTATTGTTTCAAGCACAAAAACTTACTCACAGAAAACTTATTTTGAGAGCTCATTGTGTACTCACTTGCTCACTTGTACAACAACAAATGAATCAAACTAACCTCAAACATGCAATGAGGAGGAGAGTCATGTATTGCATTCAGAACAATGAAGGATATTTCGAACATCTTTTATAATTTTTCATTTTCATCTAAAAAATAAAAAAAAACAGTGTAACTAGTTATGCATTAGATAATATCATTGTTTTCTTATAAGTATAATTTCTTTAATACAGTCAACATTCTTATTTTTTGAGATATGTTTATGTTTTAAGTGTCATTAAAAAGAGAATTGAATAAATTTCAAGATTTATTATGAAAAAAATTTATTTATTTCGTGAACTTCTGAGAAATTTGGACTCAAAGTTGAAATTTAGTAGTTTCCACCGATTGATTTCATCTTCAGACGAGCACAGCTCAGGAACGGTTAAGTTGGTGGGGTTTGTTGATCTACCGTTAGAAAGGTGATTTTATTGCCTTTACAATGAGTTTTCTGTGATTTAGTTTTTGTGCTAGAAACAGTAATTTGAATAAAAATCGTGAAATACTAATAAACCCTGTAGCTCCTAAAAATGTCAAAATAGACCCTCCTCCCATACGATTTTTTTTGGTCAACTCGACCCACCTTCCCATATGATTTTTTTGGTCAACTCGACATTACCTTTCACCTCCGTAATAATTGCAAAAAAGAAACAGTTTCGATTGCATTGTAAGTGTAGACGTAGAATTCCGTTTAAGTTGTAACCTCTTCTACTTTGTCTCTTTGGTCTGATTGTTATGTCCATTTTGCACGTATTTTTTTATTTTTCTGCCGAAAATTAACAAATAAACTAATAACACTCAATTATGGACTTTTTATCGAGACCAAAACAAAGAAAAAAATTAAAAGTAAGCATGATAAAATGAGAAAGCAAAAAAAGAAACAAGCAAAATGTTCAATTCTTTCGATCATTTCGATAAGTTCTACAAACTGAGTTCACTGACTGAGTTGAAAGGAGGTTGTGATTGACATCTTGTGTTAAAATAGAGCACTTATTTCTAAAGAGTACATACAAGAACCCAATAAAGAAGTAGTACATACAAGAACCCAATGAAGAAGCCTGGGAATCAGTTCGTTTAAAAAGAAAACAATACAAGCAAAAACAACGAAACAAAAACAAAGCAGAAGCAGGCACAGCATTAGCAGCTGATAAATGATTTTTTTTTATATAAACACATGCATTTTTCTTCTTATATTTTACTAGTTTGTGACTTTAATATAATAGTGACAAAATTAGATATTCATTCAGCGCAAGATATATCTGATATTTTAGTATATATATTATCTTTGAACGATGTCTATTAAAGGCTGCAGGTATACCCTTAAGTATTCGTCAAAAAAGTTTCATGACCTTGACAAAAATTTTGTTAAAACGACCCCACACAAACCACGCTGTAAGACGTCATTCTACGTCAAAACTTAAGTGCACACAAAATTTCGATTCTGATAAGAAAATTCAAATGAATATGAACATAAAATCTAAAAAACGGAAATACCGGGAAGATAAAGCTACACAAGCATATTTTTAAATCTAAGGATAATCCTTAAGTCATCAATATAAAGATCAAATAACAGTTTTTGATATATTGATGAAATATTTTGCAAAAGTAACCATTAAATTAAATACATTCTGTTTTACGATAACAAATGAAAATTCATGAATATCAAATTTTATGAAATTTGTTTTTTTTTTTTTAAAAATAAAATTTTGTACAAAAGACAGGATATAGTAAAAAACAATTACAAGGAATGTGTTTCAAAACTTATGTTAGTTGACTCACACTTCACCCTATCTCGAAGAAGTACTTTGCCAAGATATTTTTTTTAAAAATTGCTTAAAAAAAAGAAATTAACAAACAAATTAAAGGTTGAAAATAGTGAATCCTTACTTTCAGCGTTACATTAGCGTTACTGAAAATAAACCATTATAAGAATGGAATCTTAGTTCATATACTTGACAACATAGAAACATTGTTTGAATAAAATAAATAGCTTCTGTTGAAAAACAAACAAGAGTAACTTTAGGGTCATGTGTTCTACTCCAAGTTATTTATTTTTTTGAAACGATGTTTCTATATTTAGTCTCTAGGGCAGAACTTGGATTCCATTCTTCTAATATATGCACGAATTGGTATGCATTAATTTCTGGAAAAGGAGAAAAAGTTGCACATTGTTTTGAAAAAGTGGAAAATAAACACAATTTTGAAAAAGTCGTATCTAATGCCATGTTCACACAGAGAGGTTAGTTTTCGTTTCGTTTGAGTTTAAATGCAACTGTTCACACAGAGATGCGTCGGCAGAATTGATTTTACGGTGGATTGAAATGATCGCCAATTTTTGAAATTTCGCTCAAAACTCAGCTTTTTTTCGGCCCATACTGACTGACTGATGAGAAACCCTCATCTGCTAAACTTTCCCAAGTTCTTTTATTTGTTTTTTGGCTTATTTTTGTTAATAAAAAAATACAAATAGAAACATGCACAATTGAGAATCAGCTGTTGTTGGCATTTTTTATCGTTCAATCCAATCGAACACAGCTAAAATCTAACTGAACGAATGTTTTTATCAAACACTAGCATACTTTTAGGCATGTATCAAATTGAGTTTTGGTAAACGTAGAAATCAAGTTGAGTTTAGTTGCGGGTTCTCCTGCAAAATTGTACTGGAAACGCCAGCATTTAAATTGAGTTTAAGGGCAAAACGCAACTTTGTACTGGAAACGCAAGTATTAGTTGATCCTCGTATTAGATCACCCTTTATTTGTTTTACATTTGATGCTATATTATTAGAACTTTGAAATGGAATTAAACAAAGATGAATTTTTAAAATTGACCTGAAATTTACTTTATTCTAAAGATAACCTTTTGGCATCATAATAATTTAATTATGTTTTGTGTCATACGACCGCCACGGCTGGCTCGGACTTAATCTAATCTGGAGGTCCAATTTTCAATCACTTTTTTCAACATTTGTGGCCATATAATGGCAATAACGCGGCGAATGTTGTCCTCCAAGTGGTCGATCGTTTCGAGCTTATCGGCGTAGACTAGCGACTTTACATACCCTCAAATAAAATAGTATAGCGACGTTAAATCGCATGACCTTGAAGGCCATTTTACGGGTCCGGAACATGAAATTATGCAGTAACAAACGTTTCCTTGAGTAAATCAATTGTGACACGAGCCAAAGTAAAACTCAGTAATCATGGCTTTATAGCGGTCACCATTGACTGTAACGTTTTGGCATCGTTTTAAAGAAGTACGAACCAATGATTCCACCAGACCATAAGCACACCAAACAGTCAGTCTTTCTGGATATAACGGTATCCCAACATACACTTTATTATTATCTAAAGTCACTCCAAATATGGCAGTTTTGTTTATTGTTTCATCGCTTAACACAATTCTCTTATGAAAATCGGGATCAACGGTAATCTTGTGTTGGCCCCATTCACATTCACTTGCTACTTAGCTTATCGTGTGGCTTCAATTTTTGCATGAGTTGAATTTTGTAAGCACGCAAACCATCTTTCCACAAAATCTTCCATAAAGTAGATCGACACATGCCCAATTTCTGTGCACAATGGCGGATATACTGATTTGGGTCTTCCTCTACGTTACGGTCTACAGCAGCAATGGCTTCTTATGTACGCACTGAACGACGTCTCTGTGGATGCGTTATATCATTAAGAATAAGATTGGTGCGAAAACGGTTCACAGTTAGTCGAATTAATTTCTCTGATGGACTATTATTTTATCGTTAAATAAACGTAGTGGGCAATACATATTTCGAACAGAACTATTATTTTCAAAATAAATTTGCGCAATTTGGAAGCATTGTTCAGGCGTCAGTCTATTCATGTTGAAATGCCAAACCAAAGTAAACACAAATCACTTGACAGCTAACAAAATGGCCGCTGTTTAAAACAGTGTTGCCAACTTAAAGTTTAATACCTCTAAAAAAACACTCTTTCGAAGTCATTCATGCCCTTGTTCCATGAACTTCTAATTCTTTTTGTGAATAATGCATAGATGAGAGGACACACCAAATAGAAGAGTTTCATATTTGTGAAATGCATATCGGAGTTTACGCATGATACAAAAATAAGTAAGGCTCATATAAATATAGCTGCTCGAATGTATAACTTTATACTAACAAAGCTGTGAGTACCATAAATGTCAAACAATAAAGGTAATAAGGTGTAGAGTTCATCCGTAGCTCTGTGGGAATGTAAATCTATTTGTTTTGTCAAAGGGTACCATTGAGGGTGAATGCTCTCAATTGCATAATGTTTATGTTGCATATTTATGTCGTGTTTTTGTGGGCTGCGATAGGAAAAACTGGTTCTTAATCTAAATGGGAATAACTACCTATCAACTGTAACGTTTGCATCTGTATAAAACTTAGTTTTGACGGTTGGATGGCGTTTTGTTGATTGTGGTCAGAAAAATTAATTTGTTAGTATCAAGTTCTTCCATATAATATACACACGAGTACCGGGGTATCTTATCAGGAGTTTACGTGACGTAAATGTTATCAGGATAGAGTGAGTTCCTTGATAGTTCCTTGAAAACAGCTTAGAATATTTAATTTGTTTGAATCCTCACTTCTGATTAGTGGTCTGATTATCATGGTTCAGTTCTATTCAGACTAAATTCATTATTGAATTCTGTGCATGTTTTGGCAAAAAATTCACTTCCAAAAGAAGTCACCTTCCTGCAGTGAAAAATAAATTTTGTGCTTAAATCATATTAAGTACCTCAGGTACAAAAAATATTTGCATGTAATGCCATATAAGTGGATTGAATGTTATTTAAAATTTTAAAAATTTTATAAAAATATTTTTAAATGAAGTTAAAGTTAAAGAATGGTTTGGTCGATTTGCATTTTTTAAAACAAAAAGTACCTAATAGTGCGAATAGGTTTTTCGTTGATGATAAAATAACTATTTTGATTTGTACGATGGATATATTTGTTATACAATTTTTATTTAGTACAAAAAAAAAATATTACATATTATATAATATATATTTCTTACAATAAAAAATATTCGGGTCTAGAAAAAAAAGTTGAAGTAAAAGTTGAAAAATGAAGGAAAACTGCAAAAATTATTATTTTTAATATAATCTCCGTCATAACTGAATCAATATGATGATAAACTGATGATAAGAATGCTAAATTTTTAATTTTTGTAAATGTCGTTTAGCAAGTTATTGTGCATTAAATCAATCGGTGAAGCAAAGACATATCCAATAGCTATTCAAAAATTCACAAAACGAATACAGTTAAATTCAGTAAAGTTTGAACAAAAAGTCGTCTTTGAGATGAGTTAGTTTTAAATATTCATAAAATAGTCCCTTCCAACTCTCGCTTGAAACTTAAAAGTGCAACGAAATAAAAATAAGTAAAATAACGACAAATGAAAGATTACGAGTTTAGGGTGCTGAACATGATGAGTGCAAGTAAGGTATAAGCACCACCCATACTAAAAAAAAAAAAAACGCTCACACACATACAAAAGCAGCCAACTTAATTGCACTTAGTTAAATGGAAACGAACAAATGAGCAAAATGTTTCCGCTTCCTGTTGCTGATGACGTATAGTCTGGTAGTAGCAGCAGCAGGAGGAGCAACACATAAGTACACACACCCACACACACACACACACACACACTCACTCGACTAACTGAACAATGTTGTCGTATTATGTTGAACTAAGCAACCTCGCGATTCACACGCGCAAGCTTTTGATGAAGTGCATCCAATTCACGCTGGCGCAGCGCGAAGTGCCTTTGAAATGAAGTTGGCTGCAAATGCAGTCACAGGTCAGTCATTTTATATGTGCTTTGAAATAAAAGCAATGCAGCGTTTTAGGATTTTACCAACAGCAAGTTGGCGATGTTGGCCATGTTGACGATGATGGTGATGATGATGATGATGATGATGTTGATGAGTGCTGGATGAGCAGCCAAAGGACATTAAATATCATTGTGAAGAATAATAAAGCAAATGGTTCGCGGCATGGAGATGAGGTAAGACTAGATGGATTGTGGAAGATGTGCTGAGGTTTGTGTGTATGTGTGCGAGCACAAGTGTAATTTTTTGTTAACTACTCAGTTTGCTTTATTTAACGTGAAAAACATCAACATTAACAACTGTCATAAAAAAAAACGCAACAACAACAACAACAACTTTTGAAGACATTTAATTTTTCAAGTCAACATGGGTTAGTGGTATCAAAAAAGAAGAAGAAGGCTGAAAATTAAGACACACACACAGTGATTTTAATGTTTGATTTCGAGCCCACTGAAGTGTTGCCAGTTTTGGTGCCAACTGAGTTGTCTTCAAATGTCTCTAAGGACCTCTAGAGTCAATTTTATAGTTATAATGATAAAAATCTTAAAAATTGCGTCATGATTTCAACTTCTTGCGTCAACTCTTAAGCTGAAATCAGAATTCGCACTTCACACATGGAATTCTGAAATAGTTGAGATTATATAGGCGAAAAATGTGCTCCGAGCTACTTTGGCTCCTGCATACTTATTGAATTTTTTTATTCGAACATTGCTGAACAACAACAATTGCCAATTATAGTGTTTTCATAACAAGCACAAGAACAAGAATAACAGAAAAAACAAAATAATATTAACAAAGAACCTCATAATAATAAAAGAACCAACTTTAATGAAGAGCAAATAAAGTCACTTCCACATTATTGCACTCGATGATAATATTTTCCATCATTCATTGCTACATTCATTCATTCATTCATTCATTAATTCATTCAGTCAGTCAATACCACACACACACATACACACACTCCTATTCAGAGACGCAAAACAATCCATCAAGGCACTCACCACCCTGCCGCAGACGCCAACCAGTCACAATTACTTGGGTGGCCGTTATGACAATGGAAAAAGTTCTAATGGACTTTTGGCGAGAAAAAAGAAGAAAAACAAAAAACAGACAAAAACACAAAAAAAAAAAGAAACGAAACAATAACAAATATAAACAAAGTAATACGTTGGCATTATTTTGGACATTCCGAATCCGTTTCAAATCATTGTCGAAGTAGCAGGGCACAAAATTGGGCTAACAATGAACAAGTGAAGCGCGGGCAGCAGCGGCAAATATAGCCACACAGCAACTAACAAGACACAGGACACAGGATACAGGACAGTGTTTCTTGGCTTATTGCGAGTGCGAAGCAGAACTTGGAAAAATATTATAAATTTAATTTTTGTCACTAAAGCTACGATAAACAATGAGTTCACAAAGTTGCTGTTGACAGCTCACGTTCGTTATGTATAGATATTTATGGGCATGTGGGTGGGTATATGCGTGTGTGTGTATGTGTGTGTGTATGGTTGCTGCATACTTGTTTGCACTGTTGTTAGTAGCTGTTGCTGTCAGTTCTGCCGCTGTTGTTGCTGTCATTGCTACAAATGATCAGAGCAAACCAACTAATCACAAGTTTTACTTGCGTTTGTTTTATTTTTTTTTTCTTTATTTTTATTTTATTATTTTTTCTTATCTGCTGCTCATTTTGGTTTATCACTCAATATGGCATTAAGTCAAATTCTTGGGACATCATCAACAAACGCAACACACAATGTCTTGTCTTTCATCACAATCATCCGAATGATGTCTGCAGCGGACTGTTGTCTCAAACGTCCCGTGTAACTTGTTTCTATTTTGTTTTTTTTTTTTTTTTTCTTCTACTGTTTTCACATTTATGTACTGGTTATTTGCTGTCATGATATTTCATTTCTTCGTCTTCTTCTTTCTCTATTTCTACTTCTACTTGTTTGTTTGTTTGTTTGTTGTAGTTATTTCAAATACTTGTTGTTTTTGACATTAACATGCGCGCAGCACGATGTCAAGTCGTTTATTCCTTGTCCTTATTTCCGTTTCCGTTCACATGCACACATACATAGTTTATCGAATTATTTTATTTCAATTTACCATTTTTATCAAATTGACACACACGCTGACAGCGAATGATAACAAAAATGAAAATAAATAAAAATATAATAAAACAAAATAAAAAAAGACAAAATTGCTAACAGACACAGTGAGAAAGAACTATGTAGAATAAAGCAACAATAACAACAACAATAACAACAAATACAACAACAAGAACGGTTATATTAGCATGACAAAGTTAAATTTTAAAGTTAATTATAAGTTTTTTTATAAGTTGTCAGCTTATAACACGGAGCCAATTACTACACGGTTAAAAATTTTGGACTAGTTTTAAATCCAAACTTTGGTTTAAAGGACTTTTTAATCCAAAAAATACTATTTTTTATTCCATACTTTAGTTTCATTTGTTTTTAATCCAAAAAATATGAAATTTAAGACTTTTTTTACTACAAATTTACATTAAGGTAGTACTTTCAGGAAAGAGTATTTTTGCTACCTAAGATTAAAAACTACTACTACTACGAAATTTACTCTAAATATAATTGTTAATGTTGTTAATGCATCCGAAGTTTATTTTTAATTAAATGAAACAAGTTGTTTATTAAAATCTGAACCAAAATATTATATTCATTATTACATAACGCAGTGTTTTATAATACATAATATCGGTATTCATGCAAAGCGGTAAGCTTGTATTTTGGGCAATTAGTTATTTTTATCAGGCAGATTGTGTGAACATCCCATAAAGTCGATTGTGCATTTGGAGAGATATGTCAGCTGTTAACTTGTTGACAGTCAGCTTTAAGCATGCATATAAACAGCTAATTGTTGGTTTGTAATATATCTGATTTGTGCAAACGGTTCTCCATACATTTCATTTATAAGGCTGATAAACTTGTACGGTTTATATCATTTATGAGGGCATTGCTCATTTGCATGAATACCCTTAATGTTTATATAATGAAGTTCATGGCAAAATATTTAATTTTTCAGTTTGCCATCTTCTAAACTATTTGAAGATTAAACTTTTGTCTTTTCGGTTTAGACAATGTTAAACTTTTGTGGATGAAAAAGTAATCCTTTTCGGATTACAATATTTTAAACTTTTTTTGGTTTAAAATCTAATATTTTTGGATTATAATATTTTATAGTTTCTGTGGATTAAAAATGATTCCTGTTTGGATTAAAAAATTTTATACTTTTTGCAGATTAAAAATAAATCCTTGTTGGATTGGAAAATTTAAAACTTTTCATTGGATTAAAAAGTAATCTTGTTTTGGTCGTGTCCTATATGTAATCCAAAAAAGATTAAAATTCAGCGCAAGATTTTTAACCGTGTAATTAACCCCTTAACATCCAATAGAACATGTGATAGTTGATATGTTTTGTCTAGAAAATTAAACAAAAGTGAACTTAAACCGACAAAAGTAGGACTGTATCTGCACTTGCGGCATGCAGGTTGGAAATATAGGCTAAACGGCACCTGACGAAGGTTAAATGAAATAATCGAGATAACACGCTTATTTATTAATTTATTATTTTGGTTAAGCTTAAACTAAAAACTTGAAAACTTAACCATATTTCATAATTAAAACAAGTATAGAAAGTCTAAAGTCGGTCCAGGCCGACTATGAAATACCCCAAACCTTCTTTAAAAAAAGTGAGCTACTTTATAGGCGGATGAAGCCTATAATTTATATGCATTTAAATATTGAAGAAAAATTTACACATACCAAGTTTTATTACTGTAGCTCACAGTTAATGCCTTTATTATGCTTGCGCTATGGGAGGTCGTTCATGGACGGATAACTCCCAATTTTTGAACACACCTTAGTTTTGGTATAAAATACATACATACTTAATTTGATCTTTTTATGACAGACCCTTTGCCATCGAAAATTACAATTTTGGACGGAGAATGATCTGTTGCGAACTATATCCTTTTTGAACATGCTTCTTGGTTAAAATTGGCACTTTACGAGGACCATGATTACTCAAATATTGTTCCGTAAGAAGTCTACGTAAAAACGAATACTTTCGTTATATTAAGCTCTTCTTATATTTGTACTGGAGAGACAAATGGATTGGCTTAATAGTACCGTACCACTCGTTTAATCAATTTCACCGTCATAACTGTCTTGTGTCCACGTGTCTCTGGGTTATTATTGTATTTTATGACATTACAAAACCTGGTTGGTGAAAATTTGAACAGATTTTCAACGTCTTTGTATGTGTTGCTCTCATAAATTAATTGTTTTACAATTCCCGCTTTTCAACAGAGCAATGTTTTTCTCGTTTCATTTCTGGAACAATACGGCACAACTCAATTTTGTTTTTTTATAAACTGATGGAAAAAAGCTCAATACTTACTTTTTGTGTATTTATCAATTAAGCAAAATTTATAATGCTTTGTATGTTTTAATAAAACGCTACTATTTTTTTGACCGTACAAATTTGCATCAATTCTCAATTAAAAAGAATTTTTAAAAAACAATAAAAAGTGGTTGTTTACAAGATCAGGTCACCAGATGTATACTCACCATATAACGGTATAAAACAGCCGAGGCTAGTAAACAAGGGTTGTTTACAAAATAATGTGCTTGATCACTTTTCATATTTGGCACTACTATTATTTTAACTGCAACTGTATATAAGGTATGTAAAGATAATAGTTCATAAGAGTATGATAATGAGTCATACATTTATCACAAGGCCATAAATGATCATCTCTCAAAATAGTTATGCACTTTTACATGAGCTCTATGCATCGCATTCATGAAATTTGGTTCAGCAACCGATTCTAAAAAAAGAAGATCCGACAATCTGCACTAACTATCGAAGTATCAGTCTTATTTCCATTGTGTACAAGCTTCTTTCGAGCGTGTTGTGCGAACGATTGAAGCTGTTTAGAAAACACTGATTGGACCTTATCGGGAGACAAAAAGCTCAATACTTACTTTTTTGTGTATTTATAGTATGTGGGCGACCTTCACATGGCAACGTGTCTGATTGCCTCAACTTGGCGAGGTCAGCATTATCCATGTCGAAATCGTCTCAAGTCGACACAAAACCTCCATGTGGTGTCTCCTGGAAACGGCAAACTATCACCCGTTTAGTTGTCGGCTAATTGGAGCGGCTATGTCTCCTCTAGACAATAAACTTGAAGGGTCTCTACAAAACCTTAAAAATGGAATGTGCGTAGGGTTTGTCCCAACCACATTATAACTTCCCAATGAAAACCAAACCAGCCTCGGATATGAACCCCCACTACGTTGACCACCACCGCTTACGAAAAACGGATAAAGATTTACGGATATACACCTGGAATGTCCGGACCCTTTATAGGGAAGGTGCCACTGTCCAACTTGCGGAAGACCGCGAAAAAATAAAGGCTGACATCACCGCAATCCAGGAGATGCGATGGAAAGAACAAGGCTGCTCTAAGAGAGCAGACTGCGATATCTACTACAGCTGCCATGCGGAGAAGTGCGAATTTGGATGCGGATTCGTCGTAAGTTGAAAACTACGCCATCTTGTTTCCCGGTTCACACCTGTGAACGGAAGCCTGTCGACAATCCGCATCAAGGCAAAATTCTTCCACATAAGCCTAATTTGCGCACATGCCCCGACGGAAGAAAAGGACGTGTATGATCGCTGCCTGCCCCATGACGTGAAAATAGCTCTCGGCGATTTTAACGCGAAGGTCGGAAAAAATTGCATCTTTGGCTTCACTGTCGGTCAGTTCAGTCTCCACGAGACCACCTCGAATAACGGTCTAAGACTAATCGACTTTGCCGCTGCGCGAAACATGGTAGTTAGCAGCACCAGATTTCAACACCTCGATATCCAAAAGGCAACCTGGCTGTCCCCGGATGAAAAAACGCGAAACCAAATTGATCATGTTGTGATCGACGGAAGGCACGCATCAAGTGAACTGGATGTGCGCACATTTCGGAGGGTCAATATTGACTCTGACCATTATCTTGTTGCACCCAAGATCCGCATGCGATTGTGTCGAAAATGTACGCACAGGTGTGCAACGAAAGCTTGATGTCGATAAGCTGCTATCACAACGGACCGCAGAGGCCTACTCCGTCAACTCTCGTTTAAGCTCAACCAACCTTATTCTTGCCTCGACGACGCTGGCGGACTTTGGGCGCATATATCCCATTCCATGCGCACTTTTGCTGAAGAAGTCATTGGTTTTCAGCGCCCGCAACCTCGCAACCAATGGTATGATCAGGAGTGTCGCGACGCGACAGCAGGAAAATACGCCGCATATAAAAAGACGCTGTAGTCAGCTGCAACGCGAGCCATGCACGAAAACTATCGCGATAAGAGGAAAGAAGAGAGATGCCTTTTCAGACGTAAAAAAAGTGAGCAGGAAAAGCTTGAGCGAGAAAAAATTGAGATGTACCTGGGCAAGGAGGATGCTCGAAAATTCTACCAGCAGGTTAAGCGTCTAACCTAAAGTTTCAAGCCCGGAGCATCGACTCGTAGAGATGAGAATGGTGATCTGGTTACAAATACGCAGTGCGCACTGAAATTATGGAGACAGCATTTTTTCAATCTGCTTGTAGGTGACGATAACAACAACTACGCCCTTGGAGAATGCAGTCTGACACCACCAATCGACGATGGTGGAGTGGAAATTCCACCATCTAGCCATGACGAGGTTAAAGTTGCTATCCAGCGACTCAAAAACAACAAAGCCGCAGGTGCTGACGGCCTGGCTGCTGAATTGTTTAAAACCAGCGGCGGTGAGTTGATAAAGTGCATGCTTCAACTCATCAACCCGACGATTGGAATCTCAGTGTGCTTCGCCCTATACTTAAGACCCGAGAATCTGCGCCAACTACCGAGGTGTCAGTCTTATTTCCATCGCATACAAGGTTCTTTCGAGTGTATTGTGTGAAAGATTGAAGCCGCATACCAAAACACTGATTGGACCTTATCAGTGTGGCTTTTGTCTTGGCAAGTCCACCATAGACCAGATTTTTACACTACGCCAAATCCTTGAGAAATCCCACGAAAACCAAATCAACACGCACTATCTCTGTGTTGATTACAAAGCTGCGTTCGATAACCCGATTCGGGATCAATGTCTGAGTTCGGTATACCTGCCAAGTTTATAAGGCTCTGCAAGATGACGTTGAGCAATACATGCAGCTCCGTCAAGGTAGGAAATGACCTTTCCGAAACCTTTAATACCGAACGAGGTTTCAGACAAGGCGACCCGCTATCATGCAATCCCTTCAATTTCATCATGGAGGGAATCCTACGAAAGGCAGGTGTACATCGAAATGGTACCATTTCTACAAAGGAGTCCAGCTCCTTGCGTATGCTGATGATATCGATATTATCGGCAGAACCAAGAGAAATGTAACCACTGCTTTCGCTGCTATCAAAAAAGAATCAGCCAAAGTGGGTTTGACGGTAAACGAGGGCAAAACAAAGTATATGCTGTCTGCAAATAGGGAAGTGCGGCGTCTAAGCTCCCATGTTACAGCAGGCAAATATTACTTTGAAGTTGTCAAGGAGTTTACATACCTTGGTACTGCCGTAAACAGCAACAACTTATAGGTGCTACTACGGGCTAAGTAAGCAATTAGGTTTCAGAGCCCTCTCTCGATCGACAAAACTAACACTCTACAAGACGCTCATCATACCTGTGCTTCTCTATGGCGCTGAGGTATGGGTGGTATCGCAAACAGATGCAGCCGCTCTTGGGGTGTTCATGAGGAAAGTTCTTCGCAAAATCTTTGGTCCTCTTTGAGTTGGCGACGACTATCGCATTCGAATGAGCCGAACTTAGTCCAGCGTATAACAATTCAGCGACTACGTTGGCTTGGTCATGTCTTTCGTATGGATGAAGAAGCTCCAGCGAAAAAGGTGTTTGAGGCGAAACGAAAGCCGAGGGTCGACGACGAAGAGGAAGACCATGTCTTCGATGGCTTGACCAGGCCGAGGAAGCCCTTATCGCGCTTGGTGAAAGAGATTGGAGACGGTGCGCGTGAAACAGAGACGCCTGGCGTGAGCTGATGAAGCCGGCCGTAACCCGACAACGGGTTGTCATGGCCACCTAAGTAAGTAAGTTAGTAAGATTGGACCATTTTAGTGTGACTTTCGACCTAGCAAGTCCACTATATACCAGATTTTTAATCTACGCCAAAAGCGAGGAAGACCATGTTTCCGATGGATTTACCACGGCGAGGAATTCCTAACCCCACTTGGTGAAAGAAATTACCCCACTTGGTAAGTAAGTAAGTACCCAATTCACGATTCGCATGAACTATTCATGGCATCAAAGTACTAAATACGCAAAAGAAATGATATTAGAACATGAATAATTCGTAAACCTGGTGTTTAAAGTTCATGAAGTGTGTGTACAAGAAACATGAACCGATAAAACATGTATAAAATGCCATTTAAAAAAAAACAAGGGAGATATGGATCATTCAAAATATTTGTGAATACAATTCATAAAATTCATGTACAAATGCAAGCAAAAAATTAATAAAACTTTGATAAAAATAAGATTTACAGTGGCAAAAATGCATGAAACTCATTGCTTATACAAGAGAACTTAAAAAAAAAAACAAATTGGCCATTTCAGCCCTTGAAAGGACTTTGACCGAGCTTCTTATGATCAATTGTGTTGTGTGTGTTATTAAATGTTTGCACACAATTAACCGAGAACTGGACCTACATGTTTTATGCCGACTCCGAACGGCTCATGTTCTCAAGAAGCTTTACATGGCATTTTTTACTCTCTGAGGTTTGCCATTGTCTGCAGAGAGGTGGTGACCGATCAGAAAAATTTTTATTGAAAAAACTTTTCGCCGTGGCTGGGGATCGAACCCGGGCTCCGAGCATACTAAGCCACACACTTAACCTGCATGCCACGGTCACCACATACAAGAGAACTTATTAATGGGTTTATTGGAGGAAATTAATATAGTCCATGTGCAAATACAAGGACTAGTTAATAAGATAAGAATCAAATATAGATGAAACTTTTGAACCTATGAAATGGAATCTACTACTTAATCCGTAAATGAATTCTCGAAGATAGTGTTTGCGTTCAGAATTTTGTGCACGAAAGATTTGTGAAAGTTTTTGGACTTGAGTATGAATTCACTCAAGCAAAGTATAATGACTGTGAACTTATGTACAAGTACACACGATCGGAAAACGCAAAATTCATGTAGGTTTTTTATGAACGTTTTTTAATTTTTACTTTCAGTGCGTTAGAAATTCACATTCTAAGACGATTCAAAAGTTGTCAAGATTGTTATATTCTATTTTATTAATTACTTCTCAAAATTAAGCTTTAATTCGAAGAAACGCCTTTAATTGAACTGTAAGATTTCCTTTTCTTTATCTCTACACAAAACTAAGTAACCTTAAATTGTTTTCTAAAGCAAAATTGATCGATCCATTTAACCAAAACCAGTAATTATAACGTTTATTTGTTGACTTTATTGCTTTAAATGCACACCAACAGCTAAAATTAATTTTAATATTATTATTATTATTATTATTTATGAAAGTGTTTTTCCAACAAAGATTAAATCAACTTGTTAATTAGTCAACATGCTCTAAATAAGCTCAAAATGGCGATTCTTGAACTAAGCAAGGCGGCAATAAAGTCAAGTTAGCCAAAGCAGCATGATGTCAACATTAATTATATTTTATATGGAACATCCAAAAAATAAAAAAAGAAAAGCAACAACAAAATAAAAATAAAACATTAAAGCATAACAACAATTTTCAATTCGCAAATATTTCATGTTGTAAACAAGTTTTGTTGGGTCAGCAGACAGACTTTGTGAATTATCTGTCCCACTCAGCTACCACTCAGGTTAAGTGGATGTCAATTTAGCTAATTCAATAGGAAATTCGTTACTTTTCGGTCACTGGGTTGATTGGGTTGGGTTAGGTTGGTTGGTTTTTTTTTTTTGTTTGTTTGTTGGTTGGTTTGTGGTACCAAGTTCCGTTTCCGCTTTGTTTTTAATGATGCCAATTGACAGCGCAAAAGGCAGTTACAATGTTTCTCTTGTTTTTTTTTTATTTTTTGTATTTTTTTTGTTAGTTATAGCGCGGTCTACAGATCCGCTTGTTCCTTGCCACAATTCATTAAGTTCTGGCCATAAGCCGCATTTATCATCGTTGCCGCACCAGCTAACGAAAATACGCGGCGCGTACATTTTTTTCCACTCCTCTTCTTTTACGCTTTGCCCTTTTCCCTTTATATTTTCCACTTCAGCTACTTGTCTTCGATAGCCTCGAGTTTTCTTTAGTGATTTTTTTTTTTTGCTAGCCTTTGGTTTGGTTTTTTGTTTTTGTGTTCTCTGCTTCTTTGGATGCTTTGTTTTTCTATTTTAGCCATTATCGTTATTATCGCCAACAGCATTTGCCAAAATGCCAAAACCAGCCCAAATGCCACAGCTATTGTTAGCGTTGTTCTAAGAAGTCAAAGGGCAGCAAGGATGTGTTGTTGTAGTAGTTGTTGTTGTTGTTGTTGTTGTTGTTGTTGTTATATTGAAAATTATTGACTTTCATCTCAAATAAGAGCAACGTCTTGTTTTTTAATGGAGTTCAAAGTTGCGGTTCGAATATTGCCAATAAAAATAATAATTTTTTGAACATAACCATTTAACAGGATAAGACTAGCAAGTTGATTTCATATAAACGCTAATAATGCATTATCTTCGGTTAGAATATACCCACAACCGTTTTAAGGTTTCTTTTGGAGTTATGCAGGTTTTATAATTTTGATGACTTAAGTATTGTATTGGCGATATTGAAAATCAATACATGAAAATTTCATAAAATTTTCTCAAACTTCAGATTGTAGGTCCTTCACTCAAATAAAAAAAAAACAGTTTTATAACGATAGCTATACCTGATTATTCTTTAAAAATTGGTTCAGTCATGATTCTATTTTGGAGACACAAACAACGAAATCATTTTCACACTGTTGTCTGTTCCACCTCGTTGTTTTAAAGTTCGGTATTGATGATAATGTTAGTTCGGTCTTATTCTTCTTAACGTTTACCGCCAGTTTTTTAGCATGAAATTTTATTTTCAGCTTGCCATCTGCAGCTAAATCCAAGAGATTTTTTTTTTATTTTCGTAGGCAAATACCTATATAAAAAACAGCTATTTAAGCTATTCTATACTTAGATCCATCTATGAGTGGTGAGAAGTTACGTTCTGTGTTGTCCCTGAACCAAACCCAATCTTTGGTGGGTAATTTTTTCCCACATTTGCTTGTTTTGAGCCACTTTTATCCTTACTTACTTTACTTACTTAGATGGCGCTTACAACCGTTGGTCGGTTTTGGCCTGGTCTAAGAATTTGCGCCAGCCTCTTTTGTCGTGCGCTTGCTGGCGCCAGTTGGAAACTCCTAGCGTCGTCAGGTTATCCAATGCCTGGTCTTTCCAACGGAGATGCGGTCTTCCTCGTCTGCGTTGGCCATCGCTGCGTACCGAGTCCAATATCTTTTTCGCTGGAGCTTCGTCGTTCATTCTCTTGACATGACCTAGCCAGCGAAGCCGCTCTATTTTAATACGCTTGACTATATCGATGTCGGCATATAGCTCATACAACTCGTGGTTCCATCGTATTCGGTACTCGCCATTGACGCAGATAGGACCATAGATCTTGCGAAGGATTTTTCTCTCGAACGCTCCCAAAGTCCTTTAATCAGAGCTGCTCAACGTTCAGGTTTGTGATGCGTATAGTAGAACGGGCATGATTATTGACTTATAGAGCGTCAGTTTTGTTCGTCGAGAGAGAGCTCTGCTTCTCAATTGCCCACTGAGTCCAAAGAAACACCTGTTGGCAAGAGTTATCCTTCGTTTAATCTCAATACTGATATCGTTGGAGGAGTTAATACTGGATCCCAGGTAAACAAAGTCCTTCACTACCTCAAAGGAAGTGTTGTCGACAGTAACGTGGTCTCCAAGACGCTGGGACTGTTTGTTTGTTGACACAAGATACTTCGTTTTATCTGCGTTCACTGCAAGACCCATTCGACTCGACTCTTTCTCTAGCCTGGAGAATGCTGCACTGACTTCGCGCGTATTTTGCCCAATGATGTCAATATCATCTGCATACGCCAGCAGCATAACGCTCTTATAGAAAATTGTGCCGCTGCGTCTCAGGTCAGCAGCTCGGATGATCTTCTCCATTACTATATTAAAGAAGTCGCACGATAAGGAATCACCTTGTCTGAAACCTCGCTTGGTATCGAAAGGAAGGGAGAGGTCCTTCCCGATTTTCACTGCGCTGCTGGTGTTGTACAGTGTCATCCTGCAAAGACGTATTAGCTTCGCAGGAATACCAAATTCAGACATGATGGAGTATAGGTGACTCCTTATTGGACTGTCGAAGGCGGCTTTGAAATCGACAAAGAGATGGTGCGTGTCGATTTGTTTTTCGAGGGTCTTTTCCAAGATTTGTCGGAGCGTGAAGATCTGGTCAATGGTGGACTTTCCAGGTCTGAAGCCACACTGATAAGGTCCAATCAGTTGGTTGACGATGGGCTTCAGTCTTTCACACAATACGCTCGACAGGACCTTATATGCGATATTTAGAAGGCTAATCCCACGGTAGTTGGCGCAAATGGTGGGATCGCCTTTCTTGTGGATTGGGCAGAGCACACTGAGGTTCCAATCATCTGGAATGCATTCTTCCGGCCATATTCTGCATAGAAGTCTGTGAATGCATTTAAACAGAGCTTCGCCACCGGTCTTAAACAGCTCAGCCGGTAGACCATCGGCTCCTGCGGCTTTGTTGTTTTTAAGCCGAGCTATAGCTGTTAAGACCTCGTTATAGTCGGCCAGCGGAACTTCAACGCTGTCATCCATAATTGGGGTTTCCGGGATATCATCTCCACTGGCGGGATTGTTGTCAGCGTCGCCATTTAAAAGACTAGAGAAGTGTTTCCTCCATAACATCAGTGTACTCTGGATATCTGTCACTAGATTCCCATTCTCATCCTTGCAGGAAGAGGCTCCGGTCTTAAAACCAAAAACTTACCATAACCTTCTTTCCAACGACTCAAAGATGACCAAAATCGGTTAAGGGGGTCTTCTCATTGAGCAACTTTTTTTTTACTTTTTTTTTTGCATTTATTTATAGCTTGGGTAGTTGTGAATATGCCCCTAAAAGGATTTTTAGAAATTCGAAATACTTTGGAAGATACAGCCTTTTTTGTGAAGCAAGGTCTTCGTCAAAATGAGCTATTTTTTTCGCCTCATTTTCGAACGAAGCGGCATAAAGTAACCATCGAATTCTGTTGAAAATGTTTATTGTTAGGTAAAAACGTGTTTTCACACATATCCATACAAACATACGAATACACATTTCTGCTTATTTTAGGGGTTGAAGCATTTTTTGAGTCCAGGTGTTCAACTGAAAGCATCATTACTTCAAACTTTAAACGCGTTTATCTTGAAACCACGTTTTTCGAACTGGCGAAACAAAGTGGAATCGACGCAGAATTGTCACCATTCTCGGGTGAACCTCGACCATAGTTTTAAAAAATTTTTTAATATTTTTTTTTTACACTAAACTAAAAAAAAAAGCCCGAAATTGAATTTTTTTTGAATGGCCGCCATTTTGTCAAAAAAAATCACAAAATTAAGCTTGAGGTTCACCAATAATCTATACTGATTATAACCCCGTTTTTTTTTCATTTTATACGCTCCGGAGACCCGTAATCGTGGCCGCCGTGACGACACCTTTTTTATCACCACCAACTTTGAAGTCTCATTACTTTTTGAACAACCCACGTATCAAGGGAAAAACAATTTTTTTATTTACTTTGAAACTTTTGTAATACAATAAATAAAAAAAGTTTTCAATTATTCTTTGCGTTTTCAAATAAGAATTTTTTAAAAAGGGTCCAAAAAACGGGTTTTGAATGAGAAGACCGCCTTAAGATTTGACGAAATGGCAACACTTTGTATAATAGCAAGCCTATACAAGGGAATCGGTGTTTTATGACGAAAAAAAAAAACGTTAAAATTGCCACCAATCAGCTAATTCTCAACCGATTTTGATATTTTTCAGTTCAATGAAATGGTACATTTACGCGCAATGAGATTTTGTTTTATATGAAAATAATAATGTTTTTCATGCAACATTATGTCAAAAAAATTCATAGAAACATGAATTTTTTTGTGAAATTAACGAAACACTAAAGAATTTGCTTCGCTACACGCTTCATTGTGTATTAAATCAAATTTATTTTAATACAGCCTTATTCTACGTTAAATTCTACTGAAAATAAATGCAATTTAGTTTTTATTTCCGACAAGGTAAATGGCTGTAAAAATTCAATGAAAGTCGGCATAACAAAACTTGAACACTTCAACTTAAAAAATTAATTACAAAAAATTGTGACGACATTGAGAAGTCTGACAAGGTGCGATGGACTCACAACATGTTCCTCTTTAAGAATTTCTATAAGGTTTGCTTGTGCTTTTTTTTTTGGTCGATTTCGTCACACAGTGTAATGATAAAACTTTAACAATAAATTTATCAATTTCAATATTTGAAAAGTATCTCAAAATAGTTAAAAGAAATATACTTTATTCGTGAATTCATTTATTAATTATAAATAGTAACAAAAACGCTACAAATAGCAAAAATAATAATAAAAGAAAAATCAATAAGAAGGGTATTTCCATGTAAATGTGGACACGGTTTAAGAAAAATTTATTATTGCTTTTCAACCTGCAACTATTTACAAATTAATGTTTAATTGGTGCAATGTTACCATCAAGTGTCAAATTTGAGATTTGACATTACAATAAGTTTTTAGCGACAATTTCAGTATATAAGCTTAAGAAAAATACTGCTATTGGGAAGAAATATAAGATTTTTTGGATGTGAGTGCATTAGAGTTGTAAAAGGTGCATAAGAGGTCCTTAATTTAATAAAAAAACCGAAAGTAATGCGAGTTACCAATTTTTTGTAACGCATAATTTTTAGATTATTTTAAACACTTCGATTTTAAAGTGCTTTTTTAAAAAAAGCTTGCCAAATGTAAAAAACTCTACACACAATTTTAGCAGAAAAATTTGAAAGAAACTTACTCTCTGAATATGTTGTCCAAAAAAAGTAACTACTAACTTCTAAAAAGGAGCTACTAACCTAAATTATTGTTTCACTGTGTAAATGTTATGGTAACACTGAATTTTTCGCCAATTTTTAACATACAAAACCCATTATTTTCATCAAGAGTTCATTTGTATTTGTTAATCTAAATTAAACAAATTTTATGCTCAATTTAAATACATAAAACTTTCTGAATGTAACGCGAGTTACCATGGAATAACCCAAGCTAATGAAGTTTTGCGTTGTTTCTAGTTTTAATTTTTCAAACTTTCGAACTGATAGCCGCATCACAACAAACCAATGGACCCTCTATCCAGCTACCGGATATTCGACTATCCGGCCTAGCTTAATATTATTAGTTTTATTGGTATATTTTCTTCTTTGTAGAGCTTTGAAAAAATTAAAAATATGTTACCCAAATTGCCAAAACTTCTGATTTATGTACATTAGTTTTAGACATCTAAGCCTTTCGAAAAAAATTACAAAAAATCTCAAAAATGCCTTAACCTTTCAAACAAAAACTGAACAACTATGATATTTGAAAAAAAAAAGTTATTTTGGAACATCCTAATGCACACCGCTGTATCTTCAGTTTCTTTGCGTTAAGCCCAACCAAAATACTTCGGTTTATCTCCTGCATTAAAAAATTAGCATTTCGCCGCCGAAACCACCCATCATTTCTTAAGAGCTCTTTTTCCTATATCGGTAGAGGATGCAGCACCTGGCTAGAAATTGTTTTAATTATCTATAAGTGCAAAAAGTTTCGCAAGTAGCGCAAAAGTTGCTCTTCCTCTTTTGTTTTTTTATATTTGACTCAACTTTTATGTACTTGTGGCATTCCACAAAAGCCCTACATTGCATATTGGCCATACTTGTATGCCCGGAAAATCCTTTCTTCGGTTAATTTAACTATTTATGTAAGAGTTAAACAACTTTCTTTATGCATCAGCAGCATCAGTTTTTCGTTGTTCAAAGGGATTTGTGGCCAGTAGCTATTCCGACATTGGATGATTTGAATGCTGCCACAATACGTTCCACCGTAATGAGCACGTATCAACATGTGTTACGGTAAAGTTTTGCTTTAAGATGATTGATTTTTGCTTGGAGGCAAGGTTAAAAGTAGCAGCTGTTGCCATGAATTGTGAGATTATTACATGAACACGCAGAGAGAGAGAGAGGGAATAGAAATCAAGCAAAAGTTGCATAATAATTCAGATGGTGGACCAGTTTTTGGGATATTTACATTTTGTTTTCTAAGGAGCATGGACAAAGTTACTATATAAAAACAAATTTAAGCAAAGTGTGTGAAAATTAAGAATCTCTTTAGTAGAACTTGCAAGGACATAAGAAAAAAAAATCAACAGTAAACTGGACTTGATAACAGCAAAATAGCTCAAATGATATCATAAGAAATATTGTAAGTACTCAAAGGTCTGAAAACGATCCAAAACATTATACATATCAAATGAACTTTATGTTTCTAAGAACTAGTAAGCAAATTAGTTTTTGACGTAGAATTACGTCTTACAGCGCGGTTTGTATGGGGTCGTTTTAACAGATTTTTTTAAGGTCATGCAACGTTTTTGGCGAATACTTTAGGGTATACCTACAGCCTTTAATACTTATCGTTAAAAGATAATATATATTCTTAAATATCAGATATATCCTACGCTGAATGAATATCTAATTTTGGTTTTTGTCACTATTATATGAAAGTCAGAAAATAGTAAAATATAAGAAGAAAAATGAATATGAGAAAGTCGATCATCAGCTGCTTATAATGTATTGCTGTGCCTGCTGCTTTCTTTGTTTTTGTTTCGTTGTTTATGGTTGTATTGTTTTAATTTTGCACGAACTGATTGGTTCGTATTCAGCTTCAGAATGATTCTATGGCCAATCGGATGCAGTGGGATTATCTGAGGTCACAGGCGGGTCATTGGTACTTTGATGGTTTCCATGGAACATTTGGACCAAAATGGATGATTCTATGACCAATCGGATGCAGTGGGATTATCAGAGGTCACAGGTGGGTCATTGGCACATTTATGGGTTCCATGGAACATTTGGACCAAAATGGATGATTCTATGGCCAACCGGATGCAGTGGGATTATCTGAGGTCACAGGCGGGTCATTGGTACTTTGATGGTTTCCATGGAACATTTGGACCAAAATGGATGATTCTATGACCAATCGGATGCAGTGGGATTATCAGAGGTCACAGGTGGGTCATTGGCACATTTATGGGTTCCATGGAACATTTGGACCAAAATGGATGATTCTATGGCCAACCGGATGCAGTGGGATTATCTGAGGTCACAGGCGGGTCATTGGTACTTTGATAGTTTCCATGGAACATTTGGACCAAAATGGATGATTCTATAGCCAATCGGATGCAGTGGGATTATCTGAGGTCACAGGTGGGTCATTGGCACATTTATGAGTTCCATGGAACATTTGGACCAAAATGGATGATTCTATAGCCAATCTGATGCAGTGGGATTATCTGAGGTCACAGGTGGGTCATTGGCACATTTATGGGTTCCATGGAACATTTGGACCAAAATGGATGATTCTTTTGCCAATCGGATGCAGTGGGATTATCTTAGGTCACAGGTGGGTCATTGGCACATTTATGAGTTCCATGGAACATTTGGACCAAAATGGATGATTCTATGGCCAATCGGATGCAGTGGGATTATCTGAGGTCACAGGTGGGTCATTGGCACATTTATGGGTTCCATGGAACATTTGGACCAAAATGGATGATTCTATAGCCAAACGGATGCAGTGGGATTATCTGAGGTCACAGGTGGGTCATTGGCACATTTATGGGTTCCATGGAACATTTGGACCAAAATGGATGATTCTATAGCCAAACGGATGCAGTGGGATTATCTGAGGTCACAGGTAGGTCATTGGCACATTTATGAGTTCCATGGAATATTTGGACCAAAATGGATGATTCTATGGCCAATCGGATGCAGTGGGATTATCTGAGGTCACAGGTGGGTCATTGGCACATTTATGGGTTCCATGGAACATTTGGACCAAAATGGATGATTCTATAGCCAATCGGATGCAGTGGGATTATCTGAGGTCACAGGTGCGTCATTGGCACATTTATGAGTTCCATGGAACATTTGGACCAAAATGGATGATTCTATGGCCAATCGGATGCAGTGGGATTATCTGAGGTCACAGGTGGGTCATTGGCACATTTATGAGTTCCATGGAACATTTGGACCAAAATGGATGATTCTATGGCCAATCGGATGCAGTGGGATTATCTGAGGTCACAGGTGGGTCATTGGCACATTTATGAGTTCCATGGAACATTTGGACCAAAATGGATGATTCTATGGCCAATCGGATGCAGTGGGATTATCTGAGGTCACAGGTGGGTCATTGGCACATTTATGGGTTCCATGGAACATTTGGACCAAAATGGATGATTCTATAGCCAATCGGATGCAGTGGGATTATCTGAGGTCACAGGTGGGTCATTGGCACATTTATGAGTTCCATGGAACATTTGGACCAAAATGGATGATTCTATGGCCAATCGGATGCAGTGGGATTATCTAAGGTCACAGGTAGGTCATTGGCACATTTATGAGTTCCATGGAATATTTGGACCAAAATGGATGATTCTATGGCCAATCGGATGCAGTGGGATTATCTGAGGTCACAGGTGGGTCATTGGCACATTTATGGGTTCCATGGAACATTTGGACCAAAATGGATGATTCTTTTGCCAATCGGATGCAGTGGGATTATCTTAGGTCACAGGTGGGTCATTGGCACATTTATGAGTTCCATGGAACATTTGGACCAAAATGGATGATTCTATGGCCAATCGGATGCAGTGGGATTATCTGAGGTCACAGGTGGGTCATTGGCACATTTATGAGTTCCATGGAACATTTGGACCAAAATGGATGATTCTATGGCCAATCGGATGCAGTGGGATTATCTGAGGTCACAGGTGGGTCATTGGCACATTTATGGGTTCCATGGAACATTTGGACCAAAATGGATGATTCTATAGCCAATCGGATGCAGTGGGATTATCTGAGGTCACAGGTGGGTCATTGGCACATTTATGAGTTCCATGGAACATTTGGACCAAAATGGATGATTCTATGGCCAATCGGATGCAGTGGGATTATCTAAGGTCACAGGTGGGTCATTGGCACATTTATGGGTTCCATGGAACATTTGGACCAAAATGGATGATTCTATAGCCAAACGGATGCAGTGGGATTATCTGAGGTCACAGGTAGGTCATTGGCACATTTATGGGTTCCATGGAACATTTGGACCAAAATGGATGATTCTTTTGCCAATCGGATGCAGTGGGATTATCTTAGGTCACAGGTGGGTCATTGGCACATTTATGAGTTCCATGGAACATTTGGACCAAAATGGATGATTCTATAGCCAATCTGATGCAGTGGGATTATCTGAGGTCACAGGTGGGTCATTGGCACATTTATGAGTTCCATGGAACATTTGGACCAAAATGGATGATTCTATGGCCAATCGGATGCAGTGGGATTATCTAAGGTCACAGGTGGGTCATTGGCACATTTATGAGTTCCATGGAACATTTGGACCAAAATGGATGATTCTATGGCCAATCGGATGCAGTGGGATTATCTGAGGTCACAGGTGGGTCATTGGCACATTTATGAGTTCCATGGAACATTTGGACCAAAATGGATGATTCTATGGCCAATCGGATGCAGTGGGATTATCTAAGGTCACAGGTAGGTCATTGGCACATTTATGAGTTCCATGGAATATTTGGACCAAAATGGATGATTCTATGGCCAATCGGATGCAGTGGGATTATCTGAGGTCACAGGTGGGTCATTGGCACATTTATGGGTTCCATGGAACATTTGGACCAAAGTGGATGATTCTTTTGCCAATCGGATGCAGTGGGATTATCTTAGGTCACAGGTGGGTCATTGGCACATTTATGAGTTCCATGGAACATTTGGACCAAAATGGATGATTCTATGGCCAATCGGATGCAGTGGGATTATCTAAGGTCACAGGTGGGTCATTGGCACATTTATGGGTTCCATGGAACATTTGGACCAAAATGGATGATTCTATAGCCAAACGGATGCAGTGGGATTATCTGAGGTCACAGGTAGGTCATTGGCACATTTATGGGTTCCATGGAACATTTGGACCAAAATGGATGATTCTATGGCCAATCGGATGCAGTGGGATTATCTGAGGTCACAGGTGGGTCATTGGCACATTTATGAGTTCCATGGAACATTTGGACCAAAATGGATGATTCTATGGCCAATCGGATGCAGTGGGATTATCTGAGGTCACAGGTGGGTCATTGGCACATTTATGGGTTCCATGGAACATTTGGACCAAAATGGATGATTCTATAGCCAATCGGATGCAGTGGGATTATCTGAGGTCACAGGTGGGTCATTGGCACATTTATGAGTTCCATGGAACATTTGGACCAAAATGGATGATTCTATGGCCAATCGGATGCAGTGGGATTATCTAAGGTCACAGGTGGGTCATTGGCACATTTATGGGTTCCATGGAACATTTGGACCAAAATGGATGATTCTATGGCCAATCGGATGCAGTGGGATTATCTCAGGTCACAGGTGGGTCATTGGCACATTTATGGGTTCCATGGAACATTTGGACCAAAATGGATGATTCTATGGCCAATCGGATGCAGTGGGATTATCTGAGGTCACAGGTGGGTCATTGGCACATTTATGAGTTCCATGGAAAATTTGGACCAAAATGGATGATTCTATGGCCAATCGGATACAGTGGGATTATCTGAGGTCACAGGTGGGTCATTGGCACATTTATGGGTTCCATGGAACATTTGGACCAAAATGGATGATTCTATGGCCAATCGGATGCAGTGGGATTATCTGAGGTCACAGGTGGGTCATTGGCACATTTTTGGGTTCCATGGAACATTTGGACCAAAATGGATGATTCTATGGCCAATCGGATGCAGTGGGATTATCTGAGGTCACAGGTGGGTCATTGGCACATTTATGGGTTCCATGGAACATTTGGACCAAAATGGATGATTCTATAGCCAAACGGATGCAGTGGGATTATCTGAGGTCACAGGTAGGTCATTGGCACATTTATGGGTTCCATGGAACATTTGGACCAAAATGGATGATTCTATGGCCAATCGGATGCAGTGGGATTATCTGAGGTCACAGGTGGGTCATTGGCACATTTATGAGTTCCATGGAACATTTGGACCAAAATGGATGATTCTATGGCCAATCGGATGCAGTGGGATTATCTGAGGTCACAGGTGGGTCATTGGCACATTTATGGGTTCCATGGAACATTTGGACCAAAATGGATGATTCTATAGCCAATCGGATGCAGTGGGATTATCTGAGGTCACAGGTGGGTCATTGGCACATTTATGAGTTCCATGGAACATTTGGACCAAAATGGATGATTCTATGGCCAATCGGATGCAGTGGGATTATCTAAGGTCACAGGTGGGTCATTGGCACATTTATGGGTTCCATGGAACATTTGGACCAAAATGGATGATTCTATGGCCAATCGGATGCAGTGGGATTATCTCAGGTCACAGGTGGGTCATTGGCACATTTATGGGTTCCATGGAACATTTGGACCAAAATGGATGATTCTATGGCCAATCGGATGCAGTGGGATTATCTGAGGTCACAGGTGGGTCATTGGCACATTTATGAGTTCCATGGAAAATTTGGACCAAAATGGATGATTCTATGGCCAATCGGATACAGTGGGATTATCTGAGGTCACAGGTGGGTCATTGGCACATTTATGGGTTCCATGGAACATTTGGACCAAAATGGATGATTCTATGGCCAATCGGATGCAGTGGGATTATCTGAGGTCACAGGTGGGTCATTGGCACATTTTTGGGTTCCATGGAACATTTGGACCAAAATGGATGATTCTATGGCCAATCGGATGCAGTGGGATTATCTGAGGTCACAGGTGGGTCATTGGCACATTTATGAGTTCCATGGAACATTTGGACCAAAATGGATGATTCTATGGCCAATCGGATGCAGTGGGATTATCTAAGGTCACAGGTGGGTCATTGGCACATTTATGGGTTCCATGGAACATTTGGACCAAAATGGATGATTCGATGGCCAATCGGATGCAGTGGGATTATCTGAGGTCACAGGTGGGTCATTGGCACATTTATGAGTTCCATGGAACATTTGGACCAAAATGGATGATTCTATGGCCAATCGGATGCAGTGGGATTATCTAAGGTCACAGGTAGGTCATTGGCACATTTATGAGTTCCATGGAATATTTGGACCAAAATGGATGATTCTATGGCCAATCGGATGCAGTGGGATTATCTGAGGTCACAGGTGGGTCATTGGCACATTTTTGGGTTCCATGGAACATTTGGACCAAAATGGATGATTCTATGGCCAATCGGATGCAGTGGGATTATCTGAGGTCACAGGTGGGTCATTGGCACATTTATGGGTTCCATGGAACATTTGGACCAAAATGGATGATTCTTTTGCCAATCGGATGCAGTGGGATTATCTTAGGTCACAGGTGGGTCATTGGCACATTTATGAGTTCCATGGAACATTTGGACCAAAATGGATGATTCTATGGCCAATCGGATGCAGTGGGATTATCTAAGGTCACAGGTGGGTCATTGGCACATTTATGGGTTCCATGGAACATTTGGACCAAAATGGATGATTCGATGGCCAATCGGATGCAGTGGGATTATCTGAGGTCACAGGTGGGTCATTGGCACATTTATGAGTTCCATGGAACATTTGGACCAAAATGGATGATTCTATGGCCAATCGGATGCAGTGGGATTATCTAAGGTCACAGGTAGGTCATTGGCACATTTATGAGTTCCATGGAATATTTGGACCAAAATGGATGATTCTATGGCCAATCGGATGCAGTGGGATTATCTGAGGTCACAGGTGGGTCATTGGCACATTTTTGGGTTCCATGGAACATTTGGACCAAAATGGATGATTCTATGGCCAATCGGATGCAGTGGGATTATCTAAGGTCACAGGTGGGTCATTGGCACATTTATGGGTTCCATGGAACATTTGGACCAAAATGGATGATTCTATGGCCAATCGGATGCAGTGGGATTATCTCAGGTCACAGGTGGGTCATTGGCACATTTATGGGTTCCATGGAACATTTGGACCAAAATGGATGATTCTATGGCCAATCGGATGCAGTGGGATTATCTAAGGTCACAGGTGGGTCATTGGCACATTTATGGGTTCCATGGAACATTTGGACCAAAATGGATGATTCTATGGCCAATCGGATGCAGTGGGATTATCTCAGGTCACAGGCGGGTCATTGGTACTTTGATGGTTTCCATGGAACATTTGGACCAAAATGGATAATTCTATGGCCAATCGGATGCAGTGGGATTATCTGAGGTCACAGGTGGGTCATTGGCACATTTATGGGTTCCATGGAATATTTGGACCAAAATGGATGATTCTATGGCCAATCGGATGCAGTGGGATTACCAGAGGTCACAGGCGGGTCATTGGTACTTTGATGGTTTCCATGGAACATTTGGACCAAACTGGATGATTCTTTTGCCAATCGGATGCAGTGGGATTATCTGAGGTCACAGGTGGGTCATTGGCACATTTATGAGTTCCATGGAACATTTGGACCAAAATGGATGATTCTATGGCCAATCGGATGCAGTGGGATTATCTGAGGTCACAGGTGGGTCATTGTCACATTTATGAGTTCCATGGAACATTTGGACCAAAATGGATGATTCTATGGCCAATCGGATGCAGTGGGATTATCTAAGGTCACAGGTGGGTCATTGGCACATTTATGGGTTCCATGGAACATTTGGACCAAAATGGATGATTCTATGGCCAATCGGATGCAGTGGGATTATCTCAGGTCACAGGTGGGTCATTGGCACATTTATGGGTTCCATGGAACATTTGGACCAAAATGGATGATTCTATGGCCAATCGGATGCAGTGGGATTATCTAAGGTCACAGGTGGGTCATTGGCACATTTATGGGTTCCATGGAACATTTGGACCAAAATGGATGATTCTATGGCCAATCGGATGCAGTGGGATTATCTCAGGTCACAGGCGGGTCATTGGTACTTTGATGGTTTCCATGGAACATTTGGACCAAAATGGATAATTCTATGGCCAATCGGATGCAGTGGGATTATCTGAGGTCACAGGTGGGTCATTGGCACATTTATGGGTTCCATGGAATATTTGGACCAAAATGGATGATTCTATGGCCAATCGGATGCAGTGGGATTATCTCAGGTCACAGGCGGGTCATTGGTACTTTGATGGTTTCCATGGAACATTTGGACCAAAATGGATAATTCTATGGCCAATCGGATGCAGTGGGATTATCTAAGGTCACAGGTGGGTCATTGGCACATTTATGGGTTCCATGGAACATTTGGACCAAAATGGATGATTCTATAGCCAAACGGATGCAGTGGGATTATCTGAGGTCACAGGTAGGTCATTGGCACATTTATGGGTTCCATGGAACATTTGGACCAAAATGGATGATTCTTTTGCCAATCGGATGCAGTGGGATTATCTTAGGTCACAGGTGGGTCATTGGCACATTTATGAGTTCCATGGAACATTTGGACCAAAATGGATGATTCTATAGCCAATCTGATGCAGTGGGATTATCTGAGGTCACAGGTGGGTCATTGGCACATTTATGAGTTCCATGGAACATTTGGACCAAAATGGATGATTCTATGGCCAATCGGATGCAGTGGGATTATCTAAGGTCACAGGTGGGTCATTGGCACATTTATGAGTTCCATGGAACATTTGGACCAAAATGGATGATTCTATGGCCAATCGGATGCAGTGGGATTATCTGAGGTCACAGGTGGGTCATTGGCACATTTATGAGTTCCATGGAACATTTGGACAAAAATGGATGATTCTATGGCCAATCGGATGCAGTGGGATTATCTAAGGTCACAGGTAGGTCATTGGCACATTTATGAGTTCCATGGAATATTTGGACCAAAATGGATGATTCTATGGCCAATCGGATGCAGTGGGATTATCTGAGGTCACAGGTGGGTCATTGGCACATTTATGGGTTCCATGGAACATTTGGACCAAAATGGATGATTCTTTTGCCAATCGGATGCAGTGGGATTATCTTAGGTCACAGGTGGGTCATTGGCACATTTATGAGTTCCATGGAACATTTGGACCAAAATGGATGATTCTATGGCCAATCGGATGCAGTGGGATTATCTAAGGTCACAGGTGGGTCATTGGCACATTTATGGGTTCCATGGAACATTTGGACCAAAATGGATGATTCTATAGCCAAACGGATGCAGTGGGATTATCTGAGGTCACAGGTAGGTCATTGGCACATTTATGGGTTCCATGGAACATTTGGACCAAAATGGATGATTCTATGGCCAATCGGATGCAGTGGGATTATCTGAGGTCACAGGTGGGTCATTGGCACATTTATGAGTTCCATGGAACATTTGGACCAAAATGGATGATTCTATGGCCAATCGGATGCAGTGGGATTATCTGAGGTCACAGGTGGGTCATTGGCACATTTATGGGTTCCATGGAACATTTGGACCAAAATGGATGATTCTATAGCCAATCGGATGCAGTGGGATTATCTGAGGTCACAGGTGGGTCATTGGCACATTTATGAGTTCCATGGAACATTTGGACCAAAATGGATGATTCTATGGCCAATCGGATGCAGTGGGATTATCTAAGGTCACAGGTGGGTCATTGGCACATTTATGGGTTCCATGGAACATTTGGACCAAAATGGATGATTCTATAGCCAAACGGATGCAGTGGGATTATCTGAGGTCACAGGTAGGTCATTGGCACATTTATGGGTTCCATGGAACATTTGGACCAAAATGGATGATTCTTTTGCCAATCGGATGCAGTGGGATTATCTTAGGTCACAGGTGGGTCATTGGCACATTTATGAGTTCCATGGAACATTTGGACCAAAATGGATGATTCTATGGCCAATCGGATGCAGTGGGATTATCTAAGGTCACAGGTGGGTCATTGGCACATTTATGGGTTCCATGGAACATTTGGACCAAAATGGATGATTCTATAGCCAAACGGATGCAGTGGGATTATCTGAGGTCACAGGTAGGTCATTGGCACATTTATGGGTTCCATGGAACATTTGGACCAAAATGGATGATTCTATGGCCAATCGGATGCAGTGGGATTATCTAAGGTCACAGGTAGGTCATTGGCACATTTATGAGTTCCATGGAATATTTGGACCAAAATGGATGATTCTATGGCCAATCGGAAGCAGTGGGATTATCTGAGGTCACAGGTGGGTCATTGGCACATTTATGAGTTCCATGGAACATTTGGACCAAAATGGATGATTCTATGGCCAATCGGATGCAGTGGGATTATCTGAGGTCACAGGTGGGTCATTGTCACAGTTATGAGTTCCATGGAACATTTGGACCAAAATGGATGATTCTATGGCCAATCGGATGCAGTGGGATTATCTAAGGTCACAGGTGGGTCATTGGCACATTTATGGGTTCCATGGAACATTTGGACCAAAATGGATGATTCTATGGCCAATCGGATGCAGTGGGATTATCTCAGGTCACAGGTGGGTCATTGGCACATTTATGGGTTCCATGGAACATTTGGACCAAAATGGATGATTCTATGGCCAATCGGATGCAGTGGGATTATCTCAGGTCACAGGTGGGTCATTGGCACATTTATGGGTTCCATGGAACATTTGGACCAAAATGGATGATTCTGTGGCCAATCGGATGCAGTGGGATTATCTGAGGTCACAGGTGAGTCATTGGCACATTTATGGGTTCCATGGAACATTTGGACCAAAATGGATGATTCTATAGCCAATCGGATGCAGTGGGATTACCTGAGGTCACAGGTGGGTCATTGGCACATTTATGGGTTCCATGGAACATTTGGACCAAAATGGATGATTCTTTTGCCAATCGGATGCAGTGGGATTATCTTAGGTCACAGGTGGGTCATTGGCACATTTATGAGTTCCATGGAACATTTGGACCAAAATGGATGATTCTATGGCCAATCGGATGCAGTGGGATTATCTGAGGTCACAGGTGGGTCATTGGCACATTTATGGGTTCCATGGAACATTTGGACCAAAATGGATGATTCTTTTGCCAATCGGATGCAGTGGGATTATCTTAGGTCACAGGTGGGTCATTGGCACATTTATGAGTTCCATGGAACATTTGGACCAAAATGGATGATTCTATGGCCAATCGGATGCAGTGGGATTATCTGAGGTCACAGGTGGGTCATTGTCACAGTTATGAGTTCCATGGAACATTTGGACCAAAATGGATGATTCTATGGCCAATCGGATGCAGTGGGATTATCTAAGGTCACAGGTGGGTCATTGGCACATTTATGGGTTCCATGGAACATTTGGACCAAAATGGATGATTCTATGGCCAATCGGATGCAGTGGGATTATCTGAGGTCACAGGTGGGTCATTGGCACATTTATGAGTTCCATGGAACATTTGGACCAAAATGGATGATTCTACGGCCAATCGGATGCAGTGGGATTATCTGAGGTCACAGGTGGGTCATTGGCACATTTATGGGTTCCATGGAACATTTGGACCAAAATGGATGATTCTATGGCCAATCGGATGCAGTGGGATTATCTGAGGTCACAGGTGAGTCATTGGCACATTTATGGGTTCCATGGAACATTTGGACCAAAATGGATGATTCTATAGCCAATCGGATGCAGTGGGATTACCTGAGGTCACAGGTGGGTCATTGGCACATTTATGGGTTCCATGGAACATTTGGACCAAAATGGATGATTCTTTTGCCAATCGGATGCAGTGGGATTATCTTAGGTCACAGGTGGGTCATTGGCACATTTATGAGTTCCATGGAACATTTGGACCAAAATGGATGATTCTATGGCCAATCGGATGCAGTGGGATTATCTGAGGTCACAGGTGGGTCATTGTCACATTTATGAGTTCCATGGAACATTTGGACCAAAATGGATGATTCTATGGCCAATCGGATGCAGTGGGATTATCTAAGGTCACAGGTGGGTCATTGGCACATTTATGGGTTCCATGGAACATTTGGACCAAAATGGATGATTCTATGGCCAATCGGATGCAGTGGGATTTTCTGAGGTCGCAGGTGGGTCATTGGCACTTTCACGTGAATACGAACTTCACGTGTAGTTCGTGAATAAAAGACACGTGTAGTTGAGTTTTGTGTTTTTACTTGATTATTTTAAAAACACGTGAACAGTGCTTACGTGAAACTGGAAGTTCTAGTTCGTATTGGAAGCATTGTAAGCATTGGTTCGCATTGGGTGTATTTATGCACTTCTGTTCTAGTTTACTTAGTGCTCTATTTTGAAACCAGAGGTCATGAATCATTTTGAATCAGAGGTCAACTCAGTCAATGAACTCGAACTGTTAAATTCAACGAAATGGGTCTGTGATCCGGTTAGATTTAACTCTTATGAAAAAAAACGAGTTGGATCAGATTTCGTTTTATGCTTTTACCCAATAGATGGCGTAAAATTTTAATTTTTGTTTTTGTGTTTAATTTTTATACAGTGTAGTTCGCAAACTATACATCGAACGAAAAGGAAAGGGTAGCTCGCAAACTAAATATCGGACAGTGACGAGAGTGGCACTAATTGAAAAGGCATATGCTCAGCGTGAAATATAGTTACCATACAATTTTTAAAAATCGGGATCTTAATTTTAATTTGAAATTAGTAGTTAAACTGACTGTAGCTCGCAAACTATATATCGGGCAAACTCGAAAGTGGAACCAATGGAAAGTGCATTTGCTTCGCCTTCTTTTCAACTAAGTCAATGAACTCAACCTATCAAACTTAACGAAATGATCGAAAAAATTTTAAATTTTTCTTGTTTCTTTTTGCTTGCTCATTTAATCATACTTACTTTTTAACTTTTTCTTTGTTTTGGCCTCGATAAGTAGTCCATAATTGAGTGTTATTAATTTATTTGTTAATTTTTGGAAGATCAATAAAAATATGTGCAAAAAGAACAAAACAATCGGACCAAAGAGACAAAGTAGAAGAGGTTACAACTTAAACGGAATTCTGCGTCTACACTTACGATACTTTCGAAACTGTTTCTTTTATATAAATTTGCTTTTTGCATTAATAACAATATAAGAGCCTTTTATTCACAAAAAAATTAAAACCAAATGAAATAAGATATTTTCAATAATGGTTTTAAATTCAATTATCGAATGATTATTTTGAAATCGTTAACACTAATTAAAAACTCGTTTATCTCATGAAGCGTCTTACATTTCAGTGATTAAAAGCGAGTAATGACACAGTGATTACTGCAGCTTAAATAGCGTAAAAATAACCATTTGACTTAATCTATAAAAGGACAAAAACATGCAATGCACGCCTAATGCGTCCATTTGAAGGAATTAGTGTTCACAAAATCATCTCTATCGCCGTCAACATAATGACCGACCAACAACAAAAACAACAACAAGTAAAACAAAAACAACAACGACAAGCACAACGCCTAACCACAGGAATAAAACACTTTCAGACACAGCTCCTTGACGCATTGACTTTGGTTAATTTTAAATAGTTCTTCTCTGCTCGCATGGCACGCATCTCATTAAAAGTCGTCCCTGCTTTCTTCGTTCTACACTACCTCTCTCTCAAGAGTAAAATAAAGAGATTTAGTGCAGGCAAACAATTAAAATGTTAATCAAGAGAATTATTCTTGTAGCACGAAATAACATTGACAACCCAAAACCGGCTCCTACGCACAGTGATTCGTCCACATACAAAGAATGTACAAAAATAGTGAAACCAAGAAATGCGATGAAAGTTACAAGGTTGCTCACGGGTGATATTTACTATAGCGGCAATGCGGGGCGAAGCACGAGTATCGATGCGGATTTATAGTTAGCAAGAGAATAGGGCAGCATCGATATTTAGTTGTACAAAAGAGCAAGCTATACCCGTTGGTCACTGATCCGTGAAAATGAAGTCCGATACACTGTTATAAAGCCACTTTTAATTTCATTTAGCCTTATGGGCCTGATCAGAATCTTGTTGAATGGTACACAGCTTGTTTTGAAATAATTTCGCGTTGAAAAACCTTAAAAACAATTCCAAAACATCGAAGCCATACAGTTTCGCCGATTTTTTTAATCCTTTTTCACAAAAATAGTGCTTGGTGACCTCAAAGTGACCTAAAAATCATGCTCAGTGACTTTAACGCTAAGGTGGACAAAGAAAACATATTTGGAATATCGTTAATAGCACTAGATTTAAGCATCCAATATTCATTGGAGAAACCCTTAACACCTGGTTGTACCCTGATCAAATAACACTCAACCAAATTCATCACGTTTTTTTACTCACGTTTATCCTACACTAAGAACGCTAGATATAGACAAGCTGTAGTTAAAACGATATTAGTATGATTAAATAAGCTTTTGTTTTGTTGCTGAGACACTAGGGTTGGGACAATGATATATACGAATTCGGTGTGGCGTGGGGTTAAGTTGTGCCGCATCGGTTAAGATTAGCGAAAAGTGAAAAAATTAGACGAAACCCTCCATAACTGCCCAACTATTGCCGCTAGAGGGGTGAAATGTTCGACCGACCCCCATTAAATTTTTTTCCCCAAAATGTTTCAGGAACATACCAGCCCCAATCTTCACCCCCTAAGGGAATTCCCTAATAAAATTTATATTTTTAGGAAGTTTGACCTCACTTCTCCCAAGATGAGCCTAGTAGGGTAAAATATGTGAGTGAGCGCCATAGGTTTTTCTTTCCAACATTTTATCGCAACATACCTATCCTTTATTTCCAACCCTTAAGGCTCCTATACATAAAGCACGGTTCACTTAAAATCTGGACGCAATAAATTGTTTATAACTTCTAAACGAAAATATTTACGAAAAAAAATTTTGCACTGTTTTAAAGGTTGAACATGTTTTATTTGAGGCATAAAAAAAAATTCAAGATTTGTTTTTATAGACAATTTTTATTTTGATAGACCCAATACATTTTGCACATCATTTCTTGTCACTTTTGCAGCAAACCGAATCCACTTAATAATAATTTTTTTGTAATTATTCGTTGGATGAGCAAGCCTCTTAAGTTTTGCCTTCACATTTGCCCAGTATTTATCGATTGATCGAAATTAGGGACAATTCGGTGGATTGATTTCTTTTGGTACAAATGATACCTTGTTTCTTTGATACCATTGCATCACTTCCCTGAAATAATGGCAGGAGGCCAAGTCAGGACAAAACAAAGGGGGTGAAGTATTATGTCTTATAAATAGCATTAGACGTTTTTCCAGACATTCTTTTTGATATCGCGGTGACGACATTGTTGAATTCGTAACAAAAACATGCCTTTCCAACCCATAACTACATATTGCCTGCCAAATCATTACTTATTACTAATAAGTTATTAGAATATTTGTCCAGCATGGTGATCTTATATTTTTTGGTGTACTTATATTTATTTGTTTTTAATTATTAAAAAATTTTTTTTCTAAAATCGTCTTCCATATACCCCAGGGTGCCTTACTTAAGCTTGAAATGATAGAACGACCCACATTCATTTTTCTTCTCCAAATTTTTATCGAGCATACCTGACGTATATAAGAAAAAAGACATTTTGTAATTATAATTGTAAAAAAATTTGAAGCAAATTAATTTCTTTTTGTCATGGGATAGATATTTATTTCTTTCGATTTGCGGCGATGACTTGAAGAAAAAAATATTCTTTCCAAATATTACGCCTCTTTTGGTGGCGTCGTTGACAACGTGTATATTACACAATATTTCTTGTGCTTGTTGGTAATCTTCGCTCTCAGTTTGTGGTAGCAATCAAATCAGTTGAAAATCCGAAGCTTGCGAAAAATGTTGCTTTCTGAGGAATGACGTAATGGTTCAAATCTTTCTATAGTTCCTTATTCACTTCCTCCGATGCCAATTGAATATTTTTTTACACCTTTTTTAACAACAATATTTACTGGACGAGCACGTTCTTGATTTCCGATGCTGCCGATATCCTCGCTATCATCTTCCTCATCTTCTTCGTTGACATCAACGACATTATGTGCCTCTATAACTGCTATCATCTCCATCTGAAAGTTTTTTAATCGGATAACTCAAATAAATACAGTTAAACTTCTCTTTGTGAAAGTAATTTAAGGAAACAATTCTTTCGGTCTCAATATTGAGAACAAAATCTTAATCATGCGTGACGTTTACTTTTTTGGATGGTTAGTGTTTCCGAAAGTACTTTTTTTGGGCTAAAATGAGTTAGGAGTTGAATATTTGTATTCACTACAAATATCATCCCTGATACACATATCCCTATACATATTCGTTCGACTACCGAAAAGGCGTTAAGTTATCAACGTCTTCGCCGAAACCAATGGCATGATCAGAAACGTCACGGCGCCATTTTAGAGAAGAACGCTGCCTACAAATCTTAAGTTCAATACTAAACTCTGGCAACATTTTTTTCAATAGAAATACATTTTTCTGTTGTGACGTCACCTCTCTGCAGAAATTTTAAAAACTCAGAGAGTAAATAATGTCATGTATGTCATCTTGAGAACATGAACTTTAGTCGTTCGGTGTCGGCATCGAACATGTAAGTTCATTTCTAGGTCAATTCTGTGCAAATATTTAATCCCACACTGAGAAAAAAACACATACCTTGCTCCGGTAAAAAATTTCTCTATTTTTGATAATAGTAATTTTCTTTTTTTCAAATAAAATTTTCTTCAATTAGAATAAATTTTCACATTTTCGAAGAAATATTTCTTTACTTCTAGGAAATGGAAATATTTCAATGTCTCTAATAATGATAAGTATTTTTCTAGCACAAAAAATTTTTCATTTATAGAGAAATTTTATTGAAAATGAAAAACTTTTCTTATATTTTGATAAAAAATTCACTATGAGAAGTATTTTCTTCAATAAAAGCAAATATTTTCTCAAAAAAAAGGTATTTTTCTCTAAAAACGATATACTTTTCTATTTCATGGAACCTTTTTATCATTTTTAAAGAATTTTTAGTATCGCAATTAGAGAATAGCATTCTCTGGAGCAAAGTCTATACCATTTTTCTCTAAATATGATGCCTTTTTTATCATATTCCGAGACACTTTTTTCTGAGTGCAGACACAACACAGTAGATTAAAAGAAGCTATGTCAAAATCCTTTCAAGGGCTTAAATGGCCAATTTTTCATTTTTGTTTTGATGGTTTTAAGACCATCAGCTTGTAACAGAAAGCCAGAGAACACTGACGTTGTCAAAGGAACCCTTCTCTACTGGTGTATGCTACTAGTGTATGCTTGAGATATCGATATTATTGATCTTAATACGCGTAATTTAGTGCAGCATCCTCCAAGCTACAGAAATAGTTTCGTCGAGTGGGTGTAGCAGTGAACGCAGAGAAAACAAAATACCTTGTGTCAACAAACAAACAAACTGTCCCAGGATCTTGGAAACCATGTCACTGTTGACAACATGTCCTTCGATGTTGTTTAGAATTTCGGTTAAGTGGAATCCAGCTTATAACGTATTCCTCCAACGCCTGAGATCAGGTGAAGAATAGCTCTTGCCAACAAGTGTTACTTTGGGCTCAGTACATATTTAAGAATACAGAGGCCTCTCTCGACAAACAAAACCCATGCTCTATAAGTCAATAATCATGCTCGTTCTACTATTTTCAGCCCAAACTTGTACGTTGAACAGCAGTAATGAAAGGGCTTTGGGAGAATTTGAGAGCAAAATCTTTCGAAAGATCTTTGGTCCAATCCGCGTCAATGACTATAACCAAATTCAATGGAACAATCAACTGTATGAGCTGTACGCCGACATCGGCTTACGCTAGCGTGTAACAATTGAGCGGCTTTGATGGCGAGGTCATTCTGTGCGAATAGAAAACAACGCTTCAGTGACGAAAATAAACAATTCAGTACACGGTGACAGCCAATGCAGATGAGGACGCCTGAATCTTCGTTGGAAGGATCATGTTTTATATATGTTGATGTTTATCTAAACAAGGTGATCCACTTTTGGTGTTTAATTGATAACAATTGTTTTGATTTTTATCAACTGAACGAATCACTGTGCAGTTATCTGTGCTGAAAATTGCTACGAAAAAAAAAAATGAAAAAAAACTGTAGCTGTCATCAGCGTTAGTGGTGTAGAATATTGCAAGTAAACAATTACTACGTGCCTTTATAATTACAAAATGGCGAGCAAAATGGCGGGTGGGTTAGTTTGACTGTTGTTATTGGTGTTGTTGCTATTGTAGTTTTTTTATTATTTCTACTCTTGTAATTTTATGCAATTATAAAAGTGCCGAGATTACACGCTGTTCGCCAGCGTAGGCAAATTAATGAGCAATTAGGATATGTCGGAGTTGTCAACGAAGAGACATGTTGGCGAGGATAGTGCTGGTGATGACATGTTGCCACACTGCTATATTGGAATAATCGAAGCACTTTATTTCACTTCGAATATAGTGATACAGTGATTTATAATATCATAAAGTAAAAAACACTGTTGAATTTCATTTTCAGCATTTTTCATTTATATGTTTAATTTTTATTAATTTCATACATTTTGCAGCCACATCAATAGAATACTTATTAAATTCCACAAACTGGCAAAATAAACTACAAATAGAACAACCTTAATTGAAAACACTTAAAATTACAAAATAAACTAAAACAAAAAAAAAAATAACAAATATAAGATGAGCAGCGCAACGTCAAACGAGCAGCAATTTAAAGTCAAACCACAGCGAATGCAATAAATTTTTTAAAATATTTAATAAAATTCAATTTGGTCGGCATGCGGTTCAAAGTGCATGCGGTTGATTTGGTCAACTGTGGGGAGGGTATGCTTAGCGACTCGAGTACCGCCGACTGGTGGATGTTCGTCGTCATCGTCGGTGGGCAATGGTCAGCGCATTGCAAGTTCAATCAAAATTGAAAATTTCATTAAAATCTATTTTCATGCTTATTGGGGCGAATGTGTTTCAAGCACAAACACACACACACACACACACTAGACAAAAATATTAGTAGTCTCTGCACAAAGGCAACATTTGCCGGACTAATATTTTTGTTAGTGAGTGTTTGTGGCATGCCCCGCATTATGATAATATTTTCCACATGTAAATGCGTAGATATCTCGTTTCGATTTTCAAATCAGTGCTCCGCCATTTTGCAAAGTAAAAGGCGCGCCAAAATATTTAAAACGGATATGAAATTTAAAAGCGATCGAAATGTTTCGCTTTGCTTTTAAATTGAACATTGCTAAGAGTTGTTTGGTTGGTGTGCGTTGCCAAGTAATCGCCTGCCTCCCCTTGCCTATGGTTTAAGCCAATTTTCCGGCCTTCATGTTGACCCTTTTTTGCGCGCTTCAATTTGTTTTTGCTTTTGTTTTTGTTTTTCCTCTTTGTTTTGTTGTGCTAATTTTTCAAATACTAATGATTTTTAATTAAAATTTTCAAATTTATTCATTTGAAAATCGAATTGAAAATGCTGGTTGGTCGGAAAACAATGCAAAATTTTTGGGTTTGTGTGTGTGTGTTTGTGTTGTGTTGGGTTAGTGTTCGTGTGTTTGTGCATCATAACTTTATACATCAATGCAATTTGCACTTTTTAAATTTTAATGGCCAGTCAGCCATTTTCGTTTTATTTGGACGCCATTTAGAATTACAAAGCAACACATTAGCGTGTTTTTTAACTAAGTTGGCACTTTTACAGCGACAATTAATTGCATGTCTGTTTTAAAAATGCGGTTTTTATTTAAAAAAAGTTATATATAACATTTACAAACAACCACGCGAATTTGTTGGAATTGTTAAGGAACATAAAAAATAAAACTGGAAGGCAGAACTTAATATGTAAAATTGTTTACAAGAATGCAAAAGAAACTTTTCTTTTGGACTGATTGTAAAAAAAAGTAAACAAAAGAATACCTTTCTTTAAATACCTCAAACAAAAAATAAATATCTGTTTTTTTAAACGCCCCCAAAATAACTTACGCCCAGTTTTGTATGAGTAGTGTTGTCACAATCAGTGGTTTGTAACATGTGGCAAAGACAAAAATGCTCTGCAAAGTCTGTCATTTGTCAATGAACAGCGCTTAAATTTTATTATCAAACGAAAAAGGAAGATTTTCAAAAATGCTCCCATTTAAATTTAAAATTTTTTAAATTATAGTTTTTTGGGGAATTTTCCCCTCTTTCCAATAAAAATTTTGGCGAGGGGCGATTCGTTGACGAATCGCTTGTAAATAGTTTTTTCCTATTATTTTCGAATAGTTTGGTTTTGTCTGTATCAAAGGTTGGCTGGATGCTTAAAGAAAGCAAAGAAAGATTCGCGGCAGAGAAAACAGACCATTTTTAAAAATTTTTTATTATTGTAGAGAATTGAACAAATTACGAGAAAAAAATATATTTTTCACTCTAACATGGTTTTATAGAGCTCCAACCTGGCGGCAGAGAAAAACACGGAGCCTCGTGGTTGCAGCGCTGGGAGTCGCAAAAATTGTCCGATATGGAAAAAAATGACTTTTTTAAATCTTAACAAATTTTTTTTTCAATTTTTGTTGATGTTCCAAATTTGAAAATGTGTTTTTTTGAAAAAATATTTACTTTAAAAATTTAAAAAAAGCTCATGTCATACGATAGCGAATAAAGTTTAAAAAATACACCAAAAAAAATAAATTGGTCAAAAATGAACCCGCTAGTGCCGCAACCAGTACGAAAAACATGGTTTCGAGATAAACGCGTTCAAAATTTGTGAACAAAGAAAAAATTAAAAATGCGTTCTCACTAATCCGGCTGTAACTTTTGAACCCGTAGGAATTTTTCCATGAATCTTAAGAATAATTACTAAAATACAAAATTATAAAAAAGTCGATTTATAAAACGGCCAATGTCTGATGTTTTTAAAGTGAGATTAAAAGCGACTTATTTGATCGACACTTAAGTAAAATTTCTAAAACCTTGAATATCAAAAACATTTCAAAAAACTTATTTTTGTTTTGTTTCAAAAAACATCAAAACATTTCAAAAAATTTCAATAAAATTATGCTGAATGTCGGTTTTAACATTACACAAGTAAAGTCTAAAGTCGGTCTAGGCCGACTATGAAATACCCTAAACCCACTTTTCAAAAAAGGGCGGATGAAGCCTATATTTTATATGCATTTAAATGTTGATGAAAAATTTACATATACCAAGTTTTATTCCTGTAGCTCACAGTTAATGCCTTTATTGTGCTTTCGCTATGGGAGTTGGGCGTGTTCATGGACGGATTACTTCCAATTTTTGGACACACCTTAGTTTTGGTATAAAATACATCCATACCAAATTTAATTTCTCTATGACAAACATAACCTTATTTATTGAGTTTAAAACTTTTTGGGTTGTATGGGAAAAAGGCGTGTCCGTAGGCGGATGACGTCCATTTTTCAAAACTATCTTTGTCTTGTCATAATAAACATATGTGCCAAATTTTAGCTCTGTAGATTAAACAGAGGCTTATTTATTGCGTTTTCAATTTTTGGGTTGTGTGGAAGGTGGGCGTGTCCTTCAGCGGATGACGTCCATTTTTCGAAGACATCTTTGTGTTTGTATAAAACACATACATATCAAATTTTATTGTTGTAGGCTTATTACGAGCTGAGTTATGCAGTTTTCAATTTTCGCGTTGTATGGGAGGTAGGCGTGTCCGTTGGCGGATGATGTCCACTTTTCAAAACCATCTTTTTTTTGCCACAAAAAACATATGTGCCAAATTTTAGCTCTGTAGGTTAAACAGAGGCTTATTTATTGCGTTTTCAATTTTTGGGTTGTATTGGAGGTGGGCGTGTCCGTAAGCGCATGACGTCCATTTTTCAAAGACATCTTTGTGTTAATATTAAACACATACGTACCAAATTTTATTGTTGTAGGCTAATTATGAGCTGAGTTATGCAGTTTTCAATTTTCGCGTTGTATGGGAGGTAGGCGTGTCCGTGGGCGGATCCAAAAATATTCAATAGTGCAGATCCTTGGGTCTATGTGACCACGTGTACCAAGTTTCATCCAATTATCTCAACTCCTTCTTCTTATCCTGTGTATACGGACAACACACAGACGGACAGACGGACGGACGGACAGACGGACGGACGGACGGACGGACGGACATGGATAGCTCGACTCAGGTGGTGACGCTGATCAAGAATATATATACTTTTCTATACCGGACTCGCTTCGTTCTATACGTTACAAACGTTTGCACAAAGTTAATATACCCTGACCTTTCAGGTTTAGGGTATAAAAACCGTGAATGAAAACAAAAACAACCCAGAACAACCCAGAATTTTTGTGTTTCAAATCGGGATAAGTTGACTGTTGATGATTTGAGAAGAGTTGACGGACAAATTTATATAAAATTTCCAGATTTAAATTTTTTTTTTTTTTTGCTTTTTGAACTTTGGTGATTCGTTTAAGAATTGCTTCTTTTAAATTGGAAGATTTGATAACCTTTACGAAACCGAAAAATCGATATATCGACTCGGTAGAGTAAGTAACTCTAACATCAATAAACTTTCATAAAAATGTATAAAAATAGCTGTGTTTTTTACCAAGCGAGTAGTTAAAAAACGACTGCTTATCATATGTATACTCGCTTAAATAACACAGGAAACTGTTACTCGCTTAAAAGTTTGCCGACCAAACGAAAAAAATGCTTCCAAGTTATGTTTCAATAATTGTATAAATTTCCTACAAAGGTGGCAACTATATCTGATTGATAGTCAATAGTGATGTATGAAATGAACATTTTTTGTACCAAATACTTTTCACGAAATACTCATAATTTGCTTTAGATCAATATTTCAATAAAAATACATAATAATTTAACAGGTAAGATAAACAAAATTTATCAAATATACTCATTATGTAAAACTATGTTGTTTGCTTAAGCTTTTAGCACTGAAAATCTTTTGAGTATCGGGTTTGTTTTCAGAACCGAGTCTCCAATGCTTAAAATCTGAAAATTTATGCATCACTAATTGTCAGAACTTTGATATATAAAATACATTTGTCAAAAATTGTTTACAAAAATTTTATCAGAACATAAACAACGTTTTTGACTTTTCAGAAAATGCTTCCAAGTTTTAAAAAAATTCTTAAGCGAGTTAAAGTGCCCCTACACTATATGTTCAACACAAATGACTTGTCAAAAAAGTTTCATTTCGAATTTCATATGTATGTCAATATTGAACTTTTGTCAAACAGCTCCTTTCTTTTGACCACAGACTATCTGACACAATATTTCTGCTAAATGTTAGAGTTTTCCAGCAATTTCGTTCATTCGAAGCCACGCCAGTGCTCAATAAGTTGCAAAATGATTTCTTCTGTCCAATCAATCTAAATAATTGTTAAAAAATATAAATTTGTGGAATAAATAATTAAATTTTACGTTTTCTTGATTTTTTTTATGGCATGTTATTGTTTTTTTTTTTCAAACTTCAAACTTTTACATATGAAAAACAGATCAAATTAAAAACAGTTCTAATTAAAATTTCTACATACGGAAATACAAACGACTTGTCAGAATTTGAATTCCATATGTTCCACACTATATGTATGTCAAAGCTATCTGTAAAATTTGGCATGGCATATGTATGAAACATATAGTGTGGGGGCACTTTAAGCAGTCGTTTTTTGACTACTCGCTTGGTAAAAAACACAGCTAATGTAGAATAACGTAATAATAGTAAAAAAAAGAGTATTATCATGTGTATACTGATATATATATATAATCATATAAACTGGTACTTACGTGCACACATGTACCTCAACTTAGAGTATGTGATATGACTAAAGCAAATATATGCATCAAAAAGTTCAAAAATATATAAAATGTAAAAAAACTATAAAAAAAAAACAAAAAAGAAAGTGGAGTCACGCCGTCTCTCTACGTCCCCGTCGTTGGCTCTGGGTATTGCCAAAGGCGAGTCACTTTAGCCCAAAAATAACAGGTTTTACACAAAATCTAATATTACCATCGTTTTCTACGACCCCAAAAACCTAAAGGTACCAATTTCCAGTGAATTTCAGTATTTCTAATTTTTTTTACACCGGCATTACCGGAAAGCCAATATATCGACGCGACCTGTGATCGGAACTTTACCTTAGGTATATTGGAGATATAACCACCATGTTTTGGGCATTTTCTATGGCAATACAAACTCTTCAAATCCCGGTAATGTAAAGGTTAAAGAATTGCTTATTTGATGTAGGAACATTCGTTAATGAATTAATTTTCTAAGATTTGGTGACTCGTTCACGAATTGCTTTTGTCGGTTTGAACTATTCGTTAACGAAGGAGGAATTTATCCCGTTCATGAAATGAATGAGAAAGCAATCCATAAACGATATCATAAGTGAATCATTTTGTTTGTTGGGCTTCCGTCGAAAGTGTTTAGTCAAATTTCCGTAAAACTATACCTGCCAGATATGATTAAAAAAATGACATCTTCAACGTCTCGATCTGACGTCTAGTTTTTGAGGAAAATTTTCATCGAGTTTGAAAAAAGTCATTTCGAGAAAAATGCGTTTAAAGTTTATCTTAGCATGCATTTAGTATGCCATATTATCTCAAAAAAATTCCAATTCCAATTTCGATACTGTTCGGTTAATTTTTGTTCATCTTTATATACACTCAGAAAAATATCAACTGTAATATTAACAGTCGGCCACTGTTATTTCAAAACACTGTTCGATTAAATGATTTACGTTTAAAAGTGCCCCCACACTATATGTTTCATACATATGACATGCCAAATTTTACAGATACCTTTGGCATACATATAGTGTGGAGCATAAAGAATTCAAATTCTGACAAGTCGTTTGTATTTCCATATGTACAAATTTGAATTAGAAATGTTTCTAATTTGATCTGTTTTCATATGTAAAAGTTTGAAGTTTGAAAAAAAAAAACAATATCATGCAATAAAAAAGAAAATCAAGAAAACGTAAAATCTAATTATTTATTCCACAAATTTATGTTTTTTAACAATTATTTAGATTGATTGACCAGAACAAATCATTTTGCAACTTATTGACCACGGGCGTGGCTTCGAGTGAACGAAATTTCCGGAAAACTCAAACAGTAAGCAAAAATATCGTGTCAGATAGTCTGTGGTCAAAAGTAAGGAGCTATTTGACAAAAGTTCAATATTGACATACAGATGAAATTCGAAATGAAACTTTTGTAACAAGTCATTTGTGTTGAACATATAGTGTAGGGGCACTTTTAGTAAACAATTTTCTTTGTTGAATGAACGTTTCAAAGTATTTTTGTGTTTTTAAAATTATCTGTTGAAATATTTTTGTGTTGTTGTTGAATTGTCTATTTTTCCTGAGCAATAGTTTTTAGATGTGCTTTGCTATATTTATATTATCGCTGCTAATAGCTCAGTGGAAGTGCACTAGACTGTCATGCGGGGGGACGTGGGTTCGAACCCTAGCTGTGTAAGTATCAATAATTGTAATTTAATAATTGAAATAATAATAATTCTGTTTCATTAATTGTTTGGTCAAAAATAACCTTCAAAATAAAATGCTTACAATATTGCAAAAAAAAATTGCAAATTTCATTTTTTATTAAAAAAGCAATATTTTAAATAAAAAAAAAATTTTTGTTGGCCTTGCCGGATTTGAACCGTGGACACTCGAGTACTAGACGCACACGTTAGCACACTCGGCCATACATGAACTTTCAAACCAGTGAAAATATTTCAATAAATAAGTTTTTATACGGGTTTCGTGTTCCATAGTCCAACAGTCAACCGACTGTTGATTTGAAAGTTTCATTTGTTGGATGGTATTTAACAGTGAAATCTGTTATTTCAACCCATGATTTGTTTGATAAAACAGCATTTTTTCCCTGAGTGTAGCTTCTACTCGTATTCGTTGAACTTCTTTTCTTTTATTAGTCTTTGGTTCTTGACTTTGTTTGCGTTCGGCTCATTCCTTGATTTCTGTCGAAAAAAACATTTAGAATTAAAGGATCTATTTCAATAACAGATACAAATGCCTACCAAGTTTCATCGAAATCGGTTCATCCGACGTGAATGAGCGTTCGGCTCATTCCTTGATTTCTGTCGAAAAAAACATTTAGAATTAAAGGATCTATTTCAATAACAGATACAAATGCCTACCAAGTTTCATCGAAATCGGTTCATCCGACGTGAATGAGCCAAATATAGTTGATAAAATAAAGCGTCCTCTCACGGAAGTTTTCTGAAATTTAAATAGCTTCAATTCTGTTACAGGGTTAAGTTATTTCACATACCAAATTTTAGTAAAATCGGTGAAGTCATTCAGGAGTTATTGAGTCTTAACAATAAACTACTTAAAGCGCCCTCTTGCGGAAGTCTTTGGAATTTATTTTATTTTATGTTTTATCTTGGGTGGAGTTGAACGTTCATACCAAATTTCATTGAAATCGGTTCAGGCGTTTAGGAGTTTTTTGAGTCTTTAAAACGCACACTTAAAGCGCCCTCTTGCGGAAGTCTTTGGAATTCGTTATAGCCTATATTATCTTGGGCGCAGTCGAACCTTCACACCAAATTTCATTGAAATCGGTCCGGGTGTTTAGGTGTTATTATAGAGTGCCACGCCCACATACTTGTGTCCACTTTTTTTTCTTTTCTTTATATTGGTTGCAGTCGATTGGTTGCAGTTCATACCAAATTGCATTAAAATCCTGGCGCTTAGGAGTTATTGAGTCTTAAAAATGCGCTACTTAAAGCGTCCTCTTACGGAAATCTTTAAAATTTTTTTATATATTATGTTTTATCTTGAAGGCGCAGTTGAACCTTCATATCAAATTTCATTGAAATCTGTGCAGTCGTTTAGAAGTTATTATGGAGTGCCACGCCCAGAGACTTTCGCCCACTTTTTTACACCCCCTATGTTCTTTCTCTCTATCAAACGTAATCGGTGTTCAAATTTTAGCTCAATCGGATAAACGGTGCGCGAGCCTATACGGAACAGACAGACAGACAGACAGAGGGACAAACATTTGATTTTATATATAAGAAGAAGAAGAAGAAGAAGAAGATAATACATAAGGGGTATTCACACTGACTTGGATAGTTGGGTAGATTGGCAAATGCCATATATTTTGTTTTTGTAATAGTGCCATTCTACCCAAGTACCCATCTACCAATCTACTCTAGCTGACCCCCTGACTTGTTTGGGTAGATTGATTGAGTACTTTTTTCATGGGTTACCACCTTTTCCAAAAGTAGGCAATAATTGAATTGACAAAAAACTAAGACAAAGTAAACAAATTATTAATGAAATTAATAATAAAATTATTATTTATAAAATAGACTAATGTGTTTAAATTAGTTATTTTAAAATATTTGAGATACAAATTATTAAATGCCGCAAAGTTCACGTTAAAAATTATTCCTTTATAAAATAACTTTTTTACGCCCGTACAATGGCCTAAATTTTGCGCTCATAAAATGACATAAATAATATGGTGGCAACTTTTTTCTAGCTGCCACTCATCTCTCATCAGCTGTTATTCTACAAAGTACTCAATTGCAATTAAGGGTGCTCCTAGTAATCAAAAGTAATCAATCTACCCGTACCCAACTACCCAAGTCAGTGTGAATACCCCTATATAAAAACATTTTATTTATTTTAACCGCCTCAGAGTTCACAGAAAATATAATGAAAAGTTACACTTGAGGACCAGAGGAAACGGAAATTTCGAACAGGGTTTTTAAATCACAAAAGCTAAATTTACTACTTTAAGTAGCCCATAGTAAAATAAAAAAAAACATTTTTCGACTTTGGGATAAGTTATATAGTTAAAACAACAATAAAAAATTCTGTATAAATTCCTGTATTACAAATAACGTATTTTTCCTAAAAAAATGTCTTTTAAAGTAGATCGCTAGGCTGTCCGGTTAGTCGTTTGAACCACTGTATATTCTTTATCAGCATCACCAGCTGAGTTGATTTAGCCATGTCCGCCTGTCTGTCTGTGGACACAGTCGCAATTTTTTAGCTATCGTGCCGGAATTCGATAGTTGAGCATTTTTCTAAAAAACTAAGATCAAGTTCGAGAATGGGCTTAATCGGATGAAAACTACACCTACTTCCCATTAAACCCCAATAATGAAAACTCTATAAAGAGTAAAGTCCGACCGAATGTGAATTTTTGCCGAAGCCGAAGCCGATTAACAAACATATGTTTTCAAGTAAAAAATTATAAAATTTATTCTTTGCTTTTGTTATATATTCATTTCAGTACAAAAAACGTACTGAAATCATTAAATTCGAGTAAAACGCAAGAGTTTTTCTGCACAATTCAGATATTTTTGTACTTGATTTTTTGACGTCAGGATAACGTAGAAAATAAAAACTTTTTAACAAAAAAAAAACCTACTTCAAAATCCTAAAATCTGATAAATTATTTATATATTCATATTATTTATATATATTATTTTATTGGAAATCTTATTATTTAAATTTTTCCAAATTTGTTTTATTTTTTCCACCCCTTTTTCTAATAACGCCCACTTTTTATATAGTAATTTTCAATAATTGTGCCTACCTTTGTACTAAATTTCAGTACTCTAGTGTCAATATTATTCGAGAAACAGATGTTTTCCAATATTGCCACACCTTTTTTTTTAATAACGCCTACCTAAGTGATCGTAAGTTTTAATATTTGTGCTTCCCTTGTAATTTTACTGTGCATTTTATTACCCTACTGTCAATATTTACTGAGATACAGTGTTTTTCTTGTCGAATACGCCCCCTTTTATAAACGGGCACCTCCGCGTTTATGGTTTGTATACGTTGACAAAAAATAACGGCAATCGGGCAAGTACTTTAGGAGTAATCGATGTACATACATTTACAAAAAAAATAAAAAAAAAACAGAGAAACCAACCAACTTGAGAACCTCCTCCTTTTTGAAGACGGTTAAAAATAATCAATAGTTAAAATTAAAAAGCTTTATATTGTAAGCTAAAAAAGCAACTTATCAGCATTTTCCCCAAGAAGGTTGGTACGTGTACCATATAAAACCGCCCAGCAGCGCTATAAAGTTGTGCACAACTCATGAAAGAACAGAAAAGAAGAGAAAAAAAACGAACAATGGAAAATGTTTCAAATGTGGAATTTTTTGAACGGTGTTCACTGAATAATTCAAAGAAATTCTAAAAACTTTAAAAAAAATTGTTTGGCAAAGCAAAAACATTCGGCAAAAATAATTGACTATTTCGGCTGAAGCCGAAGCAGAAGCCGAAGGTCAAAATATTGGCCAATTATGCCGATTAACGAAGCCGAAGCCGAATAATCCGTCGGACACTATTAAAGAGTCTTATATTTAAGCTAAAAATCTTAAAATCGGTATTTGTATATTCTATGTAAAAACTGAGATGTGTTAGAAAAATGGGCGTCATACACCTACTAATACGCCCACCTCCTATACAACCCTAATATTGAAAACTATCTTAACAGGCTTTTGTTAACGCTACAAAAAAAATAATTAAATATTTATTCATTTTGTATCAAAACTAAAGCGTGTTCGAAAAATGGGCGTCATCCGCTCAATAATACGCCCACCTCCCATACTACCCCAAAATTGAAAACTATCTAAATAGACTTCTGTTAAAGCTACAAAAATAAAAATAGATATATATTAATTTCATATCCTAATTTAGGCGTGTTAGAAAAATGGGCGTCACCCAGCCACGAACACGCCCACCTCCCATACAACCCCCACCTCCCATACAACCCTCCCATACAATTTTTTTTTTAAATAAAAAATTAAATTTGCAATTTTTTTTTGCAAGATTGTAAGCATTTTATTTTGATGGTTTTTTTTTACCAAACAATTAATGAAACAGTATTATTATTTTTTCAATTATTAAATTACAATTTTCGATACTTACACAGCTAGGGTTCGAACCCACGTCTCCCGCATGACAGTCTAGTGCACATCCACTGAGCTACTGGCAACGATAATATAAATATAGCAAAACACATATAAAAACTATGGCTAAGAAAAAATTGACAATTCAATATAAGCACAAAAATATTTCAACAGATGATTTTAACAGCACAAAAATACTTTGAAACGTTCATTCAACAAAGAAAATTGTTTACTTAAACGCAAATCATTCAATCGAACTGTGTTTTGAAATAACAGTGGCCGACTGTTAATATAACAGTTGATATTTTTCTGAGTGTACATATGAAACGCACCTTATAATTGAGAGAGAAAATTTCGAACCTTTTGTCACAAGTTTCTTAGAAGTGATATATTGGTGAAAACCTTTAAGAATTTTGGAAATGGAAGCTCTTGGCAGTAATTGTACATTGAGTATTTTTGTCAATATAAGCTTTATTTGCAAATTTCATTTGAAAATAAATAATATAGAAACATTATTGGAGTCTGTCAATACCTTAAGAATATATTGAATATATTCAATGTGCTGATAAAATAATAAAATAATTTAAATCAGCACATTGAATCGAATAAAATGCCACATAATGCAAGGAATCATGATTTTTTATGATGCTAAAAAATAAGTACATTAATTTTAAACGTACTGTACAATTCACTAACTATTATTGAATAAATTCCTTTAAAACGTTCAAGTTATTGTAATTGGAAACGGCATTTTTTTTTTAATATTAAGTCTACGCCTGAATTGAAGAAGCAACTGTAAAAAAGCAACTGTCATAATCACTGAATAATAGAAAATTTGCATAGCGTAAAAAAAAATTAAGAGAACAAAAGAGAAAAACTTGATTTAATAGATATTGATTTTGAATTCAGATTTTTTTTTTCTTAAGAGGAAATAATAGAAAAGAAAAGGAAACGATTTACGATTAAAACGATTAAACTTTTGCTTTTTATGAGAATGAGAAGAAAAGCTGACAAAGCTGAAAATGTAGTAAGAGTCAAAGTTGGCATGTCATGATTTTGAAAATTATTTTCTTTTCCAGATAACTCAGTAATCATGATTTTGGCGTTCACTTTGAAGGCGCTTCTAAGGCGCCTTAGAGATTAAAGCAGATGCTCTAAAGTTTGCCTGATAAGTTAGCTTTAAGCTTGCTAGTGCTTTTAGTGTTTCCAATTTAATGTACGCCCAGACCCAGTTAAATTCATCAATCCAATAAAATTGTGCTGTAATTAAATTAACGCCCACTTCGATACAATAAGGACCAGCAGCTGCTGCTTGATACAATCAACTGCTTGCGACAAACATAGACCAACATTCGCCCATTCTAGCTATCAATTCAAAAATAATTATCACTGCAAACTGTCAGCAGCTTCTGTCACTCACTCACTCAGCTTCAGCTGTCAGCCAAATTGGAGCGCGCATAGAGGAGACTAATTCATTTTCTGGGCGCTTCTGGGCTGCTATTCAAAACTCATTAAGGGATTAATTGAAGGTTTTTATATGCTATGTAAACGTCATAAAGACGACTTATTTGAAATTTGAATCTATATTTAACCGCTTGCTAGACGCGTCAGTGCCAGTGTTCCGATTGTCATTGGCTCAAGGGCGAATAGAAAAAGTAGCAACGTGTCCAAACTGAAATTTTGTAGATTTTAATTGCTCCCGCGGCGCTGCTGCAATACAAAATCTTGCTAATTTTTCTTTACTCCAGCACATATAATTGTTAGTACAAATGGTTTAATGGACATTAAACGGAAGCGGAAATGTGTATATGACAAATGCAAACAGCAACAAAGTGCGAGTGTATAGCTTTCACCATAAGCTGCTTAAAGTTTAAGTTTTGCTTCAAGCAAACATTTGTGAAAATTGAAAATTAAAATGAAAATAAAAACAACAAAAAACTGCCAACATTATTGAGTGAGTAGTGCCGAGTGACATAGCTTAAGCCAAAGTTTTTAGCCAACTTTTTAGGGTCACTGCAAAGTGTTCAAATTAGTTCATAAATATTTCTAAGTTCAAGTCAGCCAGTCAGTCGGTTGGTCTGTGGGTCGCACAGTCGTTAGGTCGTTCGGTCGGTCTGTTGGTGGCTGGGTAAATGTTTTTCAAATTGACACAACTTGCGGCTAGAGGTGCGAAGATTTTTGCAATAAAATAAAATGTTGCAGCAACTGCAAACAAAACTTAAAACTGTTGCCCACAGCAAAAGCATAACATCAACTTTACATTTACATTCGTAGAAGTTTGCTAAAGTAGTAACGACATTCAAGCTGCTTTCAACAGTGACCACAGACAACACAAGCAGGTTGCTCTTGATGATGAAGCTGAAGATGAGGATGAGTGTCAACGAGCTGGTCAGCATGAGTTGTTGCAATAACATTGAATACTTTGTTAAACTTTTTCCAACATAGTTGGTAAAGTTATGCTAAGTTTTATACATATTTTTTACTTTGATGAGAGCAGATATTAAAAGCCAGGCTCTCAAGTAAATCTATGCGAAATACTCAATTTATTTAAATTTATGAAAGCTGATAAAAGTTATTGGTATAGATATTCCATGTTAAAAAAAACTTTGCTATTTTTAATTTATTATTTGAAAAAACGTTTGCTGTAATTTTCCCAGTCTATGCTATCATGTGGCGCATATAAAAATAATATGTATCTCTAAAAATAATGTTATAAATTTCAAACCTTCGGATAAGTTTTTCACCCAATTTGCCTTTAAAATATTTGAAAAAAATCGTATAAAAAATACTTATGTCACATGATAGCACACACTGAGCATATTACAGCACATAGTCTATACTTTTTATAACAACTCGTTGTACAGATTTTTAACTATCAAGTAATCGTATGTTATATATATAAGGCACATTATGCCAATCGAATAAAATTGAAGCATTGGATATAATAGGTCTGTTCCCGTACTCTAAAGTTTTAGTCCAATTTACCAGTTTTTACCAGTTTTAGTCCGAGAAGCGTTCCCGTACACGAAAAAATGGTAAACGAGAGTGCAATCGAGAATGTAAAACATTTCCCCTCCTTGTCAAAAGTTGCAAGTTTTAGTCCGAGAAATTTCTTCGGGTAAAAATGGTAAAAGTGACAAACAGCTTAAAATCAGCTGTTTACAAGTAAGCACAGAAATTGCGATACATCAAAACTTCATTGAAACTATTAAAATACCCAGATACTATTTTCCAGAAACATGGGAAAATGTGTAAAAACTAATATAAATTCTTAACTTGAGAATTAATTTCAATATTATTAAAAATCTTAGACATTTCGTCTGCAATGCCGATGGACAAACTATCTTATTTGACGGTTTTTACAATTTTAGTTTTATTAATTGTCAAAAGAAAAACTGATTTAATTCCATTTTTGTATTAAAATTTGATAAGTCAGTCACACACTCTTAAAACTAAGCCTTTGTCTTGGCCGACTCCTTGATATTGAACTTTGGTATGCGATCTTTTTTGGCCAAAATTCTCGAAGGCAACTCGTCCACATTGATATTATTTATCAACAAATTAATGCGCCGCTCTATGACGCCAATAAATAGCTTGATATTGTGCTCTGTAAGAAAAGTCTTCGAGCTAAGAACATTTAGTATTGGCGCATCGGCGCAAGCAAGTTGACTGCAAGCAAAAAAAAAACAAAATAATCCAATATCAAAAATCTCTGCAAAACAAATTTAAACTCATGCTATGCTCACCGAAATATTTCCTCTATGCCCTGCAACAAGTCCTGCAAACGCACACTCATCAATATTTTACGTTCGGTGGCAGCCTGTGTGAGCTCTTCAATGTCCTTGAGCTGATTGGTTAAGTAATCGATAGCTTCATTCTTATGTTGCACTTCCTTCTCGGCCAGATCGCTTTGTTGACGTTCTGTATGTGCGAAAAAAGTTTCAACGCCAGCAGCACGCAGTGACATTTAAAACTTTAGAAATAAAAAAAACCTACCAATTTCATCGGTCAACTCTTGTGTGGTGTCATTCAAGATTTCCACCTCATGACTGAGCTCATTCACATAGCTGAATAGTGCAAAGTTTTCGTCCTCCTGTCGCTTGAATTGTGCTGCCAAACGTTCGTTGTCAGGTTCGTCGTAAAGTTGCTGAAAGATTTAAAGTGCAATTGTCAATAATTAAGACAGTCGCTGCATTTAAAAATTATGATATTTTAAGAATTGATAAGATTTTAAGACAAAAATTATATAGAATATAAATAAAGAACAAAAATAAAAAACTTTTTAACAAAAAAAAAACCTACTTATAATTCACTACAAAGTAAAAATTTTACTGTTGATTTCTTGCTCAAATTTGATAATTAATTTATATTCATTATGATATTGCATATCTTATGATATCAATTTTTTCTTAATTTGTTTTATTTTTATCAAAAATATTACTATAAAATAATTCCGTAAAATGTGATTGCGGAACGCTTGATTTTTTTGAAAAATTTCATAGCATATTTTTAGGCATTTTTAATTTCTAAATAATTGAAACTTCAAAAACTTTTTATTTTTTTTTTGTTTTTTTGAAATTTTCAGTTTTATAAAAATTTTTTAAACATATTTCGTCACACCTACTATGGTTTCCGTTTTAACTTTATGGTATTTTATAAATATTTAGAACTAAAAATTGGTATTTGCACAACTTTAAAATCGAATATGTGACCATAGATGATTTCTTATTCAGCTTAAAGAAAGTCAATATTTCATGTTTTTTCCTTCCCGAAAACTGGGCCCGTTATTTTTGACGGGAAAGAACTAGTATATACACAAATATATAAATTTTTTATATTAGTTTTTTATTGACAGTAATTTGTAATAAGTGTGTCTACCTCTGTACTAAATATTAGTATTCTAGTGCCAATATTATTCGAGATACAGTGTGTTTCAAATATTACCACACCCCTTTATCAAAAAGCGCCTACTTTTTTGAAATTAATTTTTTATACTTATGCCTACCTCTGTAGTAAACTTTAGTACTCTAGTGTCAATATTATTCGAGATACTGAGTTTTCTAATATTGTCACACCTCTTTGTCAAATAACACCCACTTATTTGACCGTAATTTTTTAATTGTACCTTCCCTTAAATTTTTGCTGTAGTAAATTTCTGTATCCTAGTGTCAATATTTTTCGAGATACAATAGTTGACTTATATTGTCACACCCCTTCGTCGAATAACGCTGTCTTTCTTGATAGAAATTTTCAATAATTGTGCCTACCTCAGTACTCTAGTGTCAATTTTATTTGAGAAACAGAGTTTTTACAATATTGCCACACCCTTTTTTCGAATTACGCCCACTTATATAATCGTAGCTTTTAATATTTGTACCTACCCTTGCATTTTTGCTGTAAATTTCAGTACTCTAGTATCAATATTTACTGAGATACAGTGTTTTTCTTATAGCGACACGCCCCTTTGTCGAATACCGCTTACTTTTATGAATACTTTAATGAATACCGAATACCGCTTGTGTGAATATAAGGTGGATAGCTGCAGTGGTTCAGCCGTGATGGTCACAATTACATACGCACCAACGATAAGAATATACTTTAAATTTAGTAAATTTTTTCTTTAGGAACTTGTTACGGTAAATTGTTGTATGACAACGTATACATGTTAGACTGTTTTTTGGTTTAATCGGGTGTGAGAATTTCATATCTGGCGTTAGTTTTGCCCTAGCTGTACACGTTTTAAAAAAAAATTTTTGAAAAAAATTCCTATAGAAAAAATTAACAAAATTTTATTTTTTGGTTTTGTTTAATAACTTTTCATGCCCAAACCAAAAATCGCCCAGGCAATATCAGATTCTTTACCTCCATACAAATCGACCCAGCCTAATGTACAGGTTTTCTTCTGCTTTCAGTGCGTATATCTCCCTGAAAATAGTAGCAGCAACATTTCCCATCTTCTTCCAGTGATGAGAGGCGTGCCAAAGTATTCTCTATAATGGATTCACTCCTATCTATATACATAAAGGCAAGTCATTAAAAATAAAAAATTTGTTACTGTGTTCTTCTCGGCCAACCCATTCTAAATACATAAAAATTCTAAGGCCACATCCCCTTTCACAGCCCGCAAATCAATAAATAAGCTATATTTTAGAGAGTTTTTGTCATAAAAGACTACATTTGGTAGGTTAATTTGTAAGGTTACTTACTGTAGGCATCTTGGTTAAAAATGGGTTTTCACGCCCCCTTTTACCGATTGACCTAAAATGTTTACCCTAGATTTTGTTCGAGTACAGTAAAGTTTAGACAAAAAAAGTTACCAGCCCGCCTGTTGCATATTTTGGACGGATTTTTGTTGAATTAGACTTAAATTTAGCAATTTAGTTCGTATGATTATTAACTTCAAGTATACTTGAAACGTTCGTGATGGTATTATTTGTATGTCCAATTTTCAGAAATCATTGAAATTGAATGCTGTGCCAATGAGACTTGAGATTTTTGCAGTCGATTTTTTTCGAATAGATCCCAAGTTGAACGATGCCATAAAACGATTTCCACCACCATTCCTCGCCGAAACGATCAGTGGGAACGACGGATATTCCCTCTACCGCCGTCACTCTCCAATGGCAACGGAAGATTTTTCATGTTTTTCAGGCAGAAATTTATGCAATTGAAAAAGCAGCACAGGTTATTCACAGCAAAAATCTAGCCCCTACAAGGATAGTAATTTTTGTGGATAGCCAAGCGGCCATAAAAGCAAAACGAGAACACCCCAAATGGTACTAAATTGTAAACAAGTCTTCAACAGTGTCTGTGTCAATACCCACAACGTCACTCTCTGCTGTGTCGCCAGACACAGCAATGTAGAAGGGAATGATAAAGCAGATGAGCTGGAAAGAAGTTGAGTAACAATAGATACAAACAGAAACATTACAGACGTGCTCATTCCAATAGGCGTCATAAAAAGGAACATGACCTCAAATTCAGAGATAATGCAAACACAAACTGGGCCTCCAGAAATGACTGCATTACATCTAGAAGGCTCTAGCCAGAACTAAACGAAAACAGAACTAAGTGCCTTCCGCTCTTGTCTAAACGGAATATCCGGATACTGGTAGGAATCTTAATAGGCCACTGCCCATCGGGGTGATGGCCAATAGGATTGGCATTACAGCACTAGACTTTTGTCGGAGCTGTAACCGTGCTGAAACCGTGCTTTCAAACCGTCGAAGAAATGTCCACGCCGAAAACAAGGTCAAGCTGAACCAGACTATCCGGGAGGGTTTTTGGACAGGTGCCATCGGTCGCATAAACACGATTCATCCACACAATGATGAATGTTTCAACCTACGGCTCCTTTTGGTAAATGTCCATGATCCCACTTCGTTCGAGACGCTGCAAACTGTTGATGGTGTTTTGTGCGTCACATATCGTAATGCCTAACATCGTATAAATTTGCTTGAAAACGACACCCATTCGGACTTGACACTTGCCGATGCACTTTAAGGACTTTTCAGTGCAGCACACCATATTCGTACATTGTTGGCCATCATAATTTTGACATGTTTTTCATCCAATTCATGCGATTTGTGGAACAAGTAAAAAGATTAAATAGCTAATGATATTTTGTACACCATTTGCAGAACAATATTCAACCCCAAAGTTAAAATGAATGGTGATATTCAGAACGAGTTATGGATTTTGATCGAGGACATGTGTCTCGTGATGAATCATGACACATTGATGAAGGCGGTTGTCAAAGCAATCTTCATTGCGCTTCCATTAGCATCAATCCGTTTGAGATCTGAGATTACCTTAAGTGGATTAGCTGCAAAATTGATGGAAGGTGGTCAGAGAGTGCATTCAACATTGAAATTGCTTTTAAATCTCCAAGCACATGAGCAACACGAACAACATGCTTGAAGGCGTGACATTTTTAGTGATATACATATGAAAAACCCGCAGTTGGCAACCAATATGAGAGTCGAGCTAAAAAATGTTCCATCATTCGACAAATCGTTCCAAGCAATGGTTGTCAATTGGTAATGTCCATGATATAAAAACCAGGTATTATAAAAATCGACTGCGCTGCCAAGACGGAGGCATGATGTGTCAAATACAAGTAGTGTAATCATAAGAAATAGTAATCAGGGATTTTTTTGTCTTTGGTCTTGCACTTTCTGATTTCTTTTGCACTAAATGAAAAGGATTTTTTTTGGTGTTTCACTTACACATTTTTAACATATTATAACATATATATTGCAAAATATTTTCAGCTTCAAGGAAAACAAATAAATAGAAATATCCCTGTTTTCATTCATTATTGTACAAGAAGCATCATTGTTTTGGCGTCAAAACGTCATTTTGACATTCTATGCCTCCAATGACAGTTGAGCCCTCGTGATTTATACTACCTGGTCATTATATCATGGTAATGTCCAAATACCATTTGACCAACCAACTAGTCTCATTTCGCTTCAACTGAATTTCTGCAAATTCACGTCGTGGAAGAGCTTAAAACAAAAGTATTGCAAAGCATCGGCTAAAATAACTTTTGTTCCGATTAGCTGATGTGAGTGAGCGATTTTAGCTGAATAAAAAAATGAAGAAGAAAGGACGTTAACGATCTCAATTTCATCATTGAGAGCAATATCGCTGAACTGATTTTTTTTTAATTCATTGAATCTTTCCGGTCTACCAACACACAACTTGCAACTGAAAGTTGGCTCAATTCTCTTATGTTGCGCAATATTAATCTACCAAAGCCGTGCGACATGGAATTGCGACATTTTTACTGTCTTGTCTGACAACATTTTTTTTAATCGATATACAAATATCTTAAGCGTCACTGTAAATTTTATCTCTTTCGAATGTTTTGAAATTTTTTGTAGCATAGAAAATGTAGCTACAATAGCTATGAATTAAGCACTTGCGACTCTTTAATTCGCATGCAATAAAATTCTGTCGCATGGGTCAACTGCCTTCGCCCATTAAACACACTACGCCGAAATTATTTTAACTTCAATGCATAATAGGGGTATTCTCGCTGTCTTGCAAAACCCTTGCAAGGTGTAAGAATTGCAAAAGTTGCAGAATCTTGAAACCCGTGCAACGACACAACAACAAAATACAGGCGATAAAAGTTTTGCAATTTGTGCAACAGTGATACCCATGTTTTGAGTGGACGTGCAACCGTGCACTCTGAGATAAATTTGTTCATTTTAGTTCGTGTGCGTTAGAGTAAGTATTGAAATTTTTTGTTTTCGTCTATTCGCGGCATTTCTTTTAATATTCACAATATATGTGATTTTGTGCGCTCTCGCAGTGTTGCATATTTCAGTATTGCAAGGTTGCATTTTCACAAATTTTGCATCTTTGCTATACTGCGAGAATACCCCTAATATTTTGCCAATAAACTACTTACGATTTTTTGGTCATATGCGATGATACTTTGTCGCATGTATCATCACGTGGCTTAATTTCATACTTTATTAAAAAGCACGACACTAGCAAAAATTGCAGTAGCAGTGCAGTTAGGTTCAGGAATACTATAACACGCATGCATAACTCATTCAGGCTAAATGCTTTCTTCCCAAACTCGCACAAACTTTTAATTATTCAATTGGTTTTGAGAGTTACTACGAATTTTTTGAAGTTAAAAGATAAATAATGGACTAAAATAAGCTTCAGAAAAAAGAATCGCCACTTATAGCGTCATTTTGTAGAAAAAAAATACCAAATGTTGCTCGATGACCTATTTACCTTCATCTCTTCTATGATTTTTCTATAATCCATCAATTGACGCTCGTAGGCATCTTTTTGCGCAAGTCGCTTGTCCATCTCCCTTTGCTCCAGCTCAGGATTAAGTCGTTTTTGACCCTTGATATCAAAAAATTTATGCAATTTTGCATCATGTTCCAATCTGCGTTGCATTTCACGCATTTCCTAGAACATTAAAAAAATTTGTGGAAAACTAGAAAAATCCTTGAAAATTCTGACAACAAAGTCGCACCTGTATATGCACCAATTTGTCGTTTTCATTGCGATCCTTGAGCAGTTGCAGCTTATTGCAAATTTCCTCTCGCTGATCGAATGCCAGCGTCGATTGATCTATAAGATCCATAATATATTTCTTGCCCTCGTTGTGTTGTGTAACCATGGATTGCCACATTTCATTGAAATTGGCACTATTTGAGCCGATAAGAGTAAGAGAAAAAACAACAATTTTTCTCAAACTTACCGATCCTGCAGCATGTGATTAATTGAGTCGCGTAGCTTGCAGTTTTCTGTCAGCACATCGCTGCAACGTTTATTCACCACATCCAGACGATTTTCCAGCTTAACCACATTTTTCTGCACTTTACAGATGGTATCCTTATAACAGCCATCAGGCACCTCATTTTTACGCATTGCATCGATTTCTTTCTCAATCTAGAGAATTTTTAAAAAACACGTTTGAAATGCTTGCTACAAGCATGTACTCAAGCTTTAAAATAGTTTAGCTACTTTTTTTATATGACCCTCTAATTCCCAAAAGTTAACACGTTCGTTCTGCAGCTGACGCTGCATTTCCACATTTTGTTTCTGCAAATAAGCCAAACGTTTTTCTTTCTGAAAATAAAGATGAAGAAGAAGTCTTTGTACATTGGTTGCACTCAATACAACGCATCGTTTGGCTCACGTTGACGTTCAGACGTGCATGTGTGCCACCCTGAATGGTATTGATTTCGTCCTTTAATGCTTGATGTTCCTGCTGCAGCGTCGAAATGATGTGATGTTGTTTCTTAAGCTGTTTAGTTTTATCATCCAACAGTGTACGCAGCTCCATTTGCAATGAACGATACTAAAACGTTGCAATACAAACAATTTTTGAAGGACTCTCATTTTTATGGTTAAATTGTTCATACCTGACGCTGCAGGCGTTCCAACTCTGCAATGGCCAGTTGATCGAGTTCAGTTTGGTCAGTCATAGTTTGGTTGTAGATGATTTAAGAATTTTTTTTCTTTAAAGACTAAATTTTGTTATTACAAAAAAACTTCTTTTGCTGGATGATGAGCGAACAAAACTTAAATGTTACCCTTTTAATATGAAGTGATAAACAGTTGGTGTTGCCATGTCGATTTTTTTACTTGGATACTAACTTAATATTTAATTTAATGTAGTCATTGTTTTGGTTACTAAATAAATTAATTTTACTGTGAAATATAAAAATGCTATCAAAATTTCAAATTTCAGCAAAAGAATTTAGCTTAATGAATTTAACTTCATGAATATTGAGAGTATTTTTGTTAAACACACAATTTTGAGTTATACATAAGGGTGGTGGACAGGGTTCAGAAAATGTCACTCATGAAACAGAAATCTCAAACGAAAATGAAAATAAACAATGTTTGGAGCAAACAATACATCATTTTATTTTCATTTCATTTTTGTGTGTGGCCGAGTTGTCATGCTCTCGACCATCCTTCATAATTTCTTCATGAACAAACTAAGATCGATCTCAACGGTTCAATGTGAATTTCATCTCAAACATGTGTTGGCTTTAAAATGTTCGTGTTATTCACCAACATTCGTTGTTGTCAGGTCTTCATGAAGACAAAAATGAATACACATTTTTTAAACACGACTTGTTCGTGTTGGAAACAGGATTGCCAGAGACTCTTCGTTTAAAAACGTCAAAAAGCTTTTAAAAAATCGTCATTTAGGTCTTAAAATCGTCATTTGTCCGTCCCAAAAAACGTAATTTAAGTTCTTAAATCGTACAGAATATTTAAATTTTTACTTAAAATAAAATGAAAATTAAAAATCTTTATTTATAAAATAAACAGTATATTAAAATTATGAGATAAAATTAATTTATATAATTCACATTTGGCTTATATAAGATATATTTATATAAAGTTAATATTCAGAGATATTGATTAAAACTACTAACTGATACATTGTTGAGGTGAAATTTCATACACGGCTAGAAAAAAATGGGCTCACATTAAGCGCAAAGCGTTCGTAAATGAAATAAGCTCAATAGAGCACAAAACCATCTCAAAACATGGCTTGAAAATTTATTGATAAACACGTCAATTTGTGCTTAATAATTGTCATCTTGGGTTTTATCATAAAAATAAATTTTTGTTGTTGTGGTTTTTGCTCATCAAAAAAATTAGTAACCGAAAAACATAATTCTCAGTTGGTTTTTGTTGCGGTTAGTATAAAAGTGCAGAACACAAATTCAAAAAATTATATTTTCCTGTTCGAATTGGATCAAATATCTAATTTGGACAATGAAAAAATAATTTTGAATTTTTCCTTGGTAATATTTTTTTTTTTTGCTCGGTTCATAAAATTCAAAAAATGTCACATTCCAAAATTTCTTTGATAAGACATATGAAAGCATGTTAACTTTTTTTTCACAATCCATAAACGACATGCATTGGACAAAAATTAGCCTGTTTTTAATACCCAATACCAAAATGTCATAAATTGAATCCAAGTGAGCATATTAGTTTTTTGACGAACAATCTAAAAAACAAACATTATGCATACATGAGCGTGTTAATTAATTTTTGTTAATTAATTTTTGTTAATTAATTTTTTTTGATAAACAACCAGAATCACTCTCAAAATAAATTGATTTTTGAATTTTTTTCAGCTCAAGTTTCTCTCCGTGTATTAATTAAGAATATGACTTAGTTTTACAACAAGGAAAATTATTAAATATCAGATAATCTGGTGCAAACAAAATACCTTTCAGAGACAGAAAATAGAATGCTTTGTCAACTAATTTAATATATCAGTAGGTATATCACATTTCTTAACTTTTGCTATAACAGAAATTCCTAAATAAATAGTTTGTCTTTGTTCAATTTCCAGAAACCAGTTCAAAGTAAAGGTAAATATTTATTAAAATTATCTATATTCCATTGCCTTTAAGACCACCCAAGTGATTTTGCAAAAAATATTGTATATGATGATGGCGCAATGGCCATTTGAAAATGTCGAATATGGGGTATTGTGAGACAGTAAATATGGGGTTACAGACAGTTAATTTTTGTTTTTATTTCATTATTTTTATAGCCATCATGCCACTAAATGCATATAAAGTATCGCCAAAGCCAAAAGGAATTGTCGCATCCATCCACTAGTGGCAGCCATCAAAGAAATTGCCATAAAAAATTATTTTTTTTTGGGCTGTCTGCAAATCATATAATCTTGATAAATCGAGAGCGTATGGAACCCGTTATATGGAAAAGAAGAAGTCAAAATTGCTTCCACATCGGCTTCAAATGATAAATTAGTCAATTTTTTTGCATAGCAATGTGGCCAAACTGGCAAGTTTTTACAATATTTTACAAATTAAATTGGTTTTTCATGGCGTCTGAGCTGAGCAGTGCACTAAAGAAGGTAAGTCCTTTGAAGTTTGATCCCCCATTCCAAAAATCAAAACGCAGCCTGAAGACTATTTATGTAACCGTATTTACAACTTCCACGAATGTGGCATAGTTGAAGAAAAAATCCGACCAAAAGAAGGAAAAAAAAAAAGAAAACAAAACAAATCGCTGAAGGAACCAGCAAAGCGTATTCGTCATACGAAATTCGTACCGGCAAGAAATTTGTCACCAGGTGAGGAAGATGTTGACTTTTGCATCATTTGCAGGTCAAACGTGCCAAAAAGTTTGTACGAAAATAAAACTGTTCGTCTGCAGTGTGCCAAAATGAAAACCGGTTAATTCAACTGTACTCGCTGCGAATTAGCCGAATCAGATGAAAGCGAATAATTTTCTTGTTTGTATATTTATTTTCTCCTATTTCAATACCTATTTTTTAAGCAAAAAATGCCATTTTTTGATATTTATTGTAGTGTCTCACAACACCCCATAATTTTTTAAAACTCAAAAACTCCATCTTTTTTTTGAGGCTTCAAGAAAATTATTAAAATTTTTTAATTTAAAAAAAATGTGATCACAGGATGTTAGGAAATTGAATAAGCTAAATAAAAAATGTTTCCAGAAAAAAAAAAATATTGACTTTTAAAGAAGTTATCTTCCAAAAACAAAACCTGTCGCACAACACCCCACTCTCCCCTACTATTTTATTAATTTTAATGTTGATTTTTCATATAAGCTTTATTATTTTTGTATGAACTATGTGTTCCTTACGCTTGATAATGTTAGCGCTAGTTATAAGTGAACTCTTATTAGCTAAGACTCAAATAAATAAATACTAAAATACCTATTAAATGAACTCACCTGTCAAACTTAACAAAATGATCGAAATAATTTAACATTTTGCTTGTTTCTTATTGCTTGCTCTGTTTATCATAAATCAGAAGATAAATAAAAAATATGTACAAAATAGACAAAATATTCGGACTAAAGAGACAAATCAGAAAAGGTTGCTATTTTAACGGAATTCTACGTCTACACTTACGATACTATCGAAACTGTTTCTTTTTTAAATGTTGTCCATTAGACCGGATCATTTTTGTATGGATAAAAAAAATGTCATGAACTCATTAAATGAACTCATTAAAATTATATCTGCATACCATTTTTTCAAATCGGAGAAAATTCGCCGAAGCAATTTTGATTCTCCTGAAGGTAAAATAAACATGTTTTTTGCTTGTAACTTTTTATTTTTCACAAAACGCATACCCACATCTGCTAAAATATTAAATTTCTTATTTATACCAATATTTTGACATAAAAAAAATTTTAAAATTATGTTTCATTATAACTCTTATTGAACACCAATAATTGAATTTTTTGCTATTTTTAAAAAGACATTTTTGTAAAACCGCTTTAAAAGACACATTTTGACGTAAAATTACGTCTTACAGCGCGGTTTGTATGGGGTCGTTTTAACAGATTTTTTCAAGGTCATTAGGCAACGTTTTTGGCGAATACTTTAGGGTATGCCTACAGCCTTTTATACTCTTATTTCAAAGATAATATATATACTAAAATATCAGATATATCCTGCGCTGAATGAATATTTATCTAACTTTGGATTTTGTCACTATTATATTAAAGTCACAAAATAGTAAAATATAAGAAGAAAAATGCATGTTTTTATGTAAGACAAGTTAAGAAAGTCTAAAGTCGGTCTAGGCCGACTATGAAATACCCTAAACCCACATTTCAAAAAAAACAACATTTATTGTAAATGGGCGTCTCGTGGGCGGATGAAGCCTTTATTTTAATTGCATTTAAATGGTGATGAAAAATTTACACATACCAAGTTTTATTCCTGTAGCTCACAGTTAATGCCTTTATTGTGCTTTCGCTATGGGAGGTGGGCGTGTACATGGACGAATTACTCCCAAAACTATGAACACACATTAGTTTTGGTATAAAATACATACATACCAAATTTAATTTCTCTATGACAAACATAACCTTATTTATTGAGTTTTAAACTTTTTGGGTTGTATGGGAGGTAGGCCTGTCCGTATGCGGATGACGTCCATTTTTCAAAACCATCTTTGTCTTGTTATAGAAAACATTCGTGAAAAATTTTAGCTCTTTAGGTTAAACAGAGGCTTATTTATTGCGTTTTCAATTTTTGGGTTGTATGGGAGGTGGGCGTGTCCGTGAACGGATGGCGTCAATTTTTCGAAGACATCTTTCTGTTTGTATAAAACACATACATATCAAATTTTATTGCTGTAGGTTAATTATGAGCTGAGTTATGCAGTTTTCAATTTTTGCGTTGTATGGGAGGTAGGCGTGTCCGTAGGCGGATGATGTCCATTTTTCAAAACCATCTTGTTTTTGTTATAAAAAAATATATGTGTCAAATTTTAGCTCTGTAGGTTAAACAGAGGCTTGTTTATTGCGTTTTCAATTTTTTGGTTGTATGGGAGGTGGGCGTGTCCGTGAGTGGATGACACCCATTTTTCAAAGACATCTTTGTGTGGATACAAAACACATACATACCAAATTTTGTTGTTGTAGGTTCAGTATGAGCTGAGTTATGCAGTTTTTTTATTTTTGCGTTGTATGGGAGGTAGGCGTGTCCGTGGGCGGATTCCAAAAATATTCAATAGTGCAGATCCTTGGTTTCATGTGACGATGTGCACCAAGTTTCATTCAATTATCTCAACTCCTTCTTCTTATCCTGTGTATACGGACAACACACAGACGGACAGACGGACGGACGGACGGGCGGACATAGATAGCTCGACTCACGTGGTGACGCTGATCAAGAATATATATACTTTTCTATACCGGACTCGCTTCGTTCTATGCGTTACAAACGTTTGCACAAAGTTAATATACCCTGACCTTTCAGGTTTAGGGTATAAAAATCAATCATCAGCTGCTTATGTGCCTGCTGCTTTCTTTGTTTTTCTTTCGTTGTTTATGCTTGAATGCTATGGTTTTGCACGAACTGATTGGTTCGCTTTGGCAGCATTGTAAGCATAAGGTCGCATTGGGTTTATGTATGCACTACTGTTCTAGTATACTATTTTGAAACCAGAGGTCATGAAACTCTTTTCAACTCAGTCAATGAACTCAATCTGTCAAATTGAAAGAAATGAGTCTGTGATCCGGTTAGATTTAACTCTTATTAAAAAAACGAGTTGGATCATATTTCTTTTTATGCTTTTACCCAATAGATGGCGTAAAATTTTAATTTTTGTTTTTAAATTATGTGGGATGTGGAATCAAATTAATTTGGATTCCACATCAGACTAGCACTAGCGAGTGTAGTTTGCAAACTATACATCGAACAGTAAGTGTAGCTAGCAAACTAAATATCAGACAGAGACGAGAGGAAAGGACATGTGCTTAGCGTGAAATATAGTAACCATACGATTTTTTAAAAATCGGTGTCTTAATTTTAATTTGAAGTTAGTAGTAAAACTGACTGTAGCTCGCAAACTATATATCGGGCAGAGACGAAAGTGGCACCAATCTAAAGTGCATTTGTTTCGCCTTCTTTTCAACTAAGTCAAAAAACTCAACCTGTCTAACTTAACAAAATGATCGAAAAAATTTGAAATTGTGCTCGTTTCTTTTTGCTTGCTCATTTAATCATACTTACTATTTAACTTTTTCTTTGTTTTGGCATCGATAAGTAGTCCATAATTGAGTGTTATTAATTTATTTTTTAATTTTTGGAAGATCAATAAAAATACGTGCAAAATGAACAAAACAATCGGACCAAAGAGACAAAGTAGAAGAGGTTACAACTTAAACTTCTGGTTACCGAAGGAACCTATTAATATTGAAAATATAAATATGTTGGTATTAACTACAAATAAACGTATTTATCTAACCTATTTAGATTGCAAGTCTGTTTAGCAATTTATCATCGGTTAGCAAGTTAAGAGTGAAGATTTATTTTTTTACATATTCACTAAATTATGTTTATTTTGTTCAATAAAACATATGTATGTCCTTTATATATATACGAAAATAGTTCTAACTCTGCTTTTAAGCAGAGTTTTACGCTTTGATACACTTGAAAGCCGATAAAAAAGATTTTATCGCAAGTTATGTGTTTACTCAGATCAATCAATTAGCGTCTCAGATCAATAAAGACGTCTGAACAGAGACAAACTGATAAATAATTCAAGTCTTATTAATAAGAGCTAAGTCAGTAACACATGTGACTGGGTCATGTAAGAATTCATTAATGGAAGAGCACTTTTTTTTTTCAATGAACCACCGAAAGTCACACACACGTGACCCTGGTGTAAATATTGAAACGAATATTAATCATCAGTCAAAGCTTTTTGACTGATTTTTTTGCATTTTGTTTATGCTTTATGCATTATATGAGCCCATTCCCATGTTTAAATAGTTCTGCAGACATGTTCGAAATTTATGCATTTTCCTCATAATATTTATTTGACGTTGATGTGTTAAAGCAATTAGCTGATAATCGAAATCCTTTTGAATATATAATTTATTTAATACCGCATTTGACTACCCACACATGTAAACACACACAGAGACAAACAAACACATACATATATGCGTATATAATTGTATATATATACCACGCATTTCTACATAGTTGACTGAATTTACAAAATGCAAGCCCAGTTTTAATGGACGGCCACTAATTAAATGCTTGGATTTATTGCGGTTATCCGGTTTCCGGTTTGCGTAAGGATTATGTATGCTGAGCTGGATACAGGTTAGGAATTTGTTGTTATATTTTTATTTATCCGTCAATAGCTGTCAGCTGCATAAATTTCTGGCTTATGCTTATGAACGATTTATGGGCAAAATCAAATTGTTGTTGTTTTAATAAATTTACAAAAGTGTGAAATCGGAATCGGTTGCGTAACGCCGCTGTTGCAGCATATAAAACAAACATTTAATGTGTTTATGTATTGAATTGAGTTTAGTTTTGAATATTAATTGAATTGAATATATAAATATTAAGCCTATTTTTGCATATTTAAAACAAATTTTTGGGAAACATTTAAACATAATTTGAGAAAAAGAGAAATGTTAATTTTGAATACTAAAATTAAGATTTGATTTAGATGGCACAAAATTCATTTTTGAGAGTGGGTCAAAATTTTCTTTTACAAAATTTTCCGTATCAAAATAACCAAAATTTAAAAATTTTTTAAATTCGTCTTTACGAAATTTACCTTTAACGAAATTCTCTATAACAAAATTAAATTTTATTGAACTGTCCTATTACGAGCAGCACGTGCTTTTTTTCTTGTGGAATTTTGTAAAGGAGAATTTTGAAGTATCTTTGTTAAAGAGAAATTTTGCAAATGTGAATTTCAACGACGAATTTCGAATTTTGAAAAAGTTAATTTTGTTATAATAATTGAATGCAATGGTAATTTTGATCCCAATTCTTAAAAAAAATATGGAAAAACAATCCAATATTCTTAAAAATATGAGAAAAAGTTCGGAGATACCTAAACACGACTTTGCAATTCAATTTCACATCATTGTTTTGAATTCCACATCCTTGCAGAAATGTGCACAACCTGGTAAGGTCATCATAATGTTTACTGAAAATAAATAAATATTGGCGGCCTTTTTGATCGACTGATAAGCGGGTTTAGTTGTCAGTCCAACTGAAGTTAAAACTTCATAAATTTGTACGTCTTTAGAGTTGTAGTTGGGAGAAGAGATGTTGTAGAATGAAATTCTTTAATAACTCGAATTGACTCAGGTAAAAGCATGCCACTTGCCTCAGATTCATATTCGTTTGTTAACATTACGCTCCGTCACACATAGAACGTTCTACGCTTGCTTAGCTTTATTTTCCTTTCCATCCTTATTATCTATCTACCTATTTCCGAACCAAGACAGACTTGACTGAATAGTTTTGACACCTGAAATCCTTGGTTCAAAGATATGATACAAGAAAAATTGCACTTGCTTACTTTTAATTTCACAACCATTGCAGAAATACGCACATTACAAAATAAACACTTTAAAAAACAAATTTTCCAACTTGTCCTTTAAAGGTCCAAGCTAAGACCTTTGCTGCTCCAAGTCAACCATAATTCTTAAGCTGTTTTATTTCAGTGACAAAAAAAAAAAACCTAAAACTAAAGCTGATTTTAAGTGTCGCCTGCGGTTCACTTGTTGTCGCACACTTGCAGCAATGCAACAAATTGTTGCAAGCTCTAAACCAAGCACAAATACATACATACTTTCAAAATGTGGCAACGCCATTTGAAAGCACTTCAATGCTACTGCAACCAAAAACAAAAAAAATATAAGCTAGCCAGAGAACGGAAATGAAAATTGCTTTCAAGAAAATGAATTACATGCAGGTGCACAAACAAACAAACAATCCGTAACAAAATTTCGCAAATGTGGCAACACTTGTTATAAATTGTTTCACTTCATTTTGCTTTGTTTTACACACAATCAGCAGGAAGTGCTAGCAAACCAAGTGCAAATAACAACAATAACTAAAGCAACAACATAGAAAAAAAAAACACAAATTCCCCCAAATACACATAACAACAAAAACATAAACACAAACATGGCGAAGAAGCTTAGGTGCACAACGTTGCCATCGTAAATGTTTCTCTTTTCACTCTAACTTTAATGTCACTTAACGACATTTTAATGCTGCGACATAATGATGCATTTCCGGCTTTTGTTTGACATTTGATTTCTTTCCGGAAAATTAAATTCTGCTTTAAAAATTTGTGAGTTTTTTCCCCCCTACCACATAACCATTCATCACTTTCATTATTCAACACCAGCACTTTACTAAAAAAACTACTCCCGCTCAACACTACTTTTGAACTCTGCAGCAGCATTTGTAGTTGTTAACTTGGCCAAATCTTTGCCTGCGTTCATTAGTTCAAAATCTTTTAAATCTTTTGGTAAACTTTTTTGAGCAGATTATCTCAAAAAATACCCCAGGCTACAAAACCGAAGTGCTTTTCTTTGTTTTTGTTTAAAAGTTTTTAACCATGATTTCTGAAATTTTCTGATATTTGCTGAAAATTGTTGAATTTGTAGTTGAAAAATTAGCTAAAAATAGAATTGATTTCAATTTGATTGAATTTGGTGGAATGTTTTTGGATGGTGGATATTCAGATAATTGCGAAACTTTAACTAATGACTGGGGGCAAAGGAATTTCTTTGTTGGTAAATGAAGTTCAAGCAATAACCTGTGTTGCAAATGCAACATGCACTCAGAAAAAAGTGTCTCGGAATATGATAAAAAAGGCAACATATTTAGAGAAAAATGGTATAGACTTTGCTCCAGAGAATGCTATTCTCTAATTGCGATACAAAAAATTCTCTAAAAATGATAAAAATCTACCATGAAATAGAAAAATATATCATTTTTAAAAGAAAAATACTTTTTTTTTTGAGAAAATATTTGTTTTTATTGAAGAAAATACTTCTCATAGTGAACTTTTTATCAAAATATAAGAAAAGTTTTTCATTTTCTCTATAAAATCTACAAATTTCTCTATAAATGAGAAATTTTTTGTGCGAAAAAAATACTTATCATTATTAGAGACATTGAAATGTTTCCATTTCCTAGAAGTAAAGAAATATTTCTACGAAAATGTGAAAATTTATTCTAATTGAAGAAAATTTTATTTAAAAAAGAGAAAATTGCTATTATCGAAAATAGAGAAATTTTTTACCGGAGCAAGGTATGTGTTTTTTTCTCAGTGTGGTTATCCTATAGAGTCATATAGCCCAGAACTTTCATTACTTTCTGAATTGAAGACTGATAAAAATAATTTTATTAATTTATAATATAAGACACGAAAAACAAGCTGAACCAAATTTTCAGTTCAATCCGCCCACGGATACGCCCACAAAGCATAATTGTGTAAATTCTATATATTAATGCTAATTGAAAAATGTAACTTTTTTGTTTTGGTCATTAGGTCGTTTCAAAAATTTTTAGAAAAATTGATTAAAATTAAACGAATTTCAATCTGACATTTAAATCTTAGTGAATTTACATGTGATTTAAAACATGTGATACATGTTTAAAACATGTGATTAAAAACAAAAACATAAAATTTTTTAATTTTTTTCAGGTTTCTTTTCAGTTTTAATGGGGCAAAGTCAAATGTGAGCCCATTACTATAAATAAAACAATTATTGACCCTAAGAAGACAAACATTTTTGTTGAAAATTTTGTATAAATATCTCAAACGCTATAGAAGTTATGAACGATAAAGCGAAATGAATGTCAGAAAAAAATTGAGATTGTGAAAAAAGTATTATAGTAATTTTTCGTTGGAGGAAAATATATTTTGTTTTTAATTTTTGAAGTGAAACTTCTTTGGCGGCGAGTGAAATTGCAAGGTCCTTTTTCGTGACGCTAGACTAACGTTTTCAATTCATATGAAAATGAAAAAAAAATTACTGCCGCTGCCGAGAATTGAACCCCGAATATCGTTGCTTATGAGTCGGAATCTATTCCTTAACGCCCCGTAGGCACTTGAAATAGCCAAACAAAATGTAATTAAAACTGAACGCGTAACATACTGAAAATAACATAATTAAAATTAACATTAGATTAACATTAACATTACATTATTAACATAACCGTAACACTAATTTTCATTCTACAAGTATGCACGGAAAAAAAAAATTGAAAAATAGCTTAAACAGGAGCAGAACGCGTTCGTGAATATAGAGAGCGAATTAGAGCTCTTAAGAATACAGCCGCAGCTGGGTCTGCAACTAATGATGAATGTAAGACGATTGCAAGAACGGCTGAGTTCCAAAATGCATTTTTACGAAACATCAGTGTATTTTGGTGAATCTCCAAACAACCAATCCCCAAAAAACACACTGATGCTTTGTAAAAATGTATTTTGGAACTCAGCCATCATCTCAACAAAATTTTAAAGCCAACCAAGTTGATGCACTCAACAATCAATGTTCGCTGCTTTATGAGTCCCTCTATCAACATAGAAATTATTATGATCAGAAAGCAGGAGGTAATAATGAACAAGATTTGCCTCTGCTTTTGGAGGCTCCTTCAAAAAGTACTATGCAAATGCAATCCAGCATTCAAAAAGTAACAATGTTGAGAAGACATTCGAATGCAACTAAAACAGCAACTGAACTAAAACAAGTACCGAAAATAACTGTTATTTTACAATTTTCAAATGAAAAAAATTGTCGAAAGACTTTTTCAAATATACCATTATGTTACAAATGCCCTCAGCTTCACGAATATCGCTTTTAAATTTGAAACTAATTCTTTAAAAGTTAATTTCTTGCCTAGTATATTTCGAGAAAAAATAAATGTTACTCTTAACTTTTATTTTATCGGTCAAAAATAGCAGTTATTTTGTGACTTTAATTTGTTCGGTCAAAAATATCAAGCAATTTGTGTTTTCTTAAAGGCCGCTTGACAGATTGAACTGTTGACACCATGTGTAAAATGTCGCAAAATAATAATATCAAAATTTTTTTATCGGTAAAATGACTTGAACAAATATAAATTACCTGATATTTTTGACCGAAAAAATAAACGGCAGAAAATAACTTTTATTTTTGCCCAAAAAAACTATAAGGCACAAAAAACTGTTATTTTTGTCGGAAAAAATAAAAATTAAGAGATAAAAGTTAATATGTGACACTTTCGACAAAAACCATATTCGGTACGGTCCTTGGATGCAAATATTGAATCAACAAATTATTATTTCATTTCGTATTGATTAAATATTTTTTCAGATACTTTCTCTCTCTATTTCACACTAAAATCTCTCTTATTTCTTACTGTTAAAGAAGTTTCACTTCTGCCACGTGTACGTTGCTACACGCGAGTGTTTTTTTTATATATTTTGTAAGTGTTCGTTGACTAAAATAAAAGTAATTTTTTATAAAAAAAAAGGATTATATCAAATATTTGAACTATTATAACTTCCTTGTTTATAAACTTAATAAATAATTTTTTGAACACAAATTAAATTTGAAGGAGTTCAATCTTATGAGAAAAAAAAGAAGTATTTAAGGGGGGTAAATTGCGTAACGGGGCTTCCCCCAAAATATGCGCACGTTTAGTTTGCTTGAAGCGAGCTTGCCGTCGATCAAAACATAAACAATTTAACTTCGTGGTTTTTGATACAGAGACACCCAAGTGGCCTTGTGGATATCGAGGTGTTTGAATGTAGTGTTATTAGCTACCATGTTTCACTCCATAGCGAATTGATCAGACCGTTGTTCGGTCTCTCGTGAGACTGAAGACTGAACTGACTTTGGAGTCAAATATAACTTATTTTGATTTTCGCGTTATAGCCTAGAAATATTTTCTCATTGTACACCGGGCAGTGATGGTCTCATGGCTCATTTAGAATGTGTCTTTGGCAGCATCGTCCTTTTCCTTTGTCGAGGCGTGCGTGCAAATTAGGCTTATTTTTTTTTTTTTTTTTTTTTTTGGATTCGCCAAAGGAGTGAGAAATCTCATAAATACGTATAGCCCGTACTATACGCATGCACGACTTACATTCTACAACATTCCGGATTAACCGGAAAGATAGAATGCACCTACGTACTAAAAAACACACCCAGTTGGCGAAGTATGAATTTCCACTAAGCACATAACTGGCTTTTCAGCGGAACTTAAAAATTTTATACAAAAACACGAATTTATTAAGAATATTTGAATTTAAAAAAGTAAACAACATCAAATAAGTAGTAAACTTTACATAAAACTCTAAAACAAAGAGACCAAAGTAACTATAAATAATATGAATATTAGTAAGTTTGCGGCAACTATCCAACCCAAGATCCTACGTGGAAAAGAGAGTAAACTCTTAAACACCAAACCAATTCCAATTATAACAGAGATATATACGTGTAAATATGTACAAACATATATGTGTATATATATACGGGTCACTATGTAATTTTGGAACACCGTGCTAATGTTATTAGTTGGATATGTATTTGGGCCAACGCAGGCATAAACTTGCATGGAAAAGAGATAAACTCTTGCGCACCAAACTAAGTAACTAATAAGTCAACTGAATAAGAAAAATTTTAAAATTTTTTGAATAAAAACAAACAAGTTAAAGCATACATATCGTATTCGATGGTATTTACTTCATCAAACGCAATATTATAAAGGAAAACAACTGAAACGATCTCGAATATATGGAATAACTTCAGCCAACATTTTAACAGAATATAACAATATTATTAACCGAGATAATGTTTGAAACAAAATTCTAAAATGTATCAATTATTTAAATGTAAAATCATTTTCCGTTTCAAGGCATCCACCGACTCACAAAAATTAATTAAGCTGTAGCTATTATTGAAATCACTACACATACATCGTAAAGGGTCATGAAGGGCAAAATTTGAAGTGCACTGGCTCAACTTAAAAAGCACAAAATGTCTAGATCCTCTTCTTGGGATGTTAAAGTTAAGAGATGAGAGAATATATTGGGAGTCAATTTCACCACAAACTAATTTATATAGGAAGGTGACATTAAGCACCGTCCTTCTGCTTCTCAGGGAAGGTAGTAAAATTTGCTTAAGGCGGGTTTCATACGAAGGAAGAATAATATCTGGGTTCCAACGATGATGACGTAAAGCAAAAAGTAAAAACTGTTTTTGAACCGATTCTATTGCATCAATGTGGACGTTATATTGAGGGTTCCATACTACGGAAGCATATTCAAGAATAGGCCTTACGAGAGATATATACAGTAATTTAGTAGTGAAGGCATCATTGAATTCTTTCGCCCATCTTTTAATGAAACCAAGGACACCTCTAGCCTTATTTACAGCCAAATTAACGTGGAGATTGAAGCGAAGTTTTGGATCAATAATTACACCAAGATCAACAAAACTATGAACAATTTCTAAGTGGATGTTATTTATAGTGTAATTTGTACTATGAGCAGTTCTACGTGAGAAGGTCATTGATTTGCATTTTTTTAAGTTAAGGTTTAATAGGTTGAAGTTACACCAATCCACTAGTCTGTTTAAATCAGATTGTAAAAGGTGTTGTTCGTCGAGTGACTTGTAGGTAAGAAAAAGTTTCACATCGTCAGCATACATTAAGACGTCACAATGTTTAATTGCCGAGGGAAGGTCATTAATAAATAGTAAGAATAAAACCGGTCCAAGATGACTTCCTTGCGGAACACCAGATGTAACCATTATATTTTGTGAAAGAGAATTTTTATATAAAACTTTTTGAAAACGTCGCGATAAATAAGATTCTATCCAATTTAGCAATTTTACAGGAAACCCAATTAGCTTAAGTTTATTCAATAGAAGATTATGATTGACACTGTCAAAAGCTTTGCTAAAGTCCGTATAAATAACGTCAGTCTGTTTTCCCAAAGTAAAACCTTTTATTACACGAGTTGTAAACTCCAAAAGGTTTGTTGAAGTTGATTTACCCTTTAAAAAACCATGCTGAGTGACAGAAATGGAAGATGAAACGAAGTGGGTTAGTTGTTCAGTTATGATTTTCTCAAATAATTTAGGGATTGCGCTTAATTTGGCGATGCCTCGGTAGTTAGTGACATCAATTTTGGAGCCAGATTTATGAAGGGGTATAATATATGAATCTTTCCATATAATGGGAAAATGACCACTTTGCAGGGATATATTAAATATGTTTGATAGAGGAGCACACAGGTTGCTAGCACATTCCTTTAGAATGCAACTCGGAATTTCATCAGGGCCAGTCGAAAAAGAGCATTTAACTTGACGAAGGTTATGCATAACAATAATTGAGTCTATTACTGGAGTTTCAAAAGAGCTAACTGGAGGTAAATAAGGATGCTCAGAACACATATTAAATGGTATGTTGGAGTAAGTTGATTTGAAGAAGCTTGCAAACATGTTAGAAATAACATTGTCACAAGACGATTCCTCTTGATTGAATCTCATAAGGGGTGGAAAGTTGGAAGCCTTACGTTTTGAATTAACAAAAGTATAGAAGAGTTTCGGATTATCATTAAATTGAGATTTGATGTTGGCTATATAAGCAGTATAACACTGTTTATTTAATAGCTGGTATCTGCAACGACAAGATGAATAACAAGCAAAGTCAGTATTAGAACCAGATTTTTTATATTTTTTAAATAATCGATTTTTTAAATTTTTTAGTGACTTAAGTTCACTTGTTAGCCAGGGTGGACTTAAGGGTTTAGAATTAATTTGCTTTGTTGGGACGCACAATAAGAAGCACCTTTGCAAAGTATCATTAAAAAACTGTACCGAGGTTTCGACGTCATAATATGAATACGGTGGTTTAATAGATAGAATCGGTGACCAGTCAGTCTGCGAGAGTAAGGTGTTGAGTTTAACATAGTCTGTACTTTTGAAATTATATATTTTTGTATTTCGCTTATCAGGTGTAAGTTTATTTTCATTTTCATGAGCAAGTAAAACTGTTATTTCAAGAGTTGGATGATGTTCATCTTCCGGAAATGATACAGGGTTTGATCGATTGAGATATACAGTAGTGCATCTATCTACAAACACAAGGTCCAGCGTTCTATGGTTTTTATTAAAAGTATTATTGACTTGTTGAAGACACAGGTCAGATAACTTATCTAAAAAATCATTTATCCAATTACTAGTGGAAACAGGTGTAAGAAATGAAGAGTCATCTGTCGAATTCCAAGACACAAAGGGTAGGTTAAAATCGCCCAACACAATAAGAACATCATTATTTTTTAACATATTATGAACTTGCTCGATGGCGTTTATATGTCTTAAGTAAATTGATATGTCACAATTTGGAGGAATGTAAGAACAGGTAAGATAAGCAATGCAGTTATTTAATTTAACTGAAACACAAATAAACTCCAGTTCACTAGTGTCGAGAATTGTTAATTCATCAGATGCAAACGAGATATGAACAGCTATCAGAACACCACCACCGATCTTATTATAACGGTCTTTACGGAAAATTTGATAATTTTTACACATTATTTCAGAATTTAGAATATTAGAGCGAAGCCAAGTCTCCGTGAAAATTAAAATGTTATATTCGAAATCAAAACTGTTAATGAACATTGCAGAAAGTTTGGAATTAAGACCCCTTACGTTTTGATACACAAGTTCTAATTTAGACTTACGATTTGTTAATCGTTTTTTGGATGAGATTGCGGACTATTTCGCGGGCGAGGCAAGTGTACAACATTTACTAATCGCGGATTATTTTTGAATTCGAATTCGCGTACGATTGTATTTCGTGGCCAGAAACTTACATCAACAATAGTATTAAATAAATTTTCTGGAACTGTCAATCTAAAGGAAGTAGTCAGACGTGCGTTTACATATTTGAATTTATGAATAGAAATAGAAAGAGTCGATGAACATTTCAACTTTGATTTAATGAAAAAATCTATATCATTATCTGTTGTATCAGATGCTAAGCGCGAAACAAAGATTGATTTAGTTGGAGGAATAGCAATCAACGGTTTAGGATCAGAAATGTCAGAAGTAATTGCAATTTGTTGGACATCAGCAACAGTAGGAGCCAGAGAAGCAGCTTGTGCATACGTTATTTCAGGCAAAGCGAGAGGTGGAGCTGATAATGGAAAAGGAGCAGACATAGACAAATTTGCCGAAGAAGAAAGAATAGGAGGAGGAGCATCCGTGTCCATGTCGTCAACGTTGTCTTGTTCTATAGAAGGTTGTGTTGGTGTCGAGTCAGTTTTCTGTTTGCTTCGAAGGGTCATATGTTTCTTTTTTCGCTTTGGTGAAGGAATTGACTCATCAATATATTTAAATTCGTTGAAATGAGTTTGATATTTTAAAAATTTATCAGAAAGTGAAGAATTTATGTGTTAGAATTTCGCTTTGATGTAGATTGTCGCCAGCCTTTCACTCACAGGTGTAAACCTAGAAATAAGGTGGAGTATTTTTTGGCTTACGATGAATTCGCATCCAAGTTCACGCTTTTCTGCATACTAAAGTAGCTGTTGTAGATTTCGCAGTTTGCTCTCTTAGAACGCCCTTCCACTTTCCAGTGTATTTTCTGTATTGCGGTAATGTCATCTTTTATTTTGACGAAGACTTCCGGCAATTGCCTTGGATCCGGACATTCCAGGCTTGAATGTCTTGGCTTTCAAGAGGCTTGAAGGCCTTGGAGAGACCCCTCAAGTTTAAAGTCTAAAGGAAACAGGGAGTTTAGGACCCTTTAAGACGGTTTCTTCAAGGCGAGACGTTGCGGGCTATGCTAATTTTTTTTTCAAGACGCAACGCTGACTAACACTTCGCTCTTCCACTCTATATCTGATCTAGAGGCTTATAGCTTATCCCCCGCCGTCCCATAGAACTAGCGGAACCGAAATTTTTATATATATGATTTTTATATTAAAACTAAGATGCATAAAAAAACAGGAGTTATCAGCCTACGAACATGTCCACTAGAGCGTATCACCAAAACTAACCTATTTTTGACCCCGCCTCAATCGTTAGATGTTTCAAAGACATTTTCGAAAAAAATTTTTTTTTTTTTAAAGTGGTCCCTATGGTGCTATTTTGGTTTTTTCGTTATATCTTCGGTGTTTCTTGTTCGATACGGAAGATTTTATATCTGTGAAATTTTTTATCTGTAAAATATATCAGATATATATATATATATATCAGATATATATATAGATTTTATATCTGTAAAAATTTTTTCGAAAATGTCTTTCAAATATCTAACGTTTGAGGCGGGGTCAAAATAAGTATTTTTTTCTGCCATACAAGGTGATACGGTCTAATGCCCACCTCCTATACAACCCACTATAATAAAAACACTTTTAAGCACTTAATATTTAAGCAACAAGAATTAATCTTGCCGGTTGTAAATCTGTGTTGAGAAGAACTAACAGCTTAACTCATTTAAAAAATTTCAGGAGAGAATTTGTAAGATTAAAATCGCTGCCTAAAATCAGGGTACCTTGACTTTTGCTGTTTCGATTTGATGGCCTCAAACATTTAAATTTCAAGATACAACCGTAAAAATTGCGTACTAGTGTATTTCGTTGCGAAAAAAACGCAAGGAAATTAATGACCTCACTTTGTCATAACTTATGAAAAATGTTTATCAAAACTGAGATGTATACAAAATATCATCCTCTTCTAACTAGCTTCATCCACCCAGAGACACGGCCCTAATCCTGAAAGGTCAGGGCATATTAACTTTGTGCAAACGTTTAAAACGCATAGATCTAAGCGAGTCCAGTATGGAAAAGTATATATGTTCTTGATAAGCGTCACCTTGTTAGTCAAGCTATTCATGTCCGCCCGTCCGTCCGTCTGGGTGTAGTCCGTAAACACAGGATACGAAGAAGGAGTTGAGATAAAGTCGGTACACATGTTCACATAAATCCAAGGTTCTGCATTATTGAATATTTTTGAAATCTGCAAATGGACACGCCTACCTCCCATATAACTCAATAATTTCAAATTGCCTAAATAAGCTCACGATTGACCTAAAACAATAAAATTTGATCCGTTTGTATTTTATAGCCAAATAAAGATGTCTTCGAGAAATGGGTGTCATCCGCTTACAGACACGGCCACCTCCAATACATCCCAAATATTCAAAACTCGATAAATAAGCTTCTATTTTACATACAGAGATAATATATATTACGTATGTTGTTTTACAACAAAACGAAGAGGTTTTTAAAAATGGACTTCATCCGCCCACGGACTCGCCTACCTCCCATATAAACCAAACAATTTACAACTGTATAAATAAGCTTAAGTGTATAAATAAGCGTGTTGATCGTGGCATGGAGGTTAAGTATATGGCGTAGCACGCTCGGAGCCCGAATTCGATCCCCAGTCGCGGCGAAAAGTTTTTCAATAAAAGATTTTTCTGATCGGTCACCATCTTTCTGCAGACAATGGCAAACCTCAGAGAGTAAAAATGCCATGTAAAGCTTCTGGAAAACATGAACTTGAGCCGTTCGGAGTCGGCATAAAACATTCTATAGTTCTCGGTCAATTGTGTGCAAACATTTAATAACACACACAACACAATTGATCAATAGAAGCTCGGTCAAAGTCCTTTCAAGGGCTGAAATGGTAAATTTGTTTTGTTTTTTTTTTTTTATAAATAAGCTTATGTTTGTCTTACAGAGATAACATTTGGCACGTATATATTTTATAACAAAACGTAGACGTTTTTAAAAATGGGCGTCATCCAACCACGGACACGCCTACCGATATAGCCAAAAAATTAAAAACTCCGTAAATAAGCTTATGTTTAACCTAGAGATAAAATTTTATATTAATATATTTTACTAGCTGGTACTGCCGTCCTTGTCTAATGCCTGTTCCAGATTGTCAATAGACAAACTTCACTCTGAGTTTCAATATTCTTTGACCATTATTTCCAAAGCTATTAAGTAAAACAATTTTCTTTTATGGCTGGAGCCACACCTTGTCCAATACCCGTTTTAGTGTGCGAGTATATTCGAGTGGTAGGATATCACAAAATGATTACTCCAAACCGAGTTTATTTGATCTGTGACTCTCATTTCAAAAGCAATTCATTTAAAAAATGTGTCTTATATGGGTGGAGCCACACCCCCTGTACAATGCCCATTCTAGTCTTCCAGTAGCAGGACACCACCAAATAGTAACTTCATTCTGAGTTAAAATGTTATGTGAATTTTACTTCCATAGCTATTCTGTATCGAAAATTCCAATTGTATGAGCGTAGCCACGGCCCGTTTTTCAATGCCCGTGTCTTTTTTATAATTGAAAGGCCTGACCAATCAGTTATTGCAAACTGAGCTTTACTGTTATACGACATCAAGTTCCAAATCTATTCTATATTAAAAAGTTTAATTGTGTGGGCGGTGCCATGCGCCCTTTTCCAAAGATCGCTCAAATTTGACAGTCGAAGGGCGCGTGTCAACAGTAAGTTCGTACCGACTTTCATTTAAGTGCGATTTATGAACGAAAGTAAAACCGAAAATTTGTTTTCTTGAAAAACTGCCACGCCCGTCGTGGGTTGGAAGATAAAAAACACTTTATAACCTATTCTCATACCTACTTAATATACAAAAAAAAATTTCATTAAAATCGGTCCAGCCGTTTCAGAGGAGTTCATACACTACGCTGTGACACGAGATTTTTATAAATTAGATATCAAAAATTAAAATGTGTTTAAAACTTGGTCGTCCACAACCCATACAACCCACAACAGCGAAAGGCATTTACATGTGAGCTGAGTTTATTAAAATTTAATTGGAAATAAAATATGAGCACCAACCTCCCACTCACACGACCATTTTCAATACTACTATTCTATTTTAAGAAAGTAGGTTTAGGGTATTTCATGGTCGGGCTAGACCGGCTTTAGACTTTATATACTTGTTTATATAAATTTTAAATTGCTTAAATTCATAAATATACTCACTCCCTCATAAAGTCAACATTTTTAACTCACTTCATCAAATCTTATATCAGACCTACATTTTTTTTGTTTTTTTTTTTGTTTGTTCCAATCCTTTTCCCTGACAGACTGAAGAGACACTTAATATATTATTATTTGTTTTATTATGATGTTTTTGTTAATTTTTATTATTATTATTTTAATTATTATGAATATTGTTATTTTATTATAATGTCTGCTTTTAACTCACTTTCGAGTGCTTTAAATTTGAGAAAAATTTCTGCAAAAGTAAGCACTTCAAATGTACCCAAAAACATTTTCAACTTAAGCCATTTAAAAGGTTGCCTCAAGAATGCTCAACCTTATCCTAAATCAGCATAAAACGTTTATATGTCGAACATTACTCAACAATGGCTCACAGCATGATTGTCACTAGTCACAAGTCGTTTCCGACACATTTATTTAGACCATAAAACAACGTGTTGGAATGTGACCGCAATTCATTAGCTCACAACTACCAAAAAAAAAAAAAGGAGAGAAGAAAAAAGGTCAAAGTAGCAAATCACACACACTCACACTCACACAAACACACACTTATAGATACCAAAACACAAACACTCAAACAGCTCTCAGCTCTAGATAGGCAGCCGGAGTAGCATAAAAGTCAAAATATTTCGTTCGGGCACATATTAAGGGCTGAAGCTGTACGACAGATAGAGTCCCTAGAGATGGTGGTGGTGTGCCTTTAAAATGATATGGTTGTTTATATTGTCAATGCTGGGATAGGGTTAACAAGCCAGCTCAGTGCACGAAAAGAACATTAAATTTAAATGCATTGCCAGGATGTGAAAAAGTGTAAAACTTAAGTAAGCTTTTGGTGTAGACTACCAGCAAAGGCCAAAGTGTAGTGGTGTAACCCATTCACACAAACACATATACGCACAAAAACAAATACATCTCCCACCCACAAATATACACACTCATACATGCATATAAATAAATAAGTGCTTTAGACAAGCGGCTGTTTTTATAGCTGTTTTGTTCGTGCTGCTTTTTTTTTTTTTGTTTTTTCCTTTGTTGTCCTTTGTTCCTTCCTTTCAATACCAAGCACAAGTACCATTTCATCATCAGCTAAAACGAAAAAAATGGCCAAAATAGGCATGTGTAAACCTTAAATGAAGAAAACTTGTTAAATAAAGAGCCCAAAATTTGAACGAGCCTCACTTAAGCGCGTTTAGCTTAAAACTCAGCGCAAACAGAACCTCTGCTTACTTGGCGATCTCTGCAACCATTGGCTGAGTTTAATTTATTCATAAGGAATTTTGCTTTAACCGTTCTGGTCCCGCTTAACGATGCTTTGTTGGCCTTTGTGGCCTATGTGTGTGTGTGTGTGTATGTGTGTGTGTGAGTGTTAGTGCGAGTTTAAGTTGGTCTGTGTATGCGTCTGTCACCATTGTAGTGTGCGTTAAAGCGTACGAACTTGCTCAAGGATTGTATAACGCTGCCTTAGTAGTGTTTAATCTCACTCCCGAGAAAATGTCCTTTAAATGCTTGCAATAAATAATTCATAAACCTCCTTTTGTTGTTCTGCTCAAAAGTTTTCAAAAGTCTTTCATTTGCTGTGCTTGTCGCCGCCATGTGCAGTTTGTGCGGGTGCTGCCACAATTAAAGTGGGCAAAAGTGTTCAACAAAATATTTCAAAGCATTCCGTTTCTCTTAAAGTGACTCAATTTAAAAGGACATTTAAAATAATTTCTTAGAAGTGAAAATTGTTCAAGGCCATTCATTCATACATTCATTCATTCATTAATTCATTCATGGAAAAAGCTAAAGCAAAGCGCATTTATTAACAATTTTAATTGTTTACGGGGTGATCAACTAAAAAGTATAAAATTAATTAAAATTATTGAACGGAAACATTTAAAAATTATTAAGCTTGAAAGTATTTATTTTAAAATGCAATTATTTTAAAATTCGACATCTAAAGTTTAGTCACGATACAAAGCATTTAAACGCCTTCTAAATATATAAAGTTTTAATCTATACTATAAAAGAATACTGATAGCATTTTTTTGTCACCACAAGGCCTTATTTTCTGTTATTCTAATCTTCTGTAAATATAATTAGCGTTCAAGCAAAACATGGCTTGGTTATAAAAACCAAATCACAGTTTATGCTATTGAAGACTGAAGTAATCGATAACTTGTGCTTAATTTGCATTATATTACCCATTCGTCAGTAGAGAAACGTCACGATGTAAAAGCATTCAACTCTTCTGTGATGTACGCTGGGTTCGATTCGCAGTGATGAAGATACATTTTTGTTTTTTCATTTCATACAACTAACCAGAGATGTAACGGATAGTGATTTGGTCGGATACCGGATATCCGGTGAGCTGCTTAGCTGGTTGGACGGATATCCGGCATCCAGATGTCCGATCCAGAATATATTTCTAATTCGACAGGCTACAATCATAGAACAATAACAAAGAAGCTCATATAAATAAGGCAGTTTTAAATAAAATAACTCTAAAGTTCAGCTACTCCGGCTTTTTCGCACTTTCTCAGCATTAACCCAATCAAAGCCATGACCAATATCATCAATAAAGAAATGTCAGTTTGATGTGTGGAAAAATAGTTTCCACTAGAAATAATATAGGGAAATGTTAAAGAAATTAGTTATTTTGAAATGTATTGCTAAGATTTTGGAATTTATTTAAAATTTGGGCAATATGCGAAGAAATCTGTTGCAAATTCTCTACCAATTTATCATTTCAAAATCACAACAACTGTTGTGCAACGTCTAGTGCAGGCTTGATCAGCGAATTCAATAAAAGGGCCAAAGCCTTATTAAGAAAGATAATCGCCTGATTAAAATAAACAACAAAATACATTACCAACAACAAAAGCGAACATCTTAGCTTCAACACCATCGACGAGAATGTACTTTGTTGCTTTTTGCAAGTGCAAAGAATATATTCATAAGAATCCCAAAAACAAAATACACATGCGACAAACTCGTCAAGATCGTCTGAATTTCTACTCCACTAACAAAACACATACGCACAACAACAATGCTGTGGGTTTGGTGGTCCCGCCGCACAGCTTGTGTGTTTCGATGCGTATTTTGTTGTTGTTTGTTATTGTTGATTTTCGCAAGTGCATTTCTTCGTAAATTTGGCGCATGCAAAATGTGAGTTTTATTTAATTTTAATATGAGGGCCACAAGGGACACCTTTGTGATCATGCCTGGTCTAGTTGGTACCTGCTTAACGCAAAAAATTTAATCTAGCTGAACGCCAAAGTTTCTGATCAACTCAACATATCGTGGAGCGGAGTCTTATTTACTGATCACTATATTTATACCCCCACGCGTACTGCGTAAGGGGTATATTAATTTTGTCACGACGTGTGTAACACCCAAAAGGAGGCGTGGTAGATATGGAAAAGTATATATATTCTTGATCAGCATCACCACCTGAGTTGATTTAGCCATGTCCGTCTGTCTGTCCGTCTATCCGTCTGTCTGTCGACACGATTACAGCCGTAATTTTGAAGATATCGTAATGAAATTCGATATTTAAGCTTTTTTTTTAAAAACTAAGGTCAAGTTCGAGAATGGGCTAAATCGGATGAAAACCACGCCTACCTCCCATACAACCCCAGAATTGAAAACTCTTCAAAGAAGCTAATATTAAAGCTACAATACTGAAATTTGGTATATGTATATTCTATGTCAAAACTAAGATGTCATAGAAAAATGGGCGTTATCCACCCACTAACACGCCCACCTCCCATACAACCCCAAAATTGAAATATCTATAGAGGCTAATATTAAAGTTACAAGACGGAAATTCGGTATTTGTGTTTTCAATGTCAAAAATGAGGTGTGTTAGAAAAATGGGCGTCATCCACCCAAAAACACGCCCACCTCCCATTCAACCCCAAAATTGAACAATCTATAAAGAGGCTAATATTAAAGTTACAAGATGGAAACTCGGTATTTGTGTATTTAATGTCAAAACTGAGGTGTGTTATAAAAATGGGTGTCAGCCACCAATTAACACGCCCACCTCCCATACAACCCCAAAATTGAAAAATCTATAATTCTATGTCGAAACTGAGGTATGCTAGAAAAATGGGCGTCATACACAATCTAACACGCCCACCTCCCATACAACCCCAAAATTTAAAACTTTATAAAAAGGCCAAAAAGCTCTCCAATTTCATGGACGGATCCGTCCATTATTTTTTCCGACAAAAATAAAAGTTATTGAGTGTCTTATATATTTTCGGGAAATTATAACAGTTACTTTTGACTTTTATTTTATCGGTCAAAAATAACAGTTATTTTCTGCCTTTTATTTTTTCGGTCAAAAATATCAGGTAATTTGTGTTTTTTCAAAGGCTGTTTTACCGACTAAAAAACTATTGATACCATTATTTTCGTCTCATCGGTGCGCAAAATTTACATATGGTGTCAATAGTTTATTAATTGGGCAAGAAGCCTATAAAAAAATACAAAGTGCCTGATATTTTTGACCGAAAAAATAAAAGTCACAAAATAACTGTTATTTTTGACCGATAAAATAAAAATCAAAAGTAACCGTTATTTTTGTCAGAAAAAATAAATGGCAAAAAATAACAGTTAATTTTTAAATTTTATAGAATTAGACGAAAATTTAAAAGGCACTTAATATTCGTGAAGGCCTGAGGCCATTTGTATCATAATGGTATATTTGAAAAAGTCCTTCGACAAGTTTTTCATTGTGTCTTTTTCACTTAAAAATTGAAAAATAACTAAATAAATAAATCGAAATAATAAATATTTCGATATTTTTCACCCAATAAAAAAAAAACAACGAACGTTCGTTTGTAATCAAAATGAGCGTTTGAATTAAAAATTCAGGAACTTTGTTCACGACCGCCACTTAATTATCTAAATGTTTCTTCAAGACTAATTTTCTTACCTTTCTTTCTTATTCTTATTTTTTTCATTTCTCCACGATAACGCAAAAACGAAAACATCTAGAAAAACAATAACGCAAGCCGAACCGATGACGCATGTACAACAACAAAAAAAAGAAACACTTGACGATGCTGTTACTAATAGTCGAGCGCTGCATACAAAAGTTTTTTTCAAAACAAACGTTCTCTTCAAACGTAATTTATAATGAACCGTTAAAACGAACGTTTGTTAATTTTAGTAGTTTTGTGTACAATTTCTTGAGAAAATACGAAGTAGACAAGTTTTCAGTGATAAAAAAGTGCGTTTCTCTTTCGCTTGCAAACGAAATAAATCTGCTTTGAAATATCTTTAAGAATAATTTAGAAACAGGGACCGCAACTGCTATGATTTTTTTCCAAAAAGTCAATACATAATAGTTATTTTTTGACTTTTTTCCAAAAAGTCAATGAATAATAGTTATTTTTTGACCGATTTTTTTTGGTCAAAAATAAAAGTTAAACTTTAACTTATATTTTTTCAGTCAATAATAAAAGTTAAAATATGACTGTTTTTCCGGTCAAAAATATAAATTAAAATTTAACTTTTATTTTTCAGTCCAAAATATAAGTTAAAGTTTGACTTTAATTTTTTCAGTCAAAAATATAAGTTAAAATTCGACTTTTATTTTTTCAGTCGAGTATGATGATAAATTTCAGGATAAGAAAACATAACTTTTTTTTCAAATGAGTGCGTTTAAAAAATGACACAGAAAGATACATTCAAGATACTTAAACTATACCTCAGTTTCATAACTGTACGACTTACAGTTTAGAAGATAGCTGTTCAAATACATGCACCTATTCAATTTTTAGTATTTTTGACAGTGTATAACTTTGATAAAAAAAACATTTCGCAATAATAAAAAACACAGAATATGTTTTTTAATGTTAACTACTAATCTACAAAGTTTCAAGAAAATCGGAAGCACAATGGTCAGATTTTGCTAAAAATTTGTCGATATGATATGGAATCACCGATATGCAAATATAAACAGATAACAGATTTCACGTATTATTTTCAATTAACTTTTGAACTAAATGGAATTTGAAAATTCTTTCTAGGGCCATAACCTTAGTTAGGAAGCGTAAAACAGTTCAAAAAAATAAATTTTAAGATCGGTCAATCCATTTGAAATTTTTTTATCTCTAAACATCTTCAAACAACTTGTCCCAAATATAATTTTCTGTATAAATAATGAGTCTTCTATCAAAACATTATTTGATTCTAATAACTTTATGTCAGTCGATGCTATTGAAACTGGAAATTTTGAAATATTCAGCCCTGTTCTACAATCTGATATGAGTATGTTTAGGATCGCCAAAAATATTTTGGGCGTTATTTCATTTTTTATTTTGGGCGTTAAACAACCGTTAAACAAATTTATTGCACACATCCAATAAACTATTAGGAACATATGTACATTAGAGTGGGTCGGCCTCCATACAAAAAAAAACAAGTTTGAAAAAACCACCCCCTATTTTAAAGTTGACCTCGAGAGGATTCCGAAAACAAAAAAATTTTTTTTTGGACCACCGGAAAAACAGCCAAAATGGTATTTTTTGCATTTCTTAAGCATTATATGTCAGATCTTAAAAAATTATGTGTCGTTGAAAAGGTCTTTACAAGCACTACAATGTCTTCTTAGAACATTTTTACTTCTGAGGTCACATTCAATTAGTAAGCCCCATTAGCCCGACTTATCATCCTTAAATTTCTTTTTTTTTTTCCCATATAATTAAACTCCGTGAAATTTGTTTAATTTGTGTTCAAAAAATTATTTATTCAGTTTAAAAACAAAGAAGTTATAATTGTTCAAATATTTGATATAATCCTTTTTTTTTATAAAAAATTTACTTTAAGTTTAGTCAACGAACAATTAAATAACATAAACAAAATTGTAAAAGAAACTTAATAAATAATTTTTTGAACACAAATTAATCAAATTTGAAGGAATTTAATTTTATGAGAAAAAAAAAAAAATTAATGGGGATAAATCGGGCTAATGGGGCTTACTAGTTGAATATGACCTCAGAAGTAAAAAGGTACAACGACATATAATTTTTTAAGATCTGACATGTAATGCTTAAGTTATGCAAAAAAGACCATTTTGGCTATTTTTCCGGTGGTCCAAAAAAAAACTTTTTTTTGTTTTCGGAATCCTCTCGAGGACAACTTTAAAATAGGGGGTGGTTTTTTCAAACTTTTTTTTCGACCCACTCTAATGTACATACAACTTACAGACTAAAAAAAGAGGCACTCAAAAAAAAAACAAACCATAACTTCGAGAGCTTAAACCTTAATAGCAGGGTTTAACTACATTCGTTTTTTGGATTGTTTGTCACATATACACATTCACCCTATACTCCTTTGCAAGTCTGTGAGCCTTACTTAATGATGACCATCTCAATTGGTAATGCTTTCATCATCCCTTGGTAATGACAGCAAGTAATGTAAACATTGATGAGCTTAGACGTCTCTTCACTTTAATTTAGGCTTTCAGTTCTAGATGACCATGGGTTTAAGCTCGCAATTGGAAGCCTCCTTTTTGGAAGCCTTCTCATTAAATTTTTGTTCGATCGACCCAGCTTTTTCTTCCTGCTTCTTCCCTTGTTTCCAATTTTTTGACAATTTATTTTATTTTTCAAAGCTTTGACAGATATTGCTGCAAAAATTTTCAAGTTTGAAATATCTGTTACTCGGTTCTAAATAAGTACCCGATACTAAAAAGATTCTCAATACTAACTGCTTGAACAACCAAATTTTTTTTTTTTAATAATGAGTATATTTGATCAATCTTTATTACCCTTCTTATTAAATAATGTAATTTTATTGAAATGTTGATGAAAAAAAAATTTTAATATTGCACTAAGAGTATTGGGTACAAAAAATTGTAATTTCATGCATCACTATTGACTATCAATCAGTTAAAGTTGCCACCTTTATAGGAAATTTACAGAATTTACAGAGAACTCGCTTGGTAAAAAATACAGCTATTATAAAAATAAATATAATAATAATAAAAATAAATAAAAGCAATAATATTTTTTATAATAAAAATAATATTTTAAGCGATATAGTTTAAAAGTTTACTGATGGTTTCTGTCCCATTAGTCATTTCCAAAATAAAGACAAAAATTCATCTGGACTAGAACTAAATAAGCAGTTTTGTATTAATTGTGCTAAAATGTTTTTTGAATTAAAAAAAAAAAAATTGGTAACTTAAAATAAAGCTACCCTGTGTACACGTCAATCGATATCAATAAAGCAGAGTTTGTGGATTTGACAGTTTGAAATGTCATGACAAAAACTCACAGATGATACCACATGATATAAAAAAAACATCACTCTCGACGATGTGATAAAAAAAAACATAACCTTGAATAACGAGCCAATGTCATCACGCCCTCAGCCTGGTATGATGAGCACGCATTGTCAGTTAATCGTGCACATTTAACACTGACAACTGCGTCAATCACACTAAAAGCGTTATTTAACTGTCATCATACAATTTATATTTTTTGCTGATTTTTTTTTTACTTTACACATTTTTGATAGAAATATGTATATCGCTGTACTCTAAATATGTGTTCGCTAAAACTTATTGCAGTTTAATATTCAATCAGAAACTTGCAGAATTTTGCATTTAAATTAAAAATTGTTTCATGAATATTTATGAATGTGTTGCTGCGATGCGATGCTATGCGATGCGATGCTTACTTTAGTCGCTGTCCAGGCGCTCAGGCGGATTTATGCGCATATTTTAAGGAAATTCCAAACTGGCGCAGTTATACCTGAGTGTGACTAGAAACCAATAGAAAACCAACCAAAAACGAAGCCAAGCCGTTCCCTTTCATTGATAGTGTGTCGAAAACAAATTCGGATTAGAACTTTGTTTATGTGTAGTTATGTGTGTGTATGGCATTCATGTGTGTGCGCCACCATGTGCTGAGTAAACTTATTTGGTTTTGGTTTCTGGAACTGGCACATTCTTGTTGGTCCGCAACAACAACATCCGCCATCAGCACCGCGTGAACATGTTAAAATTGTTTCGTGTCAAAACACTGCCGGAAGTATTATTCGAAATAAATGCATGGAGAAAACAGGGATAAAAAAACAATAACAATAACTACAGCAAAAAATATTCATCCTCGTGCTGTCTTCTCTTTTTTTTTCTAAATTGCATAAAGACCAGCTGAGCCACCTGATGACTTTAACACAAGCTGGCTGACTGGCAGACTGACTGACTGACTGACTGTATGGCTCACTGACTGATAGATGGAAACACACAAACGGCACACCTACATGAAGAGTTCTTTTGCTTGATATGGTAATGGCCGAAAAAAAGTTATAACAAACATTTTCAAATATTTCTATCAACACATGGCTGAGCTCGCTGTATCGAGCGTTTTTATTATTGGTTTATTATTTTTTGTTTTTACAAATATACGTTAAAATTGAATACATAATAAATGGATTTTTGAGGTTTAAACAATATTTTAAAATATCCTAAATATTCAAAAGCAAATCATCTGAAATGTTGTCCGGATTTTTTGAACAGGCGGCCATAACTCGAATTTTTCTGTAATTATGCCCTTTTTATGATTCTTTTAGCATGTATGTTAGACCGGATCATTTTTATATGGATAAAAAATTTCAACCGGTCGGGGTCTCAAAAGTTAGAGGAACTCATTAAAATGATTCCTGCATACTTTTTTTTCAAATCGGAGAAAAACCGCCGAAGCAATTTTGATTCTCCTGAAGGTCCTTTTTGGTAAAAAAAACATGTTTTTTGCTTGTAACTTTTTATTTTATACAAAACGCATACCCACATCTTCTTAAATGTTAAATTTCTTGTTCATACTAACATTTTGACATAAAAAAATTGTTAAAATTTTGTTATATTATAACTCTTATTGACCACCAAAACTTGAATTTTTTGCAATTTTTAAAAAGGCATTTTTTGAAACCGCTGTACAAGACACATTTTTTTATTAGATTTACGTGGAATTATTATTGTTGTAAAGGTATTAAGTTCTTCTTTCGTTCTGTGTATCGTTTTAATCAAAGCTATGAGATTAAAAAAAAATTATCGAAAACTGGACGATGAAGCAGTGAACAAATGAAATTAATTATTTGTATGAATAATAAATATTTCATTTTATCAGATTTCTAAAGTCGATTTCTCACATTCTGTCAGTTTTCGCACACAGCTTTGAGTAAAGCGATACACAGAAAGAAAGAAGAACTTAATACCTTTCCAACCACAACACTTTCACGTAAATGTGTCTTTTAAAGCGGTTTTAAAAATATCAAAAAATTCAATTTTTGATGGTCAATAAGAGTTATAATGGAACATGGTTTTTAAATTTTTTGAATATCAGAATATTGGTATAAGTAAGAAATTTAATATTTTAGCAGGTGTGGGTATGCGTTCTGTGAAAAATAAAAAGTTACAAGCAAAAAACATGTTTTTTTTACCGAAAAGGACCTTCAGGAGAATCAAAATTGCTTCGGCGGTTTTTCTCCAATTTGAAAAAAAAGTATGCAGAAATCATTTTAATGAGTTCCTCTAACTTTTGAGACCCCGACCGGCGAAATCTAAATTTGGATCCGGTCTAATGTATGTAGATTTTATTTTTCGAACTTGAGTTGAGAAAATAAAACTGAAGAGTTAAATAAATCTCACTTACAACCCTTTATGTGCCGCAATCAAAATGGAGAGCTGAAGACTTCTCCTAGGAAGAAAAGAACCGGTTCAGAACTTATCACGTGATAGGTTCCAAAGTGATAGTGAACGGCTCTAATTCTGACACCAATACATAAAACCAGCCGGTCCCTCTTGACAGTTCTAGCTTGACACCGGTTATATATATTTGGACCAATCTAAAAACCGGTTCAAAAATATTTCTGCAATGGTCAATTGACACCTCATAGATACATTTTGTTCTCACCAGTAGCCAGTCTATACATAACACACGGTACACTTATATGCACGTTTTTAATGAATTGAATCGATATATTGGAAGTTCATGTTTAGCCAAGCTTTCTAGCGTACATGTTTAATTATCGACTCACCTACGTTCGATCCCCAAAAGTTCAATCCCCGAAATATATAATTTTTTCACGATTACAAGCAAACTTGTTTGGAAGATTATTTTTGAGCAAGCAGTTAATAAAACGGAACTAAAATTTTAATTGTTAAAAGGAAATTTTACAATTAGGATTCGAACTCACGTCCACCTCATGACAGTCAAGCACACTACCACTGAGATATTGGTAACGATAAGATAATGATAGCAAAACACGTTTAAAAAATTGGTTCCGTTCTGAGTTATATTGAACCTGTGCTGTGATAAGTTAAATAATAACTGTTGTAGGGTTGCTATTTGACTCTTACTCCTGCTTCAAGAAATTACTATATGCGTACGTGCTGAAGAAGAAATCACCTTGAAATTCCTAACTGGTGCACAATATATTGAATGGGTACAAAAATAAGAGGAAAATTTGTTTTTTATTTCATTTCAGTATAAAACCATAATATGTGTGTGTAGCTTAGCATGCTCGGAGCCTGGGATCGATCCCCAGCCGCGGCGAAACGTTTTTTTAATAAAAAATTTTTCTGATCGGTCACCACCTCTCTGCAGACAATGGCAAACCTCAGAGAGTAAATAATGCCATGTAAAGCTTCTTGAGAACATGAACCTTAGCCGTTCTTAGTCGGCATAAAACATGTAGGTCCAGTTCTCGGTTAATTGTGTGCAAACATTTAATAACACACACACAATACAATTAATCATAAGAAGCTCGGTCAAAGTCCTTTCAAGGGCTGAAATGGCCAATTTGTTTTGTTTTTGTATAAAACCATAATATTCAATTATACTGGGTGATTTTTTTTCTACTTATTTTTCAGAGTATATTTTTTCAAACCTTACGCGGAATTTGTAACATGTGGCAAAGCCAAAAATGCTCAGTAAGGGTTGCCACTCCACCATAAATAGACACACAAACGAACAGCGTTTACAAATCATTTGTCAAAATTCGAAAGTAGGGGTAACTATTTCCGTCGGTTCCGTCTGTCCAGGTATTGTCCGTAAGCAAAGGATGAGAAGAAGAAGTCGAGATAATTGCATGAAGCTTGTTACACAGGTTCAGATAAGCCCAAGGATCTGCACTATTAAATATTTTTGGAATCCGTCCACTGTCATGCCTACCTCCCATACAACCATAAAATTAAACTAACTTTTATTTGGAATGTTTGCTATCATTAATATATTACGATGATCTTGTACAAACCACGCCCACCACCACCCCTCCAAATTACTGAAAGCCTCCAAGAAGAATATTTTTTTATTAAAAAATTAAAATATTTCAAAATTAAAAAAACAAATTTGCAATCGTTTACAATATTTTATATTTGTTCACTAAAATTAGATATTTTTTCAAATAAACTTTTCATTTACAAAAAAAAAAATTAGTTTTTATCCAACTAAATCAACCGTTTAAGTCAACCGTTTCTCGAAAACAATTATAGGTAAAGAAAAAAATTTTAAAAGATTTTACTTGCTTAGGCCCAAAAAAGCCTAGGTTCGCAAATTCAAAAAAAAAATTCAATGGGATCGGTAACCGAAACAATATGGGTTACTTTGTTCAGATTTTATTATACTCAAATCTTCTGCACAAAATTGAACCTACCCTAAAATGGTTTCATAAATGCTTTTAAAAAATTCTAATATTTAAATTTATATTAAAACTTTGGCAATACAACAATTTTTTCGTATCGAGGCATTTTTCTTTTGTCTTCATCCTTCAGTCTCCAAAAATTTCTATAGTCATTTTACCGCCGTTAAAGGAATGACCGCGTATTTTTTTTCTTCTTCTTTAATTCATAATTAAGTTAAAACTTTATGGAATGCAAGTTCCAAATAAACATCACTTAATAATAATGAATTTCTACAACAGTGCCACCACGTTTTGATTTTTATGCAAATTGTGAATTGGATGGGTAAAAATGGAAATTAATTCAGGTCCTGCAATGTTCGTGCTACAGCGAAACAAGCGGGGCGCTTGCAGGAAATTTTGACCGGACAGATGTTGTGCAGTGAAGGGCAGCATGGGTGAAAAAAAGTTCATTTAAAACGGCCGCGGTACATTTGTTATTCTGATACGAAATTTCTACGGCCTAATTTTAATTTTTATTCGGGCTTAGCTCAGCTTTCTAGAAAATGTACCAAATCAGAAAAAAATGTACTACTGTACCAAGTGCAATTAGAAGTATCAAATTTGGTAGAATTGTACCTAAGTGGCAACCGTCATTACAACTGCCATTGGTGAGATACCGGCCAAAATACTGAAAAAAGTATGCCGAAATTGGAGCTTGGAGTGGCCCATCCACATCAGGCATAGCGGCCGGCACTTTTTTCATGAAATAACCATAAAAAAATAAATAGCATTAAAATAAATATTTCATAGATTATTGCAAATTTTCTTTATTATTAAATTTTTAAAAACTAAACGATCAACAAATCACCATAAAATTAAAAATAATTTTTTTAACTTCTTTTCACGGTCTTAAATAACGTCTATTCTATTTTTTTTTTTTTCTTTTCATTGTATTCTATTTAATTTATTTTTCAATCGCAGAATTTAATATTCTTCAAAGTTGCTTTAACTTCACATCTTATTATAGTTTGTTGTGCTCTTTTTGTATGTAAATTCTGATTAACAATATCTGGTGCCATTTTTTGTATTACCCAGCTCAAACAAATTTTTTTTATACAGTTTTTTTAAAATAATTGTGAATTTGTACATGAAGCCAATCTATATCTGATGGCAAATTGAGTTTTTCTAAAAGATATACCCTTTTGTCAGATGAAATTTTATATAGCAGATTCAATATGGCAGCCAAACCAGGTTGTTGTTTTTTAAAAATATGCAAATAGTGTGTTTTATCGGGGTTTTCGGAGGCGCTGATCAAAAATCTAGAGTCAGATTTATGCAATCTAAGATGGCGGATTCAATGGGGTGTACTTAACTCTCGAAACTCATTCTATTGGCGCCAAATTACGTGAATAGGAATTTTCTGAGAAGCATATCACGAATATGATATCAGGTTTTCAAATTAACTCACCGGAGAGAGAACTTATAAAAGATTTTTTAATTTATTCGAATTCAAACTAACAAATTTCTTAACGGAAAACGGACTTTGCCAGTTTTTGGTATTTAGCTAATACCTTGCGCAACTCATACCGTTATACCGATAAGTGTCATCTCGTGAGTCGATTTTTCCTAACCATCCTAACCATACGGAATGTGTGTTGTCCGTAAACACAAAAACCCAAGGATCTGCACTTTTGAATGGTTTTTTGCTTAACACGGGACCGACACATTGCTTCGGCCGGAGCCACTTTGAGAGTAACCAAAGGTACCAAGATTAGCCAAATTAGCCAATGTGATGACAAATTAGCCAATTCGCAATCCTTGATTTGGGTGGAGGGTTATATAATACCTCTTCTATGTTTTGTTGTCTACCCGTAATTCGGGTTTAAACCACAACCACCACGAATATCCCCTAAGGGCCAGCCCAATAAGTCAGCCTAGCTAAAGCCAGGGGCCGCTGACTTCTCTCAAGGCACCAGCTTTCAAGTCCTTGGTTAGACTTCGTTCCTACGGAATAACAATCAGATTAATAATTCTAAATAACCATTCACCTTATACGGCATCTTTATAAACACCTGACATGCGAACTGTTTAATCTGTTTAATTTTTTTACTATTAAATCTCGAACATCTTCGAATGAGTCTGCAGCCTACCGTTATGCTGATATTACGTTTATGCAAAAATGTTCGAAAATAATCATGGTCAGTCATTAGTAAGCTCAGACTTAAGGAAAGCCAAAAGTCTGGGCGACCTTCCAGAAAAGGTTACTCTACCAGTTGACTGTAAGTTGACACTCTGACACCATCTATATTGCTATCTAGGCAGAGCTCGCAATTTTAACATAGCCTTTCTCTATGAAGAGCTCGCTCTAATCCCTATCTATCCCTATCTGAGCCCAATCAGGCATCTACAAAGGCAACCAAATCTAAAAGAACACCCCCATCAAAACCTGAAGTGCATTCTTGGAAATCGTACGGCAAGCAACCAATAAAAATAACTCTCTGATAAGATAGTATCTTCCGGTAGCACACAGCCGTACTGACTACGTCGCCCCATAGACGCGAGCGGTAAGTTTCACAGCCAAAAAAATGGTTTTTAATTTCAGTCACGTGCCTGAGGCCAGCACCATTCAGACCATATAAGCACCTTCCACCAATATCAGTAGTTAATCAACGCACGCAACAAGAGATACATCATGAGGTTCCATTTTTATGAACCACAAATAGAACCCTGCGGATAGCCACGGACTACATGTATCCCTTCTGTTTGGTTTACACCCACAATGCACGATTCTCTACCAGAGAAACCGATGTGTTTTATGTCCCGACACCTCACTTTCCTTACCCTATCTAACACCATTTCCTAACATGGATAAAGCGCCCATGTCAGACGCTTTAACCTTTCCACTACCCAAAATAAAAAAAAAAAAAAAAAAAAAAAAAAAACAAATTGGCCATTTCAGCCCTTGAAAGGACTTTGACCGAGCTTCTTATGATCAATTGTGTTGTGTGTGTTATTAAATGTCTTATGATCAATTGTGTTGTGTGTGTTATTAAATGTCTGCACAATTGACCTACATGTTTTATGCCGACTCCGAACGGCTAAAGTTCATGTTCTCAAGAAGCTTTACATGGCATCATTTACTCTCTGAGGTTTGCCATTGTCTGCAGAGAGGTGATGACCGATCAGAAAAATTTTTTATTGATAAAACGAACTCGGATCGAACTCGGGCTCCGAGCAAGCTAAGCCACACACTTAACCTGCATGCCACGGTCACCACTACCCAAACTGCTTCTCGTAAATCTGCGCCTTTTCGTCCTTCTGGAGCCGCTCCACCTTCATGATTTTCTTCAGTACCTTTCCAAGCACCGGAAGGAGACTTATGCCACAATAGGACCTAGGATTGCTTCTCAGCCCATAAAGTGACTTTATGCGCACGATAAAACTAGTACAAGAATTAAACTTGGTATGTGTTTAACATATGCCGCCCGCATTTGAACGAAAAACCCCGAAAAATGGGGAAAATACCGCAAACTGGCAACGAAACGAAACTTCAAACAAGCAACATTTCGTTCGTCTGTTTCGCTATTTTATGTTTGTTCCCGATACTTTAATCTAGTGTCCGACCGAAGGTGAATTTTTGCCGAAGCCGAAGCCGATTCTTCGGCAAAATGTAGATAATCGGCCGAAGGCCGAAGCCGAAGACGATTAACAAACAAATGTTTTAAAGTCAAAAAAATTATAAAAATTTATTCTTTGCTTTTGTTATGCTTTAAAAAAATTTTTTTGTTGTATTTACAAAATGGCGACCATGTTTTTCATGCAACCACGAGCGATTTTCGTATTTATAGAGTTTGCGGTAATGATCATATCTCAGCTCCTATTCAACATACAGTAATAAATGAATAAACATATTATTAATTTTAAAAAATAATTTTTTTTTTTTTTTATATTTAATTTTAGGCTATTATCTTGCTTATCAGAAAAATTAGTTGGTATGTTACTTAATTTAAGTGAAAGTTAAAGTTTCCGAAAATAATCGTAATTTCTGGTAACTTTAAAAAAAAATTTTAATATAAAGAAATTAGTGGCAGACCTATTTTTTTGGAATTAGGTACGTCTAAGTAAGAACTTAAAATATAAATTTTTAAAAGTGACTAGATCATAAACTTTTTGGGTTAAATCGCTTTGAAAACTAAGAAATCTCAAGTTTGTCCCAACTTTGGGGTCAAATATCTCCAATGGGCACGGGTGAAAAAATTTGAAATTAATGTTAAATAGAATACGTAATAAGAGGATTCTGATGATATAAAAATTAAAGTGATTTTTATGGTTCATTAAAAAGATATAGCATTTTAAAATTCGTTCATTTCATTACATGAGGTATGAGTATTAAGGTGGGTCACCCCATATGGGAAAAAAGAGTTTGCATTTACCGCCCCTAATATGAAAGCTTATGTTGAGAGGATTTCAGAACAATAAAAATTTTTTTTGTGAACCCGAAATCTGCCCCAAATGGTCTTTTTTATTTAACTTCACCAGTTTCAACCCGATCGTGAAAAGAAGTATATCTTTGGATAGGTCTCAATAAGTACACAAGCACCCCAAAAACTTTAATTTTTTTTAATATAACAAAATTTCATAAAAAAATCATTTAACATTTGTGAAGAAACTATTTAATTTCATTCGTAGGAAAAAAGTTACAGCGAATCAAAATTTTAGTGAAGTTCGCTTTCCGTTATAAAAACTTTCGATAGAGGGCGCTTAAAGTAATAAAATATATATGGCTCAATAACGCCTGAACGGCTAGACCGAATGTAAAGAAATTTGGTATGAAAAACGAACACTTCATAAGAAATGATTTATCAATTGAATAAAATTTTCAACGAGTGCACACCAACAAGAAAGAACAGAAAAGGAGAGAAAAACAAAACAAACAATTAAAAATGTTCCAAATGTGGAATTATGAACGGAGTTCACTGAATAATTAAAAAAAATTCTAAAAACTTATAAAAAAAACTGTTTAGCAAAGCAAAAACATTCGGCAAAAATAATCGGCTATCTCGGCCGAAGCCGAAGCCGATGCCGAAGGTCCAAATATCGGCCGATTATGCCGATTACCGAAGCCGAAGCCGAATAATCGGTCAGACACTAACTTTAATCCCATGAAGGTACACTGATATTGACAAGAATAATATCGAAATGGAATTTTGAAGTTCAGATTTTAAAATGGAATGATATCGTCGCAAGCAATAAAAATACGTTATTCGAAAAACTATTCGAAAAGACAACGCAAGGAACCATTATAAATACGGTGACCATTCGTCCCGTATTACCCGGGACAGTCCCGTGTTTAAGCAAAATGTCCCGATGAATTATTTTTTAAGACGGAACGCGGGAGAGCGGTGACCGTGGAATGCAGGTTAAGTGTGTAGCTTACCATGCTCGGAACTCGAGTTCGATCCTCAGTCGCGGCAAAAGTTTTTTTCAATAAAAAATATTTCTGATCGGTCACCACCTCTCTGCAGACAATGGCAAGCCTCAGAGAGTAAATAAAGCCATTTAAAGCTTCTTGAGAACATGAACTTTAGCCGTTCGGAGTCGGCATAAAACATGTAGGTTCAGTTCTCGGTCAATTGTGTGCAAACATTTAATTACACACACAACACGATTGATCATTAGGAGCTCGGTCAAAGTCCTTTCAAGGGCTGAAATGGCCAATATGTTTTTGTTGTGTTTTTTAGGTAAGTACATGAACTGATTTATAATAAGGGCTGGAATAAAACTGTTTGTAAGTTAAAAGATCCCGTATTTTGTTCCATGAATTCTGGTCACCGTAATTATTAAACATGTTTGCCACTTGATGGAAGCAGATTTTAGTATAAAAAGCTGAGTGCGACACCAATACCTTGACATAATATCGTTCAGATGTGATGTGTCCATGCCTGACTTAGAGGATTCCAAATCGGGAAGATGATAACGAAATTTCAGTTTCTGGCTCAACATGTTGCTTAAATTCCAACATGTCCATACGTAACTTTTGTCAAATAAAATCACTTTAAGCTTAAAATACAGCCATTGAAAAATCAAAACTTTCAACTTTTTCCTGAAAGCAAATCTAAATATTTGCGTTAACATACTCTTCACATACCTTAAAAGTAATTTGTTTTTGATAAACTTTTAATCAATGTCGACAACATTTGTCCAACACTTTTTAAAGCTAACAAATGCATTTGTTTGATTAAAAAGTGGCTCAGTTACATATGGCACTTTTTTCCAAGCAAAGCAATTAGTTTGCTCTATGAAAGAATTATTCAGAATTATACAGTATCAATTGCGAGCACAGTTCAAGTTGAGCTGAAAAAGTAAGTATCACGCTGAGCAGCACTGACAGTGATGCTGCCACCCTCCGTGCGAAAATATATATTTTAAATATATTTTATTACACTCAAGTAAATTATTTTAAATAAACACCATTCATTCATTCATTCATTCATTCGTGTTGTCGATAGCCTCTGCTTGCGTAGCCAATTTATAATTAAGGTTGGCAGCACTGAGTGTGCTGTTTGTTGAACAGCTAACAGCATGACTGGCAGTTTCCGTTCCAATCAAGGTAAAGTGAAAAACAAAGCTAGCAATTTCAGGAAAGTTCGTTCTATTTCTGTTGGGCACATAAATTGATTTTAAAGGTAAGGTTATTTACAAAAAGGTTATTTTATGAAAAGACGAATTAAATTTTTTTATAAATTTATTGAATTATTTAAATTTTTATATAAATTCCACATTTTCTAAAAATATTTGTACACTCAATTATTCTTCAGTCCTTTAAGATTTTCTCAGTCGTAAAGTTCTTGCTTGCGTTTGCCTTTAAAACCAACACACACAAAACAAATAGCTAACTGCTGGCAATATAAACCAGGTCTCTGTGCTGTTTGTGTGCTTATAAACCGGAAATAAAACTAAACAGATATCCTATCTAAGTATTCGTACATGGGTTTTTTCCTGTTTGAAACGTATACAAATTTTATTTGATTTTTAACCACTCACGCGGTATGATGTTAGTTTATTTATTTGCAAATGTTGCAAATGTTTTTATGTTGGTCTAGCAGTTAGTTGTATTTGTGTCCGTGTGTTAAGTGGTTGTTATACTGGCCATGCTTGAGGTGCGCAATGTTTTAAGGAAATTTCATTTTTAGTGTTTAATTGAGGACTGCGTTATCTGCTAGGCAAACAACGAAGGAGGGCAGGATGCCAGGAAGGAAGGAAGGCATGTTGTAGCGCTGATGTTGTTAAACAAGTCAGCGATTGATTGCCCGCCGAAAGCTCGTTGTGGCCCGGTTCAAAGAGTTAAAACTCAATCACTAAATAAATGCATATTGATTTTATAAGCTTTGTTGGAATCGAATATATTTTTGGTGTCGAATTTCCTTCATTTGAATTTCTTTGCACCTCTTTCGTAAACTTGTTTAATTTATGCAGATTTCCATTCCAACTCATATACTATATATTTCGTTTCTGTTTATGCGTTTTTATACCCTAAACCTGAAAGGTCAGGGTATATTAACTTTGTGCAAACGTTTGTAACGCATAGAACGAAGCGAGTCCGGTATAGAAAAGTATATATATTCTTGATCAGCGTCACCACGTGAGTCGAGCTATCTATGTCCGTACGTCCGTCCGTCCGTCTGTGTGTTGTCCGTATACACAGGATAAGAAGAAGGAGTTGAGATAATTGGATGAAACTTGGTACACATGGTCACATGTACCCAAGGATCTGCACTATTGAATATTTTTGGAATCCGCCCACGGACACGCCTACCTCCCATACAACGCAAAAATTTAAAACTGCATAACTCAGCTCATAATAAGTCTACAACAATAAAATTTGGTACGTGCGTGTTTTATATCAACACAAAGATGTTTTTGAAAAATGGACGTCATCCGCTCACGGACACGCCCACCTCCCATACAACCCAAAAATTGAAAACGCAATAAATAAGCCTGTGTTCAACCTAAAGAGCTAAAATTTGGCACGCATGTTTTTTATAACAAAAAAAAATGGTTTTGAAAAATGGACATCGTCCGCTCACGGACACGCCTACTTCCCATACAACGCGAAAATTGAAAACTGCATAGCTCAGCTCCTAATTAGCCAACAACAATAAAATTTGATATGCATGTGTTTCATACCAACAAAAATATGTCTTCGGAAAATGGACGTCATCTGATCACGGACACGCCTACCTCCCATACAACCCAAAAATTGAAAACGCAATAAATAAGCATGTGTTTAACCTACAGAGCTAAAATTTGGCACGTATATTTTTTATGACAAGACAAAGATGGTTTGGAAAAATGGACTTCATCCGCCCACGGACACGCCCATTTACAATAAATTTTTTTTTTTTTTTTTTAAAAGTGGGTTTAGTGTATTTCATAGTCGGCCTAGACCGACTTTAGACTTTCTTTACTTGTTTTAAAATATTTATTTGCTTTCATTACTAGTTATAAGACTTGCCCTTATGATTTTTTCGAATTTTCTAAGCTAAAGAAGAACATTTTTAATAATTATGTTTCTATTTTAAAATTCTTATAACTTACCGTTTGATGAAATTGCATTTATTTTAAAAATTTTGTTTTTAAATGAACCTTTATTTAAAAATACAACGAAATTTTATCTTTCAAAAGTTTTATTTTTAAACGTAAATTTCATTAAGATAAGGGAGATAAGGGGGCTATCTTCACATGGCAACGTGTCTGACTGCCTCAACTTGGTGAGGCCAGCATTGTCCATGTCGAAATCGTCTCAAGTCGACTCAAATCTCCACGTGGTGTCTTCTGGAAACGTAAAAAAACTAGCACCCGATAGACTTTGGCGGCGAATCTGAGCGGCGGGCTTATTTTGGCCATCAAGAAAAGGTTGTGCGTTGGGTTTGAAGCCCACCACGTAATAAAACTATTTCATTGAAAAGTTTAAGAATAAATAAAAGAATGATACCCAAATCTGATGACGACTACCGCAAACGAAAAACTGATAATGATTTACGGATATGCACCTGGAATGTCCGGACCCTAAATTGGGATGGTGCCAAATCTGATGGCGACTACCGCAAACGAAAAACTGATAATGATTTACGGATATGCACCTGGAATGTCCGGACCCTAAATTGGGATGGTGCCAAATCTGATGACGACTACCGCAAACGAAAAACTGATAATGATTTACGGATATGCACCTGGAATGTCCGGACCCTAAATTGGGATGGTGCCAAATCTGATGACGACTACCGCAAACGAAAAACTGATAATGATTTACGGATATGCACCTGGAATGTCCGGACCCTAAATTGGGATGGTGCCAAATCTGATGACGACTACCGCAAACGAAAAACTGATAATGATTTACAGATATGCACCTGGAATGTCCGGACCCTAAATTGGGATGGTGCCAAATCTGATGACGACTACCGCAAACGAAAAACTGATAATGATTTACGGATATGCACCTGGAATGTCCGGACCCTAAATTGGGATGGTGCCAAATCTGATGACGACTACCGCAAACGAAAAACTGATAATGATTTACGGATATGCACCTGGAATGTCCGGACCCTAATTTGGGATGGTGCCTCTATCCAACTGATTGATATCTTGGAAAGATATAATTCTGATATCACTGAAATCCAAGAAATGCGATGGAAGGGACAGGGTTGCTTACGGCAAGCATCCTGTGATATCTACTACAGCGGCCATGTGGAGAAGCACGAGTTTGGATGCGGATTTGTAGTTGGCAAGAAAATACGGCATCATGTCCTGCGATTCACTCCTGTGAACGAACGACTTGCCATAATCCGCTTCAAGGCTAAATTTTTTAACATAATCCTTATATGTGCGCACGCTCCGACAGAAGAAAAAGATGACGAGACCAAAGAAAGTTTTTACCAGTGCCTTGAAGACGCATACGAGCGTCATGACATAAAAATCGTGCTTGGTGACTTCAACGCCAAGGTGGGTAAGGAAAACATATTTGGTCCAACAGTCGGAAAGTTCAGCCTCCACGACAACACATCCGATAACGGAATAAGGTATTATCTTGTCGCAGCCAAGATCCGCACACGTCTGTGCACAGCTAAGAATGCTCGCAATCCTACACTAAGAAAGCTAGACGTCGACAAGACGTCTTCGCCGCCTTCGCTACTCGACTCTCACTCCTGCTTCAAGAAAGCACTCCTCCGATCGACGATATATGCGGACAGTGGACGCACATATCCCACTCTATGCGTACGGCTGCCGAAGAGGTGATAGGCTACCATCGCCCTCGCCGAAACCATTGGCACGACCAGGAGTGTCGCGACGCCACTGCAGAGAAGGACGCCGCCTACAAAGCCACCCTGCAGTCGGTTGTAACGCGTGCTGTTATGGAGCGTTACCAAGAGAAGAGGAGGGAAGAGAGACGCATTTTCAGGCGAAAAAAACGAGAGGCGGAGATGCTTGAGTGCGAGAAAATTGAGATGCATGGCGACAGGAATGAGACTCGAAAATTTTTCGAAAAAAATAAGACGCCTGGCCGATGGTTTTAAGACCGAAGCCTCTTCTTGCAAAGATGAGAGTGGGAATCTAGTGACAGATATTCAGAGTACACTGATATCCTGGAGGGAGCACTTCTCTGGTCTTTTAAATGGCAACGCTGACAACAATCCCGCTGATAGAAATTATAACCCGGAAACCCCAATTTGGGATGACAGTGTTGAAGTTCCGCTGCCCGACTATATCAAGGTCTTAACAGCTATAGCTCGTCTTAAAAACAACAAAGCCGCAGGAGCCGATAGCCTACCGGCTGAGCTGTTTAAGACCAGTGGCAAAGCTCTGTTTAAATGCATTCACAGACTTCTATGCAGAATATGGTCGGAAGAATGCATTCCAGATGATTGGAACCTCAGTGTGCTCTGCCCAATCCACAAAAAAGGCGATCCCACCATTTGCGCCAACTACCGTGGGATTAGCCTTCTTAATATCGCATATAAGGTCCTGTGGAGCGTATTGTGTGAAAGACTGAAGCCCATCGTTAACCAACTGATTGGACCTTATCAGTGTGGCTTCAGACCTGGAAAGTCCACCAGACCCTCGAAAAACAAATCGACACACAACATCTTTTTGTCGATTTCAAAGCCGCCTTCGATAGTCCAATAAGGAGTAACCTATATGCCACCATGTCTGAATTTGGTATTCCTGCAAAGCTAATACCTCTTTGCAGGATGACACTGAGCAATACCAGCAGCGCAGTGAAAATCGGAAAGGACCTCTCCCTTCCGTTCGATACCAAGCGAGGTTTCAGACAAGGTGATTCCTTATCGTGCGACTTCTTTAATATAGTCATGAAAAAGATCATCCGAGCTGCTGACCTGAGACGCAGCGGCACAATTTTCTATAAGAGTGTTATGCTGCTGGCGTATGCAGATGATATTGACATCATTGGGCAAAATACGCGCGAAGTCAGTGCAGCATTCTCCAGGCTAGAAAAAGTGTCGAGTCGAATGGGTCTTGCAGTGAACGCAGATAAAACGAAGTATCTTGTGTCAACAAATAAACAGTCCAGCGTCTTGGAAACCACGTCACTGTTGACAACACCTCCTTTGAGGTAGTGAAGGACTTTGTTTACCTAGGATCCAGCATTAACTCCTTCAACAATATCAGTATTGAGATTAAACGAAGGATAACTCTTGCCAACAGGTGTTACTTTGGGTTCAGTAGGCAATTGAAAAGCAAAGCTCTCTCTCTCGACGAACAAAACTGACGCTCTATAAGTCAATAATCATGCCCGTCCTAATATACGCATCACAAACCTGAACGTTGAGCAGCTCTGATGAAAGGACTTTGGGAGCGTTCGAGAGAAAAATCCTTCGCAAGATCTATGGTTCAATCTGCGTCAATGGCGACGAGGGAACCACGAGCTGTATGAGCTATATGGCGACATCGATAGAGTCAAGCGTATTAAAATAGAGCGGCTTCGCTGGCTAGGTCATGTCGAGAGAATGAACGACGAAGCTCTATCGAAAAAGATATTGGATTCGGTACCCAGCGGTGGCCAACGCAGACGAGGAACACCGCATCTTCGTTGGAAAGACCAGGCATAAAACACAGACAAATTATTGGAATGGTAAATATTTTGGCTTTATTAGTTTGAAATTTAAGAGTCATTAAATTAGTTATTGTACACAATTTTGGGCATATGACTCAATTATGCACAATTTTCCAGCATGATCTACGTGGTCCATTCACAGGCCAAATTCTTGATATAATTCGTTCAACAAAAGTTTGTACCAATATAGCGATGGTTTTTCGAGCTGTATGGCTTGTGGTTCCATACTGTTAGAATTATTTAGCACTTGATATTGATAAGGGAAGATGTTATATTGATGGGGAAGAGATTGTTATTGATGTGGGGGAAAAAAGTCTTGAATTATTTGTTTGTAATGCTCACTTTTGGCAGCTAAACCATTGACTATTGCCTATTGAACCTTTGCAGCTTCTCATTATAAATACGGCTATTTTGCTTATTTATGTACACGTTAAGCCAGAAGCCTCATCACTGAAGATGTTTTGACGATGAAAATATTTTATTTTCAAACCATTCATTGAAAGAACGATGCAAGCGATGGTCTGTTGGCTTAAATTCTTTCTTCAGTTGGATTTTATACGGGTGAATGCAAAGGCCTTTCCTCAAAATCTTCTACGTAGTGGACGAGCAAAGGCCGAATTGCTGAAAACTATATGGAATCACCTCTATAGTGGCTATCGCTTCTTCGGTACTCACAGCATAAGCTCGTATTGTATGAATATTTTCCATAAGAGGAAACGTAGACATAAATCGATTCATTGTATTGCTAAGATGGACAATTATGCGCACCGTTATGTTTGTCACACAGAGCGCAAATTTTAGAAATAAATTCCGGTGTTAGTAAGTCTTTACCTGAACTTTGCTAAATAAGACTGAACATAATTGTCCAATACATTTCTTATCTTGTTCAATTGGCTTCTAGTAAATTCTATAGTTTTCAAAAACATCTTTTATAAAAGCTCATGCTACGACAGGTAAGAATCGTTTATAGTAAAAACAAGTATAGAAATTGTAAAGTCAGTGCATCCTGACTATGAAATATCTTAAACCTTTTTCAAAATACAATAAAAGTATTTGAAACAGACGTGTTCGTGGGCAGATGGAGCCCATTTTGATGTAAAATTTACACTTGCCAAATTTTATTCTTGTAGCTCACAAGCAAATGCCCTTCAAGCGTTTTCGCTAATTTGGGTTGTATGGGAGGTGGGCGTTTTCGTGGATAGATTTAACCCATTTTTTTAACACATCTTAGTTTTTATATAAGAAACATACATCGCAAATTTAATCTCAGTAGGTAAAACATAAGCTTATTTATAGAGTTTTAAATTTTTGGGTTGTATGGGAGGTATGCGTGTCTGTGAGCAGGTGACGTCCATTTTTTTAAAGACATCTTTCTTTTGATATATAATACATACATATATAATAAATTTGATCTCTGTTGGTCCTTTATACCCTGACCTGACTTATACCGTGTCTACACAGAGAGTTTAGTTTGAATTTCCAGTACAAAGTTGCGTTTTACCCTTGAGCTCAATATAAACGCTTGCGTTTCCAGTACAATTATGCAGCATGCAACGTCACTAAACTCAGTTATCTTTCTGTATTTACCACAATCAGTTTGAGAAAAGCCTAATATTCAGATGAAGAGGTCTTTCACCGCCTTCTTTTGGTCATTCACCGTTGCATGCCGAAATTCGCATTATGGAGCACATTTTGAAAGTTTCATATGAATTGGATTTTGGTGGAAAGGACACAATTAAAAACATTGCATGTAAATCTATGCGGAAAGGAAAAAAAAACTCAGCTTGAATGAGTTCCGCAAAGTGGGACTCATTGTTGACTCCCCGAAGCTTGGAACTGGCAGCAGCAACGATGGCAAGACAGCCAGGAGATTTTTGCCGATCCCCACCCTACATCAAAAATCACTGAAATTGATGAGGCCTTCAAATCAAATGAGAAAATCATAAACTATCATATCCTACCTATTGGAGACCAATCTGAAGAAGTGCAAGAGAAAAGAAATAAGGATTAAAGGTTTTATAGGGAACATAACACCCGAAAGTTTTCAAGTCAAAAACAAATAAGGACCTATTTCGAATGCTTATGACATCATCTGATTCATTTATATCTAGTTTCAGAAATTCAAAGAAAATTGTACATAGTTCAACCAACTGATGAATTTTTTGAAGAAAATTGATATTAAAAATCAATTTATAAATACTTTGTTGATAAAGTAATAGATAAATTATGCTTTTTATTAATAATATACAATGTTAAACCAATTCAATAAAATATTCTAAACAAAAATAAAACATTTACAACAGGTTAAAAAAAAAAAGATGAAAAAATAAACAGTTTCGATAGTTCGTTTAAGTTGTTACTTCTTTTGCTGCCTCTTTGGTCCGATTGTTTTGTCCATTTTGCATTTTTTTTAGTTATCTTCCGAAAATTAACAAATAAATTAAAAACACTCAATTATGGACATCTTATCTAGACAAAAACACAGAAAAAGTAAAAAATAAGCATGATAACATGAGCAAACAAAAAGAAACAAGCAAAATGTTCGATCATTTCGTTAAGTTTGACAGGTTGAGTTCATTGACTGAGTTGAAAAGAGATAGACATAGAGTTAAAATAGAGCACTCATTTCTAAGTAGTACATATAACAACCCAATAAAGAAGTAGCACATACAAGAACTCAATGAAGAAGCCTGCGGATCAGTTCATAAAAAACAAAAACAACACAAGCAAAAACAACGAAACAAAACAAAGAAAGCAGCAGGCACAGCATAAGCAGCTGATGATTGATTTTCTTACATAAACACATGCATTTTCTTCTTATATTTTACTATTTTGTGACTTAAATATAATAGTGACGAAATCCAAAATTAGATATTCATTCAGCGCAGTATATATCTGTTATTTAAGTATATATATATACTCCTGGAACGATGAGAATTAAAGGCTGTAGATATACCCTAAAGTATTAGTCAAAAAAGTTTCATGGCCTTGAAAAAATTTGTTAAAACGACCCCATACAAACCGCATAAGACGTTTTTCTACGTCAAAAAATTAGAAAAGAAAAAATCGATGAAATTATAATCACATTCACATCCAAAAGGCAAGTAAGTTGCAAAAAAAAAATGCTATTTACCAGTCTACCTCCCATACAAATTGGCGTCAAATATATGGCTTCATAAATGCCATAGTTTTTGAGATATTGCCTTGAAACTTGGCACACACCTTCTCTTCTACGAAATAAAGAACATTCTCCGCCTACAAAGCGTTGCACGGCATAACATATCGCACACTAAATACAAAACAGTCACAACTCAAAAAACATAAATTTTCAGGAAAAGCGAAAAATAAAACTCTTTGGTTGAAACTGCAGAAGAAAAACAAATTTTCATTTAACACAAAAACTTCATTCTTCCAGTCAATGAAGAAAATAACGAAAAATATAGTCAAATATGTATAAATTATATATAAATTGATTTATAACAAAAATTCTATATAACAAATTTTGAGTTGTGACTGTTTTGTATTTAGTGTGCGATTTATAAACATTTTTAAAAACCAACTTCCCACCAAAAAAAAAAACAAAATATAGCAAACGAAATTTGAAAACTATTTCGATACCTCATACCAAAAAGTTTTAATTTGCTTAGAAGTTATAGATTCATGACCGCCAAATGCCAAAAAAAAAAATTTTGCACCTCTGTGAGGTGGATGAAGTGATTGTGTGGAAGAACTAGCAGATTCAGTTTTTGGTGAAATCCGCTTATCTTGTTGGGGCTATCTTTGCTGACTTTTTTTTGCGGTTTTCACTGTGATTGACCTCGTTAACTTTGTTTTGACCATCACGTTGCTTATGCCCTTGTGGCGGACCCCACTAACCTTGCTGGGGAGCACATTGTTGCTCCTGTCTTTGTGGTCGATCCCATCGACCTTGTTCCTGTTGTCTCTGTAGCGGACCACTTTGGGATTGTTTTGGACCACCACAACTCTTATCCTTGTTGCTTCTGTCCATGTGGTGGATCTCATTGGCCTTGTGGTGGACCACTACGCTGTTGTTGTTGTTGTTGTTGTGGACCACCTGTTGTCCTTGTAGTGAACCAAGCTGACTTTGTTGGGCACCACCTTGCTGATGTTATCCTTGTGGTGGACGCTACGGCTTTTGTTGTGGACTGCCTAGTTTCTATTGGCTGTATGGTGGAAACCGTTGACCTAGTTGGGGACCACCTTTCTGATGGTGTTCTTGTGGTGGATCTCACAGATATTGTTGCTGTTTTTTCTGTTGTAAACAACCTTGTTGCTGTTGTTCTTGTAGTAGACCCCTTCGGCCATATTGGAAACCACCTTGTTTCTGTTGTCCTTGTGGTAACCTTGTTTCGGACCCTGTTGTCTTTGTTGAACCCTGCAGCTGTTCATTTAGACCTCTTTATTGCTGTTTGTCTTGCCCACCTTATTGGTTTGCTTTTGTTGAACTTGCTGTTGTTGGGGTCTGGTTATTTTTGTCCACCCAGCTGCTGTTCCTACTGTTTTAGATCACCTCCCTTTTGGCGCTGCTGCTGCTTTGGTTGCTGTTACATTTACGATTAACAGTTACGATTACATTTTTTAAGAGTCAAAAATTTATTTGATTCAATGACCTAGAAAATGCTCCATTGTAATAAAGGTAATATTGATGTATCAAGTCCGGAAATGTCTCCTAAGGAAAACTATATGGTCACATACTCTCAGAGGCTCTCAAAAGCCCTTCAAGCATATGAGCTTTATTCAAAACAAGTCTTTGATTTTTTCAAATCACTTAATGCAATAAAATATAATTACGGACATCGAAAAAGCAGACTGTCTTGCCAAAACAGGAGCATATCAGTACTTAATTGGCCTTTAATCATTTTGTAGCGTGTCAAAAGTGTACCTTTTGAAAAAGCTAAGGACCTTAAAAACCAAAAAGTTTCTGTGTCTTTGAATAAATTCTTATAGATAGGATAAATTCTTTTATTTAGGAGGCAAGGTCCTAAATAAAATATCCTTCTCAAGCTTACCAGATCAAACCAACAACTTCTTAACCCATTTTAGTCCGCTGGTAGATTTCCCGACCACTGACTTTAAAACTAATTTCTGAAAAAAATATTAAAAATATTTTCAAATTCTTTCTGCAAAGACTTAATTTGGTTAAATGGAAATTCAGAAAATAAATATAAATTCCCAAATTTTCCATTTTGCATGAACATGTAATATTTTTTAATATTTTTTCCATAAATTAATTTTAACGTTAGTGGTCGAAAAATCGACCAGCTGACTAAAATGGGTTAAACAGGTTATTAAAGAGGTCACTGTGTTCTCAATTGTCATCTCAAGGAAAACAGATATCGAAAGACTATGCGAGGAGAAATAAGAGACTCTAGAACACATTCTTTATGCTCAATTATCTGTTAGCGCAAACTTTTATACTTTGGTTTGCCATTTGCTCCACCAAAAAAGGTCCTGGGATACCAAGCCAGAAACAGTGATAAGTTCATAAAAGCTTGCTTCAGGAAAACTAGTACATATGCTTTGTACATAGCTTCATTAGGTCGTGGTTTTGTATAGACCGAATTATACATTAACAACATAAATAAAATCAACTATTTTCTTAATGATCCGTCACGTCTTCAATTAAATTAACCCGTTGAATAATTTCAATTCAAATAAAATACAATAAAAATACTAAAATAATTTGTTTTGAGATCGGTGCGTTTTTTTATTGCAGAATGCATCCTTTTAAAATTCGCCAACCAAGACATTATATAACCAAGCCGCTAATATGGAAACTCCCACTAAGAACCTGATGGCTTTAATAGAAATAAAAAAATGAAATTTGTTTTTCATCTGATCGCTTAAGTACCGTTTCCATTTGATTATTCATTTTGAGCCAATACTGCAACATCATAAGATACCAAGACGTCCTTTCGTTTGAACTAGTTGTCTTGCGACATTATTAGTTACGTTTGCCATCTTGTTTTTGTTTTTTTTTTTTTAATATTGCCACAAAATGTTGCTCAATTCAATTTTGTGACATATTTTGTAATTAGTCTTCAAATCTGAGACATTGTAGCTAATTAATTCAACATGCAGATGCTTTTCAAACAGGATGAGAAAGAGGAGGAGGAGGAGGAGGAGGAAAGAAGAATCTTTTTGTTGTCGCCTTTAGATGTAATTATGCGGACACTTTTGTGCTTGGTCTTGAAGTAATTGTAAGTTGCTGTTGTTGCTGCTGTTGTTGTTGTTGTTGTTGTTGCTGCTGTTGTTGTTGTTGTTGTTGTTGTTGTTGTTGTTGTTGTTGTTGTTGTTGTTGTTGTTGTTGTTGTTGTTATTGCTGTTTTTGCTGTTGGTTTGCTGTCGTTGTTGTTAGTTTTCAACGCTACTAAGAAGTCGATCCCTTCGTCCTGCTGCTGCTGCTATTGCTGCGGCCTCTTTTGTGTGCATTTATTTAGCTCTTGCTTTAATTATACATTTGATGTTGTTTTTGTTGTTGCAATTTTTGTTGTTCTTTCGCTTTATATTTTGTTTACGCTTTTGATATTCATCGCATTTTGTAAAATTAATTAAACACAATGGAATAACGCGAACTCAACGCCAACTTCAATGCATACCAGCGACAGCACTGAGCCATTCCAGCGAATCAACCATCCAACCAACCAACCAACCCACCCACCCATACCAAGTACTTAAACCGTTTTCTTAAGCAACTCCTTACAAGGCAGCAAACTTTATAAAAATTAGCTCTGTGATACCAGCGAAACTTTTACACTGACGATGAATGGTCAGCGCAACACACTAACTTAGACCAAGTTTAAGTATGAAGAACACAGTAGAAAGTTTTAGCCAAAGAACTGTTGGCGTTGCCACCCTGAACGCCTACATCGAAGCTGCTGTTAAATTTCTTATTTAAATAATCTGTGAGTTGATGTTGAATGCCTCGCGGACTTTCATCGGAACTTCTGCGGATGCTGGATGTTTTGTGATTTTGTTTTTTCATCTAGCCTCTACTTGTTGTTTGTTTTTCCAATTTTATTTCTTTTTAGTTGTTTTTTTCCTTTGGCACTGTTGTTTTTCATGTTTTCTACCATGAGTTTATTTACTTCGTTACGCATTCTATTATTTTTTCTACTTATTTATATCAGCTTTTTTTTTGTTATGTTTCTTATTGTTGTTGTGTTGTTGTTGTTGCTGTTATACTCTTTGTATATTCCATGCATTGTTCAAATAATGTTTCATTCGTGTTGAACTCGATTACATTTGAACCTCTTTTCCATTTTGTTGTTTTTGTTTAGCTTTTTTTTTTTTGGCTTGTACTTAATCAGATTTGAAGTTTTTCTCTTGAATTCCGTTAAGAATATCATGGCAGAAAAAGTTAAATGAATTTTTTAATGAAATTTCTTTGAGAACTTAATTTGGTTTGAGTTAATGTGATTTTTATAATCTTCTTATGCCTCGCGCACATATAAATCTGCTGTTAATATTATTGGATAAATTGTAGTTTTGACACTTGAATAATTTTATGCATAACTTGGCAACACTGCCTTTACACTATAATAATAACAATAAATTAAACAGCAAATTGTTATGAGTTTTTATAACAATAATGATTATATAACAAAAACTAATTTTTATTTTTGTCTAGAAGAATTCACTTTTTATTTCAAGTAAAATTATTGTTTTATTTTTTATAACAAAACTGTGAGAAATTTTTAATATCGTCTCTTTATTTCATTCGGTGTCATCGCTTACAGGCAGTATTTTTAAGGATTTGAATCACAAATGAAGAAAGAAATGACCTTTTCCTGATGAAGACCATCTTTCCGCACATTTTAGCAAGTAATATTGTTTTGGCAAAATCTTACAGTCAAATAAGTTCCACCGATGCTCGATTGGATTGAGATCTGGAGACTGCGGTGGCGTTTTAAACTGTTTTGGCATATTATAAAGCTCCAAAGCTTGTACATTTTCCGAAGAGTGCGGATATTTGCAGAACCTTGGAAATCCATTCTGTGGACTCGCCACGGATAAGGAACGATTTCAAGATGACGACTTTTGGCTATCGTATACGGACAAAGATTGGTTTTTGGAATGCTATGACTCCTTGACGACTGTGCTCAAAGCTACCATAACGTTATATTCTTCCAACTACATCAACAGTTATTACTTTTTTATCGTTACAGTATCGATATTCTGGAAGTAAGTGAAGTGCTCTGGCTTGGTGATGGAACCTACAATTCTCCAAAAGCCCCCACTATATTTTTCTACTCTGAAAATTATATAGGTTCAAACCCCGTGGCTAGTTTAAGATTCCTGCAAACATCAAAAGCCTACAGAAGTCATTTCATGGGTACCTATATCAGAGACACAAAACACTGCTACATTCTTTACTAGAGTTAGGAACATTACCATCATTAATTACTATTCACCTATCAAGCAAGCTCCTGATAGCGAAAATTTTGCCTTTACTGCCTTTACAACGGCGTTTCCAGTGGAGACATTTTATTATTGATTGGCAATCTATATGCCAAAGTAAGGCAGGATATCGATCAGCTGAAGCATGCTATGGGAAAAATGCTATGGGTAAGAAAAAATAACAACAGAAGGAGGTATGTATATTTTTGCAACATCAATTGTCTGGTCATAGATGGATCTATGCTTCAGCACAAGATAAGTCTGCGACAAGATAAGAAAAAAATTCACCCATCTGCTATCACGAACCGGCTTAGAAGTAGCCTAGACTTAAGAAGCAGGAGAGATACTTACAACGGAATTGGTCATGATCATCACCTCATTATAGCGATCATGCGACTCCTCGGAAGGCTGTAGTACCAAAAATTACCCAGCAAAATTTTCGGTACAAACTTGAAATGCATTCTTAGATAATCTGATTCCAAAAGACATTCAATTGTGCTTCTTCTCGGCCTAATCGAAGCTATCAGGAGGTATTCTCATAAACTTCTAAAATGCTATTTAAATAGCTTCCAAGAATGCTTCCATGACATGGATTGTGCTAGGCAATGGTTTAATATTTTTTTGAATTTGTTTAGATAAAAAATTCTAGAAGGACTTTTAGAGAAGACTTGGTAAAGCATTCCTCCCAATGGCATGCATATTTTAAAAAAATGCCTTCTGGATATGATTGTAGAAGTAAAAGAACTCACGAATTTTCCTTCCAACTTACCTTCTTTTTGAAACACTTTTGCTTTGGAACATACATACACAAAAACAAAAAAAATATTATATAGATTTAAATATTTGTGCCAACATTACTATAACATACTTTGCGCTTGGGTATATGGGATTTTGGGGGATTTTTGATTTGACTGCGTATAGTGGCATCTCTTCTAAGTGATCGACGCACGACCTGCCAACGCGACGTTATGATTTCCAAATTATAAGGTCGGGCGTTTTGACATTTCATCACGTTAAGTCGAGAGAAGTACGAGCAAAGCACGATCAACGCGCGACCAACCTAACGCGGCCGGCCAAAGGCTATAATACGGCGGCATGAGCGCACTATTTTGAGGGCAGCTACGAATTTGAGCTTCACTGCCAGAAAAATTACAAAAGCAGCTTCGTAAGAAACCAATATAAGCCATGTGCAAATAATATTGACAAAAATCTACTACTATTAAGGGAGACTGACTATTCCTGGTTAGCAAATATTTTTTTCGAATTTTTGTTTTTTGCATATTTTTACAGCTTGGATATTGAGAATATAGTCCTAAAAGGGTTTTTTGAAATATTTAGGAGATATGGCCTATTTTGTCCAGCAATGTTTTCGCCACAGTGGGATTAGCTTCATTTGGTTACTTTTTGAATGCAACGGTTTGAAGCAACCACCGAATTTTGTTGAATGCGTTCTTTAGCAGGTAATAACTTGTTTGTATACCAACGATGGGCACACACATACCATCACATTCTTTGATTGTGTGTAAAGCAGAAAAAAACGAAGATCAATTTTAGGTATTTTCTTGCTATATTTTAAAAAATTTCGCAAACAGATGTTATTTCAACAAATGCTGAAAAGCAACTGACATAATTTGGTGCCAAAATAAAAACAAAGCAACAACCGAATGCACACGATCGTAAGCCACACGAAGTATCTTATAGTGTTCATGTGTCGACGTCGCGCAAGCAGCATTTTGCTTCCAATCCCATGGAATAGGAAATTTAATTTGTGCCCTTCTCTGCTGGTTCATACGCATGAAGAAGGCTGTTTGGGCAACGTTTTTGCACAAAATCTCGACTGATAAAGTCGTCCGGCTGGGGCACAACACCAACACCAAAACTGTCCGGCGGTTACGCCTGGCAAAAAGCGGTAGCAGAAGAGACAATCGACAGCTTCAAGCATACGTATGCACCACTAAATCAGAGAGTCCAGGAAGCAATCAAACCTATTTACGAAGCACTGTCAGCCGATGATTTGTTGAACAGATGCCTTGGCTCCGAAACTCAAAACAGCAACGAATCTTTGAACGCAGTGCTGTGGTCATTCGCACCGAAGCATATGATCACCGGCGCACGCACTATTGAGATTGTCAATTATATTGTAACTGTCAACGAAGGTTTTTTGCCAATACTTCAAATAATGAACCTAATGGACATCACCATTGGCAACGTCACATTTCACAAAAAACTCGCGTGTAGCAACGTACACGTGGCAGAAGTGAAACTTCTTTAACAGCAAGAAATAAGAGAGATTTTAGTGTGAAATAGAGAGAGAAAGCTTATGAAAAGAAATTCAATCAATACGAAATGGAATAATAATTTGTTGATTCAATATTTGCATCCAGGGACCGTACCGGCTATGGTTTTTGTCGAAAGTGTCACATATTAACTTTTATATCTTAATTTTTATTTTTTCCGACAAATATAACAGTTTTTTGTGCCTTATAGTTTTTTGTGCAAAAATAACAGTTATTTTCTGCCGTTTATTTTTTCGGTCAAAAATATCAGGTAATTTATATTTGTTCAAGTCATTTTACCGATAAAAAAATGTTGATATTATTATTTTCATCTCATCGGTGAGACATTTTACACATGGTGTCAACAGTTCAATCTGTCAAGCGGCCTTTAAGAAAACACAAATTGCTTGATATTTCTGACCGAAAAAATTACAGTCACAAAATAACTGCTATTTTTGACCGATAAAATAAAAGCTAAAAGTAACCTTTATTTTTCCTCGAAATATACTAGGCAAGAAATTAACTTTTAAAGAATCAGTTTCAAATTTCAAAGCGACTTAATATTTGTGAGGCTGAGGACATTTGTTACATAATGGTATATTTGAAAAAGTCTTTCGACAATTTTTTGTCATTTGAAAATTGTAAAATAACAGTTATTTTCGGTACTTGTTTTAGTTCAGTTGCTGTTTTAGTTGCTTTCGAATGTCTTCTCAACATTGTTACTTTTTGAATGCTGGATTGCATTTGCATAGTACTCTTTGAAGGAGCCTCCGAAAGCAGAGGCAAATCTTGTTCATTATTACCTCCTGCTTCCTGATCATAATAATTGCTATGTTGATAGAGGGCCTCATAAAGCAGCGAACGTTGATTATTGAGTGCATCAACTTGGTTGGCTTAAAAATTTTGTTGAGATGATGGCTGAGTTCCAAAATACATTTTTACAAAGCATCAGTGTGTTTTTTGGGGATTGGTTCTTTGAAGATTCACCAAAATACACTTAGGGAATTCACAGTTTGCTTCTAAAGTTAACACCTGGCAACTTTAGAAAGATATTTCAATCGAACTGTGAGTACCTCTTTTTGTGTTTTGGAGCTAAATTGCAAAAATAGTTTTCAAAAATTTTAAATTTGTTCAATAACATGCCTCGAATGAACGGAAACGAAGAATTATCGAAAAATGTACTTACTTCTTCGATGATCCATTCTTCTTCCATTTTTTTCAACAAAATTAAATCAGCTGATTAGTGATACCACATTAACACAAAAGAAAGACATGAGTAGAAGTGAGATAACTTTAGCAACAAGTGGTATCTCAAGTTTGTACGTAAAACAAAAACAATCAAAGTTAAGACGTGCTAAAATGTTCTAAAGTTAATAGACGGCAAAGTTAACAGAGCAGATAATACAGAACTGTGAGCACCCTAACTGATGTTTCGTAAAAATGCATTTTGGAAATCAGCCGTTCTTGCAATCACCTTACATTCATCATTAGTTGCAGACCCAGCTGCGGCTGTATTCTTAAGAGCTCTAATTCGCTCTCTATATTCACGAACGCGTTCTGCTCCTGTCTTAGCTATTTTTTTTTCCGTGCATACTTGTAGGATGAAAATTAATGTTACGGTTATGTTAATACTGTAATGTTAATGTTAATGTAATGTTAATGTTAATTATGTTATTTTCAGTATGTTACGCGTTCAGTTTTAATTACATTTTGTTTGTCTTTGTATCATGTGCCTACGTGGCGTAAGGGTATAGATTCCGTCTATTAAGCAACGATGTTCGGGGTTCGATTCTCGGCAGCGGCAATAATTTTTTTAAAATTTTCATATGAATTGAAAACGTTAGCCTAGCGTCACGAATAAGAGACCTTGAAATTTCACTCGCCGCAAAAGAAGTTTCACTTAAAAAAAAAAATGTTTTATTGTCTATAATTTTCTTTGAGTTTTTTCAAAATCACGTTTTTGAACTTCGAAGTCACTTTTCTCCGGTGACGAAGTCAATTTGATGAAATCAAGTGCAATCGCCGCAGAATTTTCAGATTGATAAAACTGCATGCTCAAATTTTTCATTACAATTTTTTCATTTCAATTTTGTTTTATGCAAAAAAATAACTTCCAACTTAAACGCGTTTATCTCGAAACCACGTTTTTCGAGCTTGTGACCCAGATTGCACCCGTAGTTCTAAACTGATTTTGATGAAAGAAAGTGCAATCAACACAGAATTGTTACCATTCTGAGTCCTACCTCAATCACAGTTTGAAACAATTTTTAGTTATTATACCCTAAACCTGAAAGGTCAGGGTATATTAACTTTGTGCAAACGTTTGTAACGCATAGAATGAAGCGAGTCCGGTATAGAAAAGTATATATATTCTTGATCAGCGTCACCACGTGAGTCGAGCTATCCATGTCCGTCCGTCCGTCCGTCCGTCCGTCCGTCTGTGTGTTGTCCGTATACACAGGATAAGAAGAAGGAGTTGAGATAATTGGATGAAACTTGGTACACATGTTCACATGAACCCAAGGATCTGCACTGTTGAATATTTTTGGATTCCGCCCACGGACACGCCTACCTCCCATACAACGCGAAAATTGAAAACTGCATAACTCAGCTCATAATTAGCCTACAACAATAAAATTTGGTACGTATGTGTTTAATATTAACACAAATATGTTTACGAAAAATGGACGTCATGCGCTTACGGACACGCCCACCTCCCATACAACCCAAAAATTGAAAACGCAATAAATAAGCCTCTGTTTAACCTACAGAGCTAAAATTTGGCACATATGTTTTTTGTGACAAAAAAAAGATGGTTTTGAAAAGTGGACATCATCCGCCCACGGACACGCCTACCTCCCGTACAACGCGAAAATTGAAAACTGCATAACTCAGCTTATAATTAGCCTACAACAATAAAATTTGGTGTGTATGTGTTTCATCTCAACACAAAGATGTCTTTGCAAAATGGACTTCATCCGCTTACGGACACGCCCACCTCCCATACAACCCAAAAATTGAAAACGCAATAAATAAGCCTCTGTTTAACCTACAGAGCTAAAATTTGGCACGTATGTTTATTATGACAAGACAAAGATGGTTTTGAAAAATGGACGTCATCCGCCTACGGACACGCCTTTTTCCCATACAACCCAAAAAGTTTTAAACTCTAAATAAGGTTATGTTTGTCATAGAGAAATTAAATTTGGTATGGATGTATTTTATACCAAAACTAAGGTGTGTCCAAAAATTGGAAGTAATCCGTCCATGAATCCGCCCATCTCCCATAGCGAAAGCACTATAAAGGCATTAACTGTGAGCTACAGGAATAAAACTTGGTATGTGTAAATTTTTCATCAACATTTAAATGCATATAAAATATAGGCTTCATCCGCCTTTGGAGACGCCCATTTACAATAAAAATTTTTTGTTTTTGAAAAGTGGGTTTAGGGTATTTCATAGTCGGCCTAGACCGACTTTAGACTTTCTTTACTTGTTTTTTTTTACACTAAACTACAAAAAAAAGACCCAAATGGTTTTTAATTTTTCAATGTTCGCCATTTTTTATAAAATAATCGCAAAATTATGATTGAGGTAGGGCCTAGAACTACATCTGTACTTAATCTAACGCCATTTAGTTTTTCCATTTCAGATGATCCGAAGTCGAGTTATCCGGATCGCAAGCAGCATTCCTTTTTTTCGACGACCAACTTTGAAGCCGACAACTTTTTGAACAGCCCTCGTACAAAGGAAAACAAAATTTTTATATAATTTTATATGTTCTTTAGACAACAAAAAACAGAATTTTACCCTAGAAGGACATGATTCGTCGAATCGACTACGCATGGTTACATTAAATCATTTTTCTTCCTTGTTTTATTTTGTTTTCTTCTGATTTTTCCTGTAGCACCAGTCAAAGTCTAGCTTGAACGTATGCGCGAACGTAGAACCGAAAAAATAGTTTAGAAGTATGATTTTTAAGAATTATCGCCGTCGAATCGACGAAGCATGGCTTTTGAGTAACTTTTTCAGTTTCATATTTTGGGTTTTTTTTTGTAGTTTTAAAATTAGTTGTAGTTTAATATTAATACATTCCATTTTTATTGCTGGAACGCAAAATCTGCAACGAAAAACATATATAAATATTAAGAAATTGGAAAAAATGTTATCGATCTACAACGAATCCAATGATGAACTTGATTGTTTCAGCGCTTGCTTTGGTACAGTGGAGGCTAAAAAAAACTAACTGCCTATTGCCTACAGTATTGCCTGATCTATTTAAAAACGTCAGCTGAATAAAATTTAGAATTTTGTTTTTAAGATAAAAATTAATTTTATATTCAATGTATGCTTAAAGTAGTTAATATTTAATTTTGTTTAATGTACCTTTTAAAAAAAAGCCAAATGAACTCAAACAGAAAAGATTTATTTTTTTATTAAAAACTATTATACATAAAACTGTTTGGTATTTTCTCTTATTCTAAATAATCTGAAAAACATATGAAAAACAAGTCATTTCTAAAGATTTTTCCGTTTAGGACATCGGTAGGGGCCTTTTGAAAAATGGTGTTGTCGATTCGACGAAGCATGACCTTTATGTATAAAAAATAAGCATGTCATTCTAGGGTTAAATAACTCTTTGCGTTTTCATGTGAGAAGTTTTTCAAAAAGGTTTCAAAAACAGCCTTCTAGGAATACTCCCTTAAACCCTTTGATAATAAATTACAAAGAAAGATGACGCTTCTCAATCGGTTGCGTTTTCATCTAGAAGGCTAGTAAAAAGTCAATATCATATTTTAGAGTCAGATTTTCAAAATTTTATGACCGGAAGTAAATTAAAGCAACTCCAAATTGGAATGTTTATAATCACCGATATAAATATAAAACCGTTTTAATTTGAAAAACCGAGCTGTATAATTGATGTTATCGTTAAAATAGTAGTCATCGCTAGTACCTAGCATTATTTGGAGGTTTTTGGGCTTTTTCAATGTAGCGAATACCAAAATTGCGGCTGAAAAACAGCTCTGAGTTTTGATTTTTTCCAACATATTCTTTTGTAAAAAATTGATAAAAGCATGTACTTTTTCTAAAAAATTAACCCGAAATGGCATCCTTAATGTCAAAACATAAGCTTTGGTTTAATTTTTTAGAAAATTTATATGTTTTTATCACTTTTATGAAACTATTGCAGAAAAAACGTTAATATTCATTCACAATTCAGAGAAAACATAGAGCAAAAAAAAGCACAGAGTGTTATATAAATATTTTTAAAGCCATAAAATTCTCTTGCAGAAATTTCTCTTATAAAAACTTGTTTCATTACAGTAAAGTTCTTTGTCCGCAAGTCAAATATAAAAAAAATATTTTTCTATATAACCTCATAACTGCTATTTTAACATTTCTTGTAATTCCTAAGCAGACAAGAGTTATTCTTGATTACATTGAAAAGACTTTTCAAAAAAACTGCAAGTATTCAATGGAATTGTATTGCTGCTGTGTTTACTTTAAATGTCAAAGAATTAGAACAAGCTGATGCTAGGATTCAAGCAAAATCCAAAAGGACATCAGCAGTTGCTGTTGTAGTTGTGGTTTGCAACTCTTATGGCGTTTTCGTTTCTACCAAAAAATGTTGCCTTTTCATTGCCCTTGCCTTTTTTCGTGATCGATTCTAAAATAAGTGCAAACGGGTGAGTAAATTCTGTGTTCGTTTCTTAAAATGTCACACTCACAGTGGGCAAAAAAGGCGCATTTTCTGCCTTGCAAACTTTCTCAGGGTAGATGATTGCCCTGCATATCAGCTGTTTTTAAAACGATAATATTATGACATGCGTGCGTTAGACAAGGATGGTTATATTCGTTTATTTAAGTTGGCATTTTTCAAGTAGGCAAAAACATGCACTTTTACAGGGTTGCGGGCAACATTGAAAACATTTTGCACTGCGACAGGGCAACATTTTTTGGTAGAAACGAAAACGCCATTAGTAAGAGACAGATTTGTTCGCAAAATGTGCGCGAAAACCTATTCATTCATTACTTCTTGGCTATGCGAAGTGGTTAGAACAATCAGCATTTTGCTAGGTTTTTTGTTATTGTTGCTAGAGCAGCTTTTGATGCACTGAACAGCAGATGTTGCTGTTCCACCTAACGACACAATATTTAATAATTTTGATAACGCGTTTTAATGAAACTGTCAGTTGATATGTTTGTTTATGTTTTATTTTGCTTTATTGCTCATTGCCGTTTGCATCATCTTTGCTCAGCTGTGTTGGCGGTGACATCAAAAGTAGAAAGAAATAAGCAACATTATTGCTTTATTACAGAAGAAGCAGGAAATACAACTTTTTACCAAGTTGACGGGCAGACGGTGGGTTTTGTGGTACCAAAATTTGCGATGAATCCACTGCAGTTGAGTTGTAGAACAAAAATTGTACCACGAGGATTTTTAAGCGGCTTCGATAATCGAGTGGTAAGCGTGAAATATTCGAACACAAAATATTTTTGTTTTCTGTCAACAAATTCTTCTTTGAAACAAAATTTAAGCAACCCTCTCTGTCTTAGCACACTATTACCAAAAATATCAAATGCAGATTTAATAATTTTGCTTTCAGTAGCAACATACTTACTTGTTGTTAAATGGTTAGAAAATAGCCCCAAATAATGCAAAAATTTTATTAAAACTTTTTTCCTGTGCATTACTTAAAATATTGAAATTCCACTCGCCACCAACTATTGCAGCTAATTTTGACGAAAGTAATTTTAAGTCCCTTAAGCAAGCGTGTGGCACCTACTGCTGCAACATTACATGCATAACTGCACTTGTATGCTGCATAGCGTTGTGTGGCTTTGTGTATAACTGTGTGTGCGTGTGTGTGTGAGTTCTCGTTTGGTTGTGCATGTGCACTTATTGCCACATCTGTCATCTCACGTTGTATTAATCAAACTCGGCAAAACTTTATGAGTTGATTTTTAGGCGCAAATGCAATTTTGTTTACATGCCTGTGGCAACACTGGCGCTATATGGCAACAACCAGCAGTGTTGCAAACATGTATGCAAGTCTTGTTCATTTCATATTAGCTTTACGCTGGTAAACATCAAAATATATAGCGCCGAAGACGTCGGGGACGAAATATGTCAGAAATATGCCAAAACCAAGTAAGTTTTCGTTACTGCAGCATTCACTTAGAGTTGCCATTGCAATCTAATACAGCTGCTGCTGCGACATTTACACACGTTTTCGCTTGTGTGTCTCACAGGTAGTGAGCAAAAGTTAAGGTGTTTGCGAAGAAACAGAAGAAAGTTATTAAAAACTTTTGCTACACCGATACAATTACAGCGATGTGGATTTGGCATGAGGCGGAACTAACAACTATTACTGCAGAGGTGCTATGTTGACTGGGGGTAAGTAGCAGAATAGTTTAAGAGGAAGAAATTCTCAAATTTAAAACCTCTTAAATACAGTGGTTTGACATTAAAAATAAATGAACTAAATCTGAGTATTGCTATTCAATTTTTTTGAATTATTTTTAGGTTTTACTTTTATGGCAGCATTTTGTATGATGCATAGTTTTTATTCAATCTTACAAACTCAGATTACTTTTTCAATATTAAAGCTAATGTTTGCTATATAAAGTCAATATTAGTCATTGAGCTGAAAACAATCCCAAACCAATTAATTTTGGGAGTGATTCTGAGCTAAGCCATTATGTTCTTGATATCAAGTCCTAATGTGATTGTTTATCAAAAAATTAACACGCCCATTCGTGCATAATGTACGTGATGTTTGGATCATTTATCAAAAATTGAATATGCTCATTTGTGATCAATTTATGTCATTTTGGTGTTGTTTATAAAAACATGCTCATTTGTGTCCAATGTATGGCACTTAAGGATTGATAGTAACAAAAAACAAGTAAAAAAAAAGTCTAAAGTCAATCTAGCCGGACTTTGAAATACCCTAAACCTTCTTTATAAAAATACAATGATATTGTTGAAAATGGGTGTAACCGCAAGCGGAAGAACCCCAAATTTTATATGTAGTTCAATTTTGATGGTAAATTTACACATGTCATTTTTATTCCTGTACATCACATAATAATGCCTTTATAGTCTTTTTGGTATTGCGGGTTGTGTGGCAGGTAGGCGTGTTCGTGGGTGGATGACATCGATTTTTTGAAGACATCTTTTGTTTTGACATCAAATACATACGTACTAAATCTTAGCTCTGTATGTAAAATATGAGCTTATTTATTGAGTCTTAAATTTTTGGGTGGTATGGGAGGTGGGCGTGTCCGTGAGCGAATGATTTTCATTTTTCGAAGGCATCATTGTTTTGATAAAAAAAAACATATCTAATATTATTTTGGTAGGTTGATTATGGGCTTATTAATGCAGTTTTTAATGTTTGGCTTACATGGGAGGTAGGCGTGTTCGTAGGCGGATTCCAAACATATTGAACAGTGCAGATCCTTGGGCTTATGTGTACATGTGTACCAAGTTTAATGAAAGTATCTCAGCTCCTTCTTTTTATCCTGTGTTTACGGACAACAGCAGGTTTAGGGTATAATGAATATGACCAATCCAAGGAATTTCAAAATTGTTTATCAAAATATGTCAAATGTTAAATTTTTATAACCCCACGCATATTGCGTTACCTCCCATATAACCCCAAAAATTAAAACTTTTATATAGTTTAAGAAGAAAGAGAAGAGGTTTCTCTTTAAGTTACCGGAAGAAAATTTGGTACGTTTGTGTTTTAAATCAAAACTAAATTGTGGAAGAAAAGTGGGCGTCATCCGCCTACAAACACATTCACTTCCCGCACAACCCATAATAGTGAAAACTCTAAAAATAGGCGAAACGAACCGAAATTGGGTATTTGTCTATTTTTTATCAAAACTGATGCATGTTAGAAAAATTGGCGTCAACCACTTAAGAACAAGCCCATCTCCCATACAACCCCGAATAATGGATATAATGTATTTTAGACGTCATCGAAATAGTACAATTTTTCAGGGACCGTACCGGTTATGGTTTTTATCGAAAAAGTCACATATTAACTGTTATCTTTTAACTTTTATTTTTTCCGACAAAAATAAAAGTTATTTTGTGCCTAATATTTTTTCGTGCAAATATAACAGCAACTTTTGACTTTTATTTTATCGGTCAAAAATAACAGTTATTTTTTGCCTTTTATTTTTTCGGTCAAAAATATCAGGCAATTTGTATTTCCTCAAAGGCCGTTTTACCGAATTAAACGTCTCGAATTTACGAATTTTCATCTAATCGGTGCGCACATTTTACACATGGTATCAATAATTTTTTAACCGGTCAAGCGGTCTTTAAACAAACACAAATTGCCTGATATTTTTGACCGAAAAAATAAAAGTCACAAAATAACTGTTGTTTTTGACCGATTAAATAAAAGTCAAAAGTAACCTTTATTTTTGCCCGAAAAAATAACAGTTAAATTTTAATTTTTATGGAATCAGTCGAATATGTAAAAGGCACTTAATATTCGTGAAACTGAGGCCATTTTTATCATAGTGGTTTATTTGAAAAAGTCGTTCTACAATTTTTTCATTATGTCTTTTTTATTTGAAAATTGTAAAATAACAGTTATTTTCAGTCCCTGCAGTTTTTTAAATCTCATCAAAAAGAGCTACAATTTAAGATTTTGTTCCGGAATTCCGAATCGAATTATTTTTCGAACAGTCAGGATACCAACCCACGTCCTCTGCATGCCAATAAGGCACACTACCATTGGATACAAAAATGTAATTGTAGCAAAACATTTGTAAAAACAACAAAGCGAACTGTTCCGTGACTAGTTATATCGAACCTATCCTGTGATAAGTTAAATAACTTAAATAGCTGTCAGTGAACCAGTCACGTAAAGGCAATTGAGTCTGCTTTCTTCGTTTTTTGTTTAGACCAGGCATGATCACAAAGGTGGCCCTTATGGCCCTCTTATTAAAATTAAATTAAACTCACATTTTACATGCGCCAAATTTACGAAGAAATGCACTTGAGAAAATCAACAATAACAAACAACAACAACATACGCATCGAAATATACAAGCTGTGCGGTGCGACCACCAAACCCACAGCATTGTTGTTGTGCGTATGTGTTTTGTTAGTGGAATAGAAATTCAGACGATCTTGACGAGTTTGTCGCAAATGTATTTTGTTTTTGTATTTTTTATGAATATATTATTTGCACTTGCAAAAAGCAATAAAGTACGTTGTCGTCGATGGTGGTGAAGCTAAGATGATCGCTTTTGTTGTTGGCATTAGCGCAAGCAAAGGGGGTTTCAGGGTTTAACCACCCCCCCCCCCCCCCCCAAATTATTGTAGTACCAAACAAAATAGGATTCTATCAAAGTGATTTACAAAAAAAGTAATCACACGTCGTCTTATCAAATGAGTAAAAACTCCAAATGTATATTTCAATTCAATTCTCGCTGATTTATAATATCTGGGTTTTGTTAAATTTTTGTTAAGTTCTGATTCTGCCCACTTAGGGGTTATTGACAATACATCGATTTGAGTTGTCTTTTTATCTTATAGCATAGAACCCACTAAAGCGGCTGAAATATTTGGGAAAAACTTAAGTTTTGTAATACAAAATAATAAAGCCTGAATTTGAGGACAATCGGTTGAGTCACTCGCCACCAAAATATTTAAAGAAATCTCCTCTATAATTGTCATTTTTCGTCCTGTTTCTGTCTTAATTTTTTTTATACGCAAACCCAAACTCAGCAGGAATTAAGTTAAAAGTGAAGTCTTGTGATTCAGTAAAAAAATAATTCCGATTGACTTCCGAAACTAGTGAAAAAAATTCACAATTCATAATTTTGAAACATACTTTCACGAATCTGGTTCATTAAGAATTTCTCTAAATTTCCAAATATTATCTGATTTTATGATATAAAGGCTTAAGAGAAAAAAATGTGTTGGTTTGTTTTTCTTCTTGATTAAAGTAATACCAATAAGCAGGAATACTAACTGCTGAATTCTATCGAAATAATATCTTTTTAAGGATGTGTCTTGACGACACTTTTCCAAAGAGGGATTTTATTGAAACAGGTTTTGAAAATGGAAAATTATGAATTATAAAATATTTTTTACCAGCTACGTAAGGCAATAGGAATTATTTTTGACCTGTATCATGTGGCTTCACTGGATACTTGATTCCCATAAAGCATTTGGGTAAGTAGTAAGCGTTCAAAAAATTACGACATAAAATAACGAGTTTGAAGGAAATTTCTTCGGTTACGTAGGTGGTGAGGGACTGAACTCAAAATGTAAGAAACAAGTCGTAAAACGGCAGTACAATGGAAGTTTGCAACACAGAAGCTGAACAGCATAAAAACGATCATTTTTTTCTAGTTCGGCCGTTACACGAACGTGATGGCATGAATTAAAAAATTTATTTTTTTTCGGGGAGAGATCAAATTTTGACAACAGACAAGATTGCGTTATTCCATATTGACTTAAATATTTCAGTTGATATGAAGGGCGATTTTTGAAGCGTTAAATTTTTCAAAATTAAGGAATATTTGAAATAATTAGTAAAATATTTATTTGAAAATGTTCTTAATGCACCGCATATCAAACTAGTCCTACTTTTCCAATTTGGGGGTAAAAAAAAGTCGGTTATCATCGTACAGTTCCTTGCTTTTTGTAACAGTACGATTTTCATTATTTTTGAAAAAGAACGATTCAATGATGTCGCTGGCTTACAAACCGCACAAAACAGTGCATATTTCTTGATGCATTGGCAGATCTTAATCTGCCTCTGGCTGCTCTTCAGACCAAATTTGGCAATTCAGTTTGTTGACGTATCCACCAAAATTTATCCAAAAATAAGCTTCGTCAGTGAAAACAATTTTTGAATATTAACCTGATCTTCATCCAATTTTTCTGAGAGCGCATTCACCAAACAAACGACGTGTTGGTAAGTCATCCGGTTTAAGTTCTTGCACCAGCTGTACGCACTTTTGTATGTTTTCATACCGAGATCTTTCCGTAAAATGTTCCATGTGGTCGAATAAGACAAGCCCAATTGTTGAGAACGGCGGAGAATTGCAAATCGTAATCTTCATTGACACTGACCGATTCAGCAGCAATATTCTCCTGGTACCCGAAAGTCTGCGCCTATGGGTTGGTGGATTAACGTCTAATAAAGTGAAGCTGGTGCAAAATTTGGTCACGATACCTTGAATGACCTGTTCGGTGAGTCGAATATGACAAACCTTAAATTGCCGTAATGATTGAATTCCTCTCAGAGAACGACTTAATAATAAAATAATGATTTGTAGGAGCTGTTAGTCTATTCATAGTGAAATGGCAAACTTTACTGAGCATTTCTGGCTTTGCCACCAATGACCAATGAATTGCTGTGATATGAAGCTTTTGAAAAAAATAAATATGTGGCTTGTTCTGCCAGAAGATTGAACAAGGAAACATTAGTGCAAATATAGAACGCATTAACCGCTACATCACATCCGCCATAATAACGTAAAAATGTTTTCATATATGAGCTAGAGAAAACCACCCAAAAAAAATTTCTGGTTGCGCCCCTGGTTGTTGGCAATGCATTTTGTTGTTTATTTTAATCAGGCGATTAATTTTCTCAATAGGCTTTGGCCCTTTTATTAATTTCGCTGATGAAGCCTGGTTCAGACTGATAATTTAAAAATACCAAAATAAAAACAAAGGTCTAGTCTTGATTTTTTTTTTTTTTTTAATGAAAATTTAAATATAAAATTAAAAATTAATAACAATATGAAACAAATCCTAATATTTTCATTTCTATGTATTGACATTTGTAGGAAATTATTTAATGTTTTTTTTTGTTTTTCTCTTTACAGGAGTCACCTCTTAGTTGAGGTGATACTCGTACGTCATTTAATAGAAAAATTAAAACAAATTAATTTTGTAAGGAAAACTTTGAGTATAGAAAGATTTATATAAAAAAACTAATGAGCGTTATGCTCACTGAGCAAGTTTGGAACATTAAATTAAGTACATTCATTAAATAATGAAAAGAAATAGCAGTTATATGTCAGAGAATAGAAAATTTTAAGCAAAAAATACGAATTCTTCAAATGGAAGAAAAGATCAATGATAGAGTCACAGGAAATCTAAATGGAGACACTTCATAAGGTACATTGAATTTATGTCTGAACACAGCTAAGTATATTAAATATGAAAGCACTTATCAGATTTTTTTTTTCTCTTTTAATCGCTGTTGTTTAAGTATTTTTAAATCATCTATTTAAGTGAAGTATTAAAATTGTGAAATCGAGCAATCGTGCAAAATATTTTGACATTTCATTATCCTAACTCAGCAAATAATGTTTTGCAGAAAATAACATTTCTGCGATGAAAAATGTCAGTAACATATAATTACGCTTAATGCAATTGTTGTGAAAAAAAAAAAAACACAAACGAGAAAATCAACAAACTGTCATGAAAGGGTTGCCAGCCAAATAGGATATATTTTGACATTTTAGAGCAACGGAATTCAAACATTATTTGAAAAAAAAAAAAATGTCAAGATTATGATTTATATTCTAGGGAAGTAACGCTTTTTTCCGCTATTTTATGCTATTTAGTATAAAAAAAAAAAACAAACAAAAATTGGCCAAAAGTTTTCATTTTGCTGTGGAGAAATGTCCTTCATCATTAAAACCAATACTACGCGACGAATGCGACGAGTCACACTCGTACAACCCACTTAATAGCAAATTTCAACCCACACACATACACACAACTGCACACAGCTACACAAATGCACAACGAAAAATCCTAATTGGTATTTTTTTCCATTGATTACAGCTCAGCACGCTTCGATTAAGCTAATCGAATTATCCCGCCGAGCAACAATCTGGAACCGGCTCAAAAAATGTGCAAAGTAATACCAGCCAGAACAGCAAAAACAACAACAACAAAAAACATTTATCCATTTTTACAAGCCATTAACAAACACTGACAACGTATTGCACCGCACCGCGTCGCTACAAGCAACATCTATGCTAGAAGGGTCCTTTCTGGTATGGCATACAAACGTTTACAAGGATCGCATAGCGCGCGAATGTTACGTGGTCAAAAATGAAGAAGAAAAATAAAAACAAGAGCTGCCAGAGTTGTTGAAAGACTAAACTACAAAATGCAGCTCAATACTTTTTGCACTGCTGCATGTGCTGCGAACACAACAACAACTACAACAACAACATCAGCAACAACCGAATCAGCAATAAGAGCAACAACAAAAAAAGCGTGCTTCAACAAAAGTTGAAGAAAAACAAACTGGCAACGAAAGCCAAAATGATATATTTCACTAGAGTGACATGACAAATCGGCATTCATTTGTATTAAAACAAAATGCAAACGTTACAACAACATCAGCGCTTCTCCCTCCCACGCCCAGCCACATCTACTTCATTACGTTATATTCCTTAGTCATGTTGGCCACACAGCTAGATTTTGTTGCAGCTGACTTAAAGCCAACTTGAAACATTTACACGAACAACAACAACAACAACAGCAAACAAACAAATAATTTGCACTAAAATTGTTATAATAACTGTTTATAACTTAGCCCCCGCATTACTAGCTTTAGCTGCCGCCCGTTCTAGCAGCAGCAGCAAAACACATTGGTCAGTTTTTCTGTACCTCTTACATAACCTCTTACATAACATTTAATAAGTTATTATCCTGTCATGATCCCTTTAGGGAAAAGTTTTAACAACTGCTATGATATGAAGAAAAACCGCTTCAGTTAAGCTGATTATCATGGCTACGAAAAAGGCATTTATTTTCTTTCTCTTATGTTCAATACGAAGCTCTCAAATAGTTCAGGGTGCGATAAGCTGTTGTTGTAGTGTGAAGGCGGTGTGAAGCGGAAGACGGGTTCAGATTAAAAGGAAGCCCCCCATTAATTAGTTGATTTAATCACATAAATAGTAGCTTCTTAAAAAGCGTTTTCTTATTTTGATATTAATCGCCAACTGGGGAAAAAAAAAACGAAAAATCTGAAGTCATTAGAATGCCAGTTAATGGCTGAAGTTAATGGCAAGTTTTTTGGTTGCGGCTCTTTTTTGTCATAAAATAGGTCTAAATTTGTTGACACCACAAAGACACTTAATTTCAGTAAGAAAATGAAAGTTATTTTTTTAATTAGCTGAATTCTCCAGCGTAACTGCCGTTACTGAATGCGTTAGCGTACGTGACTTTTTTTAGAGATGTAATTGATTTCCGTTCGTTTTTGTTTTTAAACATTTTATTTTAAATAAATTTATCTTTTTTATATAAATTAAAAGACTTGTGTTTATATAGGACACCTACCTACCTTTTGGCTTAATTCAACTTTTCCTTGGCTAAGAGGCACGGTTTTTCGAAAACAACTCTCAATACACGCGTTCCCAGGACTCAATGCCATGCTTACAATTATACTGTTGCCCGTCAAATGATTGACAGTGTTTTTTCGACTAATGGCCCGATATTTATATATAAGGTGTTTCTTTCTTAAATACTTTTGTAGGAATACATTTACGTCTATTGACCAGTTTTAGGGCATGCAGCAGTCAAGATTCTACTGGATGCCTTTCATTTCATAGTACATTTATTTTATAGTACATAGACAGACATTTGAGATTAAATATGGTTCACTTTCATTGGTCTGAAGCGAGCCCGACCTAAGATCTCTTATATATAGGACAGCCTAGCCCACGATAGTCTTCTGGGCAAGAGGGTGATAGTTTTGATTTGATAGTTTCTTTTTGCATGCATGACTTGGTAAGGAAGCTTTTAACAGAATCTCAATATTATAATACTTCTAGATATTTAAATGGGTTCTTAGGACTACACGATGTTGTCTCACCAAATTCAAATCAATAAAAACACCTAATTAAGCTCTTCTATTAGGATTTCTTATTAATACAACCAAATAATAAGAATTTTCTATAAAGAAATCTTATTAATTTAATAGAGAAAATTTTATAAAAAATTCAAAACTATTATCAAACATTTTTTAATAAGATTTTTTTTAAATGAATGAAATGATGTGGAAATCTTATAAGCACTCAGCTTTAATAAGAAAATCTTTTTTCACTCTAAAGTAGTACTGCTCTCATTTTAACGTTTTTAAAATAATCAATTCAATTTTAAAATTTTTTAGATTATCGTTTTGCCCCCTCCTTCCGTCGAAAGTGTTTAGTAAAATTTCCGAAAAAATGTACCTGCCAGACATGGTTAAAACAAAAAATGACATCTTCAACGTCTCAACCTGACGTCTGGTTTCTGAGGAAAATAGACACCGATACTCAGAAAAAAAACACATATCTTCCTCAGGTGAAAAATTTCTCTATTTTCGATAATAGCAATTTTCTCTTTTCATATAAAATTTTCATCAATTTGAATAAATTTTCACATTTTCGAAGCAATATTTCTTTACTTCTAGGAAATGGAAATATTTCAATGTCTCTTATAATGACAAATTTATTTCTCGCACAAAAAATTCTCATTTATACAGAAAAATTTTTTGAAAATGAAAATTTTTTCCCATATTTTGATAAAAAATTCACTTTGAGCAGTATTTTCTTCAGTAAAAACAAATTTGTTCTCAAAAATAAAGAGTCTTTTTCTTTAAAATCGAATTATCTTTATATATAAAATTCTTCTGTACATGGCTTTGTCACTGAACTCCTCCTAAACGGCTAAAGCGATTTGAATGAAATTTTGTGAGTACATGCGGCTGGGTCTGTAGATGGTTTGTATCTAAAGTTTGACCCGGTAGGTGGCGCTGTTATTGCTGTGGGAGTGTTTAAAGGGGTATTTGGGATTATAACTCAGAAACAAATTGAGAAATTGTCATGATTCTTTCACAACACCATTAATTTTTATGCATACAAAATTACAAAAATACAAAATTAATAAAAATAAACAATCAAGAAAACCTTAAGTTTTTATGAAAGTTAGGCTTGATTTTTCGATCTTATAAACCGTTTTTAAATTTTTATGATAGAAACTTTAAAGAAACCCTATATATATGCATACCATTTAAAAGAACATTAAATATGCCATTTTTGGTTTTAAATATATTTTGAAAAGCAATTATTTGTATCAAAGTTTTTTGCGAAATAAAGAAATTCGTTAAGGTTTTTTTTGAAAAATTATAAAAATTAGAAAAAAACCGAAAATGATCACAGTGAAAAAATTATGGAACGGACAATTAGTCAAAATTTTAAACAAAAAAAAATTGAATGGAATCCTCTGTAAAATGACCGAGTTATTCACTTTCAAAGTCAGCACTTTCATTTTTGATTGATTTTTTTCTATTTCAACAGAAAATAAAATAAGTACTTACTAAAAAATTTTTGTGTATTTTAGGTACGAAAGTTTTTATGGAGTCAATTTTTTGGAAATTTAAGAAACTTGCACGTTCTTATAGAAAACGAAATTTGTCTAATAAAATACTTCTAAGCCAAGAATGTTACTTACCACAAAGGTATGCAACTACCAAATTGCGATAACATATCTTTGAAAATTCTTGCAAGGCAAATTTTTTACCTTACATATTTAAGGTGTTCAGATTTAACGAATCTGAATTGGATGCGGACCTTAGTATGTTTAGCGATGCCAAAAAATGTCAAAAATTTGGGTATAAATGGTTAAATATAAAAACGTGGATGTTGAGGCACAAACTGTGTGTGTCTTTGGCGTCGAAGTGCCTTGATTCCCCCTCTGCAGATAATGACATACCCCAGAGAATTATAAATTTCATGAAAATCTTCTTGAAAACATGCTGTTTAGCCTTTCACAGTCAGTATAAAACAAGTAGCTCCCGGTTTTGATACATTGTGTACAAAATTTAATGAAACACACAGCAGAATAGCTCATAAAAGCTCTAATTATGTCCTTTCGAGGGCTGAAATGGCAAAATTGTTTTAGATTTTTGAATATAAGAAAGCATACAATTTAAGAATAATTGCGTGAAAAATTGGGAGCATTTTGTTATAATTCAGAGGGTTTTTTTATACACTAAACCTGTAAGGTCAAGGGTATATTATCTTTGTGCAAACGTTGGTTAAACCTAGAACGAAGCGTATCTGGTATAAAAAAAGTTTAAAAAAGGGCATAATTTGCCCACCACCACGCTCACCTTCCTTACAACCTACTTTGTAAAACTCTGTAAAGAGGTTTATATAAGAGCTACAAAGACAAAACTAGGTATGTGAGATTATTGTATCGAAAGTAAAATGTGTTCACAAAATAAGCGTCATTCGCTCATGAACAGGTCCACCTCCCATTAAAACCACAATTTTAAAAGCACTATTAAATATTCATATTTGATAGATGAAACTTTGTGTGGGAGCATTTAATATCAAAACTGCGGTGTACACAAAAAATGGACGTCAACTGCGCACCAACGCGCCCACCTACCACACAAACCACATTAGTTAAACCTGTATTACTTCTATAGGTACAAATAATACATGGATTTTTATAGAAAGTTACGTCTATTTGTTTTAGTATTTTAATATATGTATATTTAAATGTTAGGGTATTTCATAGTTCATATTTCATAGGGTATTTCATAGTCGGACTAGACCGACTTTAGACTTTTTTTGCATTTTTTTTGATTATATATAAAAATCACATGACACTATGTTGGTTTTCACTAATATCCGAAACCACACATCCGATTTAAAAGAAATTTTGTGAATGTATGAGGGTGGTTTGAGCTTGAAAGATAGTTTTCGAACTGATAGGTGGCGCAGTTGTCGATTTTTACAAAAAGTTTAAATTATGTCAACGAATTTTTTTTTAATTTTAATCAGACTTTGCCACAAATATGAGTTTTCATCTAACGTTTCAATGTTTTTTAATGTGACTTCAAGTATTTGTATAGGAAAATAGGGTACAAGTTAATATTTGAACAGAATAAACGTTAATGAAAATCAAAGTTTTAAAATTATTAACCAAAAAAGTAAATTTTACCATAAACTTTTAAAGAAAAATATGCCAACTATTTAAACGTATCATATCTCATAAGCAAGAATAAGCAACACATAAAAAGCACCACAAGAATCGAGCTGCGTCGGGTATTATAAGCTAGTTTTTATATATTTCTCTTTTTCGTAGAAGGTTTATATCATTATTAGAGAATTTTTAGGATCGCATTTAGAGAAAAGCATTCTCTGGAGCAGGGTCAATACCATTTTTCAGGAAATATGAATCCATTTTTATCATATTCCGAGAAACTTTTTTCTGAGTGCAGTTTAAAAAGTCATTTCGAGAAAAATTCGTTTACAGTTTTTCTTAGCATGCATTTACTATGCAATTTTGTCTCAAATAAATTCCATTTTAAAAAAATCCTATAAGCATCGATTCGATTTTTGGATTGTCTTCGTTCAACTTCGGTTTTGGTCAATACTGTTCGGTTATATTTTTTTCATCTTTATATAGCTTCTGCTGGTATTCGTTAAACTTCTTTTTTTTCGTTCGGTTCTTGACTTCGTTTGCCTTCGGCTCATTCCTTGATTTTTGTCGAAAGTACTTTTTAAAGCATAGGATCCATTTCAGTAACAGATACAAATGCTTGCCAAGTTTCATCAAACTCGGTTCATCCGTTTTGACCTGAATGAGCCGAACATAGTTGGTTGAATAAAGCGCCCTCTCACGGATGTTTTCTGAAATTTAAATAGCCTCAATTCTGTTGCAGAGTCAAGTTATTTCATGTACCAAATTTTAGTAAAATCGATCAAGTCATTTATGAGTTATTGAGTCTTAGCAAAACATTGCTTAAAGCGCCCTCTTTCGGAAGCGCCCCCTTACGGAAGTCTTTAGAATTTTTTATAGCCTATGTTATCTTGGGCGCAGTCGAACCTTCATACCAATTTCACTAAAATCGGTCCAGGTGTTAAGGAGTTATTATAGAGTGTTATACTTTCGCCCACTTTTTTACCTTTGCTTTATATTGGTTGCAGTTGAACCTTCATACCAAATTTCATTGAAATCGGTCCAGGCGTTTAGGAGTTATTGAGTCTTAAAAATGCACTACTTAAAGCACCCTCCTGCGGAAGTATTTGAAATTTTTTATAGCTTATGTTTTATTTTGGGAGCAGTTGAACCTTCATACCAAATTTCATTGAAATCGGTCGAGGCGTTTAGAAGTTATTATAGAGTGCCACGCCCACATACTTCCGCCCACTTTTTTACACCCCCTATGTTCTTTCTCACTATGAAAGGTACTCGGTATCCAAATTTCAGCTCAATCGGATAAACGGTGCGCAAGCTTATACGGAACAGACAGACAGACAGACATTTGATTTTATATATTAAGATTTTAATTTATTGCTTCATTATAAGAATATTACTGTTTATAAGATCACTGATTATAATATTAACAAATGTAGTAATCAACAAAAAGTTATGTTTTGTTAGTTTTTTTGGCTGGTGTACTGCCGTAAAAATTATATTTAGCGTCAATTTCGTAGTAGTAGTAGTTTTCAATCTTAGGTAACATAAATACTTTTTCCTGAAAATACTACCTTAATGTAAATTTGTAGTCCAAAAATAGTCTTAAACTTAAACTTTTTCGGATTAAAAACAAATTAAACTAAAGTATGGAATAACAAATAGTACTTTTTGGATTCAAAATTCCTTTAAACCAAAGTTTGGATTAAAAACAAGTCCAAAATTTTTAACCGTGTAGCCAACACGAAGGAGTGAATGAGACAAATTTTGTTTTTGTGAGCATAAGGTTCAAGAAGAGGCCATTTAAAATTAAAAAGAAAATCTTATTGATCTACTTTTATAAGATTTTCTTCTTAAATACTTTTTTAAGAAGGCAATACCGATGAAAATTCTACTTGCTTTGCTTTCTTTGCTCTATCATTCAGTCGTAGCTGTGAAGTTCGTTATTCAACAAGTGCATGTGTATTAAAAAAAAACAATAATAGAAAGTATTCCAGATTTTTCATTTGGAAAAAATGGAGGATGTTGCCTGTTTTTGATGGCCTCAATAGCGCCGGATACTTTGGTGATAAAGTCAAATTCAAGGCTGGCTTGAGACAATGGACAAAAGATTTGGTATACAATTTATATAATAATGTATATTTTGACATTATATTTATAGATAAAAGTTGTATTTTTTAATAAATTGAAATAAAATAATATAAAATGTGTTTTTGTTTAATTTTGTTGGCAATTAGAAAAATCTTTTAATTAATTTTATTGATTTAATCATTTTAAATCAATACGATTTCTTATTAAAATTTTAAAAGCAATCTAAATGTCAAATAAATAAAAAAATTTCTAATTTAAATTTTAAAAGAAGTCTTACATTAAAGTAATAAGATTTTCTTATTAAATTTCAAAAAGAAATCTTATAACATCGATAAGATTTTCTTTTTAAAAGTTAAGAAGACAACTTGATTTTAAAAGTAAAGGCTCAACCAAGTTATGCGTAAGCATACAAAAGCTAGAGAGCAAAAGAACGTACTTGCTCAGCAATATATAGCGTCGCACACTGGGGCCAAGTGTGTTCAAAATTCCATTTTGAAATAATGCATTTTTTTTTAAAAATAAAAATGCAGTTATATTCTCCGTAAAATTATGCATCTGAAAGTCATTTTTCAGCTTTGTAGCGTTTTTATGCTGGGAGATATGTGTACCCAAATATGACACATTTTCATATTTTTTTTTATTTTTCAAAACTGTGAATTTCGAATCAGCCATTGAAATTTTTACTGGAAGAAAACGGTACAAGATTTCGTCATTTTGTTTTTTGCCTAAGTTCAAATGAAGTTTCTTGATTTTTTCGTAGCATTTAGTTTGACAGTATGTGCTTTCAAAAGTTTACAGTTTTCTAAAAACTAACCTAACCTCTAGTTTGTTGCAATGTAATTTTTAAAGTAATTTTTTTTAAAATGGCGCAAAATGCTTTTTAATCTGGCAGCATTTTAATTAAATATGATTCTTTCTTATTGAGAATCCGAGTTCAAAACCAAAATCCCTTTGCGCCTTTTTAAAAAAAGTTGTTTTAAAAATTTCACTTTGTTACTTAAAACAATTATTTTGAGCATAAACAATTTTTTTTTTATATAAAAAGATCTTTGAAGTGCATCTTATTGAACAAAAAATCATCAAGACATGGCTGAATATTAAAACCAACCATCATCATAAACCTCTCTGGGTATATGCAATGTCCTTTTTTTGCAAGAGATTTCGACAAAATAGCAGTAAAGACCGTGATATGTGCCATATAATATGTCAAAGCAAAGAAATAAAACTTGATGGTAAATTTGAAGATTTGCTTCAGTTTTAAATAAAAAAACATCTATTAAAAAACAATTTAAATCCTGCTTTCAAAAATTTTAAAACAAAAGTCACCAACAAATTGGAATCTAGTAAAAGAAAATGCGAAATATTTTATATAAGTGGAAATACTTGGATAAAAAGCGACTGCTTATTTGATAAATTATTTTTGTAATTAATATGATCAAAACCAACAATATTTAAAACAATTTTTATTTAAATTTCACATTGTAATAAAAGTTTTAAACGTTTATTTTAATTATATATAGATGTTATCCTAGTCGCTAGTTGGCTAAAGCAAGGATATAAGCAACTGGTTAATCGTTTAAAATTCGTATGGATTATATAATCGAAATCGATTGGTTGAAGTTATTATATAAAAGTTTTTTTTAATAGTCTAAATAATGGCCACGAATAGGTTAAGTGAAGGTCATTAATTGGTTAAATCTTTTTTTATTTTGCACAATAAAATGTAATAAAGTAAGTTTTGCCTGAGACTCAATATCAAAAAATTTGGTCAGTAATGGGTTAAACCATGGTCCTCAAAGGGTTAAGTTGTCAAAAATTGCAGTTAAAGTATAGATTAATCGAGTTTGATGGAAAGAAAAGTATTTCAGAATTTTGAGCATCCACTTATATGGGGCGGCCCCTGTGTGCGTCGCCCAAGTTGTGCGTAAGCAATTTTTCGTTCAGTTTCTCAATTTTCGTTTACTTTTCAAAACTTGAATGTGAGCGCTCGACACCGTATATTGCTAAGCAGAAAAGGGTTGCAACCTGTTAAATAAATAACTTAAATTTAGATTTTAAACACTTATGTATCGAAATTTTATTAAAAATCAGTAAAAAATGTATGGTTTAGACAGGATTTATTTATTAAGCGAGGTTTGTATTGAAATTGACCGCTATTTTCAATCATAAAGCATGGATGAATTTACCAACTTAAAAAAAATATTTTTTTATAATTTTAGTTGGCAATCTTTTTCGACAAAAACAAATAATTTTTAATTTTTCACTTCATTCGAATCGATTTATATTGAATTTTTTTTTCATGCTTACTACGTTTTTAATTAAGTATGGAAAACTGTGTTTTTGAACTTTTGTATACTTTTCGTTGACTTCTCTCTGAATTTTTTGTATGCTTACGCATAACTTGTTTGAGCCTTAAGTAAGTAATCTCATGCTTTTAATAAGATCTTTTTGTTTTGAAAAGTTTTCTTACGAAAAACAATAAGATTCTTCTTGAAAATACGTGATCAAGGTTTTAATAAGATTTTCTCTATGGTTTTAATAAGACAGTTTTCTTAGATGAAAACCATAGAGAAATCTTATTGATTTTCTTCTATTTTAGTAGGTTGTTTTGGCTCTGTGCCGAATTACTTTACTTTTTATTGAAATAATACAGACTAACTTTGATACTATTTCAGGTAACTTTCCATGTACTTGTTGGATATGTTAAAAAAATAAAATTGTGTCTGATACTTTGGACTTTTGTGCCTAAGCACTTTCGTACGGGCACAAATTGTTTCTCGGGTCATGCTCTATGTGATATAATATCTCTATGAGAATATCTCTGTCATAATGTTCTATCGTTGAAAATAAAATATCATAATTTATACTCCTTACCCATAGAGATATGTATATCAGAACTAATATACATGCCAGTAATCAGGCACTTAACCAGGATATCCGTTCTTATACTATGTTTTATATCATTTGCTCCAAATGCTTAATTGTTCATTTAACCAATTTTTAAGTCCCAATTTCAAGATTTTGCAATTCAAAGCAGTTCTCAAGAAAACCTATAGTTTTTCCGTGGGAATATATAATTACCTACACCGAAGTCTTCATTCATTAGATGAGTTATTTCGCAAAAGTTTTTCTGATCTGTGAAGTCAATAGTACATTAAAAAGAGGATGTCAAGAAACTCGGAAATCCAAGAAAAAAAATTTTAGTATCCTTAAAAAGAGACCGCTCAAATCGAAAACCCTTATTTTATGCAAATTTAATTAGAGTCTGACAATCGTTTTTTTAAGGATATTCAAATCACACAAAAAATAACTAAGCCAACTGTTTCCTGTGTAGAATTTAAAAAATTTCATATTTGAGCCTCCAGCACTATGACAATTTGCAGAATTGATTTTAATACCCTAAACCTGAAAGGTCAGGGTATATTAACTTTGTGCAAACGTTTGTAACGCATAGAACGAAGCGAGTCCGGTATAGAAAAGTATATATATTCTTGATCAGAGTCACCAAGTGAGTCGAGCTATCTATGTCCGTCCGTCCGTCTGTCCGTCTGTGTGTTGTCCGTATACACAGGATAAGAAGGAGTTGAGATAATTGGATGAAACTTGGTACACATGGTCACATGTACCCAAGGATCTGCACTATTGAATATTTTTGGAATCCGCCCACGGACAAGCCTACCTCCCATACAACGCAAAAATGTAAAACTGCATAACTCAGCTCATAATAAGCCTACAACAATAAAATTTGGTGTGTATGTGTTTTGTATCAACACAAAGATGTTTTCGAAAAAAGAACGTCTTCTGCTCGCGGACACGCCCACCTCCCATACAACCCAAAAATTGAAAACGCAATAAATAAGCCTGTGTTAAGCCTAAAGAGCTAAAATTTGGAACGTATGTTTTTTATAACAAAAAAAATATGGTTTTGAAAAATGGACATCGTCCGCCCACGGACACGCCTACCTCCCATACAACGCAAAAATTGAAAACTGCATAACTCAGCTCATAATAAGCCTACAACAATAAAATTTGGTGTGTATGTGTTTTGTATCAACACAAAGATGTTTTCGAAAAAATAACGTCTTCTGCTCGCGGACACGCCCACCTCCCATACAACCCAAAAATTGAAAACGCAATAAATAAGCCTGTGTTAAACCTAAAGAGCTTTAATTTGGCACATATGTTTTTTATAACAAAATAAAGATGGTTTTGAAAAATGGTAATCATCCGCCCACGGACACGCCTACTTCCAATACAACGCGAAAATTGAAAACTGCATAACTCAGCTCATAGTTAACCTACAACAATAAAATTTGATATGTATGTGTTTTATATCATTACAAAGATGTTTTCGAAAAATCGACGTCATCCGGTCACGGACACGCCTTCCTCCCATACAACCCAAAAAGTTTAAAACTCAATAAATAAGGTTATGTTTGTCATATAGAAATTAAATTTGGTATGTACGTATTTTATACCAAAACTAAGATGTGTTCAAAAATTGGGTGTAATCCGTCCATGAACACGCCCACCTCCCATAGCGAAAGCACAATAAAGGCACTAACTGTGAGCTACAGGAATAAATCTTGGTATGTGTAAATTTTTCATCAACATTTAAATGCATATAAATTATAGGCTTCATCCGCCCACGGACACTTCCATTTACAATAAAAAATTTTTTGTTTTTGAAATGTGGGCTTAGGGTATTTCATAGTTGGCCTAGACCGACTTTAGACTTTCTTTACTTGTTAATTTTACAATTTTGATTCTAAATGTCGCCAACGAACAAGATGCCATTGGATAAGAAGGAAAATAATATCATAGAGTTCTTGCCAATTTCATTAATATATTTTAAAAAAATCATAATTGAAATTGTTTGTTTTTTGGCTAAGAAAACTCAGTTCAACTGAATTGAAAATTTTACAGAATTTGCGATCACAAGAAAAAAATGTATTTCGCTTCAATTAATTTTTGAAAAATCGATTTTCATAATACATTTTTGATGTTTATTTTTCTTCGGTTAAAAACCTCGTATTCATTTTTTAACCAATCGTTGGAATAATGCATTTTTTTATTAGAATTGATACTTTTCAAAATACCTACTAGAAATATTTTCATATAGTCAAAGCTGTACTTAAATTTAATTAATTGGGAATAAAATTTAAATTTTAGTAACTGAGGTTTAAAATTTAATACAAAATTACTAAAAGCTGTATTTTGTAATTTGTTTACATTTTGTTCAAGCTCTAGCAAGCAACAGGTTTGCCCGAGGTTATAACTACACTGAGAAAAAAACACATACCTTGCTCCGGTAAAAAATTTCTCTATATTTGATAATAGCAATTTTCTCTTTTTCAAATAAAATTTTCTTCAATTAGAATAAATTTTCACATTTTCGAAGAAATATTTCTTTACTTCTAGGAAATGGAAATATTTCAATGTGTCTAATAATGATAAGTATTTTTCTCGCACAAAAAATTTCTCATTTATAGAGAAATTTTATTGAAAATGAAAAACTTTTCTTTTATTTTGATAAAAAATTCACTATGAGAAGTATTTTCTTCAATAAAAACAAATATTTTCTCAAAAAAAAAGTATTTTTCTCTAAAAACGATTTTTTTTTCTATTTCATGGAACCTTTTTATCATTTTTAGAGAATTTTAAGTATCGCAATTAGAGAATAGTATTCTCTGGAGCAAAGTTTATACCATTTTTCTCTAAATATGATGCCTTTTTTATCATATTCCGAGACACTTATTTCTGAGTGTAGCGAATCTAATGCGATAGTTACCGCAGTCAGCTGTTCGATCCGAAATGGTTGCAAAATTCAGCATTCATCAAGGCCATTAAAGCATTGGATTATTAGTTGGGTGGTAATTGGGTTGTTTACTTTACAGTCAAATTTCAATAAATCTACCTGTCGAACTGTGGTCATCAACACGACTCGAGTTTTGTGCACTGGCCCACGTCGCCCCGTGACCTGCCTCAAGATATTGATTAAATAACCTGAGAATCTTGCTTTATCTTCTGCAAAGTACTAAAAATATACTTACCCGAAAACGTTTGAGTACATATATTTTTTACTTTACACAAAAAAAAATCAGGAATATTACTAATTTATCGGCCCATCTAACCAGACTGGTCCCTAGATTTTTTTTATAGAAAAAAAAACAACTTTATAAAACAAAGCACTGTATTCTTCTAGTATAAACAAACTGTTTTTGTGTTTTTCAGGCAAAACTGTGGCTGTGTAGAGCTTTTGAAAAACAAATCACTAAAAATTTGGATCACTGGAACGTCTTTAAAAACAATAACAAAAGAATTTATTTTAGTCAGTATAAAAAAAGCTTTAAAAAAATTACAAAGGACAATTTTCGAGACAAAAAAAAAAACATTTCATAAAAATTAAATACAATTTTTATGTGGAACTTGTAAGAAACTGCAACATCTTGAGAGGAAACAACATTTAAGGCATCTGCAGGGCTGCATGAACTATTCAAACAGCCAGAAAGCAGACTTGTAAATTCGTTGGAGTTCAATTACTACCTACAACCACCAAAGCACTATGAATTGCCAAATATTTACAGGAAAAAGTCAAATATTAAGCATGTGTGCTTTCGGAGAGCTTTAATAATTTGAAAATTTTCTATTTCCTCTCGTTATGAAGCAACTCCTAACATTTGACTATTTAAACGAATTTGAAATAATAAACGAAGGCACTGATAACAACATCCTTGCCGCCAAATGGACGCCATTTATATTTAGTTTTATCACCCTGTTTGTCGCAGCAATGCGTCGTCCTTAAGACTCGAGCGTTCAAAAGCGTACACGACAATTTTACAAATTCACAGAAATGGACATTTGAGTCTAATATAGATAGCGTGCGGGTGGCGGTGGAAGATAATAAAGTATAAAAATCACATTCTTGACTGTCCTTCGGCAACGATTTGATGACCGTTTAAAAGAAACAACTAATGTTAACTTAAAGCGAGAGAGAGCGAACGAGTAAGAAACAAATGAAAAGAAGAAAACAACAAGAGAGGTAGGGAGCTCAACCATTATGGCGATAAAAAATTCAGCTAGAAATTGAAATGGAGATAAAATTCTTAAGCGATTATTATCAACCCTCGCAATTTTTCATCTTGTCCTTGCTTACCAGTGCTGCCAAAGCAAACGCGCGACCAAACGTGCCATTGTTGCTTATCGCCAGAGCGTAACGGAAGCGGAAACGTTAAATGCTCAGCAGGACAAAACGGAAATAACATGCTGTGATTTAAGACTTAATTTAGGAATAGCTGCTGTTTGAGGCGCAGCGTGTAGCCGCGTGCTCAGGGAGATGCGCTGTAGATGATGATGACAACAACAACAACAGCCACAACAGCAGCGGCAGCAGTAACAGCTAAGTAACGCCACTACCACATTAAATATATGTTATATGATACAAAAAAAAAACTTTAGCATTTATTTACATTTTGCAACATATTCTTTGACCATTTTTTTTCAACATTTACACCAAGCCAACATTTCCGTTTTGCAGCAGCAATTAAGACAAGCGCGAAATTGTTTTACCTAATTGACTGACTTTAGCTTGCGGAAAAGGAAACTGCAATTCAACAGTTTGCTGCTGGCTGCCTCAATTCAATGTTGGCTTTTTTAGCTTCGGAAGGTTTTATTTAATTAGATGAAGTGATGCTAACTCAGACTGTATCAATCTTCTTTGCTAAGTGGCAATATTCATTTCTTTCCAACCCTCCATTAAGACAGTAGTTGATTAACATTTTGCATCAGTTCCGGTCGGAAAACGAATATACTGGCTGCCATCAGTCTAGCTATTGAGTGACGATATGCAAACGCAGGCAAAAGCAAAATTAATGGGATATTTTATCTGAGACTTTCTACGAAAAATTAATATAATAAAAAATATCTGTGGATACCTTTATTACAGAAAAATTTATGTGACATGAATGTGACAGTGAATTTCTTCGGTGACGAATACGATGCAAATAAGTTCGTTTGTAAAAGTATTTTATGGTATGGTATGGTATAAAAGTCTCTCATGACATGGTATCAATGGCTTAAAATTTGTCAAAAATAATATCACTTTTTGGCAAACAGCAAAATCTACTGTCTTCGAAACTCATATAAATGAGCATAAAAATAAACAAGTAAAGAAAGTCTAAAGTCGGTCTAGGCCGACTATGAAATACCCTAAACCTACTTTTCCAAAAAAAAGAATAATATTATTGAAAATGGGTGCATCCGTGGGCGGATGAAGCCTATATTTTATATGCATTTAAATGTTGATGAAAAATTTACACATACCAAATTGTATTCCTGTAGCTCACAGTTAATGCTTTTATTGTGCTTTCGCTATGGGAGGTGGGCGTGTTATGGACGGATAACTCCCAATTTTTGAACACACCTAGTTTTGGAATAAAATACATACATACCAAATTTCATCTCTCTATTACAAACATAACCTTAATTATTGAGTTTTAAACTTTTTGGGTTGTATGGGAGGTAGGCGTGTCCGTGGGCGGATGACGTCCATTTTTCAAAACCACATTTGGTTTGTCATAAAAAACATACGTACCAAATTTTTACTTTGTAGGTTAAACAGAGGTTTATTTATTACGTTTTCAATTTTTGGGTTGTATGGGAGGTGGCCGTGTCCGTGAGCGGATAACGTCCATTGTTCGAAGACATCTTTTAATTGCTATAAAACACACACATATCAAATTTTATTGTTGTAGGCTTATTATGAGCTGAGTTATGCAGTTTTCAATTTTCGCGTTGTATGGGAGGTAAGCGTGTCCGTGAGCGGAAGACGTCCATTTTTCAAAACCATCTTTATTTTGTGATAAAAACCACACGTGCCAAATTTTATATCTGTAGCTTGAACAGAAGTTTATTTATTCCGTTTTCAATTTTTGGGTTGTATGGGAGGTGGGCGTGTTCGTGGGCGGATGACACTCATTTTTCAAAGACATCTTTGTGTTGATAGAAAATATATATACACCAAACTTTATTGTTGTAGGTTAGTTATTAGCTTACAAGTGCAGATTTAAATTTTGACGTTATATTAAAGGTAGGCGTGTACGTGGGCGGATCCAAAAATATTCAATAGTGCAGATCCTTGGGTACATGTGACCATGTGTACCAAGTTTCATTCAATTATCTAAACTCCTTCTTTTATCCTGTGTATACGGACAACACACAGACGGACAGAAGGACGGACGGACGGACGGACATGAGTAGCTCGACTCACGTGGTGACGCTGATCAAGAATATATACATATACTTTCTATACCGGACTCGCTTCGTTCTATGCGTTACAAACGATTGCACAAGGTTAATATACCCTGACCTTTCAGGTTTAGGGTATAAAAAAAGATTAATTGAAATTTGGGCCTCAGATTTGAATTTTTGAAATTTTAGCCCCAAAATGCTCGTTTTGCGGTATTCTTATATGGCTAGTGAGTCGCTGCTTTTATATAAATTTTTTAAGATAACCTGCAGAAATATTTTGTTGATTAGTTTCACTAAATCTCCAAAACAATTTGTATGGATTATTTGTATTTATACGGAGCACCCACTAGTTTAACAAGCCATACTTAAAGTGATAGGACATGTACAGCTGCGGTCAAAAAAATAGTAGTGCCCCTAACGTTTCAGCAAAAATTTGAAATAACGCTCAAACGTTCTTGGATGTAATAATTTCTGTAAGGATTTAGTATTCTCTACATCTTATCATTTATTTAACAAAAATTTTTAACTAAAATAAGCTAGTAGCTCAAAATAACTTAAAATATTTGCCACTTGTGTCATATTACAGCGGTCAAAAAAAATAGTAGTAATTATAAAAAGTTCAACAAAAATAGGAAAATAACAAAAAATTTGGTAATAAACCTCACAGTTTAGAAAAACTGTAATGCTTTCTTGCGATTAATACTTAACTGCTTGACCTTTATTAGCAATTACTGGTTTGCAATGACGAGGCATTGAGTTCACAAGATCCTGACATGTATTGATAGGTAATGGAGTACCAAATTCGCTCAACCTCTTTTCAAAGCTGATATTTGTTTGAAGGCTTCTGAGGTCAAGAATGCCCTTCTTAATATCACACTACAAATTTTCAATCGGAATGAAATCTGACGACTGAGCAGGCCACTTTAAGAGCTCGATCCGATTATATGTTTCGTGTCGTTATCTTATTTATAAATCAATATTAGCGGCAACTCCTCTTGGGCATACGAGAGCATAGTTTCCTGTAACATTTTGACGTTAAGATGTTGATCTACTAATGCCTATATAATGGTTTTATTTTAAAGGTCGATGTTGAATATAAACCACACCTAAACGTCAAATTTTTTTCTGCATTTCATTTGATATTTCTCAATTTCAGACTAAAATAATTTTGACCATTGAACCATTGAAAGATACACAATCGAACAACGCGTTAAAGTTATTTAGGCTTCGTGATGTCAGTGATGAGGCACATTTGCATCTCAGTGGATTCGTCAAAAGCAGAATTGCCGCATTTGGGCATCCAAGATATGGATGTGGACAATATGTGGTTTCAACAGGACGGTGCCACTTGCCATACAGCTAACGAAACAATGGCTCTTTTGCGCGACAAATTCAATGGAAAAGGTGTACGTCGATAAGCCAGCAACAATTCAAGAGTCAAAGGATGAGATAATTCGGCACATTAAAGGCATAGAACCTCAATTATGCCTCAGCGTCATCGAAAATTTGGACCATCGGATGGAGGTGTGCCGCCACGGTCACGATGGCCATTTGGTCGATGTTTTGTTCTATACATAATTGAATCATACCAATATTATCGTAATAAAAAGAAATGACACTAATTTTCTAAATAATTTGTGTTTTATTCAAAATCAACATCGGCCCTTAAAATTTAACCACCTTTTACAATAAATTAGACCAACACCATAAAAAGAAAAGCATGCTCAATTCGTGATTTTAAGGTGGTCTTCTCATTGAGCAACTTTTTTTTCGATTTTTTGAAGTGAAACTTCTTTAGCCACGTATACAACATACGGCGAACGAAACTGGTAGTAAAACCGATGAAACGAATGAAACTGCGGCGAATTGTGGTGAATTTAGGCCAATTAGCTGAATTAGGTGAATTTAGTGAAACAAGGTGTTCGCAAAACCTTATAAATTAGAATTCATAAGGTGTTCGGAAGGAACAAAATTATCAAACAATGGTTTGAGTCCGAACTAACAGATGAATTAATCAACAAAATTTTAGACCGTACTTTTTGAAGGTGGAATTTTCAACTAGATACTAGATACGTTTCCAACCATGACATGTAACGCTGGAATTTTCAACCTGTATGATTCAATGGCCAATCGGATGATTCTATGGCCAATCGGATGCAATGGGATTTTCTGAGGTCATTCGCAGGTGGTCATCAAAACTTTAATGGATTCAATTTTTAAGTACATTTTTGTACAAGACGAACTCAATTTATAATGATGATGATGATGAGGCTGCCCGGCCATACACAAAAATCGACGTCAAAGTCCAATATTCACAGTGACAAGGGTCCTTCTCTATGTTTGGTCTCTGTATTTGGTGGGGCTGTGATGTGCTATAGGCTGCTACAGCTAGGTGAAACTATCACAGAGCAATTCTACCGAACTCAATTAATGCGTTTCAACCGAGCATTGAAGCAAAACCGTCCAGAGTGCGATCAAAGGTACAACAAGGTAATTTTGCAACATGACAACGCTCAGCCACATGTCGGAACGCTGAAATGGGAAGTCTTACCCTACAATTTGCTTTCTTTGATGACGCATTACCCTGAATATCAGCACTCTTTTAAAATAAACTTCATCTTCTCATGGCTTTATATGAAATGAGACTTTGTTAAGTAAGACTTAACAAAAAATTCCCTACATTTTTGGGTTAAAGTTTCACTTATACCGTGCGTGGCGGCCACACACATATTTTTTTTTTTTGCATTTATTTATAGCTTGGGTAGTTGTGAATATGCCCCTAAAATGATTTTTAGGGGCAAAGGAAATTCGAAATACTTTAGAAGATACAGCCTTTTTTGTGAAGCAAGGTCTTCGTCAAAATGAGCCATTTTTTTCGCCTCATTTTCGAACGAAGCGGCATAAAGTAACCACCGAATTCTGTTGAAAATGTTTATTGTTAGGTAAAAACGTGTTTGCACACATATTCATACAAACATACGAATACACATTTCTGCTTATTTTAGGGGTTGAAGCATTTTTTGAGTCTTCAATTACTTCAATTCAATTACTTCAAACTTTAAACGCGTTTATCTCGAAACCACGTTTTTCGAACTGGCGGCCATGATATCTCCAGTTCAACTGAACCGATTTTCATGAAACAAAGTGGAATCGACGCAGAATTGTCACCATTCTCGGGTGAACCTCGACCATAATTTTAAAAAATTTTTTACTATTTTTTTTTTACACTAAACTACAAAAGAATTAAGAATTTTTTTAAAAAGGGTCCAAAAAACGGGTTTTGAATGAGAAGACCGCCTTAAAACCACCGTGCTTAATGGTTTTTGTTTCTTGAATCCTTTTTTCAACATGCTTCTTGGTTAAAAGTGACACTTTAGAAGAGCTATGCGCACTCAATCTTGATCCTTAAGAAGTCTACGTAAAGTACGAATACTTGCGTTACATTCAGCTTTTTATACCCTTAACCTGAAAGGTCAGGATATATTAACTTTGTGCAATCGTTTGTAACGCATAGAACGAAGCGAGTCCGGTATAGAAAAGTATATAAATTCTTGATCAAGGTCTCCTCGTGAGTCGAGCTATTCATGTCCGTCCGTCCGTCCGTCTGTCTGTCCGTCTGTGTGTTGTCCGTGTACACATGACAAGAAGAAGGAGTTGAGATAATTAAATGAAACTCGATACACATGGTCACATGAACTCAAGAATCTGCACTATTTAATACTTTTGGAATCCGCTCACGGACACGCCTACTTCCCGTACAACGCAAAAATAAAAAACTGCATAAATGAGCTCATAATTAATCTTCAACAATAAAATTTGGTTTGTATGTGTTCTGAACCAATACAAAGATGTCTTCGAAAAATGGGTGTCATCCGCTCACGGGCACGCCCACCTTCCATACAACTCAAAAACTGAAAACGAAATAAATAAGCTTCTGTTTCACCTACAGGGATAAAATTTGGCACGTATGTTTTTTATGACAAAACAAAGATAGTTTTGAAAAACGGACGTCATCCGCCGACGGACGCGCCTACCTCCCATACAACCCAAAAAATTAAAAACTCAATATATAAGGTTGTGTTTGTCATAAAGAAATCAAATTTGGTATGTATGTATTTTATACCAAAGCTAAGGTGTTTTCCAAAATTAGGAGTAAACCGTCCATGGGCGTGTTCACCTCTCACAGCGAAAGCATAATAAAGGCATTTACTGTGAGCTACCAGAATAAAACTTGATCTGTGTAAATTTTTCATCAACATTTAAATGCACACAAAATATAGGCTTCATCCGCCTAAGGACACGCCCATTTTCAATAATATTGTTTTTATCAAAGTAGATTTAGCGTATTTCATAGTCGGTCTAGACCGACTTTAGACTTTCTTTACTTGTTTTGTTTTTTTTTTAATTTTAGGGAAGATCCTGTGGTATGACAATGGACCAATAATTTGGTCTAAGTAGGTCAAGGAATGTTCGACCGCCACATTTACCTAAACTTAACTGCTTTTAAAGAAATTTTTTTTTTATAAAAACCGCATTTCTAAACAAGCTATATTTCACAATGTCTCTCTTTCTCTCTGCTTTGCGACTTAACTCTTTGGCTTAGATATTAAAGCATCATTTCAGTTGTAGCTGCAACCGCAACGCAAACAGAAAATCATCGAAATTTTACCATAAAAATGATCTGCCGCTGCTGTTGCGGCACAATTGCTGCTCAAAAGCTGCACTCATTGTCGCCTCAGTAGTGTTTAAGCTACAAATATGTTTGTGTGTGTTAAGAACCTTTGGCATGGCCCGAAAATTTTTCCGATGACGTGGCATGAAATTATGAAACAGCATTGCGTTGCATGCAGCAGCTTTGGCCAACATTGAAATTTATAAATATACGCTCATCGATGCAGCAACGCACAAAGAATCCACAACAGGATATAGTCGTTTGGGAGATTCACCACTCAAATGCCATACATTGCGGAATGCAGCGAATGGCTGGCTACTCATGTAAGCGGCTGCAGTAAACATAACATTGCGGCAAGCGGAAAACGGAAAGTCTGAAAGGAATGCTTGGTAGCGATATGCAAACGTTAAATAAATCTTGCTAAAAATTTATGAAGATTGCCTTGAAAATGTGATAATGTTAAATGTCGAGGCGTTATGCGGCCAGAAGCAGTAGCCTGCTGCTGAGCGGTGGCGAAAAATTGCTGACAACACTTGAGTAGCTATTGCAATTGTTGCTGCGACAAAATTGGCGCAAGTAAATCAAGCAATAAGCGCCTGCAAATAACTCACAGGATCTGCAGCCAGATGAGCCAGAAGGATGTAAAAACTGGGGAGGAGGGTGTATAGGTGTTGGTGTTGCTGTTTGTATTGAAGCTGCAGCAGGCTTGCAGGCATGAAAAGAAAACCCAACATTAACAACAACGACAACGAAATCAAAGTGAATTGTTAAACTCACACAGCCACTAGTCTGCGCCAGGATATGCGCTCATATAAATGCAAAATTGTACAAATGCCGAAATAAAAGACGAACAACAACAATGGAGCAAAAAATGAAAAATAAAATCAGTTCGTTTACAAAACGATTTCATGCACGAAATTATCGAACCGAAATGGTGAAAATTGCTTTTCAAAAATTTTACAAGTCGTTGGTCAAGGTAATAAAAATTTATTAACAAAACAAACAAACAGCAAAGTTGCAATAATGGCAAAAAAAAACATGAAGTCGAAAAATTGGTAAAATTGCAAAAATTGTTTTCGTCTATTTTCAGCTTGTTTACAATTTTTTTGTTTTTTTTTTTTTGGCTGCACTAAAAAATAGTTTTTACCATTGGCAAAACAGAGCCAATATCATGGCAATGAGCAAGTTTTTGCCTTTAGTTCTGCGAGTAACTTAATTTTTATTTAAATATCTTTTTTTGCACGAATTTGTTTAGAGATACGAAGATTTTTGTTTGAGTGTATTATGCATTGCTTAAATGTTTAAGTATATTACTTGTTTATGATTTCGGCTGCCCGTTTGTATTGTTAAATATGCAATTATTATGTGTGCGTGTGTGTGTGTGTGTGTTTGTACAACTTGTTCCTTTTCATGTTGCTGACTTTGTTTGAGAAACAACGCATTTCCTGCTGTGTCGGAAGTTGTAGCCACAGCCGTTATGTTGAACATTTTAAACGCTTGTCGAACAAGCGCAACAAAATGATTTTTGCTATAAAATGATATCAGATCAACAAACATGTGCACACAATAAAATTACACAATAAACCAAAAACTAACAAACACACGATAAATAATAAAATAAAAACAAAAAATTAGATCGTTATTTAGTCATTAATCTGGCTCGCAGAACCATAAAGTTGGTTCTCTAATTGGGACACGCTTTTGAAAAAAAAAAACACCACAAACATACACAAGTACAATCAATGTAATTCAATAGAACTGCAACAATTTGTGTTAATTAGTAGCATAAAATAATAATAAAAAAAAAAAGTAAAAATAATGCTTCTGTGTAAAAATATTCTATGGTCTGCATAAAATTGACTGAATTTATTTTTTCAACTGGCCACTGATGTGCATGCATTCATAATTTTTGCTGTTGTATATATTTATTTTTCAATTTTTTACACAACAGCTAGATGTATGAGTTACAAAGTGAAGGAAAAGGATGTAAAAAAATAAAAAAAAAAACATGAACACCGACTCTTGGCTTCATGTGCTTTATGCTCTTATGGCTGTTGCTGCCGATGTTGCTCTAGTTGATGTATCTAATTTTGTTACAACTGTAAGTATTGCACTAAATGGTAGCAAATTAGTAGCAAAGAGATGTATGTAGTAAGTATGTGTTTAGCGTGGCAGTCATACAATTACGTTTACGGAAGAAATACACATAAATTTTGTTTTTTAAATGTGCATGCTGGACATTTAAGCGCACACAATATAAAGAAAATATGCTTCTTGTTATATGATAAAATCATCGTTTTTATTTTGATGATCTTGAATCTTAAATCATGGTTGTACCAAGCAGTTGTTGACAGCTGGGTAAATATTTGGTATAACTCTAGCCAATGCAAACTGCACAGAAATGACCTATCCTTTAACATATTTAATAATAGATGGTATACGGCATGCATACGCTATACGGTGCGTCAGGATTGGCAACCTTAAACTAAAAATGCACTAAAAATGTGAAGTTTCTATCTAATAGAAAGTTCTAAATTAATGTTCTAGGATACTGCATTATCAGAAACCACGTCCGAAGATTAAAAACCTCAATTACGACTTCTACAGAAGATGCATAGATGAAGACAAGAAAGAATACATTCAAAGAGGAGAAATAATCCATCCAAAGAGAAGAAACATATCTTATATGGAGGTGCTTAGCATTAACCAGTAATCACATCCTCATATACTAACTGATAAATTTACCAACATTAAGCTATCCCAAGCAACAATTTCTATCTTTAATGTAGAGTCTGATAATGAATGACTTCCTGAAGAGAAATTATTAAGAATGACACACTTAAGATTATCTCTAAACGATATCTGTAAGATACTTGTAAAACTCTTCTTAGATCATTTTGGCACTATATAAGTGCGAATTGTTATTTTAAGAGCGCCCTCATATCGACCTCTTAGACCACTGAAACAAGATTAACACTTTCTTAGACAAGACTTACAGATCTATTGCAGATATATACTCTTAAGAGAATTAAAACATAAATACGTAAATCTTATATTGCACCTCGGTTAGAAGCATTCCCAAAAATCAACATTAAAAGTTTTATTTAATTAACAAATTATACTATACTCTAATAAATGCACTGTAAGGCAGTTTTAAGAGTTGATGCTCCATACAAGAGTACAACTCTTACTTCAAAAATAATAAATTTAAGTAAGTAACATATCGAGCCATAACCGCGAAAAAGATGTAACCAGCAATTTACAAAAATTTGTTTTCTTATAAAATTTTATAAAATATTTTATTATCAACAATTTTTTATTATAAAGTCATAGTAAATATAATAATTTAAGTATTTATTTGTTAAAATTGTGTAAAAACATTGTCGTTACTAAAAATCTTAAGTCGAAAATAATTCAAAGAAATCTGCTCCTTTGAAATTTTAGTTTTGATGGTTACATCTTTTTTGCGGTTATGGCTCGATATAAGAGAAGTCAGACAATTTTTCTTATAATCATAGTGATACTCTTGTAGTCAGACCGTTGCTCTTATAATCAGAGTGATACTCTTCTAGTCAGACCGTTGCTCTTATAATCAGAACTAGCAGGCCACAGAGGCTTCACCACGGACATCTTCTCTTTTTCAATACTACCTTTGTTAAAATCTTGAAAAAATTACAATAATAAAAAACCGTTAAAATATTTGAATTTGTATTTGGAAGCAAGATCTTTTGATTTTAAGATCTTTTCATTTTAGTTATTGAAAACTTCAGTATAATTAACGTTTTTTGATTCATTGGCATTACCAGGAATGAGAAAAGTCCCATCTTCTACTGTATCGACTGGTTTACCATAATCTAATTCTACGTTTTTCAAAGTTTTTTATTTAATATTTATGTTACTCCACGCGTAAAACGTAGCGGGTACATTAATTTTGAAATTTATTTCGCGACCATGAGTCGATTAAGCCATGTCCGTCTATTTGTCTATTCATTCATCTGTCCACACGATTACAGCCGTCTCTTTACTGCAAATCTCTTTAAAGTCCATAATAAAATAATTTTCATGACTTGAAATTTGTCATAATGCTTTAATTTTAAACATAGCAGTCAAAATTCGACAAAATTTTGTGAATACTTCCCATAGAAAGTGACGCCACAAAGTATCAAAACCTTCATAACTTACACAAAAATTAATGTGTTGAAAATTAAAATTGAAAGTTCATACATTAGTCTTGTTTTCTTGATAAATGAACCGTAATCTGAGTTTGAAATAGGAAAAATTGGAAAAAACACGCATATCCCCCCATACCAAGTGACGTCATAAAATTAATATAACCTAAATAAATTCTAATAAACTTCAACCGGAGTATTTTGACTTCGGGCAAGTCGAAGATCATTTTTTAATGGTTTTATTTTTCATTTGTCTTTTATTTCATATGTCTTGTATCTCAGAATGTTATTCATGATTTTAGGAAGATACTTTGTAAATTTGTTAAAACTTTTACACATGAATATAAAAACCGCAATAATTAGTACCTAGCTGTTTAATTGTTATTTATTGGTGTATTCTTTATTAAAATCTTTTTACTAAAACACAATAAATGAGTGCAAATACTAAGTTACACACTGGTATCCGGCCGAATAGTAAATTTTTCGTAAATCCGTTGCATGTCTAATAAGAATAACCCACCTTCATAATTAATGTGAGGTCGATAGTTAAAAGCAGACTTCACAATAGCAGCGTAGCAAGGGGAGTGGGGGTGCGGTCCGCCGCGGGTGATTTTTGATTTTTGTAATAATAAGAACACACTTCATGACTGCGGTTTTGTGTTTTGAATATCAAGAGGGTGCAAAAGTGAATGCAAATATGTTTACCATCACCAAGACTTTGTTTTTATTAAAACAAACTTTAACTTCATTTTTATTTATTTTTTTTTCAATATAAACGCTCATATTAAAACCCAAGTCATTTCGGTATTTAATTTTTCATTGGTTAGGGGTGCAATTGCCAAACAAATTATATAAAAATTCCAATAAAAGGAAAAATGTAATAACATTTTTTTATATATTCCATAACGATTTATAAAATGCACTTTTGTACTTCTAATATTCATCTTAAGAAGTGCTCAAACATGCTAATATAGTAGATAATACATACAATGCAATACATTTCTCCAGAGCTTTTTAAAAAAACGTGCTCATGTCATAAATGTCAGGAATGAAAATATACTTAATATTTTTGTGATTACTAAGTTCTGAGACTATACATCGACAAACAAACCTTTTTTGCAGATCTTAACCTGCTAGAACATAATTTCCAATAGAAGTATGTTTTTGGGTATCCTGTTATATAAAATAATTTCAAAATCATTGCTCAATGTATTATAGCCTGTTTCAAAAGAGAAGAAAATTTTCGCGCATGTTGGAGAAAAAGAAAATAATTTTCAGTATGTTCTTCATTCTGATTGGTCGAAATTAAAAATAAAATTAAATATTCTTTGAAAAGCAAAATATATGATAAAATTTATTGTATATTCCTGAATTTTGTTGTTCATCGCAACTGCGCTGCGGAAGTACTGAGTCTTAAGGCTCAAACAAGTTATGCGTAAGCATACAAAAGTTTCAGAGAGAAGTCAACGAAAAGTATACAAAAGTTCAAAAACACACTTTTTCATACTTAATTAAAAACGAAGTAAGCATGAAAAAAAATTTCAATATAAATCGATTCGAATGAAATGACATATAAAAAATTATTTGTTCTTGTCGAAAAAGATTGCCAACTAAAATTATAAAAAAATATTTTTTTTAAGTTGGTAAATTCATCCATGCTTTATGATTAAATATAGCGGTCAATTTCAATACAAACCTCGCTCAATAAATAAATCCTGTCTAAAACATACATTTTTTACTGATTTTTAATAAAATTTCGATACATAAGTGTTTAAAATCAAAATTTAAATTATTTATTAAACAGGTTGTAACCCTTTTCTGCTTAGCAATATACGGTGTCGAGCGCTCACACTCAAGTTTTGAAAAGTAAACGAAAATTGAGAAACTGAACGAAAAATTGCTTACGCACAACTTGGGCGACGCAATATATTGCTGAGCAAGTACGTTCTTTTGCTCTCTAGCTTTTGTATGCTTACGCATAACTTGGTTGAGGCTCAAACAAGTTAAGGCTCAAACAAGTTATGCGTAAGCATACAAAAGTTTCAGAGAGAAGTCAACGAAAAGTATACAAAAGTTCAAAAACACACTTTTCCAAAATTAATTAAAAACTAAGTAAGCACGAAAAAAATTTCAATATAAATCGATTCGAATGAAATGACAAATAAAAAATAATTTGATTTTGTCGAAAAAGATTGCCAACTAAAATTATAAAAAATTTTTTTTTTTAAGTTGGTAAATTTATCCATGCTTTATGATTGCAAATAGGGGTCAATTTCAATACAAACCCCGCTTAATAAATAAATCCTGTCTAAAACATACATTTGTTACTGACTTTTAATTCAATTTCGATACATAAGTGTTTAAAATCAAAATTTAAATTATTTATTAAACAGGTTGCAACCCTTTTCTGCTTAGCAATATACGGTGTCGAGCACTCACACTCAAGTTTTGAAAAGTAAACGAAAATTGAGAAACTGAACGAAAAATTGCTTACGCACAACTTGGGTGACGCAATATATTGCTGAGCAAGTACGTTCTTTTGCTCTCTAGCTTTTGTATGCTTACGCATAACTTGGTTGGGCCTTTAGGCCTTTATTTTTCAAAATCAACCAATCAAAATTGAAAAAAAAATTTGTGTCAGAAAATAATTTGTCAGCCGTTTTTTCACTTCACAATTTTTTTCTTAAGAAAATAATTTATTTTTGAAAATATAGTTCGAAAAAGGATTTGAAGCTTCGGCTGTGATATCATGCGACGCAAAACAGGTTTAGCAATGACACAATAAAATTTAACGGTGGTTTTTAGAGTACTGTGTCAAAAAACAGTAAAAAACATAAAGTTCAGCAAACAGTACAAAAAGAGCAATTAATTACAAAAAGAGCAATTAATTAAAATAATTTCTCACTGTGCATCGAAAAATGAAACTAAAAAATGTTTTTCTCTTTTGAAACGGGCTATACTTGCTTAAAAAATTTCTAAAAAAAATAAATTGATTAAAACTCATTAAATTTTTTAAAAGTTTAAGAAAAAACTATTCTTAAAATTATTCTTAGTATTATTATTTAATTAAAATTTTGTTCTCAGTCACCAAATGTGAAGCATTAACAGATTTCTTGGAATTGTCAGCACTTTTTGGGCCATTCATGACTCTTGACCTTGTTCTCCCAAGGCAAGTTTGCTTTGGGAATTATGTAGATAATGACTAAGAAACCAATTTCTGATATCAATTCGGTATCACTGTGATATTGTAATATTTATGGTCGAGAATGGGGCAGTCAAATGTTACAGACCTCATTCTTGTCTATTAAAGCCGAAGCTGAAATATATAAAGAAATTAATAAAAATTAGGAAAAAAATTTATAAATGAATTTTCATATTTTGTCCTAATTTTCACTAATCTTTTATATAGAAGACGTGGATTGATTTCGAAAAAATATTTAAATTGTTATTCAGGGTTAGTGAGGGAAAATTTGTTAACGTTTTACTTCCAGGTCCTATTTTTTCCTCAATTATGCAAAATTATTCAAAATAGATCTTTGGCGATTTACTCACTATTTCAAGTCAAAATTTTGCGTAAACAAAACATTTTTGAAAAATTTCTTGATTGCGGTTTTCCTGCTTTCAAAAAAAATTAAGCTATGCTTCAAATTTGAAATTAAGCGCGATTTTTCAGTTTTATAAAAGTAACTAAATTATCTTTAAAATGATATCAAATATATTAATATCGATGAGATTAATTTTGTATATTGTTACCGACTTTTATAAATACTACAATGAATTAAAATATATATGTTTACTCATTTGCACTTTAACAAAATAATCATAATAGTTAACTTTACTTAAAAAATTCATATTAATTTCGTGGTACTTTTTAAGCATTGCTTTTATGAGGTTTAGTATAACCTTCTTAAAGGGTGCACAATTTAGTTTCCGTCACGGGCGCCAGCAACCCTACATTCTAAAAACTGATTGTAATATCACTACAATAATTGCTGTGAAATTTCACGCGTTTATTGACGGTTTTTAAAAAATAGCACTCAACGCAGCGAGATTTTCCAATTCAGCCAAAATGAAGCGTATTTTATCGCTAGTTCAGCAAGTTTTCGCTCAAAAAACCATTGAACGCTCCTTAAGCGAGATTTTACGCTATAACAGCTGGTTCTCGCTCAGTTCGCTCTCTCCATTAATTCATATTTTTAACAGATACATTATTTTACGTCAGTTAGTCTTGATCACCACATGGAACAACATCAATGTGGTGATGTTATTCCATGTAATGATAAAAACAAACTAATGAATGTGTTTGAATGTTGAGTACTTATTAAAAAATGAAATGATAATTAATAAGTAATTAATAAAAAAGCAAGTAGGATAAGTAATAGCCAATCCACAATGACGACAACGAGCGTCAAACGTCACTTTTTTTTCACATGTATTTCTTATGTGATGAACTTTTGGAGACAATCGCGACGACATTGTTGCCTTGTTGCATTGTTGTTCATCCCATAAGAAATACATGAGAAAAAAAAGTGACTTTTGACGTTCGTCGCTCGTTGTCGTCTTGTGGATGGGCTATTATTTACCAACAATTTTCTCTTTGAGTCGCTGCTTTTGCTCTCCTAGCGCGGAGCATCGCTCTTGCGTTTTCTGTTAACCTTGTCAAACTTGTTTTACGTCGAGGCATTTATTTGTAGTTTAAGGGAAATACGAACACTTCGTTTTTCAAACTTTTAATTTATCTTTAATCCTTACAAATAAGTATCACACTTCTGAATGCCACTTTTTGAAATATCAAAATGTCTTTCTTTCTCATGTGTAAATTAAAAAATTGCAAAACTACAGTAAAAATATGTGTACAGAAATTGCATGTGGCGAAAGAAATCCACTTTTGTACCAAAAAACAAATTGTAGATTAAAAAAAGAAACAGTTTCGATAGTATCGTAAGTGTAGACGTAGAATTCCGTTTAAGTTGTAACCTCTTCTACTTTGTCTCTTTAGTCCGATTGTTTTGTTCATTTTGCACGTATTTTTATTGATCTTCCAAAAATTAAAAAAAAAAAAATGAATAAGACTCAATTATGGACTACTTATCGATGCCAAAACAAAGAAAAAGTAAAATAGTAAGTACGATTAAATGAGCAAGCAAAAAGAAACAAGCACAATTTCAAATTTTTTCGATCATTTTGTTAAGTTTGACAGGTTGAGTTCATTGACTTAGTTGAAAAGAAGGCGAAACAAATGCACTTTACATTGGTGCCACTTTCGTCTCTGCCAGATATATAGTTTGCGAGCTACAGTCAGTTTAACTACTTATTTCAAATTAAAAATTAGACCCCGATTTTTAAAAAATCGTATGGTTACTATATTTCAAGCTGAGCACATGTCCTTTCCTCTCGTCTCTGTCTGATATTAAGTTTGCTAGCTACACTTACTGTTCGATGTATAGTTTGCAAACTACACTCGCTAGTGCTAGTCGGATATGGAATCCAAATTAATTTAATTCCACATCCCACATAATTTAAAAACAAAAATTAAAATTTTACGCTATCTATTGGGTAAAAGCATAAAAAGAAATATGATCCAACTCGTTTTTTCATAAGAGTTAAATCTAACCGGATCACAGACCCATTTCTTTCAATTTGACAGATTGAGTTCATTGACTGAGTTGAAAAGAGGTTCATGACCTCTGGTTTCAAAATAGTATACTAGAACAGTAGTGCATACATAAACCCAATGCTACCTAATGCTTACAATGCTGCCAAAGCAAACCAATCAGTTCGTGCAAAACCAAAGCATACAAGCATAAACAACGAAAGAAAAACAAGAAAGCAGCAGGCACATAAGCAGCTGATGATTGATTTTCTTATATAAAAACATGCATTTTTCTTCTTATATTTTACTATTTTGTGACTTTAATATAATAGTGACAAAATCCAAAGTTAGATAGATATTCATTCAGCGCAGGATATATCTGATATTTTAGTATATATATTATCTTTGAACGAAGAGTATTAAAGGCTGTAGGTATACCCTAAAGTATTAGAAAAAACGTTGCCTAATGACCTTGAAAAAATCTGTTAAAACGACCCCACACAAACCGCGCTGTAAGACGTAATTCTACGTCAAAACTAAAGAATTTGGTGAAACTCATAAAGAAACAAGAAGTAATCAAATGCTTTGAAATTGCATTGAATATTGCTTAAAAGAATATCGGTTAAAGAAAGTCATAACCAGTTCCCAAAAAAAAGTTAATGGAAAAGTGGATGAAAGAAGTCCCTTACATATCGTGACTTGGAAAAGATGTTGGCAATAGGAAGATACAATTCTTCAAGGCTAGCAAAGAAATGTTTTATTGTGGAAGTAGTGAAGTGAGTTATAACGGTTTCACTAATTATTTAAAATTTTGTAATTTTTTTAGAAAAAGGTAAATTTTCTCAGAAAGTGGTAATTTTTTTCCCAAATAGTGGTAAATTTCAGTTCGGCTCTCTGGCAACACTGCTTTGAATGAGTGTGGAGAGCGAGAGCGAGATCAGAAAATTTTAAAGAGAAGGGTTGATAACAACATGTAGTTAAAACTCTCGTAACACAAACGCGTGAAAAGCAAACGACCAAGCAATGCTTAGCATCGGTGGTAATTTTCTAAAAAACTTAACACTTTAATTAACTATATTTATTGTTTATTTTTCTTAAAGAAAGTCCGCCTATGTAATTCTGTAACAGAAATATGATATTTTACAATTTTTTTCATAAAAATCGGTCCAGTAGTTTTAGAGTCTATGGCGCACTTAAATTTCAACTTCAATTTTATATAATAGTATAGATATAGATTGACAAGAAGAAATAGTTTTATTAATAATTATAAAATAATATGCTTATAATTACTTACTGCTAGGAGTTCCTTATTTGAAGATATGTACATTATAAACTTTCAGAAACTGTATATCTTCAGATGATGATCTTTTTAAATAGTGTAAGTTTACAGGAACCTTTTTAAAGGAATATAGAATCGTTCAACGAATGTTTAGGATATTTTTATTTTTTTTTTTAATAGCCCCAAAAAAATTTAAAAGCGCACTAAAGGCATCAAGTAGGCATGGGCGCGTGAGTGATTTTAACTCACTATCACGCACGCTCACGATGTGATTTCGTCTAATCACGCACGCTCACGATCAAAAATAATTTTAGGCTTAAAAATAAGTTTTTTATCACAATCACGCACAATCACGATGGCATATTTTACTCACGAGTTCTCACGAATACGATTTATAAAATGAAGAATGCACATAAGTTTTTATTAAAAGTGTATTTAGTATATTTAGAGTACCTGCTGGTAAAACCAGAATACAGAAAGGAGCAGAAGCAACAGAGAGGTAGATACAGCACTATACAAAAAAAAATATGATAAAATTTCTCAGCTTATCATTTGTATTTAAAATTACCAAAATTGCTTGAAGTTGTCGCTGACGTTTCGCAAAATAAGTAAAGAGAGCGAAGTCAGTTGTTGTCGCTTCTTTAGAAGTGGTCAGTGTTGCATTATGTATGCAATAATTGGTAGCAAAAGCATAAGAAAACATCATTACGAAATTTGGCGGACACAGTTTTGAAAACTTTTGGGGCGCAAGTTGTGACACGAATAAATTTAAGTCACGAACGCTTACGCACAAGAAAAATTTAATCACGCACGATCACGAATTTTTCGTGACTTTTTTTTGGTTTGCTCACGATCACGACGTGATTCGTCGTGATACGTTGTGTCAATTCAGAAATCGTAACACGCGCCCATCTCTAGTTTTTTTCATAATTAACTAAATATTATATATATCTTTAGGTAAAATTCGAAATTATCATACATGTAGCATGTCACACGTAACGTATATCTGGCGTACTTAACGAAAGTACAATATTCGTCGACTTACTTGACCTTATGCTATGCTAGCGAATTCTTGAACTATTACGCCTAACCACGCTCCACCTAATATGCTGGCATTTCTTTCACTCTTCAGCATAACTAAGCGAACTTCTTTGATATATCCTGATGGCCTGACATAATGCAACTTCCTTGTTGCACAACTTTTACACTATGCCGCTTTATACAACGAACCTATTGAACCTAAAACCATATTGCCATATTTTTGTCACTGCAAAATATCTAGAAACACAGAGAATATGAAAGTTTCTATAGAAAGAGTCGAGGCGACTGTCGCTTGGTCATTTGGTTAGTCGGTTGCTTGTTATCCACATCCGTTCAAGAGACGCTGCTGTTATGCTTGTTATGCAAATGCAGCTTATGTCATTGGCGCCTTTTGTATTGTCCATGTATGCTAGCATCCTTTGATGTTATGCTTATGTTGATGCTTTGATGCATTTCTAGATGTCCATTTTGTGTGATTTTGTTCCGAAAATGTGCTGGCTAGCATAGATATGATGGTGAACATAATTTTTGTGCAAATTCATTTTGCAATTTTCAGTATTCAAGCTACAAAAAGCTTCTTATATAATGATCAAATTTAATATTACTAACAGCGAGTGGGTTGTGACTCACTTATGATTCGAAAAAAAAAAAACAAATATTGCATTTAATAGTAAGCAGCTTGTTTTTCTTTCTTTGTTCCTTTTAATTTTGCTACTCTATGCAATAATGATGCTTTGCTTAAGGTGCTAATTAAGCATGCATGTACTCGCTCAACACTCCTTTCATCAAGCCAAAAGCTGCTTAAATTAAACTCAAACTCGGTGAAGTTTTTAGTTAATTGGAAAACTTTTCGCAATGCTTAAAATTTCTATTATAAAATAATTATATTAAGACGACTTTGTTGTTACTTGTTGCTTATATGTTAGTTAGTGCTTTTGCTGTTGATGTTTTTGATGTTGTTGTTGGTCTTGTCACCATAGTGCTAAACACTTGTATGGTAAAAGTTATGAATGTGCATATTTGCCGAAGAAGCAACAGCTATATGTTCATAAAGTTCCTTGAAAGTGCTTCTTAATGAAATTTTTCGTATTTGTTTGCAACTTAATGGTTTTATTTTTTATTATTTCATTTAGTTTAATATTATTGTATTTCATATCATATCATCACAATTTCAATTCAATTTCAATTCAATTTCAATTCAATTTCAATTCAATTTCAATTCAATTTCAATTCAATTTCAATTCAATTTCAATTCAATTTCAATTCAATTTCAATTCAATTTCAATTCAATTTCAATTCAATTTCAATTCAATTTCAATTCAATTTCAATTCAATTTCAATTCAATTTCAATTCAATTTCAATTCAATTTCAATTCAATTTCAATTCAATTTCAATTCAATTTCAATTCAATTTCAATTCAATTTCAATTCAATTTCAATTCAATTTCAATTCAATTTCAATTCAATTTCAATTCAATTTCAATTCAATTTCAATTCAATTTCAATTCAATTTCAATTCAATTTCAATTCAATTTCAATTCAATTTCAATTCAATTTCAATTCAATTTCAATTCAATTTCAATTCAATTTCAATTCAATTTCAATTCAATTTCAATTCAATTTCAATTCAATTTCAATTCAATTTCAATTCAATTTCAATTCAATTTCAATTCAATTTCAATTCAATTTCAATTCAATTTCAATTCAATTTCAATTCAATTTCAATTCAATTTCAATTCAATTTCAATTCAATTTCAATTCAATTTCAATTCAATTTCAATTCAATTTCAATTCAATTTCAATTCAATTTCAATTCAATTTCAATTCAATTTCAATTCAATTTCAATTCAATTTCAATTCAATTTCAATTCAGTTTCAATTCAATTTCAATTCAATTTCAATACAATTTCAATTCAATTTCAATTCAATTTCAATACAATTTTAATTCAATTTCAATTCAATTTCAATTCAATTTCAATTCAATTTCAATTCAATTTCAATTTAATTTCAATTCAATTTCAATTCAATTTCAATTCAATTTCAATTCAATTTCAATTCAATTTCAATTCAATTTCAATTCAATTTCAATTCAATTTCAGTTCAATTTCAATTCAATTTCAATTCAATTTCAATTCAATTTCAATTCAATTTCAATTCAATTTCAATTCAATTTCAATTCAATTTCAATTCAATTTCAATTCAATTTCAATTCAATTTCAATTCAATTTCAATTCAATTTCAATTCAATTTCAATTCAATTTCAATTCAATTTCAATTCAATTTCAATTCAATTTCAATTCAATTTCAATTCAATTTCAATTCAATTTCATTTCAATTTCAATTCAATTTCAATTCAATTTCAATTCAATTTCAATTCAATTTCAATTCAATTTCAATTCAATTTCAATTCAATTTCAATTCAATTTCAATTCAATTTCAATTCAATTTCAATTCAATTTCAATTCAATTTCAATTCAATTTCAATTCAATTTCAATTCAATTTCAATTCAATTTCAATTCAATTTCAATTCAATTTCAATTCAATTTCAATTCAATTTCAATTCAATTTCAATTCAATTTCAATTCAATTTCAATTCAATTTCAATTCAATTTCAATTCAATTTCAATTCAATTTCAATTCAATTTCAATTCAATTTCAATTCAATTTCAATTATAAAAAATTTCAAAGAATGTTTCTCAAGTTCATTTAAAAAACGAAATAGTTTTGTTATTATTTTGCAAAAACGGCCTGCTAAGCAATAAGCAGGAAATTGACCAGATCAAGCTGTAAACAAGCAATTTTAACAAGCACTTCAAGCACAACTGTAAATATGTTTGATTAACATATATTAACATATTGTACGCGTGTGTTTGTTCATAGCACACAATATATATTGATAATTTCCGATAACCATGTGTAGCTCTAAAATATGCATGGAAACAAGATGGCAATCTCTTGAATTAGAAGTGCCCCAAGCTAAACATTTCGACAGACAAGCTGAAGCAATATGTGCGACATAGATAAGAGAAACCTTTAATATCTACATTACAAAAAAAAAAAAAAAAAAGACAGAGCAATTTATTTTATATACTGCTATCAGGTCTTAAAGAAGTGAGCCAAAATAAAACATGAATACCCTCATACAACAATTTTTGTACGAAGCACACAATGACACACACACACAGGCACACTAGAGCAAGTGCGAGTGTGTTTTGGTCATTTCCGGCACTCACGGAAATAACCACCCAACATATTAAGTCATGATTTGAAATCTTTGTAAAGCTTAACGTTGCGATTACGTTATGTGATTAGGTTGCTGCACACAGCACAGTCATAAAGTATGCTATACCGCCTACGGATGTTGGTCAGCAAACACACACGCACATACACACACACACCAAAGTTACACGAACGCTGGCACTCAAAGTGGCCGGATATACGACATATTGGTTTCCAATATTTTGTCAAAGAATATATTTGACCAAAATGTGGAGAAAAATGAGTGAGAAATGCAATGAATTTTTACGTCATTCATTGATAAGCGCGAAATGAAGATTAAAGAGAATTTATAAAAAACATATACAGTTATTGAAAGAACTGTTATTCTTTAGTGGCCACATATAAAATTGGAGAGGTCACATGAGTATTTGTAGTAATATTTTATGAAGTTTTGTTGAGGTTAAAGATAAATGGATATGTTTTTGTGATTCACTTGGGTTAAGGGTACTTTAGTTCAATATCTTAGCTATATATAGCTGTATGATTGGGTATATTAATAACAGTTAAAGTACAATTTTTAAAATGGCAATTTCAAAACATAAAATCTTGTTGTTTCTGATTCGTTGTCGTTCCTTTAAACAATTAATTTGATCTGTCGCTTCTCATTATAAGATTATTTGTAAAAACAAAGAAGCAGTTTCGATAGTGTTTTGCCAATAATAATTAAGATGAGATATTTTTATAAGGAAAATGTTTATTGAATGATTTCAATTTCAATATTTTTGATAATATGAAAAAATGTAAATTTCTCATAGAAACACAAAAATAAATTCAAAGCCTACTAAAGTTTATTATTTAACTGAAGTTGATTCTGTGCCCGAACACTCTCCGGCCTTGAGACTCGATGGCTCTCGAGGGTCAATAGGTTCAATAGGTAGGACACAGAGTTTTTGGATTGGCCGAGATATAAAATTGATTCCCGTCCAAAGCGTGACATTGCGAACTAAGCCATCAGCTCCTGGATGTAATTGAGTTATTCGAGCCATTTTCCAAAGACTGGGTCCCTTCCTAGGTAGTATAATTGGGTTGCATTGATCAGCTAACAAATCTGCGTTCTGCAGTCGTCCATGCATGCGCATAATACCATCTTGAATAAAAGGTGAAAGAAGGCTGATTGCGCTGGATAATCCCTTGTGATTCTTGGGCAGATTTTTTTGCCCCGATTTTTTAATATGCGAATATCTTCATTGAAATGGTCGTGCTGCTCCTGTTGAACCCAATACATTAAAGACTCCTCTAGCTCTTTGTTACCTAAAGGATTTCTGTCTCTGACTGAAGATGGCGTTCGACAGTTGCGAGGGAATCGAAGAATCCATGCCGTTACTCGAGTTAAGCGGTTAAGCGATGAATAACTATATAACAGTGGTTGCTGATTTATGGCCATCGCATTCAGGCTCGCAACAAGCTGTATTTAATTAGATTTCTGTTTAGGAAAGTGGAGCATTCCGGCCGTTACAAGCGTGCGTGTTAAACTGGATCGCGTTTTGTTAGACATTGTGCGGCGGCACTCATTATGTACTTTATCCACCACGTTATCCGGTAAAGCTTCTGATAATTTTGGCCACGTAGATCTTGGCTTCTGTAGAAATTGTGGACCATTCCACCATAACTTGCATGAAATAAGTTCTTGCATGTTAATACCTCTTGAGATAAGGCCAACTGGGTTATTATCAGTTTGAACGTAACGCCATTCGCATAGCACTGTGTTTTCTTTGATTTTCTGTACGCGATTAGCTATGAATTGCTTTAGAGTACCGATATCACGTTTCAGCCAACATTGAACAATCATAGAGTCTGACCAACACGTAGACGAAATTATTTTAATTTTATGTTCAATTTCACAATCAGTCAAAACGCGCTGCATTAACTCACTAATTAGAAAGGCTGCACGAAGTTCGAGGCGTGGTATAGTCACTTTCTTTAGTGGTGCGACTCTTGATTTGGCTAGCACTAAATTTGAAGTGATGTTTTCCTCATTCTGTATGACAAAATATAGAACAGCGCCACATGCATGAATAGATGCATCAGCAAAGCCATGAAGTGTCATGCTAAAACCACGTTTATATCCCAGCCATCGTGGAATACGAATAAACTCAAAGAATGGAATTTGAGTAAATATGTCTTGCCAAACTGATTTTAAGACATTTGGTAAAATACCGTCCCAAGAAATTTTAGCTTTCCAGACGCGTTGAACGAAGCTTAACCACAAATGGTGATGCTAATCCATCCGGATCATAGAGCTGTGCTACAACCTTTAAAACTAAATGCTTAGTTCAGCCAGTAACCGGAGCCACTGGCAATGCTCGGACCTTGAAGGTTAGCTCGTCAGTTTTTGTGTCCCATTTTAGTCCTACGACCGATGCCTCATTTTTAAGACTTAATTCGGCTTCGCCCATAGCAGACTCTGTATCTATGGATGCCTGAACGCTACTAGAATTAGAACGCCATTTTGTAAGCTCAAAGCCACCAACTGACAAAATCTTTCGCATATTTAGGCTAAGATTTAGCAACTCTGCCTCGGTATCAGCTCCGGCCAAACAATCGTCCATATAAAAATTTTTTAAAATAGCTCGGGAACTCAGCGGATATATTGAGGCATTATCTCTGGCGCACTGCTGCATAGCTCTCACAGCACAAAAGGCGCAGAGGCCATTCCAAAAGTTACACCAGATATCTTGCCTGATAAGTCAGGCCACAAAATTCTCTGTAAATCCCAATGCTCTGGTGCTATCTTTTCTTGTGGAAACATCTGCTTGATATCTGCTGAAATGCCGAAGGTACTCGACGAAATCCCCATATTAAATCAATCAAATCTCTTTGTAATTTAGGACCAATTAGTTGAACATCATTTAAGGATAATCCTGTGTCTGTCAAACATGATGCATCAAATACTACACGGAACCTTTTTAACACTGCATGATGAGGAATATAATAAACCGGACCGATTGGTGCCCTGGTCCAATAGGCCTTAACCAACCTTTCTTTATATATTCGTTAATAAATGCGTGGTATTTAACGCTCAGTTCAGATTCATGCTTAAGACATGCCTCTAAGCACTGGAATCGTTGAAGTGCTATCCCTCCATTCGTACCAATACGACACCAATCTTGGCGGAGGGGAATTCGCAGTATATAGCGCCCAAGTTCTAGGTCAAAACGATGCGTCTCTAAATAATGAGTTTCACATTGCTGCTGTTCAGCTGTCCACTGTGATTGTCACTCGGAAAGGATTCTGATTCAAAGAATTTTTCCATTATCTGGTCTAGACGATAATATTCTTCAACTAAGTTGTCTACGTTGCTCTTGTTTGCTGCAACTGCTGCTAAAGCTGTTGTGCATAGTGAGATGTTACCAAAAATAAGCCATCCCATTCGAGTTCCTTGTGCCATAAGACCAGAGTCAAATTGTTGAATATTCTTCTGCATAAGCTGAGCCCATACACTTACACCTCATAACATCTTAATTAGGCCTGGAATATCGAAGGTGCGATTAGCTAGTCGCTCTGAAATGTCACTTGGTAGGTTTTGACTGCTTAAAGGTTTTTGTGGTAACAACATTTCTCCCAGCACGGATGGAACTACTAAACAAGAAATGTAGATCAGGTGGTTGTTGCTATAGAAGGACATCAGGTCCATTGCAATAGATCTATCAAATCTTTTTGTATCTGCGGTACATGCTGCAATTATGTTTGCAGTTTTACGGTGAGTAGGTATTCGATGGTGTGCTACAAAGTCCTGACTTTTTTGTCAATATCCTGATTTGGGCTGTAGCAAGTAAATTGAAATTTAAATCAGGTTGCTCTCTATTCATTGGAGTTGAAAATCGTGACCGCTTTACAACTGGGAAAGAATTATTGTATGTGACGTCTCCGAGGCTGGTTTCACTGAAACTCTCTAGCTGCTATTTCTGCTCAATTAATGCATTATCATCTTCAATCGTAGACAATACCGCTTGTTTTGCTTCGGAACCATTTCTATTGAATACATTTGTTGAGAATACCTTTGGACATATGCCATGTGTCCACGGCGAAGACAATTTTGGCATGATCTAAGATTTTTCTGAATTCTATCTTCTCGGCTCATACATAAAATTTTTGGACATCGGTGAAAGGCGTGATTACCTGAACAGCTAAAACAAGGAAAATTGTTGAATGCCTGAGATTTATTGAATCTGTAGCGCTCGCGTGTAGACATGTTGGCCATACGATTCTCGTTACTTTCTGAAGAGTTTTGTATTAAGCTACCTAGCAGCCCGCTGAATCGGCGCTCAAGCCAGGTGAAAAAAATCTTTCTGGAGACATGGAATGCGTTCTGTAGGTCTCACCATTTCCCACTGAATGCGAGAAGCACTGTCTAGCTTGGACTCTAGAAACTTAAGAACAATTCAATTGCGTTGCTCATCAGAAGTTAGTTGCTGCTCCAACATTCGCAAACTATTTCGCGTTGTATCAAGCATACCTCGAATCAAAGAATAGTTGGCTTTTGGCCAGATAGGTAAGTCAAAATTAAGTAAGTCCGCAAATTGTATTTGCACCTGGTCTGAGTCCTAGCCATTGCATGTTCTGACTGAAGGCCCGCATGGTTCCAACGAAGCTATCTTTTGACGTAACGCTCCTCCACATAAGTATTCTTGAGATTCTCATGAAGCTCATTGTCACTACTTCGCAACGCCGGGTCTTTCTCTAGTCTATGCAACAAGCCAAACTTTGATTCAAATTTCTCCCAAGCTGAAGTAACAATTTCGAGCCGCGTTTTCATGTTTTCTATGTTGCCTTCTAATAACCCAATCGAAGCTTGCTGAATCAACGCTACCAGAATCGACCGAATCAATGGGTTCACCATCCAAAAGCATTTTGATTGATTCTGCTGTTTCATATAGCATCCCTCTTCACTTACAGCTCCGTTTTGGTTGATATGACGTGAACCTAAAGGAAAAGGAGAAAAGAAGTGTGCTTTTTTTTGTTCTTTTTTTTTTATTCGCTCTTTTTTTTCAAATAGTTCTTTTTCATTTTTTTTAAATTGCTTTTTTGTTTTCTTAAATTGTTCAAAATTGCAGTGTTTTATTTTTTCAAATCGCTCTGATTTTCGATATTCATATCGCTCATTCTTTATTAAATTGCAGTTTTTTTATTTTTTCAAATCGCTCTGATTTTCAATATTCATATCGCTCATTCTTTATTAAATCGCTCTTTTTTTATTTTTCGCTCATTTTTCAATTATTTAGCTTCATATATTCGCTCATATCGACTTATGCATAGAAATTAAAACTAATTTCCATTCGGTATTTTAAGCAACTACTTGCCGTTCGTCTGCATATAAAATACCGTTATACAAATTTTGATTCTCAAGATCTTCTTAATTCTATGCATAAGTTCGTCTGACCATGTTAATGATCCAAATTGCTCATTTTGCTCTTTCTGGTCTCAAACAACAAAATGAAAATACATTTTCACTCGACACTTTAAACAACTACTTGCCGTTCGATTGCATTAAAGTATCGATAGTAAAAAATACTGATTCTGTTTCTTAAAACAAATCTCAAATTTGTGAATGAGACCCATTGATCATATTAATGATCCAATATTCTATATGGCACTCAATTTTAGACCTCTCGACTGTGAAAAGGAACAATTTTTATAACATATGCCCAACTGAATTACGTAAACATATATATATAAGATTTATAAACCCATGACACAATCGAGAAACTCTAAAACTGAAGTTCAGACACTGGTTCACCTCGACGTTGTAACTCAAGTATATTGGCGATGCCACCTTTATGCTTTGCCCATTATTCAGGAAGTAAGCAGTTACAAACATGCCACTTATTTCACTTTTATTATTTGGTGACAACACAAAAACACTAGAATGTATTTAAAACATTCGAATAAGTGTCAAAAAATCGAGGCTGCACAGCATTATCCTCTCAAACTCAACACAAATTAATATTTACCGCTCGGAGTTGCAGATTTCAGGTTATGACTTCGTTTCGCTCTTATCGTTTTTTTTGCAATAGCTTTTGCTGCATTAACACATGAGACTTTTGCCTTTGGCATTTTGTTGTTGTTGAACATGCTGAAATAGAAACATAACACATTATTAGAAAAAAAAAATAAAATCTTATCCATAAGCAAATAAGTTAAATCTGCTTTGCACTCCAAGCTCTCCAGGCTCCGACATGTCTCGAAGGAATGTGATGCTTTAAGTTTGCAGTATTCAGTTTGATAGCATTCATAACGCGTTCTGATAATCCGACCCAGGAGATTTCATTCGGAGTTTAAGATGTTATAACACGCGCCCTTTTGCATTTTGGAGCATTTTCAACTGCCATTAAATGCACTTCGGATGATCACACATGCGAATATCAATTTTTCACAGACTATTTTTTAATAATACACCTTTTTACACCGCAAATGTTTCAAAAAGTAAGGATAATTTCAGCTCCAAGCCGCACACAAACGAACTTTGATAGAAGTAGGTATAAGCTCTCGACAGATTCTATGTATCCTGCTCGAATGGACCAATGTTTTGCCAATAATAATTAAGATGAGATATTTTTATAAGGAAAATGTTTATTGAATGATTTCAATTTCAATATTTTTGATAATATGAAAAAATGTAAATTTCTCATAGAAACACAAAAATAAATTCAAAGCCTACTAAAGTTTATTATTTAACTGAAGTTGATTCTGTGCCCGAACAGATAGTATCGCAAGTGTAGACGTAGAATTCCGTTGTAACCTCTTCTACTTTGTTTCTTTGGTCCAATTTTTTTGTCCATTTTGCACGTATTTTTTATTGATCTTCCGAAAATTAACAATCAAATTAATAACACTCAATTATGGACATCTTATCGATACTAAATATAAGAAAACGTTAAAAGTAAGCATGATAAAATGAGCAAGCAAAAAGAAACAATCAAAATGTCAAATTTTTTCGATCATTTCGTTAAGTTTTACAAGTTGAGTTGATAAACTAAGTTGAAAAGAAGGCGAGCAAATGCACTTTCCACTGGTGCCACTTTCGTCTCTGCCCGATATATAGTTTGCAAGCTACAGTCAGTTTAACTACGTATTTCAAAATAAAATTAAGACCACGATTTTTAAACAAAAATTTTATGGTGACCATATCTCACGCTGAGAACATGTCCTTCGCATTAATGCCACTTTCCTCTCTGTCCGATGTTTAGTTTGCGAGCTACACTCGCTAGTGCTAGTGGGATGTGGAATCCAAATTAATTTGCATTTAGAACAGACCCACTTCGTTAAGTTTGACATTTCGAGTTCATTAACTGAGTTGAAAAAAGGTTATGAATATAGTACATACAAGAACATGCAAGAAATGATGAAACACGTTCTAAAAAATTTCTCTGCAAACAATTTTGAAGACATTTTTTTATTAGACAATACAAGCATATATTGTTTAGAAGTCAGAGATGACAACTCACAATAAAGCTGTCCATGTGAAAAGCATTCAACGTTCAAATCGATTTCAACAATCCTAAATGTTTGACACTGCGATTCATTTTTTGGTAAAAAAAACAAACAAAATTACTGGAAATTGATCCCGTTCAAATGAAATAGTAGATTCCTTGACGTTAAAAAAAATTCACGAAATCAAAATGAATACTACAGTACCACATCCGGTAAAAATTCTGCATTGAATCAAACAATTTTGACCATTGCTAAGTTTAAGAGGATTAAGGTTCCGTAATAAAAATATGAGACACCCTTCTTTTAGTAACAGTTTGTGGGGGGGGTTGTAAGATTTTGAGAAATTCTGTATCCATAGTATGCTTGTGTCACTTCATTATTCTTTCACAGTAGCAGCTCATTCACTTTGCCTACTTGCTTGTTTGTAGGTGATAAAATTTGCCTTACTTTGAAGCAAGGTACTGACGTACTACTTATTAAATAGATTTTGTTAAACAGCTGTTAAGCACTTGTTTATTTAAGCACTGTTAAAGGATTTAAAAAGTCGGCCGGATACCGACTCAAAAATTAGAGCAACTCTTAAAAATTATTTCTGCATCATTTTTCTTTGGATCGGAAAATCCCCATTGAGCGGTTTTTGATTCTTCTGACCCCATTTGTCGACAATAAAGAACAATTTTTGCGTATAACTTTTTTTTTCTTTCTTCAGAATGCATTCAGAACACAAGATAAACAAGAAATTTAAGTTATGGTGGTACAAAAAATTTGACTAAAAAAATTTTGAAATTGGTTTTTTTACTAAGACCTCTTTTGAGACCCCATAAAACCGATCATTCGTCATTTTCGAATATATGTTTTTTTTAACACCTGTAAAAATTGTATATATCATGGTAGACACATGCATTCAAGCTTATTGGAAAAGTATTGAAATCGTCTCAAGTGGACTCAAACCTCGCCGTGGTGTCTTCTGGAAACGAAAAACTAGCAACCGATAGTCTGAAAACTCATTTGAGCGAAAGGCCTCTTTGGAATTCAAGCAAAGATTGTTCGTTGGCTTTCAAGACTGTCACGTAAAAAAACATTTCAAACGCAAACGAAAAACTGATAAAGATTTACGGATACGCACCTGAAAAGGTGCCTTCAGAAGCACCTTGTAGTCTGTTGTAGCCGTGCAGCTATGGAGCGATACCGAGAAAAAAGAGTGAACAGTGATAAGACGTCTAGCCTAGATGTTTTTATGATCTGAGAAACTCTCTACAAGAATGGAAATGGGAATTTAGTGGCAGGTATCCAGGATACACTGATGTTATGGAGGGAACACTTCAATAGTATTCTAAATGGTGACGCTAACAACAATCCCGCCAATAGAGATGATATCCCGTTGAAGCTCCGCTGCCCGACTTTAACGAGGTCTTAGCAGCTATAGCTTGGCTTAAAAACGACAAAAACGCTGAAGTTGATGGCCTACCGGCTCAGCTGTTTAAGCCTTAGCGGTCACACGGGGTAAATAGTTACCCCAAACTCAAAAAATGTGAGCTGTAAAACCTTTAAAATTGGTTTTAACTTTTCAGAACGCCTATAAATAGGCCAATAAAAATCATTACAAATGTTAAAAAACTCTTGAACAAACATAAAGCAAATGAAAAGAAGTCGTAGAACACCCATATTGTTCTTGTTTTGTTCAAACACCCATTTGTCTTGTCCATATAGAAAAACAACTTGGTTTTTCAGCGTGCGGTAATGAATTACTCCGTGTGACCGCTATGTGGCCTAGCTCAACCAGGTGCTTAGGGTTAAGAACGGAGTTGAAGCTATGTTGAAATGTATTCACAAGCTTGTATGTTGAATATAGCCGATAGAATGTATTTCAGAAGATTGGAACCTCAGAGTGCTGTCCCTAGTCCACTAGAAAGGTGATCCCACCATTTGCGCCAGCTACCATTTGAATCGCTATTCTAATTTGTGCAGAGCAACATCTTATTCAATAACTTCTTAGTTGTTATTAAATAAGTAATTATTGAGAAGAAGTTATTCATTAAGTTTAATAAGTGCTTACATAAGTACTCCCATGTCAAGCGAAAGCTACATCAATTACCTCCAATGACATGCCTGTATTTAAATAATGGGTTCTGTAAGTAAGAGGGTAAGCGATGAATGAAATTTTCTGGATTACTTTTTCGATTATATGTAAGCGAAGATTTTGCTGGGCCATCGTCAATCAACTGTTTGGACCAATGTGGCCTCACACCTGAAAATTCCACGATCGACCGGATATTTAAGCGACGACAACTCTTGGAAAAGACCCTCGAAAAACAAATCGACACACACCATCTTTTTGTCGATTTCAAAGCCTCCTTCGACAGTCCATTAAGGAATTACCTACATTCCACCATGTCTGACTTTGGTATTCATACAAAGCTAATACATCTTTGCAAGATGACACTGAGCAGTACCAAAAGTTCAATGAAAATGAGGAAAGACCTCCTTTCGATACAACTTGGGGTTTCAGACAAGGTCATTCTTATCGAGCGGCTTTTTTAATATTGTTATGGAGACAATTACTCGTGCTGCTGACCTGAAAAATAGTGGAACGGTATTGCATGAAAGTGTAATGCTGCTAGCGTATGCTGATGATATTGACATCATTGGTCAGTTCAGTAATGACATTACCACTTCACTGTTGACAACACCGCCTTTGATGTTGTGAAGGACTTCGATTACCTAGGATCCAACATTAACTCCTCCAATGATATCAGTATTGAGATTACACAAAGGATAACTCTTGCCAACAGGTGTTACTTTGGTATCAGTAGGTAATTGAGAAACAGAGCTCTCTCTCGACGAACCCAAATCACGCTCCATTATTCAATAATCATGCCCGTCCAATACCTATAACAAACCTGCACATTGAACAGCTCTGCTGAAAAGACTTTTGAAGCGCTTGAAAGAAAAATCCTTCGCATAATCTATGATCCAAACTGCGTCAATGGAGAGTACCAAATACAATCACGAACTGTATAACCCAAATATATGTCTGAACTTTTGTTCTTTTTTTTTTGGCTGTGTTGAGAACCTTTATTTTTCCGACACTTGAATCCGTTAACTTATTTTGACTATAATATAAATCTACTAGTATATAAGCTCGTCATTCGAAAGGTCGTATTCAAAATAATTAAGTATCAGACAATATAACATTTTTCATTCATCTCAAATGTTGTTTTGTTGCAGTCTTGGTCAATGTGTCCTTACTTATAAATATCAAATAATTTTTGTGTGCATACTTTTAGGCTAACAATTTTTTCATACAAAAAGCACTATAATAGCGAAACAGGTTCTGGTTCAGGCTAAACATATTTTAAAAAGCAGAGCATTAACAACTTTAAAAGTTTTAGCGATATAGAGCACGGAGCAGGACGCTTGTCTTATATATATTAAGATTTTGATCTTTAATATGCTCCTCGAACACTTCTGCCAAAATAAAAAAAAAAAATGACAATCAAGAAAAGTCCTATCTTTCGGTTATCTGCTACGAAGTTTTTATGTAAGGAAACGTTGTGTTAAATAAATATAATGTATTTGTATAAAAAAATGCTATAATATATTGGATTTTATACAGGCTTTAAGACAGAGAAGATCTTTTAAAAAAACGCTGCAAATCAACACGAGACGGTATCTTTTAATGTTGTTTCTATCATGTTGCTGTTGGTTAAACGATGCATTCCTTCCTTCATATCTTAACATTGAGCAAATAACAAAAGCCTAACAATGAAATATTTGCCTAAGCAAAACTGGTATAAAAACTGAAAATCAAAAATTGTACGTCCGGACTCTGTATAACTGATCTTTAGTATCACTTTCTTATCAAACCTCATCAATGAGAGCTTTTGTTAAGCAAGCTTCAACTGGTATAAAAATAAAAAAGCTTTAAAATTATTATTTAGTATTATTTAAGTGATTTTTTGAAAAAGTACTTGAAAAAATGCCTATAGAAAATAATTCTGGTATAAAATTCAACTGGTATAAAGACAAAAAGGTTTAAAAAGTTTAATTTAATTGATTTTAGGAAAAATTATTTGAAAAAAGGCCTAAAGAAATTAATTTTTCGATAGCATAAAATGTCTGCAAAAACTGGTATAAAAAAGAATCAACGTTAAGCTTTAAAAAATGCTTAGAATCTGCATTCTGTCAATGCAAATGTCAGCAATGCACAAATATCTGCAAGCTAGCTACAAAAATGAAACTTAATGAATTAACCCTTAGCCAGCAGCAGTTACCATCCCGCCCCCCTCAAATCTAACCACTGCATAATCAAGCAAAAATATACATATATATATAAATAAATCTGACATGAATAAATTTTACTCTGACATGATTTTTTGAATAAAGGCTGAAATTTGATATTTTTTTATTATTTTTGATTTTTTTTTTTAGAGTCTGAAAAAGATGTGTATCTATTGTGAAAGCCCTCTTTCTCGTAAAATTGTTAAAATTCTGAAATACTTAGAGACGATGTTAAAGCCAATGAATGTATTGATTGGTTAACTATTCTTAGTTTTCTTGGTGTTTTGTTTATATTTGTATAACGTAGTCTATCTTTAAAGAAACTGTGGCAAATATGGGTTAAAGAAAAATGTCATTAGTTTCTCAATAAATGAGTTTTTGGTTGTTTCGAAATATTTATGGATTTTTTCGAAAAATGTTATTTATTTCAGAAAGGTTTTTGGTTTTCTGTTGATTGATCAATTTTTGACTTTTTCAAACTGTTGGAGCCAAAAAATTGTTCTAATTATTTACTATTTTTCATAGCGATTCAGGTGATATTGGATTAATATATCATTAAATTCAACTCTTAATAATGCAATAATACTATTTTCTCATATTAATTTACACTAGTAAACCTGTTGCCCGAATTCTAGCAATTTATGAAAAATTAAGTGTTAGAAACATTAAAGACGTTTAATATATGATATTCTATTCAAGAAGTTATTATACTCAATTACGATATAATCAGTCTCAATAATGATATAAAAGATCATTATCTGAATGGTTTGACTTGAAACGTACGATCTGAAACTAAAATTTTTAATGTAACTGTAAAAATACGAAGACGGAATTAAATTTATATTACTACTGAGACAAACATTATTACTATTCGAAAACATCTCAGCTTAACTCTTCCAGCTATAAAACATAACTTATTTAAAAAAAAACGCAGTAAAAAATAGATTTATTTCAGAAATTAATAAAAGGAACTTACAGAAAACTTAAAACATCGATTTACAACACTTTTAGATGAAAAAACGCCAAAAAACCCAAAAAAAAAATTTTTTTTGAAAACCGTTAAAATTTGACTGAGTTGTTTGCTCGGAAAGTGGAATTTTTGATTTTGGAACTGCATTTTTCGGACAATTGACATTTGAGGAATGCATAAAAGATAAGTTTGGTTAAAAATTTTTAAATTTGAAAAAAATTCAAATTCGACCAATTCATAAGCTCTTCTCAAACTAAATTTCAAATTGATTAAATAGCGGATTTTTGTACAAAAATTTTATTTCTGCTTTAAAAGGTTGGGAACCTCCTGAAGCGAAATCACAATTTTTAAAAGTGGTTTGCACATCTACAGCTTAAACCTGATTTAATGACATCTGAATCGATAAAATCGGTCCATTGGTCTGGGAGGAGTTGAAGTCACAAAAAAAAACCTTAGCCTATTAATTATATAGATTCATACTAAATTTCCTCCATGACCCGTGTCGTTCAACATGCATTACTTATTGTCTCTTAAACACATTTAGCTAATACTCAGCACTTCCGCAGCATTCATTAGAGCGGAAGTGCCAGTCAGCTTGTAAATCTTGACAAATAAATAATACCCAGCAGTGTAAATTGAGGTAACTCACCGGAAGCGATACAAAAAACAAAACAAAATTAAAAAAAAAAAAAACAAAAAGTGCAACACTTCATAGTGCAGTTGCTGGCCATGGAAGGGAAAAGCTGACAACAAAATAAATAAAACCATACATGGCCGCCGATCAGCAAATCCGGATGTTTAAACGACGACTCCGCAACAAAGCCGCAACCTGGCCAATCTGTGGAGTTCATAAAAGTGTCAGCAGCTCTGTGGCAATGCCGGGTTCTTTTAAAAAGCGCCAGACAAACTTGCCGGTATTTGGGCTAAATGAATGTTAGTGTGTGTGTGTGTGTGTGTTTGTGAGTTTGTGTTGGTCAGCTGAAAACAAGAGGCTATCAACTGATAAGCATGCTGTATGCAACATAACCTTCAGTCAAAGGATATCCGGCTTAATGGATGCAAGGCTGAGGATCTGTTGTTAGTCGAAATGCTGCGAGACATGGAAATAAGCTTATGAAGTACGCTACAGGCGGTATTAGCAGTGAATAAAAAAATTTGCTTTTAAAATCAAGAGAAAATTCTTAAAAGTTGGTGTAAAGTATTGTTTGTCGTAGAAACTTTTATGCTATAAAATGAAATAAAAATAAAATCAGTCAACAAAGATCAAACCTTCAATGTAGTGAAATATCTGCCCAGTTGGAATATGAATGCTCAAAGACGAAGTCTTCAAAGCCGTCTCGAAGACCAAGTACGCAAACTCAGAGCGAACGCTGACGTTCTAAAAGACAAGTCATTATATTTCAGCAACAAACCTTGAATTTTCCCCCATAAAAAATGTCTTCAATAAATCTCAGATGCATCTGTTTTGCAATACATGGATGCATGCCGTCCTTGAAGACATTTCAACAACATGTCTTGCAAGCCAAAGTGAAATTTTCTTTGAAAATGTCTTCAAAGATAACCATGGAAATGGATCGTTCCGTCGTGCAAGAAACTGACATGTTCCGAAGGCGTCTACGAAGACGAATCGATCCATTTCCTGCTGGGTATGTCTCAAACGTCTTTTTGTGTGTGTGTACTGTAAGTTCGGTGTTTGTTTCTTGAATTTTTTTTTCGGCTAGATTGCCCTTATTTTACACATTCTGGACTTTATACAGACAACAGGACACATTTGTTTCTGTTGTCAGCTCAATCTGTGTCATTTTGTGAGTGTGTCGCATGGTTTTCTACTTTTTTTTATCGCTGCATCCTTTTGCTGATTTATGCTATTTTATGCATGTGTGGCAGTTGCAGCCACAGCGATTTAAGCGCGTATTATTTTACATAACACTTTTTTTTAAGATTAAGTTCAGATAAACTTAAGTTTTTTTTTTGAATTTTCAATAATTTCCAAATTATGTTAAATTAAAAAGAATTTAGTTGAAATTCAAACTTTAATAATAACAATTTGACAAATCCAACATTATGACGAATTTCAGCAAATTCTATTTTTGTTATAGTTGAAATGAAATATCTGAAAACAATGACCAAAAAAATATCATGTGAACAACATTATCCAACTCCTTCTACATAATTTGCTAAATCCTATTCAACTGTCATTTCACTATGAAGTTGTTATTTCTTATTAAACTGAAACCAACCCTTTGCAAGTATTTTTCTCAAATATGTCTTTATTTTAAGCAATATTTCAAACCTCCAATGCCTGATCTCCGTGGGTGGCAAAAAAAATAAATAAAATATAACGCCCATGTGTTGTCAACAATATGCCAACGCATTTATATTTTAATTCACAGCAATAATAATAATGTGTTGCCTGCTGCTGCAGCTGGTGCAGTGTTGCCACATTAATCAAAAGTCGTGCAACTGTCTAATTTACACAATTCAGGAAATTGCATTGCTAAGTACAGCTGACGGCCTGGGTTTGCTGTTGGGTGTAAAATACTTAACTCGAAATACACTCCCACTAGCCAACGAAGACGGCTGCCAACATGACGTCACTGACAAACAAACATATGTTTCTACGCACGAATAACTAAACATCATTGGTCGGATATGCTAAATTATATCCTTATGGATTAAATGTGATCAAGAGCAGAAGTTGTCGTCGTCGTCGCCATTGATATCTGTTATTCATACAAGTGAATGCATCGATAATGCAGATGATTTACGTTTAAACACACACAAACATTTGCTTTATTTAATTTAAAAAGCTTAACGGCATAATGGGTAGTAATCAGAGGCGTCGATAGCTTTTGGTTCTGGGAGGGGTCCGGAAAAAATTTAAGTAAATATATACTTGTTATCGTACCAGTGATGATATCGGATCATTTTCGAGAGTACTTTTTTACAAAGGCAAATAGTACTTTTTTATTGTTAAGGCTACTTTTTATAAAGTAATGATATGTTAATAAATACATAAATTAAAACCAATATTTTTTTTAAATTTTATAAATAATCAGGCTTTCTTCCAGAATCCGTTAAATATGCATGTTAGGGTGCCTCAACCTCTATGGGAAAAAAAAAGTTGTCATTGCCACCAACTTAAAATTAACCTTGATCGATTCTAAGACGAATGCACAAAATTTTTTTTGGCTGTAACGATAGTCGCCATTTTGAAAAACATCCAAAAACCATGTTTTTCGTAAAAATATTAGCTGGTGTAGCATTAACAAATAACCAAATGGTTGAAAAGTAATACTAAAGAAGATCTTACTATCTGATCCAAAGAATTTCAAATCTTTGCCGCCTGACCAAAGATATTGCGATTTTTAATGAAAATGTTCGATTTTTTTTTTAAAAATGTTCTTGTTCTAGCAATATTTCTAAAATCAATAGCAAATAAAACGTGACTGGGCGAGAATTTTTGCAAGAAGTTTATGACTAAATTTTCAAAAATGATTTTTTAACTCTTGACAAAATTTCAAGTAAAAATTTTTTAATATATCAGAGTACTTTTTTCGGCAAGAAGGTACTCGGGTACTTTTGTAGAGTCAATAGTACTCAAAAAAGTACTATTCCACTCAAAATATCATCCCAGTATCGTACCCATTAAGTGTATGGAATTTTCAAAAGTGACATTTTTTTACTCCCCGTGAACTTTCCTAAAGAATGGCTATTAAAAATAAGATTTGCAAAAAAAAGAAACAGTTTCGATAGTATCGTAAGTGTAGACGTAGAATTCCGTTTAAGTTGTAACCTCTTCTACTTTGTCTCTTTGGTCCGATTGTTTTGTTCATTTTGCACGTATTTTTATTGATCTTCCAAAAATTAAAAAATAAATGAATAACACTCAATTATGGACTACTTATCGATGCCAAAACAAAGAAAAAGTAAAATAGTAAGTATGATTAAATGAGCAATAGACCGGATCATTCTTATATGGATACAAAAAATTTCAACCGGTCGGGGTCTCAAAAGTTAGAGGAACTCATTAAAATGATGTCTGCATACTTTTTTTTCAAATCGGAGAAAAACCGAATAATTGTTATTATTCAATGGCTACACTTACTGTTCGATATATAGTTTGCAAACTACACTCGCTAGTGCTAGTGGAATGTGGAATCCAAATTAATTTTATTCCACATCCCACATAATTTAAAATCAAAAATTAAAATTTTACGCCATCTATTGGGTAAAAGCATAAAAAGAAATCTAACCGGATCACAGACCCATTGCGTTAAATTTGACAGATTGAGTTCATTGACTGAGTTGAAACGAGGTTCATGACCTCGGGTTTCAAAATAGTATACTAGAACAGTAGTGCATACAAAAACCCAATCCGACCTAATGTTTACAATGCTGCCAAAGCGAACCAATCAGTTCGTGCAAAACCAAAGCATGCAAGCATAAACAACGAAAGAAAAACAAAGAAAGCAGCGGGCACATAAGCAGCTGATGATTGATTTTCTTATATAAAAACATGCATTTTTCTTCTTATGTTTTACTATTTTGTGACTTTAATATAATAATGACAAAATCCAAAGTTAAATATTCATTCAGCGCAAGATATATATGATATTTAAGTATATATATTATCATTGAACGAAGAGTAGTAAAGGCTGTAGGTATACCCTAAAGTATTCGCCAAAAACGTTGCCTAATGACCTTGAAAAAATCTGTTAAAACGACCCCATACAAACCGCGCTGTAAGACGTAATTTTACGTCAATAAACTTGATCTGGTGTACACAGAAAATTCAATCTCAGATAGAGTTTTTTTGTTATTGCAAAGAATCAATTGACAATAACTTTCATACATGGCTGATGGCCCCATATCTACGCCACTGGTAGTAATAAAAAATACTAGTAAGGTATATCTTCGACTGGGCCGAAGTTAAAATACTCCCACGTCCGATTCTTAAAGGTAAAAAAATTTTAAATTGGAGAGCTTTTTTTTATGAGATTTTGAGAGATTTTATTATTTTTATGTGTCTAAAATACATACATATCAAATTGTTTTCCTACAGCTTGAATATAAGTCATTTTATAACGTTTTCAATTTTGGGGTTGTATGGGAGGTGGGCGTGTTAGTTTGTGTATCACGCCCATTTTTCTAACACACCTCAGTTTTGTCATGGAATACAGGAATATCGAGTTTCCGTTTTGTACCTTTAATATTAGCCTCTTTATAGGGTTTTCAATTTTGGGGTTGTATGGGAGGGGGGCGTGTTAGTAGGTGGATGACGCCCATTTTTCTAACACACTTTAGTTTTGATATAGAATACTTAAATACCGAGTTTCCGCCTTGTTACTTTAATATTAGCCTCTTTATAGATTTTTCAATTTTGGGGTTGTATGGGAGGTGGGCGTGTTTGTGAGCGGATGTTGCTCATTTTTCGTACACACCTTATTTTTGACATAGAATATACAAATACCGAATTTCAGTATTGTAGCTGTAATATTAACCTCTTTACAGAGTTTTAAATACTGGGGTTATATGGGAGGTAGGCGTGGTTTTCATGCGATTTAGCCCATTCTCGAGCTTGATCTTAGGTTTTTAGAAAAAAGCTCAAATACCGAATTTCAGCTCGATAGCTTCAAAATTACGGCTGTAATCGTGTCCACAGACAGACAGACGGACAGACAGACGGACAGACAGACGGACAGACAGACGGACAGACAGACGGACAGACAGACGGACAGACAGACAGACGGACATGGCTAAATCAACTCAGGTGGTCATGCTGATCAAGAATATATATACTTTTATATACCTAACACGCCTCCTTATGGGCGTTACACACGTCGTGACAAAATTAATATACCCCTTACGCAGTACGCGTGGGGGTATAAAAATAGACAACTAACAGCTTATATTCATACAAATATGCCATATCTATTGGTAAAATAAATACAGTAATATTCTAAAAAACGTTAAGTCTAGCGATATCTTTGTAATTTTACGTTTTTTTTATTATACTTATTTTTTATTATACTAATTCGTTCATCATTTTATATATAAAAAATAAATTTAATTTTCAATTGAAGGGTATAAAAGTAGGGTGCAAGCAATAAAAAACAATTGATTATGACCAGTGGTGTATCTAGCGGGGGGTAAGGGGGGTAAGCTACCCTCTTAACTTTTTTATAGTCTGCCAAATTGTTATTTTTTACTGAAATTTGTTTAAAATGTTGATATTTATTTACAATAACTATGAACGGATCAAAATCAGTCGTACCATTTGTTTCCATGATTGCCATCAGCCATACCAAAAACCAACTTTAGATGGCTAGTTCTTTTCAAGACATATCCAGAACAATCTTCAGTCAGCCAATTCACCTTCATTCGTACACGGTTAAAAATTTTGGACTAGTTTTTAATCCAAACTTTGGTTTAAAGGAATTTTTAATCCAAAAAGTACTATTTTTTATTCCATACTTAAGTTTAATTTGTTTTTAATCCAAAAAAGTTCAAGTTTAAGACTATTTTTGGACTACAAATTTACATTAAGGTAGTATTTTCAGGAAAAATTATTTATATTACCTAAGATTGAAAACTACTACTTCTACGAAATTTACGCTCAATATAATAGTTAATGTTGTTAAAGCATCCGAAGTTTATTTTTTAAAACAAATTGTTTCTTAAAATCTGAACCAAAATATTATTTTATTCATTATTACATTGAGCAGTGTTTCATAATATATAATAGGGTATTCATGCAAAGCGGCAAGCTTGTATTTTGGGCAATTAGTTATTTTTATCAGTCGATTGTGCATTTGGAGAGATATTTCAGCTGTTAACTTGTTAACAGTCAACTTTCAGCATACATATAAACAGCTGATTGCTGGTTTGTGATATATCTGGTTTGTGTAAACGGTTCTCCATACATTTCATTTATAAGGCTGATAAACTTATACGGTTTATATCATTTATAAGGGCATTGCCCATTTGCATGAATACCCTTAATGTATATATAGTGAAGTTTATGGCAATATAATAATATGTTCACACAAAGGCCTTTTGGCTGAAAAGCCAACGAAAAGCAGCTCTTATTTGACAGTTCTTCTATGGCGAAAAGGTGAATATTATGTAGCTTTCCAGCTGAACGCGACATTCGCACGGTTTTAATTACTCGAAAAACAAGAAAGAAACAAAAAGAACCGATATGTATTTTAAGTGTTCTAACGCGATGAAAGAGTGCTACATTTTATAAAAATATTGGCAAGATTTAGTAAAAATTAGTTCAAAGTACGCGAAAAAAAAAAATAAGTTTTTTTAGCTCGTATAGAAATATGCAAAATTTAGCATTAATTAAGTTCAAGAACTTTTTTTAATATATATATACATGTATATTATACATGCTTATGGAGGTCAAAGGATAACTTTTCTTCGTAGACTTATGAAATATGAGAATTATCTCTTACCTTTTTTTTCACGAGTTCTCACCTTTGTGGATTAAAAAGTAATCCTTTTATATTTTTAACTTTTTTGGATTATAATATTTTATACTTTCTGCGGATTAAAAATTATTCCTTTTTGGATTAAAAAATTTTAAACTTTTTGCGGATTAAAAATAAGTCCTTTTTGGATTGGAAAATTTAAAACTTTTCATTGGATTAAAAAGTAATCTTTTTTTGGTCGTGTCCTATATGTAATCCAAAAAAGATTAAAATTTAGCCCAAGATTTTTAACCGTGTACCTAAAATGATCTTCAGTCGGCCAAATTTGCATTAAGCCGTGCGCAAAACCAACTGTATTTAATCCCAAACCCCAAATCAAACCAAACCCAAATGTCATTATCTTTTCTTTTTCAGTCGGGTATTTCTTTAGCAATACTAAATTATTTCAGTAGTACTATTCGTTCAGTCTCGTTTAAAATTACTTATAGCAACGCTTTATGAAAAATTCTCTAAGAGCAATTCAGTCGAACAAATCTTTTTTAACGGCTTTTAGTCGTTCCTTGGTAGGTTTGTTTACGACATATAGTCATACCTCAAACCGACTTCAGTCAATTAATTTTAATATTTTGCTCGGAAATACAGATCGTCGGTCTAACTCTATTAAGACATAATTCAAAATTATTTAATGCTTAAGAGGCGAAAAAAAACTGTTCATTATATGTATGCAGTTCATACTCGTGCTACAATGTATTATTTTAAACGTTCTATAGCCATTTTTTTCAGTCCGATATATGATTTTTGAATGCATAGATAAAAAAGACGATTCCTTCATTGGTTAATTGTGAACGAAGCATTGTGATAGAAGTAATAAAGCCTTTGCATGAACTCTGTAATCCAATTCTATCTTCAACTTACTTGACCCAAAAGTGAATACTAAAATCAATTAAATTGTTACTAAATAAATGTTTAGAGGACTCACTTAAATTGAAAGCAAATTTAGAAGTATTCTATCATCTATTCGAATGCGTAGAATCTCTGATGGGTGCAACTAATGTGTCAGAAAACAATGATAAAATCCCTTAATCCCTCAAAACTTACAGTAGGAGGAAATGAGAAATTTGCATTATTATTAATTTAAATATCTAAGATAAAAAAAGTTACAAAAGTTAAAAGCTCTATCCTAGCAAAATTGCATTTTGATCAAAGAGTGAATTTTTTCTTAAAAGTTAATTTCTCTCTCAGAAGGTTGGGAGAAAGAGATTGAGTTCTTATTTATATTAAAACAGCGTACGACAAAGTACAATGTTCACATATACTACAATATAAAATTGGTATAATAATATCATAGAGAAAATGTAGCATGATTTTTTAAACAAACGTATTCTTAATCCAAAAAAAGAATTATTCGAATCTAAATACTTCATGATTATACCCTTAGCCTGAAAGGTGAGGGTATATTAACTTTGTACAAACGTTTGTAACGCATAGAACGAAGCGAGTCCGGTAAAGAAAAGTATATATATTCTTGATCAGTGTCACCTCGTGAGTCGAGCTATTCATGTCCGTCCGTCCATCCGTTCGTCCGTCTGTGTGTTGTCCGTAAACACAGGATAAGAAGAAGGAGTAGAGTTAATTGGATGAAACTTGGTACACATGGTCACATGCACCCAAGGATCGATCTGCACAATTGAATATTTTTGGAATCCGCCCACGGACACGCCTACCTCCCATACAACGCAAAAATTTAAAACTGCATAACTCAGCTCCTAATAAGCCTCTAACAAAAAAATTTGGTATGTACATATGTGTTTTATATCAACACAAAGCTATTTTTGAAAAATGAACGTCATCCGCTCACGGATACGCCCACCTCCCATACAACCAAAAAATTGAAAACGCAATAAATAAGCGTCTGTTTAACCTACAGAGCTAAAATTTGGCACATACGTTTTTTATGACAAGACAAAGATGGTTTTGAAAAATGGACGTCTACGGAAACGCCTACCTGCCATACAACCCAAAAAGTTTTAAACTCAATAAATAAGGTTATGTTTGTCATAGAGAAATTAAATTTGGTATGTATGTATTTTATAACTAAAGTGTGTTCAAAATTGGGAGTAATCCGTCCATGAACACGCCCACCTCCCATAGCGAAAGCACAATAAAAGCATTAACTGTGAGCTACAGGAATACAATTTGGTATGTGTAAATTTTTCATCAACATTTAAATGCATATAAAATATAGGCTTCATCCGCCCACGGAGACGCCCATTTACAATAAAAAATTTTTTGTTTTTGAAAAGTGGGTTTAGGTTATTTCATAGTCGGCCTAGACCGACTTTAGACTTTCTTTACTTGTTTTATATTGGAAATGCCTTGGAATTGCCTTGTTGGTCGAGTGTGTTATAATAAGGGTATTCATGCAACTGTGCAAAACCCTTATAAGCGGTATAAACCGTATAAGTTTATTCTCCTTATATGTGAACTGTCAAAGTTTGTATGAAGAAGCTTTTACACAAACCAGATATCTTTGGTCAACGATTTAGCTGGGCAAACAAACAGGCAAACTTATAACATCAATCAGCTGATTTATTGTATTAAAGCAAAAGAAAAAATTAGAAGCAGGAGAAGATATAGTCAAAATTGTAAAACTAATTAAATAAAATGGAAAAGGTAAGAATGTAAATTTTGTGAATTGAAGGAATTAAAAAATATTTATATACTTCATTTGCAGAAAGCAAACCCTGAACTTGCAAACAGCTGATATATGATGCAAATGCTCAATCGACTTTTAAGGAATGCTCATGCAACCTGCCTAATAAACATAACTAATTGCCCAAATTATACTACCCCGACAACAATCAGTTCGTACGGCTGCATATTTTATTATATTAACACTTTCTACTTTTATTTTTAGTAAGAAAACAATATTTCTGATACAAAATTTGTAGTATCCTTAAAGCTTGAAATTTAATATTTTGGAATAAATAGCAAAAGTAAAAAAATTACATAAACAACAACGTTAATAGCGAGATTAACCATCACAGTCATAAAATGCAATCCAAAAACTGACAACATTTAATTCGTACGATAGAAAGAATGCGAGTGTGCACAAGGATAACGGGACAAATAATTTTTTGCTGATTCTGTATATCAATTAAGAATGTATTGGGAATGTTTTGAGAAAATTTCGGTCACTCTTTGGTTTTTTTGAATGATTTTCTAATATGGCGCATGGCAAAGCGGTTTGAGAAGAAATAAGAAAGTTAACTGCTAAGAACTCTCTTTTACACAAAAGTTATGGCTTTTATTCCATAGCCCCTAGAATTAGCAAAGTCAACTATACAATACGTCATCAAAAACTATGTGAATATCGCCTCAATTGAGCCACAGAAGCATGGGCGAGGTAATGAATCAAAAGTAAATGATCGAGATATACGAGCATTGGAGGCTATTATAACAGAAAAAAGACGGACTTCAATGAGAAACTTAGCGAAAATGTGGTCTAATATGATCGGAAGAAGTGCAAGCCGTGAATGGCTTACTCGGAAACTCGGAATAATTTCCATAAATTGAAATATAGCTTTTATAATGTGAATTTTGGTTAAACGAGTACCAATGCATTCATTTTCAATTTTGCAGGAAGAGAAAGAACCACCGTTTACTGCAAATTTATGTGGTTCCGAGTCCATTCACGGCGTACACTTCTCTCGATCATATTCGACCACATTTTCGCTAAGTTTCTCACTGAAGTCCGTCGTTTTTCTATTATTATGGTCTTCAATGCTCGTATATCCCGATCATTTACTTTTGATTTATTGCCTCGCCCATGCTTCTGTGGCTCAATTGAGGCGATATTCACATCATTTTTGATGACGTATTAGAAAGTTGACTATGCTAATCCCAGGGGCTATACAATATCGCCATAACTTTTGTGTAAAAGAAAGTTTTTAACAATTAACTTTCTTATTTCTTCACAAACCGCTTTGCCACGTGCCATAGTAGAAAATCATTCAAAAAAACTACTGGTATAAAATCAAAGAGTGACCGAAATTTTCACAAAACATTCCCAATACATTCTCAATTGATATACAGAATCAGCAAAAAATAATTTCTCCCGTTATCCTTGTGTACACTCGCATTCTTTCTATCGTACGAATTGAATGTTGTTAGTTTTTGGATTGCATTTTATTACTGTGTTGGTTAATCTCGCTATTAACGTTGTTGTTTTTGTAATTTTTTTTTTATTTTTGCTATTAGTTCTAAAAAATTAGATTTCATGCTTTAAGGGTACTACAAACTTTTGTTCAGAAATATTGTTTTCTTATTATAAATAAAAGTTGAAAGTGTTGTTATAATAAAATATGCAGCCGTACGAACTGATTGTTGTCGGGGTAGTATTCTTGCCTCTTTGCATGAATACCCTTAATATTTTTTTTAAGCAATAGAGGATAAAAGAATTTCTGTGTTCATGACTGGGCTTAAAAATTCAATAACAAATACAAAAACCTTTGTATTTTTGTTCAAATTATCTGACAGCATTTGAGATGAACTGTATTCAAATATGTTTTGCTACCAGACCTAGCCAGCGTAGCCTCTCAATTGTATTACGCTTAACTAGTTATATCGATGTCTTCATGTAGCTCATACGGCTCGTGATTCAATCGTATTCGGTATTTTCCATTGACCCAGATTGGACCATAAGTCATGTGCAGGATTGGACCATAAATGCTATAAGTGCTGCTCAACGTCCAGGTTTGCGATGTGTATAGTAGGAATTTAATTTTTTATTGACTTATAGAGCGTGAGTTTTGTTTGACGAGAGAGAGAGCTCTGGTTCTTAACCACCTACTAAGCCCAACCCCTCTTGGCAAGAATTATCCTTCTTTTCAGGAATCAAAACAAACAAAAAAAAAACAAATTGGCCATTTCAGCCCTTGAAATGACTTTGACCGAACTTCTTATGATCAATTGTGTTGTGTGTGTTATTAAATGTTTGCACACAATTAACCGAGAACTGGACCTACATGTTTTATGCCGACTCCGAACGGCTCATGTTCTCAAGAAGCTTTACATGGCATTGTTTACTCTCTGAGGTTTGCCATTGTCTGCAGAGAGGTGGTGACCGATCAGAAAAATTTTTTATTGAAAAAAACTTTTCGCCACGGCTGGGGATCGAACCCGGGCTCCGAGCATGCTAGGCCACACACTTAACCTGCATGCCACGGTCACCACTTTCAGGAATCACCTTATCTGAAACCTTGCTTGGTATCGAACGTAGGGAAGAAGGCCTTCCCTATTTTCACTGCGCTGCTCGTCTTGTTCAGTGTCATCTTGCAAAGACGTTTTAGCTTCGCAGGAATACCAAACTCAGACATTGTAGAATAAACGTAATTCATTTTTATACTGTCAAGGCGGTTTTGAAATTCACAAAAAGATGGTCTAAGTCAACTTGCTTTTCTAGGGTCTTTTCCAAATTGGTCGGAGTGTAAATATCTGGTCGATTTTTCAGGTCTAAAGGAACTCTGATAAGGTCTATTCAGTTCAGTCTTCTATTCAGGCTTCAGTCTTTCACATAATAAGCTCCACAGTACTTTATATGCGATATTAAGAAGGCTTATCCTACGGTAGTTGGTGGGAACGTCTTTCTTGCGTCTTGGCCAGAGTACACTGAGGTTCCAATCGTTTAGAATTTATTTTTCCGACTATATTCTGTATAGATCCTTGTGAATGGATTTAAACAGAGCTTCGCCACCATTCATAAATACCCTCCAGTACTGGCAATCACAATTAGTCTTTTAACGGTCATGATATCATGCATGAATAGTAGCTAGTGAATTCTAGTACCCGAGGTAATGTAGCAGGTAATGCAAATACTTTTATTTCATTTGTTTTTTCTTCCACATAAACTGTATAACAAAAGGAATGATGAGTGTACCTTATGAAACAGCAAGTGAATGGTAATGCAGAGAGTAATGGAATCATTACCGGCAATGACATCCTCGTGTTAAATTCATAAGTTAATTGCATTGCAGGTTATCTGGAGGGTAACCAGTGGTGATTACCGATAGCTAGTGAACTCACTTATTCGTCACTGGTGGAATCAGGTCGAGTCGGGCAGTGTAATTTCATTCAACTCCAGCGTACCCGTTCCAAAGTTCACACCAAAGACAAGAGAAATCTTCTCTACACAACATTCGTGTACTCTGCATAACTGTCACAAGTTTCCGTTTTCGTCCTTGCAGGAAAAGGCCACGGTTTTCAAACCATCAGCCAGACGTCTTATATTTTTGAAGATTTTTCGAGCCTCATTCCTATTGCCATACATCTCCATTTTCTTGCACTCATGCATTTCTGCCTCTCGTTTTTTTTCGCCTGAAAAGGCGTTTCTCATTCCACCACTTCTCTCGGTTTCGTAACACTACTAAGCAACACGCGTTACAACCGACTGGAGAGTGGCTGCTTAAGCTTTTTCTGGAGAGGTGTCGCGACACTCTTGGTCGTACCACTAGTTTCGGTGAGACCGATGATGGCTTATCAACTCTTGGGAAGGCGTACGCATAGAGGGGGATATGAGCGTTTACTGCACGCATATGTCGTGCTTTGAGGAGTGCTTTCTTAAAGCAGGAGTAAAAGTCGAGTAGCGAAGGCTTCGGCTGTCCATTTTGACTGCAGTTTGTCAACATCTAGCTTCCTCTGTGTAGAATTGCGAGCATTCTTAGCTGCGCAAAGACGTGTACGGATCTTGACTGCGACAAGATAATTATCCACGTCTATGTTTGCACCGCGGATCGCTCGTACGTTTAGTACACTGGAAGAGTGCCTTCCCTCAATTAACACATGGTCAATGTGGTAGCGCGTCTATTGAAAAGGGGACACTCAAGTGGACTTGTGAATATCAAGATACTGGAATGCAGTGCTACGGCGAAGGCAATCAGTCTTATTTCGGTATTGTTAGTATTTTTTGGGACCGATATATTTTAAAAGCATTCAATTATAATCGTGAGTAGAAGTACTTTAATTATCGTTTTAGAAAAAAGCCCGAAGATGATGATATGAGTGACGTACAAAATGGAAACAAAATCTCGAGATTCCAGGCAATGATTCCAGTAAACAAAATAGAAAAAACAACGTGATCTCTTCTATTCTGTCTTCGGTGAATCAAAATTTCGAGGTTGACAACATATATATCACATGTACGGGATATATTCTTTTATACTGTCGCATAGTGTAATCGTTTAAAGATTTAAATTTCGTAAGCTATAGCTAACCAAAAGCAAAATACCAAAAATTGTGGTTATCTTTTTAAGGAAAAAAAGATAATTTCCTCTGAATTCCAAAAGTTACAAAGTTTTAATAATACTTTTAAATCTTTAATAAAAACCTTAAAATGTTTGCCAAGCTTTGTTAAATAAAATTAATTTCGTACCGTGATCTTATTATACTCAGATGCTTTTAATTTGTTTCAGCGCTTCAGAACTGTCAGTGTCAAATTTATAAATAATTAAAAATAGCCTAACAGCTGGCCGACACTTGTATATATATATATCTACACAAAGAAGATGAGAAATTAAGAATCTTTTGTCTCAGCCAAGTTTGCCATACAAACCACTTTAACCGCACACACTGCACACACAGCCACTGCAAGTAATTTGAATGCCTTCTTAACTGTCACTTGCGAGTCCTTCACTTAACGCTATATAGTAATTTGAGTTCTGTTGTTGTCTACATGCTGTAACGCCTCTCTTACTCGCACTCTAATACTTCTTTTCTTGCTCTACTTTATGCTGTCCTTGCTGCTGCTTGTTCTTCTTTTTCATCATCACCATCACCACCACGTCTTACAAAAGGTGTTGAAACAGAAAATGTCATCGTTTCGTTTGTTCCCGGTTTAAGTATTCGTGCTTAGAGCTTGTCACATTAAGAGTCAACATATACAACCCAACATAAACTGACAAACTCATACATACATACAAACAGACAAACACTCGCACACACACACAGTGTTTGTTGGTAGCAAAGCGCGTCCTTGTGTGCTCATAATTACTGCATTATGTCATGGAATAGAAAAACAAAATATTTTTGCGAAAAATAATTCCCTGCTGATGTGGGTTTCCTTTTGTGACATTTCAAAATATTCGTTGTTGCTCTTCATGTGACCAAAGTTAATTGCATTTCCTTGAATGAAAGTTATGCTGAAAAATTATCATTTTTCGTAAGTAAATGCTTATCTTTTAGCATAGATGAATATTTATATTTTATGTATTTAGAAAATTTTGAATTTTTTTGAATTTAAAAAATTGACTAAAGCTGGTTTATGTGAAGCTTTTTATGTCTAAAAATGTACATCAATCAATACAAGTCAGCATTACTTAGATATATACTTATTTTTGCTACACGAGCAAACTTCATTCTTACCTATTCTCTAAAGAAATGTTTTCAAGGCTTTTAATTAAAAGCTCTTCTTTTTGTCTTTTTAATATGAACTTGTATTTTGTTTGTTTTTTTTATCTAAAGACTGCTTTTGTTTTCTTTTTTTTATTTTATTTTGCAAAAAGTTTCCTCATATCGCTGCATTGTTTTCCGCTTTGTATGTGGAGTTTGCTGCGCCATGGCATGCTTGCTTGTCTACGTCTTGGCTTATATCTCATATAATTCCTTGGAAGCAGCATTAAAATTTCCACTGACATAAAATGTACAAAATCTTACTTGCGGCCAGAATTAACGCCACTTTTAAAGTTTAATGTTTTTGAGTTGCCGTAAGGTATGCAGCATTTTTTTTCTTTGTTTTAATGCTGTTAGATTTCATGTTCTTAAAAACTTTTTCAATTTCCACAAAAATTTAGCTAAATTCTGATTAATCCGTGCGTGCAGCACAAATCGGAATTTTTTTTCTTGTGATAATGTGTATGTTTTGCCTTGTCATGGACATGATGATCTAGTGTTGTATGTGCAAGTGACAATTTTCTGTCATAAGTTTGAACTATGTTGTTGGTCAGAATACACAAAACAGAGCATCATGTGGAATAAAACAAAATTAAATGAACGTAGTCTTCAGTTGTGGTGCGAAAACAGAACATAAATAATGTGAACCTTAAGCCTAGTTGAAGAGATACAGTTGTATTTATCAGTCAGTAGACAAGCGATGTTTTAAATAAAGTTGAACTTAAAGGCTGTGCAAATGTATAATATTAGAATTTTTATTTATTTATTTTCTTACGTCTTTAAATTTGATTTATATTTTTATTAATTATCTAAATTTATCTATTACAATTTAATGTCTTTACTTATATAATGATTTAATAATTAAATTTCCATGAAGCTTGAAACACTTAATTTGTTTTGATCTTAAACATTTGTGCGAAACTTTTTCAAAGTTCATTGAGAGCCTCTTATAGGATCACTATCAAATGAAATACCCTTGATATTATTTTTTTTTCTCATAAGTAAAATATAAGCCATTAAAAGCTGATAGAGCTTCGAAAACTTATTCAGTACTTCCTTTAAGAATCATCGTAACGACATCTACACGGCCATGTTTATGACAACTTTCCAGCCCATGACATGAAAGTAGCCCTCAGCGATTTCAACGCGAAGATAGGAAGAGAAGACAACTTTGGCTCCACTGTCTATCAGTTCTGTTTTCACGAAACCACTTCAAACAACGGTCTTAGACTGATCGACTTCACCGCGCAATGAAATATAGAAAATAGTAGTATCAGATTCAAACATTCCGTATTCACAAAACCACCTGGCTGTTCTCAAAAAAAAATTAACCACATTGATCATATTGTTATCGAAAAAAAGCATGCTTTAACTGTACTGTATGTACGCACATTCGGGGGTCAATATTAACTCGGGCCACTATCTTGTTGCAGCCAAGATAGGGCTCAAACTTAGATAAGAAAGTTGCTATCTGGAGAAGCGAATGTATACCGTCTGAAACAAAGGACACGGGGTCTGAAACTATTCAGCACGAATAGTTTGTGTATCTAGATTAAAAAATGGGCTAAAATCAATGAAATTAGTTCGCAAATGAAATTACATCAATAGAGCTTAAAACCATCTCAAAACAAGCTATTCACGTACGCAGTTAATGCTAGAAATTGGGCTTGAAAGTTTTTTTGATAAACACGTCAATTTGTGCTTAATAAGTATGATCTTGGATTTGATCATAAAAATTATTTTTTGTTGTTGTTGTTGTTTTTGCTCATCAAAAAAATGAGCAACTGAACGACATAGTTCTCAGTTGGTTTTTGTTGCTGTAAGTATAAAAGTGTATAAAAATGCAGAACATAAGAGTAAAAAATTATATTATTCTATCCGAAATGGATTAAATATCTAATTTGGACAATCAATATATAATTTTGAAGTGCGAATGGTCATGCATTTTTCGGTTTCTTTGATGCCTGAGCCCCTTACATTATGTTATCGTTTGCCTTGTATTATTAAAATTCATAAAATGTTACATCCAAAAATTTCTTAGATTAGACATGACATGAGAACTTATGTCATAACTTGTTTTATTCACAATCCAAAAATAACATGCATTAGGCACAAATGAGCGTGATTATTTTTTTTTTATAAAGATTGCATTATGGCTTGATATCACGAATATTATGGCTAACCTCATAGTAGAATAAATAAGGTAAACTCGCTAGAAGAGAGCGTACTGCCGTAAATGTCAAAACGAAGTTGACAACTCATATAAAATCCCAAAGCATTCTCAAAACAATGAGAAAGCAAGAAAAAAAATTCCAATTGAAAAAATCAAAAATTTTTTTTATTTAAAACTAGCTGATGTTACCCGGTGTTGCTCGGGATTGTTCCTCGAGCACAGAAAAAAGGCGATTTTTAAAACTGCTCTGATTTTAACATATTTTAAATTATGAATTTAATGTTTTAAATTATCGTTTTTTGGGGTTTTGCCCCCTAAATTCGTCGTAAGTGTGTAGTCAAATTTCCGTAAAACAGTACCTGAAAAATATTAAATCTTCCAGGTCTCGCTCCGACGTCTGAAAAAATCATTCTTTAAAAAACTTTAATAAATGCGTTTAAAGTTTTTCTTAACATTCATTTAATATGCATTTATATCTCAGAAAAAAAAAATTCTAATTTTAAAAAATCCTTTTGGGATCGATTCGATTTTTGTATTGTCTTCGTTCAACATCGGTTTTGATCGGTACTGTTTGGTTGATTTTTGTTCATCTTTATATAGCTTCTGCTCGTTTTCGTTAAACTTCGTTTTTTTTCGTAAGTCTTTGGTCCTTGACTTCGTTTGCCTTCGGCGCATTCATTGATTTTTGTTGAAAGAACTTCTAAAAGCATAGGATCTATTTAAGTAATAGATACGATCGCTGAACAAGTTTTATCGAAATCAGTTAATCCGTTTTGAAGTATATGAGTCAGATATAGTTAATTGCATAAAAAAAAAAAAAAAAAAAAAAAACAAACAGAGAAACCAACCAACTTGAGAACCTCCTCCTTTTTGAAGTCGGTTAAAAAAGAATCATAGTATATGAAGTTGAAGTTTAAAGTTTGCGAAAGGTTCGGATTTTTTAATGATCTTCAAACGATTCCAACTGAAGTGTTAAACGCAAAAGCGAAAAATCTTGTTGATTGTTGCCCAGAACATGTAGAATCGACTCTTGGTAATGAACTGGTTCAACTCGCCGAGCTTGCAAGGCTCTTTAAACGAAAAATCGCAGAATCGGGAGCACAATTTCTTTATCGCATAATAATGGAGAACAATCTTCGCTCAACTTTTGTAAATATGTACTGAAATATTTTTTCGCATATACTTCGTCATGATGGTAACCAATTGTAGTGGAAAGAGATCATTCTCCAAAATGAAACTGCTCATAAATAGATTGCGTACGAGTATGGGACAGAAACGTCTTACCAGCCTCATGATTTTTAGTACAGAAATTGACATTATTCGTGATTTATCTTTCGAAAATGTTATTGAAGTGTTCGCTTCGATTAAATCTCCTTAAACTTTTAAATAATAACCACTCATACTATTCTAATGATTGTCATTAACGATATTTATAGAACAAATCACGATTTTTCTAATTCAATATTTTAAACATAATAAAAATGATATAATTAAATCTATAATAATGACTCTGCATACGTTTTTATGCAACTAACTTTTTGCATTCATTGTTAGGGGCCCTCACCAATAAACTGGCCTCAGGGCCCCACCAACCTTAATTCGGCCCTGGACACACAGCTGATTTTGACAATATCGGCAGTACCGAGAAGAGAGCACAATCAGCGCTGCATATACCTTATTTATTCTACTATGGCTAACCTCAGAATCACTCCCAAAATAAATTGATTTGGAATTGTTTTCAGCTCAAATGTCTCTCCGTGTGTGAGCGAAAATAAATGAAATACTCCGGTATGGCTGTTACTTATTCCCAAGCCTAAAAATTCAGACTTTTATTGATCGGAAGCATCGAATAAGATTCAGACGCTCTAGCATTATGCTACATACACGGTTAAAAATCTTGGGCTTAATTTTAATATTTTTTGGATTACATATAGGACACGACCAAAAAAAGATTACTTTTTAATCCAATGAAAAGTTTAAAATTTTCCAAACCTAAAAGGATTTATTTTTAATCTGCAAAAAGTATAAAATTTTTTAGTCCAAAAAGGAATCATTTTTAATCTACATAAAGTATAAAATATTATAATCCAAAAAAATTAGATTTTAAACCAAAAAAAAGTTTAAAATATTGTAATCCGAAGAGGATTACTTTTTAATCCACAAAAGTTTAACATTGTCTAAACCGAAAAGACAAAAGTTTAATCTTCAAATAGTTTAGAAGTTTGCAAACTGAAAAATTAAATATTTTGCCATGAACTTCATTATATAAACATTAAGGGTATTCATGCAAATGGGCAATGCCCTCATAAACGATATAAACCGTATAAGTTTATCAGCCTTATAAATTAAATGTATGGATAACCGTTTGCACAAATCAGATATATCACAAACCAGCAATCAGCTGTTTATATGCATGCTGAAAGTTGACTGTTAACAAGTTAACAGCTGACATATCTCTCCAAATGCACAATCGACTTAAGGGGACGTTCACACAATCTGCCTGATAAAAATAACTAATTGCCCATAATACAAGCTTGCCGCTTTGCATGAATACCGTTATTAAGTATTATAAAACACTGCTTTATGTAATTATGAATATAATAATATTTTGGTTCAGATTTTAATAAACAATTTATTTCATTTAATTAAAAAATAAACTTCGGATGCTTTAACAATATTAACAATTATATTTAGAGTAAATTTCGTAGTAGTAGTAGTTTTTAATCAAATGTGGTGACCGTGGCATGCAGGTTAAGTGTGTGGCTTAGCATGCTCGGAGCCCGGGTTCGATCCCCAGCCACGGCGAAAAGTTTTTTTCAATAAAAAATTTTTCTGATCGGTCACCACCTCTCTGCAGACAATGGCAAACCTCAGAGAGTAAATAATGCCATGTAAAGCTTCTTGAGAACATGAACTTTAGCCGTTTGGAGTCGGCATAAAACATGTAGGTCCAGTTCTCGGTCAATTATGTGCAAACATTTAATAACACACACAACACAATTGATCATAGAAGCTCGGTCAAAGTCCTTTCAAGGGCTGAAATGGCCAATTTGTGTTTTTATTTTTTTAGTAGTTTTTAATTTTAGGTAGCAAAAATACTCTTTCCTGAACTGAAAATACTACCTTAATGTAAATTTGTAGTAAAAAAAAAAGTCTTAACTTTAAACTTTTTTGGATTAAAAACAAATTAAACTAAAGTATGGAATAAAAATAGTACTTTTTGGATTAAAAAGTCCTTTGAACCAAAGTTTGGATTTAAAACTAGTCCAAAATTTTTAACCGTGTAGATACTTTCAAAAGGGCAAAGAAAATGTTATGACTATTGAACGCGTTTTTCTCCGTTCCTAGTATATAACAAACACAAACCAATGCCTTACAAGCATTTAATTTTCATGCTAAAAGCATGCTTGGAAAATTAATTTGTTTCATTTGAAAGAGCTTATTATAAAGTTGGTTGTCGAAAACTTGACCGATGATTGACAACAAGCAAAATAGCTGCTGATACATTATAATGTACTACCGAATAGTTTTTGACAAGCCAAGAAAATAACAAAACGACACCCACGAAGTCAATATGTAATTAACGTCCCGAAGCTAAGAAAACTGGCGAAAACAGGAGCAGAGCAAATTAGAGCTCTTGAGAATAGACAGCAAATTAGAGCTCTTGAGAATGCAGCCGTGGCTAGATCTGCAACTAATGATGAGGTTATGGTAATTGGAACATTACCTCAACAAAATTTTGAAGCCAACCAAGTTGATAAGCATACTTAACAAGCAAGATTTCTCGTACTCACGCAACGCTGGGAGTTGCCCTGTTCAAGTTCGTTCTTTGGAGCAAATCGTGAAACAAACGAAATATTTTTTTTTTGTACCTTGATTCAATTATTTTAAAGTGGAATTGATGAAAAATTCCATATTTTATCACTATCTCTATATTCGGAAAGAAATGGGTTAATTGTTATCTCAATGCTTGGTAAACACTGAAACGATTTTTTTTAATTGATTGAGTACTAAATTGCTTTTAAAAATAAAATAAAGAAATATAAATAGTTTTTTAGTTTTCCTGACTTATAAAGAGTTCACAATACTTGTAGTAACATCATATACAGAAAATTAAAATCAGTTTTTGTTTTTACAAAATGAAAATAAAAGTAAGTTTGTATCTGTATTTATTAAAAACGGTAAATGCAACTAATTAATAAAATTTCGGAACAAAATAATATAACATTTTTATACTAATAACTTGCACTTGTTTTTATATGTTTGTATTCACATTTTTTGCTACTACTGTAGAGTAAATAAAAACAAAAAGAAGAAAAAAAATAACAATTGCATTGCGTAAATTGTTGTTGAACATCAAGAATGTGACAATAGAAGGACATGAGTATGAAATTCATCATCTGCGTTAGCTATTTGAGTATAAAAACACTCTGGCACCAAGGCAACCAAAGGACACAAGCAACAATTTAATAGCAAAAAACATACACAAATGTACTTGGAACATGACAGCTAGTGACAGATAACATGGCGTTGGAGAACTAATTCTTGTGTGGTTATTTTTTTTCTGATTTTTTTTTACCATTGCTATATAATACTAGAAAAAAATTAACTGAACTTATCTAAACAATATGTTCTAAGCTATTTTAGGGCTGCAAAATACGAAAATCATATTTATTTTATCGCTTGTGGCCTTTCACAAAAACATTGCTAATTTCGATATTTCAGAGTACACGTAGCTTATCTTTGAGGACAGCAAATTTTGTTGATGAAGGAATCCTTTGGAAGTCTTAAAATTAGACGAAACCAAAAGCTGATTTATTTGTATTACGATAGGTTACAGGTGGGCTGAAAATTTCATAGGCTAATAGAGTAAAATACATTTTTTTGGTAAAATTCGATTTTACAGTAACCCACAAAAGTATTCATCAAACCTCATATACTTATATTTTATCTTAATTTTAATTGAAGGACATAACAATTTATATTTAAACTTTGTGAAAACATAAAACAGCTTATTCTCAACTATGCTTATAAACAGTTTTGTGGCTCACTGTATTTTTCTTAAAAATTTTTAAGGTAATCATGTATACACGCAAAGAAAAAAAAAACGTATATCGCCAGTTTGCTGCAAACGAACTTCGTTTGTCGGGCTTAAAATCATTTTTTGGAAACGTTTGAACAGTTGTCATAATAATAGTCAGTTGCGGGAAACGTGCTAATTAATTGCAAAAAATTTATTTCGTTTGTTTTTAAATTGTGGCAACCGAAAAATTTGTTTTGTTCAACTGAAAACTTCATTTGTAAAAAAAAAGTCCATTTCTTATGACATACACATTTGTAATCTAAAAAAAATCATTCCACTCAATATCTTACAATAGCTCAATGGAAGCGTGCTAGACTGTCGCGTGGGTTCAAATCTTGGCTGTGTAAGTATCAAAAATTTTAATTTAATTATTGAAATTCTAATTCTGTTTCATAGACTGCCTCGTCACAAATAACCAACAAAATAAGTTTTACTTAAAAAACATTCATTAAAAAATAAAAAAAAAAAATAAAATATTTGGTATTCTTGTTGGGGATTGAACCTAGGTCAATCGAGTTCCTAGACTCAAACGCCAGCACACTTGGCTAAACTTAAACTTCCAAAACAATGATAAAATTTCATTAAGTTCGATGTTTTTTCGTTTCAAGCAAGAATATTTTTAAGTTGATGACAACTGAATATTCGTTTGCGGCAAATACAGTTCGCAAGCGAAGTATAGTTGGTGAATTTTTAAATGAAAAATTTCTTTGTGTGTACTAATCATCCTAGAATACAAATGCTATAACCTTGTTAGCCGACTATTGGGTCTCTCCACGCCTTGAATTCAGTTTATTGCGTGCAGTTCACTCGGCTGACTATCGATTGGACTCTGGAATATAGTGATGGAGTCATGTGTCATCCATTGTCTCATATATTGCACTTATATTGCTCCGAATCAACAAAACATTGTCGCAACTTTTAATCGATTGTGAGCTCACGTGGCACACACTTTGCACACAGCTTTCGCATTTGCAAATATTTATGCAGGATATGTCCAATACGCTCCAATATATTCATCACACAATTTTGGATATATTGGTCTATGCATTTATCGATGTCATGATCCTTCAAATCATTAATCTCGAAATCCTATGCAATTTCACCATCTGCTAAAAATTCATCATCGTCACTAACCATCTTGCATCGCCAAATTTCATATCTTCATCACCATGGATTGCTGATGATGATGATAGATAGATTCAAGCACCGCATCCTTAATACACTATATGGTGTGGTTATTAGAGTGCCCCTTATTTATACGCCCACGCGTACTGCGAAGGGGTATATTAATTTTGTCAGGACGTGCGAAACGCCCATAAGGAGGCGTGGTAGGTACAGAGAGTTTATAAATTCTTGATCAACATCACCACCTGACTTGATTTAGCCATGTCCGTCTGTCTGACCGTCTTTCCGTCTGTCCGTCTGTCTGTCGACACAATTACAACCGTAATTTCCAAGCTATCGTAATGAAACTTCATATATAAGCTTTTTTCTAAAAAAAAAAGATCAAGTTGAAGAATGGGCTAGATCGAACGAAAATCACGCCTACTTCCCATGCTACCCCAATAATGAAAACTCTATACAGAGACTAATATTTAACCTACAATTCTGATATTCGGTATTTGTGCATTCTATGTCAAAACTGAAAAAAATGGGCGTCATTCATCTACTAACACGCCCACCTCCCATATAACCCCAACATTTAAAACTATATAAAAATGCTTCTGTGGAAGCTAAATAAAAAAAATTAAGTATTTATTCACTTTATATCAAAACTAAGGCGTGTTTGAAAAATGAGCGTAATTCACCAACGACCACACCCACCTCCCATTCAACCTCAAAATTGAAAACTATAAAAATAAGCTTATATAAAAGCTACAAAAGAAAAATTAGAAATTTAGTAATTTTATATTAAAACAAGTAAAGAAAGTCTAAAGTCGGTCTAGGCCGACTATGAAATACCCTAAACCCACTTTTCAAAAAAAAAAACAAAAAATTAATTGTAAATGGGCGTGTCCGTGGGCGGATGAAGTCCATTTTTCCAAACCATCTTTGTCTTGTCATAAAAAACATACGTGCCAAATTTTAGCTCTGTAGGTTAAACACATGCTTATTTATTGCGTTTTCAATTTTTGGGTTGTATCGGAGGTAGGCGTGTCCGTGATCGGATGACGTCCATTTTCCGAAGACATATTTGTGTTGGTATGAAACACATACATATCAAATTTTATTGTTGTAGGCTAATTATGAGCTGAGCTATGCAGTTTTCAATTTTTGCATTGTATGGGAGGTAGGCGGGTCCGTGGGCGGACGATGTCCATTTTTCAAAACCATCTTTTTTTTGTTATAAAAAACATACGTGCCAAATTTTAGCTCTGTAGGTTTAACAGAGGCTTATTTATTGCGTTTTAAATTTTTGGGTTGTATGGGAGGTGGGCGTGTCCGTGAGCGGATGACGTCCATTTTTCAAAGACATCTTTGTGTTTGTATAAAACACACACATATCAAATTTTGTTGTTGTAGACTTATTATGAGCTGAGTTATGCAGTTTTAAATTTTTGCGTTGTATGGGAGGTAGGCGTGTCCGTGGGCGGATTCCAAAAATATTCAATAGTGCAGATCCTTGGGTACATGTGACTATGTGTATCAAGTTTTATCCAATTATCTCAACTCCTTCTTCTTATCCTGTGTATACGGACAACACACAGACGGACGGACGGACGGACGGACGGACGGACGGACATAGATAGCTCGACTCACGTGGTGACGCTGATCAAGAATATATGTGAATATATGTGTTTGTAATCTATGCGTTACAAACGTTTTCACAAAGTTAATATACCCTGACCTTTCAGGTTTAGGGTATAATTAAGGCATGCTAGAAAAATGAGCGTCATCTACCAACGACCACGCCACATACCATACAACTTCAAAATTGAAAACTATATAAATAGGCTTATATCAAAGCTACAAAAGTAAAAAAAGATATTTATAAATTTTATATTAAAATTAAGGCATGCTAGAAAAATGGGCGTTATCCACCCACTAACACGCCCACCATCCATACAACACCCAAAATTGAAATCTATATAAAATGGCTTCTGTAGAAAATAAATAAATAAAATTATGTATGTATTCACTTTATATCAAAAGTAAGGCGAGTTAGAAAAATGGGCGTCATACACCCACGATCTCGCCCACCTCCCATACAACCCCAAAATTTAAAACTATATAAATAGGCTTCTATCAAAGCTACAAGAATAAAATTAGATATTTATTCATTTTATGTCAAAACTAAAGTGTGTAAGAAAAATGGTCGTCATCCATGCACGACCACGCCCACCTCCCATACAACCCCAAAATTGAATACAATATAAATAGGCTTCACTTTATGATTCAGGCAAAAAATTAGATACGTTTGTATTTTATATCAAAACTAAATCGTGGGAAAAAGTGAGCGTCATCTGACTACGAACACACCCACTTCCCATTGAACCCACTATAGGGAAAAGTCTAGAAAAGACTAATATTTAAGCTACAAAACTGAAATTCAAGATTTGCATATTTTATAATAAAACTGAAGTTTGCTGAAAAAATGAGCGACATCAATCCACTAACACGCCCACCTCCCATAGAACATAATAATGGTGAAGACTTTATAAAGAGGCTAATAAAGGGTGTCTCAGTAAGAGTGCTTTTTTTTATTTCAAAATATAAACGCACATTTTTTGAGAGAGTCTTGATTTTGTTATTGAGTCACAAAACCGGGGTTGACAAACTTTATTGTGCATATTATTAATTTCTTTTATTAAAAGGTTTTTTATTATGATATATAGTAAGTGACGATTTAAGCCCTTGAAAGGACCGAGCTTCTAATGATCAAATTGTGTTGTTTGTGTGTTACTAAATGTTTGTACACAATGGATCGAAAACTGGACCTACATATTTTATGCCGACTCCGAACGGCTAAAGTTCATGTTCTCAAGAAGCTTTACATGGTATTATTTACTCTTTGGGGGTTTTCTATTGTCTGCAGAGAGGTGGTGACCGATCACAAATTTTTTTTTTTTTTAAAATAACTTTGGCGATAGTGTGAATCGATCTTGGGGCTCCAGACATGCAAAACCACAAACTTAACATGCATGCTACGGTCACTACCATATATATAAAGTATGATACTTTAAATCCTTGCAGTACTTGTTTAAAATCCTTGTAAAATGCAAACAAACATAAAAACAAACTGGTAATTTTAGCCATTGAAAGGACTTTAACAGAATTTCTTATGACTGAAATATATCTTAATTTATTGTGTTCTATTTCCCAAGCTTCATGTTAAATAGTGTTTTTTTTTTTAACATCTGAATTATGTTTTGAATGTGAATATATTTGCCACAAAATAAATGCTAGTGTTTCAAATCCTTCATTAATGGAAGACTCTTTACAAAATCAAAAATCTCAAATTGTCAAAATATTAAATTTTAAGAAGAAGGTTGTAGTAATTTAAAAAAAATAATGCTTATTATTTGTTAGCTTGGTTTTCAGTCACCGATTGAGCAGAACACACCGTTTTGATGAAGCTCTCTGCCAAATTACCAGTCTTGTTTTTTGCCTTTCAGAACCAAAAGTACTTAACCGAGACCAGCTAGGTTTAATAAAGTAAGTCAATTTTGGTCTGGTGCTATTTTGCTGTAGTTATTAGTACAAAAATAATAGAAAAATCACTAACTATTTGTGTGTTGCACAGTGTTATTTCTTTCATAACACATTTCACATTAAATGAACCACTAAAAAAAACAATTAATATTTACAAAATATATTTTGGAAATTTCGTCAATGGAATGCAACAAGTTTTGTGACAACTTTATTAAAATATTTCATTATGTTTAATTGCATTCTACAAGAATAAACATACCTACATATATTACTTGTTTACAAATATATATCTACATTCACTTAATTGCATATTTATAACACATAGACATAAGGTGTATTTAACATAATGTAAACATTATTGTTTTTGTTTATAAATATGTGTGTTTGGGTTTGTTTGTGTGCGTATTGGTTATTGCCTAAATATATTCAAACACACAGTTGAGAATTATTGTTCAAAACCAATATTTTATATTTATGGTCTAACTAATAATGAGATTGAGTTTTGATATTAAAGGTTTGACAGGAGCGTCACCATTTTTAAGTAAGCTAACAGGTAAACAGCGCAAGGCCCAAAAATAAATGCATCAAGAAGCAGACATTAGATAGGACTTTTAAACAACTTTTGTTTAAAACTTAGAAAAATGTTGTGAAAAATTATAAAAATTATATGTCAAAATTTTGCACAATTTACAAGTTTTACTTTTTAAAGATTAACGTTAAAATAATTGCAGTTTTGACAGTTTTTGCACCTCATCTCTGACAGATGCATCCCTGAAATTATTCTTTAGCAAATGACATTTTCAATAAACATATTCATGGCCATGACATTATCAATAAAAATAACAATAACCATTAAAATGAAAAAAAGGCAACCGTAGCAAATTTCTATAAAAACCAACACCGTCAACACAGCAATAATAGAGAACTCAATAGAATGCAATATAAATTCCGGCGCTAATGCGTTAAACTCATTAAATAAACATTATGAATTATTTTCATAATTATTTTCATTACAAAAGTGCCGCAAATAAATAAATACCACATGACATAGTCGAACAGATTAGAACCAAAAACTAAGCCAAGCAATAAAAAAGCTAACGGCAATTGCAATAGTTACAGCAACAGCATAATTTCCAATCAATTGCCAAATGATGACTACCAAACACAGTTCTGTGAATGTGGCTAGAACTGAATAAATGAAAGACCGGCCGACTGACTGACTGAATAGTTGTTATGGCCATAGATTTTGGTCTTAATGTAGATTTTATTGTATTTCTGCTTTTTTGACTTAAATTGTTGTTTGTGTAGTTATTGTGGGTGTGTGGATGTATGTGGATGCATGTGTGAGTGCGTGTGTTGTTTGTCAAGTAGTTCAATTCAATATCGTTATATTAATAGTCGATACTCATTTTGATATTTAGTTGGGTGAGTAGGTGTATGTGTGTAAGTTTGAATTGCGGGTATGAGTGATTGTATGTGACCAATTGTAAATATTGATCACGCATACAAACGTGTTTGCAATCACACAATCATGCATACTTAAGTATACTTTGTAAAAACCTGTATTAAAGATTTTGCTCCTTTTAGCCAATCGGCATTATTACAATTTGGTAGTCAAGTTATTTGCTTAAATACCAATATATTGTTATAAAATAAATGCTCATATTGATGAAATTTGGATTTTGTTAAAAGATTCTATTAAAATATTTTGTAATTATACGACAAATTACATGTGCATCGGCGTTTTTGGTAGTTTGCATTTGGGTGATATTTAATATTGATTTAAAATATACACTAAATTTTGTAATTATTATTAGAAAGATTAAAATAACTTCTCAATAAATGCTTTTGACATATTTGTTGTGTGTTTACAAACTTGTTATAAAATTTCATTGTGATTATGTTTGTAATATACTCTAAAACATTTTTTTACAGATCTTTTTTAACACTTTTCCCTTGAAAGTTTAAAAAGTACCCTTATCAATAGAGGGTTCAAATACTCCTACGTCCTTGTATGTAACATTTCCTTGCAGTCACATTGCCTGGCTGCCGCAGAAGAAATAATTGTAATAACAACTTTCGAAAGTTCGAGTTGTTTGACGAAAAATTGTCAACTGCTTTAACCCTCTAACCGGCACGACCATAAAAATGATCGAATCCAAGCCATATTTTTTTCCCAAGTACATATAGTTAAAAGAACCTTAAGTTTACAGGTTAAACAAACTTTCTGAACGAACGCCAGGTGAAAAATATAGAAAACCGTCTCTGGACGGTCTTGCCGGTTTGCATGTAAAAAACTTCACAGGTAAGTTTTATCTACAAAACAGTTTTTATTGAGAAAAAAAAATGGAAAACAGTTGTAAAACATATTATTTTCTATGATGGTAGTCCCAGAAACAATTTTTATCAATTTGACCGCGTAAATGTAGGTCGCATTTTGCACAAACGACTTTTGTTTCAGACTTTTTGCAATGTTTGCACTTTTTTTTTGATTTTTTTATCTACCCAAAAGTGAAAAGTTATATTTGGACAATGTGTCGGGCGCGATTTTATCAAAAACATAATCTGGATCAGCGACATTTTCATTACTATCAAAAATTTCATCCGCGCTCTCCACAGAATCCAAGAATTCGAGGAATTACTCATAAGACATTGCATTCAAATTTATGTTTTTTGTAGAACCACGATTAGTACGATCCATCTATCGCAAAAAAAATCAAATAAAAAAGAAAAGAAAATAACAATAGGTGAGACAAAACTGAAAGAAAATATAAAGCATACCGGAAAGACCGTCTGCAGACGGCCTTCACATTTTCGTTTTCCACGCACAACTTATATTATTTTTCACTTCAAATAATCCCCATTCCACGCATAACGCAATCCTTTATTTTCAAAAATTGACCTCATGTCTTTCAATTTGTTTTGTTTTTGGGCTATAGATTCTTATTAAAATTCTTGAACATAAGTTAATTTATTATTTTTTTTATCGCCATTCGTAGAAAAGTAATGAACCTCTCAATTCTGCAAATCGTCCGAAAACGCCAGAATCGGGAAATTTTCAATTAATTGTTTCTACGTCAGTTTTTATCCAATTTTTATAAATAATGTACCGTTGGAAAGGTATTGGAAAGTTTGGAAACACAAGTATAACATGTGAACTACTAACCGTAAAATTTTCAAGCTAAGCACTTTACTAAGGATATTTTTTTTGTAATGAGCAAAACAAAAATTTTCACAATAATTAATGCTGTAGATTTGTCGACTTTTCGCATTTAACTGATGAAAGCTCACCAACGACTGATCAGAGAGTGTTCGTTGATATACTAATATGTGAAACAAAGCACTCTTCTAACGGTTTTAACTTGTTTAAGAAAAAAAATAATTCTTATATGAAACTGGAGCACAAAACTCAATGACCGTCTATAGACGGTCTTACCGGTTGGAGGGTTAATTTTTTTCTTACAGTATTTTTCTTGGTTTTTTTTTTTCTAATCTGAAAGCAGATTGACGCTATTTGGCGCCATTTTTTTCAATATTTTCAATACGTTAAAAATCTTAGATTAAAACTGAAAGCCAATTAAGTTCGTTGCTAATTCTTCGGCTCTAGTGGTGTTAACTGTTCCTCTAAAACAAGAACAGTAGCAGCCCGATTGACGTTGCTCTTCATACAAATTTTTTTCTATCTTGATTTTGTCTTTGCGCTAAGCCAAATACAAAGACAACCTACACAAAACAAACACACAAATAACAAATGCATGCAAAGATAAAACAAAAAAAAAAATAAGTATGTAGCAGCCACGCATGGTTAAGTGAAACTTTATCCCAAAAAAGTGGAGTGCTAAAAGTGGATAATTGTGGCTAACTCTTTAATATAGTTTAACTTAAAAAAGTTCAAGTAAAAGAGTAGATTAAATCTGTTTCAATGCAATTTCGAAAAGTTCAAAGGTTTTCTACCATCACTTAATCATATTATATCCATCATTGCAAAAATTGTGTGTAGAAAAAGGCTGTTGGCGGTGATAAAAGGGAAACAATTTAAGACACATTTATTTGGCACATTTATTTGGCTACCGACATCCAAGGTTTTAAACCTTTTTGTTCAGTTTTACTACCCGTTTCAATTCGCCATATTGCTTTGTAATCTGCTTATGTTGTTTCACTTCAAAAAATTACGGACTCAAACTTTGATGATTAGCTATTTTTCTTCGTAAGGTACGTTCGGTTAGTTTAGTTAGTTTCGTTAGTTTGAACTCAAACCATTTTACCATGGCTTATGGTGAGTTTTTTAATTTGATTATTTTCGTTAGTTTGAACTCAAACCATTTCATCATGGCTTATGGTGAGTTATTTAATTGATTGAATTCGCTGCGTTTCATTAAAGTATTTCATCGTTTTTACTCCCCGTTTAGTTCGCTGTATGTTGTATACGCGGCTAGAGAAGTTTCACTTCAAAAACGCACACTCGACGATGTTGATGCTGGTTGCATCGTTACTTGTGTGTCGATTAATTTTAGCATGAAAGTTTTGTTATTGTAATAAAAATTCAGTCTTTTGCTTAATTTCTTGACAAACGCAATGATGTACAACATTTGGTGTATATTTGTATATTTATTTAGATTTAAAACGGTGAAAACAGCCATCTGTTGTCTCTTGATGCACATTAAAAAAATTGAATTAGCAATGTTAAAAAAGATAACACTGTTATCCAAGAGCAATTTATAACAAGGATTGGTTATGGCGTTAACAAAGAAAAAATATTTAAACTGAGTGTTTTTTCAGTGTCACACCCGTCTCAGAAAAATGCTATAGTTTTTCTAAGAAGCAACATGGCTTATGATAAAAATAAAACTTTTCTAAAGTAAGGATATTGATGTTTTACATAAATTTGCAAACTTTTTTTATTAAATAATTTCTTATTATTCTTCATTTCCGTTACAAGAAGTTGTAACGGAACGGTGTTCAAAATTTTCTTCTAATAACGAAATTTTTGCACGTATATTAGACCGGATCATTCTTATATGAATAAAAAAAATTTCAACCGGTCGGAGTCTCAAAAGTCAGAGGAACTCATTAAAATGATTACTGCATATTTTTTTTTTCAAATCGAAGAAAAACCGCCGAAGCAATTTTGATTCTCCTGAAGGTCCTTTTTTGTAAAAAAAAACATGATTTGTGCTTGTAACTTTTTATTTTACACAGAACGCTTACCCACATCTTCTTAAATGTTAAATTTCTTACTCATACTAACATTTTGACATAAAAAAATTGTTAAAATTTTGTTTCATTAAACACTTATTGACCACCCAAAATTGAATTTTTTGCTATTTTAAAAAAGGCATTTCTTTAAAGACACATTTTTTATAAGATTTACGTGGAATTTTTATTGTTGGAAAGGTATTCAGTTCTTCTTTCGTTCTGTGTATCGCTGTAATCAAAGCTATATGATTAAAAAAAAATGTATCAAAAACTGGACGATGAAGCAGTGAACAAATGAATTTAATTGTTTGTATGAATAAGAAATATTTAATTTTATCAGATTTTTAAAGTCGATTTCTCACATTCTGTCAGTTTTCGCACACAGCTTTGATTAAAGCGATACACAGAAAGAAAGAAGAACTTAATACCATTCCAACAATAACACTTCCACGTATATCTAGAAGAAAATGTGTCTTTTACAGCGGTTTTAAAAAAACGTCTTTTTAAAAATATCAAAAAACTCAATTTTTGGTGGTCAATAAGAGTTATAATGGAACATAATTTTTAAATTTTTTGGATATCAGGATATTGGTATGAGTAAGAAATTTAATATTTTAGCAGGTGTGGGTATGCTTTCTGTGAAAAATAAAAAGTTACAAACAAAAAACATGTTTTTTTTTACAAAAAAAGGACCTTCAGGAGAATCCAAATTGCTTCGGCGGTTTTTCTTTGATTTGAAAAAAAAAGTATGCAGAAATCATTTTAATGAGTTCCTATAACTTTTGAGGCCCCGACCGGCAAAATCTGAATTTCGATCCGGTCTAATGTATATGAATAAATTATTTTGATTAAAACAAGTTTTGTAAGTTCATGTATAGCGAAATCATTTGTATAGGTATTAATATGATAAAAAATTCGTGCAAAAAAATTTTTTGCAAAAAAAATTTATTTTTTTTATGTATAATAAAAAATCAAAATCATTTGTACAGGTATTAATTTGTTGAAAAACTCATGCGAAAAAATTTTTGGCAAAAATATATTTTTTGTTTAAGAAATTTGAAGAAATACATTAATTAATATCATATATTTTTTATTTTGGTGTCAAAAATATTTTATGGTTATTTTATCCATTAAGTTCTTTTATAAAATTCCCACATAATTCACATTCGTCACACCAGGGACAATCTCATGTCACACCTGTCCCATTTAAAAGTAAAAAAAAGAATGGTTATCGCCATTTTGTCAAAATATTTTTCAGTGTTTTTCAACAGAAAATATATTAAAATTGTCTAAATGTAAGTCAAAAATGGTCTCATTGTGGCAAATGGACAGAATTTTAATGTTAAACTGAGTATTTTTAGTTTTTAAACTTTTGGTCGTCACACCCGTCCCAGATGTTTAAGCGAATGTAACTATTAAACTAGTATAAATAGTTGCATTATGTTTCAGCATTTTGACATTTTTGACATCTTCTAAGAGACCCTATAGTAAATTGCATAAATTTTAACCGCTCCATGCCATTTTCAGCACTATAAAGAAGTCAAAACGTCACACCCGTCTCTATGGACTGAACCATCTACCAATTAGAGCCATAAAAAGTTCGTTATCATCTCACGATAGCGAACACCATTCAAAGTAACTGCCTGACCGACCTCATTTTGGAAAAAATACGGCGCGTTGATGCCGCCAGCCCATAAACCGCATTAAACATTCAATCTTTGTTTTTTCATCCACGCATTGGTTTTTCGACAATCACTCTAGGATTATCATTCACCCAAATGCGGCAATTCTGCTTATTGACAAATTTACTGAGGTGATAATGTGCCTCATCACTGAAGGTGATTTTCTTCGAAATGCATTTTGATTTGAGCACCCATTTTCATAATAAGCCTGAATAACTGTAACGCGTTACTCGATTGTGTATCTTTCCATGGTCCAAATTGAGTTTGTCTAAAATTGAGAAATGTCAAATGAAATGCAGAAAATAACTTGACGTTTAGGTGTGGTTCACATTCAGCAACGGCTCTTAATATTTAAGGTCACCTTTTATATTCAACAATATGAATTTTGCGCTGCTTATATGGGTGTTGTTGTCCTTTTATTTAAATAAATGGGTAATTGAAAACCCTCCACCAAGTTATGCCATTGAAACCATAAGTGATAGATCAAAATTGGATGGCAAAGTGGGAAAAGAGCCTACTCTGAATCACTAAGCATCAGTATTGCCTTGAGGCTCCATTACTACTGTAGTGTCTGTAATAGCTTCTATACATGAAGCTATTACTTGGCTTCGGATGAATGGTATATCAGCTAGGGATATGTTCATTCTATCTGGTAGTCAAACCCATTTGAAAGCCCTTGAATGTGTCAAAATAACATCGAAAACAGTCCTCAGATCTTTAAATGAGATGACAGAGCAACTCAACGTCTTCCTATGTTGAATCCCCGCACATAGAGACTTTACAGGAAACTGAGAAGCAGATAAACTCATTCGAACTGGTACCACTAAAAGTTTTACCAAGAGAAAACGAAATAATTATATCACATGCCATTAACTTACAAATGAGTTTTCCCTTAACAGAACCAAGATAACGTGGTCTACGGAAAGCACGTGACACACGGTGTGTCAGATTGCGCTCAAAAGAACTCATTTCTTTTAGAAGGGATCAAATAAATACTGTTATCGGTTTCTTAACAGGGCACTGCTTAATTGGTAACCAAGCCCGAAGATTAACAATCTTGCATAACAATTTCTGAAGAAGCTGTACAGGTAAGGAGAAGGAAATTCTAACTGTTTGTAGGTTTATACCGTGATTTTCAAACTTTTCGAAAAAAATGTTCAGCCTGAAAGTTGGTTAATAAATAACCCCCTGGTATTACAACGAGCCTAATTGGCCTATACATATGTATCTCATAAGAGACAGCCACGTCAACCTTATCTAACTTTATATATTTATTATGCCCAAAAACAATCGTCAACCTTATCTAACTTTATATATTTATTATGCCCAAAAACAATCGAAGTCGAACTCTATGCTAAAAACATAAAGTGAAATTCGTGAAATAACGAAACCCATTTTCAAATTCTGCTCCCTAACTTCATTTAGAACTGACATCCCTATATCCAGAAACTTTTGCCAAGTGCCATTTTGATCTTCTGTGTTATACATTCTATTTTATTTATGAAATCATCCATCACACGATACAAATCATACCATATAAATCCATCACGTTTATTTATTTTTAAATCATGTTGCTTTTGTTAAAAACGATAGCCAATTGATGGTCAAGTACTTTAATGTTGTTTATGTTCGAAAATGCATTTTTTTAAGTGATTCTGTGCAAGCATTTCAAGATATTTCAAGTAATTTTTGCGAAACCATTAAGAGCTAAGTCTACCAGTAAGCAGTGTTTAATGTTAGCTGACAACAACAGCTTTCAATTAGGTTAGCCAATAGTATTTTTTCTTATACATCCACTGAGTAAATCTTTTATCGTGTAACTCCAAGGAAAGTTTTGTGTTATTATTTCAATCTCCAAAGAGTAAATAACTCAAAAGATATTTTTGACAGTCATATTTTCAAAGTATTTATTAAAAACTAGCAGACATGCTTGAAATTGAAAGGAATCAGTTATGATGCATCTCAATTTTAAAGGAAAGCAGTCACTGTTCAGTAGAGCCAATTTTTAATAAAGTAAATTTTAACAAAATAAAATATTTTCCGGAACCTTAAGCCTACGATGTACAACGTAACGCCATAAGGTGCATGTACACAATGTAACGCAGATGAACTAAATTTCATGTAACTAGCTATAAATCGCTGAATTTATCTATTACGGGTAATTTTAATATGAGCCAATCAACATTAGTCCACTCTACTAATTGGTCAGTGATAGAACATTTTTTACGTATTTTTTCAGAAAAAAGTCACGCACTCCACAACTAGAATACCAAAGAACTTTTGACGACGTGTTGATGATTTATGATGATGTGTAAAAGATAACCAAATTTGACTGTAAAATTCTGAAAGAACTTAAAGAGCAACTACTTCAATCTTAATTTTTGAAGAATGATTTTAATATATATATGTGTCGACAAGGAATAACAGCTAAACTCATTTTCAAAATTTCAAGAGACCATTTTTAAGATTAAAATTGCTACCTAATATCAGGTAACCTGACTTTTGCTGTCTAGATTTGATGGCCTTAACATTTCATTTTCAAGATACAACCATACAAATTTTCATACTATTGTTTTTCGTTGAACGCAAAAAAAACGCAATGAAAGTATTAACCTCATTTTGTCCTAACTCGACTTAAGCGGTTATTCCTTGTAGACACAGATATATTTAAAAAATGCAAGTGTAACGCTTCGCACCTTATATCGCTCAAACTGTTTATTATTGCTATTGCAGTGTTTTTATTATAAAAAAAAATGTCAGCCTAAAAGTATGCACACAAAATATTTTTCTTTTCATATTTCTAAACCATGCTGTGCAGCTTAAACCTTTAAAACTGTATTTATGCTTTAACCGTGCTTTTCAAAATTTTCGAAAAAATGTTCAGCCTGAAAGCATGCTCAGCAAATTTATTTAAAACGGGCTTTTACGCTAGTGTTTTAATAATATTGTTAAAAATTCTCTAAATGAAGAAATTTTTTTAGAAAATCTTTAAAGTTGTTTATTAAGATTTAATTATTTTAATAAAATATCAACCTTTTTTTAACAAACAACTACGCCTTCATCTTTATTTGGAGCCATATTATAGGAATATTTTAGAACTTTAGTTCTCTATGAACCAATCGATATTTTTACTTTTTGTAATGGCTTAAGTATTTTAAGATACACCCAGAAAAAAATCCTGTAAAAATAACGCTTTTTTAACACTAAATAATGTTATTGAAATTCAACACGATCAGTTATGTTAATAATTAACACTTTACATAATAATTCAACTCTATTCAAAGAACGCTTGTGCTGAGCACAAAATCACATAAAATGTCTTTTGCTGAGCAGGACATTCAGAAAAGGGACAATTTGTCACTTAATTCGCTCAACGGCAAAATTATTCGCACTGTCTTTTATTTTTATATGCTGATGCAATGAGCAAATTAACACTTTACTCGTGTTATTTTTTAACACTGCATAATACAGTGTTAATCTTTAAAAATTGTTGTTGTTTTGCGTGTAAAAATGATCATGTTAGATTGACAGGAGCCGTGTTGAAAATTTTTGCCTCATTTTTCCCTGGGTGTATATTAAATTTTTCAAAAGTTATATTAAATGTTTTTTTTATCCAACTTCATAGCCCGCATTTTAACCACGTTATTTATCGGCAGCAGGCAATCTTAAATATAGCCTCCAAATGACAGCATTCAAATTCCTGACGAATGAAGAAATTTAAAAGAAACAAACAGCAAGTTGTTCTTATCATGTCTGCCTTTATGTTCTACTGCAAAATAATATAAAAAAAAAAAAACAAAGAAAACAAAAACATAAAATACAACCCTATCATTCAAGCACCTCCCAGCGAGCTAAGTAAAATTTAAGTGCCACACATGTTATCTATGCGCAAAACATTAAGAACTACTTTATTTTAACGCACGCATACAAGTATATTCGCACATTCAGACAATCATATATAGTACAGATAGACAGATCCACGGACAGACAGAAACACAGGCAAACAGACTATTGCATGTAGCAGGTATAATTTTACAAGTATAACTTTTAAGTCAGCAACTGCTTACATGAATAGACAGACAGATAGACAGTCAGACAAGCAAGAAAAATATATAATAATAACGTGTATAACTCAAGAAAAGTTACTCAATTACCTGCTGCCACCATTAATGCAATTCAACCCGCTGCTCAACATGAGCGCCTCATTCAGGCATCCATCAAGTATACAAAAACACAAATACACGCGCTAAAACATGTGATGTGCAGCACAAACACACACACCTAAACTCTACCAAGCACTGAGCTCAGACCGTACATTGAGAAGGATGTTAGTATTGCCGCATCTGCTGCTGTTGCCGCCATTTGAGCTTTCATAGCGCATATAATAAAGACTTCCGCAAGAATCATGCTGCTCACGAAATCAACAAATTAATTGAAGCAAAAAAACATGCATGTGGTAAGGAAAATACACGCATAAGAAAAAGTGTTGTTCCAAAAAAAAAAAAAAAATTAAAATGAAGCACCAACCTCCTTGAGCCCATAGAGATATGTATGCATCAAAGCTGTTGTCGTCATCTAAAATCTTTGCTATCAATGTTGAACTAGAGTGAAAACGTGAAAAAATACTCTCAGAAATAATTGCTGATGGGTTTAGGCAGGTCAAGAAGGCAGCATCGTATAGACCAAGCCTTCATTCGGTTTACCAAAAAAATTGTGCCAAAGTTGAAGAAGGCACAAAAACAGGCTTTTTCATCATTTGACAAGCGGTAAAAAGCTATGCACTTAAATAGAATTATACGAGCTGATAGACACCTAAGGTCAGGTCATGTCGTGTAGCTTAATTGCTCGAATTTGAGCGCATCAAATGATACACAAAAATTGCGAAAATTAGCTATCTATTCTGTCAGCGTCAAATCGAGTTTGAATTATTATCAATCAATTCAATTCAATTAAAAAACACTTTACTTCTTTTTAGCTCAATTAAGGACTTAATTGAATTTTTTTTTTTTTTCTAAAACTAATGATTTCTCGGAATCGTATTTTCGTACGGCTTTATTTGTCAAAAGCATTCAGGTTAAGTAAAAACCAATCCATTATTTTTCCATTTGATGACTTTAGTATCTGTATCTGTATCTGCGTCGCAAAGGCCAATCAGGTTACATTTGATGCTGTTTAAAAGATGAAATTTTGTATAAATAAAATATTACCAACAGTTGAATTGTTATTTTTTAGTTTTTGGTTGCGTCAGTTTTGTTTGAGCGTGCATAATCGATGTACACCAGCCAAGAAAAAACACACCATATTTTCAAGATTTTCTGCAATAAATTTTTCTAAGATGCTGAAAATGTGAATCATATTATAATTCTAATACTGCAACAGTTTCCACATTGACTCTAGTGCACACATGCAGCTGAACGTTAAAATTAAAACGGCATTTTAAAAAAAAAAAACTCCAAGAAGCCTAAGGAGTTAATGAAAAAAAAACAAATTGGCCATTTCAGCCCTTGAAAGGACTTTGACCGAGCTTCTAATGATCAATTGTGTTGTGTGTGTTATTAAATGTTTGCACACAATTAACATTTTATGAGGCTCTCCAAAATATGACACTAAAAAAAGTGTCTTTTATGCGTGTTTTATGATGACTCATTAAATTGACTCATGAAAGAGTCTTTATTATGATTGTTAAATGATTGCCCAAAAATAAGACACATACAAGAGTCATTATTGTATCCGACTTATGAGTACTATAACAGGATCATATATTGATTGATATATGCGTAATCATAAAGAAGACTCATAAAAGAGTCTTATCTACGAGTGTTTCATGAGTAAATAGAATCGGATTATAGCAAAAGAACCATATCTAATAAATAAATAAGAACTTAATCGAGTACATTCTTTTTTTAATTGTATAAAACTTTGTAACTATCCGTTATGCGCACATGCTATCCAGGCGTCGCTTTTCGGAGAATTGTAAATTGTGCATTAAAATTAAACTACAACAAATGTTCGTTGCAAAAAGTCTTCTTATATGAGTCTTAAAATAGTGTTAAATATTAGTCTTAAAAGAGTATGAATATGAGTCTTAAAAGAGTGACGGTCATATATGAGTCTTAAGACCGTCATTACCAAAAATACTCATAAAACAATAATTTTTATGAATCATATTTTGCCCACAACACAACATACGAAAGTGTACTCATAAAAGAGTCTTTTTTGAGCGCATTATGATGATTAATTCTCATTAATATGAGTCTTGAAAGAGTCTTTTAAGAGTAATGATGTTTGTTGGAATGTTTTATGCCGACTCTGAACGGCTAAAGTTCATGTTCTCAAGAAGCTTTACATGGTATTATTTACTCTCTGAGGCTTGCCATTGTCTGCAATGAGGTGGTGACAGATCAGAAAAATTTCTTTATCGAAAAAACTTTTCGTCGCGACTGGGGATCGAACTCGGGCTCCGAGCATGCTAAGCCACACACTTAACCGGCATGCAGCGGCCACCTCGAGTGGTAATATACAGTGCTTATATTAAAATTATATTTGTGAGATCTTTCAGAGATATTACAACAAATTTTACTTATACGAGGGGACTAACAAAAGCCCAGCAAAATTTTTTGTGAAGCCTTGAATTTCATTCAAATTAAAATTTTAAAATTTTTGTTTGACTTTTGTTTTTTGCTTCAAACGCGTCAAATTTTAAAAATTTTTGAAGATCCAAAACTAAAATTTCAGAAGAATATTTGAAAAATACAAAATTTGCACATTATATATAAAAAAAAAAAAAAATGAAAGGTAGGAATAACTAACCATAACTTAATACCCCTTAATAACTTAGCCACTTTTTTCTCTATCTAGTAAAAGAAGCTTCAAGAACGATGCGGTTTTAACCTTGATTTGAAAACACTGCAACGAAATTATTTTTATTCCAAGCATAATTGCTTGCAGAAAAAGTCCGACGCCTTAAAATTTTGTGTAATGATTTTATAATTATAATTTATAAATTTTAATTTCTTAATTTAAAATAAATGCATGTATCTTCAATAAAAGTATTTCCTCATTTGGGATTCAATATATTCAATATATTCAATAAGGATTCAATAAGGATTGAAATATATTCAATATGTAATTGGTTTCCTTATTGTGGACAGCAACTTATTATTAAACAACTTCCTAGTTGTTGATAAATAATTGATTACTGAGAAGTAGTTATTCGTGTTATAAGCGCTTACAAAAGTACTTGCACGTCAAGCGAAAGCGTCATCAATTACCTCCAATGACGTGCCTGTATAAAAATAATGGGTTCTGTAAGCGAAAGGGTAATCGATGAACGAAATTTTCTGGATTACTTTCTCCATTACATTTAAGCGAAGATTTTGCTGGGAGATCACTTAATAGAGTAGAAAAACTAGAGTAGAGTAATAGAGTAAAGTACCAAATTTTTTTTTAATTTTGTATCTTTATTCTTCATCTCTTTGTATGTTTTCAATGTAATCGGCATTTATTTCGATACATTTTTGAAGTCGATAAATCCACCTTGAAAAACAGTCTTCAAAATTGGCTTTTTGAAGTTTTGCAATTTCATCATTGACCAGAGTTATTATCTCCTCATTGCTGTTGAAGACTCTTCCCTCTTCCTCCAAATTTTTTTTTAATTTTTGAAAATAACCAAAAGTCGCAAGTTGCTAGATCTGGGAAATAAGGTGCTGGTCGAATTTCTTCGATACCTTACAGCGCAATAAAGCCGCTTAGTTTTCTAGCAGTATGCACTGACGCATTGTCATGATGTAAAAATTATCGGCGAAGTTCCGTTTTTTGCCCAGATAATAAACTTTGGAATAAACTATGGAATGCTTCTTTCAAGAAAAGCAAGTTTCAGTGTACCAATTGGCAGTTACCGTCTGACCTTTTTCAAAGGAGTAGCAGCTACAAATTTTTCTCTGGTGAAGTAAACTGACATCCTTACTTTTGCTGCTGACTTTTGTTGCTTTGCTTTAACGGGTAAATTTTGACCTTCTGGGCTCCATACCATGCTTTGTTGTTTGGTTTCAAGCTTCGTATACTTATCGAAGAAAAATTTCACCGCTCCAGAGTATAAAAATTCAGTTATTCTACATGCCATTTGAACCGAATTTATTTATTTGCGATTTATTATATATATTAATAAAATCAATGCTCTAGAGCAGGGGTCTCCAAATTTTTTAGCCTGAGGGCCAGACTAGTGACTTCACAAAGCCTGAAGGGCCAAGTTCAAGACTCAACATGAACACACATGAAAACTTGAATAAGTATTTATTTGAAGTATTTGAGTTTTGAATTTCGATGATATTTAAATTTCGTGCCTGTATAACGAGTATGGAATGTATGTATGCCGTCGTGGTAATTTGTGGCGTAGTGCAGACCCTGCTACGTTCGCAAGTAGTCATATGACGTGATCATATTGTCCAATTATTCATCAAACAGTTGGTCAAACAAAAGAAAAAATCAAAATATTTTCATTCTCATCAATTTGGCCAACAACTTAACGAAGTGTGTGAACTATCAAACACTCATAAAATTCCATATAAATTTCTGTTTGTCAAACAGTGTGACCAATTTTTTGATGACGAGTTTGATGAATATGAACACTGCTAAGGCATGACATAGCTTGAACACGAAACAACATTTCATCTGTTAAAAAGTGATCGTACCAATTATGTGCAAAAATATGGCAGCACTTAAATATGTCACTTACATCAAAACCTAACAATTATTCTGATTGGAAGTAATGTAATTCCAATAGTAATTCCCACAGGGGTGTGATTTTAAAAATATGAAAGAGAAACGAAAAATGGGTATTGAGTGCAGAATATTCAAAGACCAATGGGTTGCCAATTTTATTGTATATTGCCAGTAAATGAAAAATCTTATTATTATTCTTTATAATTACTTTGCTTAATTTGATTTATTAAAATAAACTTAAAGTAGGGCGGGATACCAGGCACATCAGGAATGCTGTTGCGGGCCGGAGTTGGCCCGCGGGCCGTAGTTTTTAGACCCCTGCTCTAGAAAGATGCTCTTTGAAGTAAAGGGGTTTTCAAGTTTTTTCTGCATTCCATTTGACATTTCTCAATTTCAGACTGACTCAATTTGAAACATGGAAAGATACCATGGACAATCGTGTAACGCGTTAAAGTTATACACTCTTATTATGTAAATGGGCGTTCAAATCAAAATGTATATCGTGCACTTCATGATTTCTTTCGGTCAATTTAATCGTCCAAATCAGAAAAATCGGAAAAATCGTGCAAAAATTTGAGCAAACCGGGTCTGTAGGAGATGTGGAAACACTAGTGCATGCTCGTACAGCTCGTACTGCAGAAAATATAGCTGCTGATCCCAAAAGTCTACCTTGTCAGAATGGTGACAAGAAATGGCAACAGTGGTTGATCAATTTTCGAAGAAAATCATCTTCAGTGATGAGAATGTGGGGCCAACTTCTTTTGGTGAAATTTCGGAATGGCTTCCGGAATCTGGTTCGAAATTTCGGAATGATATGCAATACGTCAATTTGACAACTATTGTGCTTTTGATATAGTTTAAAGGATACATACATAATATGTATTGATTTGCAGTTGTGTCTTCCCCATGGTCCAAATGATTTTAATGATAGCGAACACTCGCTCAACGGCCGCGGAAGTGCCTGGCAAACACAGGACAAAGCTTACTATGCATAGCAAATGATTAAAAGGAATGTTTTTTTTTTGCAAATGTTTGAGGATTTCCACCCAACGTTGATCGACTGTAGTGCAAATCTGTTCCCAACATTGAATCTTTGGGTTCGTGACATATTTTTTTAAGCAAGCAAATTGGTTAAATAAATCGCTGTCGTTTTAAAATAGATTCGAATCTGTTTTTTCCGCTATATATTTCTCTGAGGCGTGAATATGCTCCCATTCTGGGATAATGTCAAGCGCAGTCCAGGTAAACAACATGATGAGATTGAATTGCGCTGTCCATTTGGATATGTAATTGATGGCTGTTTCTGAAGATAAAATTTAAACTTAAATACGCAAAAACAAGAGGAATTCAAAGTTTCCAACCATAAAACGCCATTATCACCATGTCATTATCAGAATCGACTCTTTTGTAACAGAATCATAGCCGCTTGCAACTGCTTGAATTTCTCTCAGTACAGCTGCAAATAAAAAAGTTCACTTTTTTCTCTCTTCAAGAGCTTCAATGAATATGGTGAGGGAGTGGCCAACTTCCATTGCCGAAACATTGTCGCCTTCTATTAATTTTATTGTTCGAGAAAAAACCGATGACTAGAGAAATAAACAAAAACTAAAATCTCAAGTATACGGTTGCCAACTTGCAAGAATGTGTGATTTATCGCCAGTTGGACAGTATTTTCTTTGTTTGACTTAATTATAATATTTTGTTTTCTGTTGATCTGAGGGAAATTTTGGTATATTTCGGAATAGACCAAACAAATTTCGGTATTCCGAAGCTTAGGTTCGGAACACCGGAAATTGCCTTCAAATTTCGGAATGATTCCGATTTTTTCGTAACGGTTGGTCACATCACTGATGAGGCACATTTTCACCTCAGTGGATTTGTCAATAAGCAGAATTGCCGCATTTGGGCGAATGATAATCCGAGAGATTGTCGAGAAACCAATGCATCCACAAAGAGTGACTGTTTGGTGCGGTTTATGGGCTGGCGGCATCATCCAATATGAGGTATTTTTTCCAATATGAGGCCGGTCAGGCAATTACTGTGAATGGTGTTCGCTATCGTGAGATGATAACGAACTTTTTATGGCCCGAATTGGTAGATATGCATGTGAACAATATGTGGTTTCAACAGAACGGTGACACTTGCCATACAGCTAACGAAACAATGGCTCTTTTGCTCGACAAATTCAATGGTCGTGTTATCTCACGTGGTGGCAGTGTCAATTGGCCGCCAAGATCATGTGATTTGACACCGTTGGACTTCTTTCTTTGGGGTTATTTGAAAGAAAAGGTGTACATCGCTAAGCCAGCAAGAATTCAAGAGCTAAAGGATGAGATAATTCGGCATTTTAACGGCATAGAACCTCAATTATGCCTTAGCGTCATCGAAAATTTTGACGGATGAAGGTGTGCCGCCAAGGTCGCGGCGGCTACTTGGCCAATATTTTCTTTCATACATAATTGAATCATACCAATATTATCATAATAAAAGTAAATGACAATAGTTTTCTAAAATATTTGTGTTTTATTCAAAATCAACATCGGCCCCTAAAATTTAATGGCCTTTAGATGAGTCTACAAAGCCTTTTTTTTAGGCTAATTCTTGATTCTTGATTTGATTCTTGTTCCAATACCATAGAATTTATATTTGCACAGATACACTGAAAAGTTTATACACTAAACTGTTAAACAAGGTGGGCGTAAACTTAAAAAGTCAATTTCGGCGCTGAGAGTGACAGGTTCCATTATATTTCGTACAATAAGTCACTCGTAGGATGTATTGAAAACTTTTTTTAGTGCTTCTCAGCCCTTACTGCTCAACTAAATGATGTTTTGTACTAAAAAGGTATTGGTACTCACCATTACAGCAGCTTTTTGCGAGAAGCCAGTTTAAAAATGTTTTTTTACCATTTCTATAAGAGTGTTATGCCGCTAGCGTATGCTGATGATATTGACATAATTGGCCAAAATACGCACGAAGTCAGTGCAGCACTCTACAGGCTTGAAAAAGAGTCGAGTCGAATGTGTCTTACAGTGAACGCAGATAAAACGAAGTATCTTGTGTCAACAAACAAACAGTCCCAACGTCTTGGAAACCACGGCACTGTAGACGACACCTCTTTTGAGGTAGAGAAGGACTTCGTTTACCTGTGATCCAGCATTTAGTCCTACAACGATATCAGCATTGAGATTAAACGAAGGATAACTCTTGCCTGCAGGTGTTACTTTAGACTCAGTGGGCAATGGAGAAGCAGAGCTCTCTCTCTCGACGAACAAAATTGACGCCCTATAAGTTAATAATCATGCCCCGTCCTTCTTAACGCATCACGAGCCTGGACGTTGAGCAACTCTGATGAAAGGACTTTGGGAGCGTTCGAGAGAAAAAATCCTTCGCAAGATCTATGTTCCAATCTGCGTCAATAGCGAGTACCGAATACGATGGAACCACGAGTTGTATGAGCTATATGCCGACATCGATATAGTCAAGCATATGGGTATTTCCACCAAAAAGTCAACCGAGACGAAAAAATTAAAAGTTCTTGATAACAATGTTTGATGTCTTATTCACATAAGGAAACAATCAAATTTAACAAATTTAAATACATTTTACATTTATTCATATCTCATTGCGAAATATTCGGATGCAAAGAGCTCAAATGTGAAATATTGCTTATTTTGATATTTCTTTGGTATGTCTTGTCTTTATAACAGTAATTAAACAGAAACATAATGCATTGACTTTTGCTTGCTCAAATCTTTCTAGGAGTATAAAGAACGAAAAACCAAAATCATAAGTAACCACGCAATGAAAGACAACGGTAAATTTTTGATTTGCTTTTTCGTTTAGTTCGTTGTCACGTTCGACATGCAAAAAGAACATTTTTACTAAGTGCGTCGGAAGAACATGCAGGAAGCTGACAAAATAATTATCTTAAATTGAGTTTATTCATGCGACTTTAAAAAAAAAGTGAACCGGTAAAAAATAAAAAATTTGTGTTATTTTAACTTGTATAAAGTTGGTTACGAGCGAATGGCAAATGAGAAATTCAAAATTAATTTTTTTTTTTTTTTTTGCTTACATAGATCAATTTTTAATGTAAATACGTACTTAATAAATTTTTATTTTAAATGTAGATGAGCACAAACCACGATGAAAAAAACAAAAATAGATGTTTATTATACTTATACAAAACCATACTCATGAAATTGTTTTAAGTTTTTTACTATTATGTTTGAATAAATATTTTTGTTGACTTATGCATAGTTTCTTTATTCGTACTTCATTATAAAGCAGAAAAAAAACCACTGTGGTGATCGAAAAAAGTGTCACGTGCGGCATGTCACGTGCGACCATCTTTTTTATTGAATAAAAAAAATTATAAATCCTTTATGTCAACAATGCCAGCCATTTTTAAGGAACATCAATGCATAACACTAAAAAAAAAATTACATAAAAACATTGCTTCCCATTTCGCTGAAATCCGCGTTTGAATTTTTTTTTTCACGAAAACCACTTCTGGTTTTTGGTCACGTGCGACCACCTTGGTTTTTTGCTAATATCTTGAGAACTAAAAATGATCCAACAATTGACAATACCAATAATTATTATTATTATAAATATTATTATTTTAATTATAATTAAAGGGCTAATTGAGAGATATAAGGCTCGCCTTTTGTTATACCCTAAACCTGAAAGGTCAGGGTATATTAACTTTGTGCAAACGTTTGTAACACATAGAACGAAGCGAGTCCGGTATAGAAAAGTATATATATTCTTGATCAGCGTCACCTCGTGAGTCGAGCTATTAATGTCCGTCCGTCCGTCCGTCCGTCTGTGTGTTGTCCGTATACAAAGGATAAGAAGAAGGAGTTGACATAATTAGATGAAACTTGGTACACATGGTCACATGCACCCAAGAATCTGCAATATTGAATATTTTTGGAATCCGCCAACTGACACGCCTACCTCCCATACAACGCAAAAATTTAAAACTGCATAACTCAGCTCATAATAAGCCTACAACAATAAAATTTGGTGTGTATATGTTTTATACCAACACAAATATGTTTTCGAAAAATGGACGTCATTCGCTCACAGACACGCCCACCTCCCATACAACCCAAAAATTGAAAACGCAATAAATAAGCCTGTGTTTAACCTCAAGAGCTTAAATTTGGCACATATGTTTTTTATGACAAAACAAAGATGGTTTTGAAAAATGGACATCATCCGCCCACGAACACGCCTACCTCGCATACAACGCGAAAATTGAAAACTGCATAACTCAGCTCATAGTTAACCTACAATAATAAAATTTGATATGTATGTGTTTTATATTAACACAAAGATGTCTTCGAAAAATGGACGTCCTCCGCTCACGGGCACGCCCACCTTCCATACAACCCAAAAATTGAAAACGCAATAAATAATGTTTGTCATAGAGAAAGTAAATTTGGTATGTATGTATTTTATACCAAAACTAAGGTGTGTTCAAAAATTGGGAGTAATCCGTCCATGAACTCGCTCACCTCCCATAGCGAAAGCACAATAAAGGCATTAACTGTGAACTACAGGAATAAAACTTGGAATGTGTAAATTTTTCATCAACATTTAAATGCATATAAAATATAGGCTTCATCCGCCCACGGACACGCCCATTTACAATAACAATTTTTTGTTTTTGAAAAGTGGGTTTAGGATATTTCATAGTCGGCCTAGACCGACTTTAGACTTTCTTTACTTGTTTTTTTTTTAAATTTGGTTTATTATGAAATTTTTTTTCACTTGAAATGTGTACAACAGTCACGCTCGACACCATGGAAATGCCCATATTAAAATAGAGCGGCTTAGCAGGCTAGGTCATGTCGAGAGAATCAACGTCGGAGCTCCAGCAAAAAATTATTGGATTCGGTACCAAGCGGTTGCCAACGTAGACGAGGAAGACCGCATCTCCGTTGCAAATCTCAGGTATTGGATAACCTAAAAACACTTGGAGTTTCCAACTGACGCCAGCAAGCGCACGACAAAAGAGGCTGGCGCAAATTCTTAGACCAGGCCAAAACTGACCAACTGTTGTAATCGCATTCTAATACCATCTTGCTGTAAATTGAAACAGCATACCAACGACAAGCAAGACACGAGAAGCACTACTATATTCCATACAAAAATCTATTGCTTAACGTGTCTTGCTTATCGTTGGTGAGGTCTTTCGTTTTACAGCATGATTCAGTAAGAAGGTAAGTAAGTATCAAAATCTTTACTTTTTTGCTTATTTTGGGTATGGTATAATTTTCTGAAGGATTTCTACGATTCAGAAAAAATTATATAGATAGTTTGTTTTTTAGAGTTGTATTAAATTTATGCCCGTATTCACCAACCTCGTTATAATACTCTCTTTATTTCAGCAGGCGTTTTAGTTTTCTATTTTTTCGTATTCACCAACAAGCAAAAATGGGCAATTTTTTCAAAACGGCCCAATAGAATATTTTAAAAATCATTAATATTTATTGTTAAATGTTTCAAGAATCATATTCCGTCAAAAAAAAAAAAAAGGTGGTCTGACCTTCGAATAAAAACTTGTTCAAGCACACCGTGATCAGATTTTTAAAATTCATGACAGTGAGAGCTAGTTACTCTCTACTGGGTTTCTTGACTACCCCCATGCTAACGGTATGTTTTATATCATACTAGTGTAAAAGCCCGTCCTACGACGGGAAGGAACCATTTAGAGTACAAAATGCGACAAAAAATTTATTGGATTTATATACAAAGGTTTTTATTTGAAAACATGTTTATTAAATTATTTTTATAAAACTTCCGTATATACAACATTTCTAGTAAAAAAATTCTTATGCTTGGTTTTCACTTAGGGCCAGTTTTTCAGTGCGGGTGTAAACTCTAGTCAAATTAAACCAAGGTTAACTCACCAAAATTGGACGTTTAAGGTCGGTTTAAGCAAAAAACAACACATCATATGATAATTAAAGTCAATTCAACTTAAACGAATGCTACAATATCAGAACAGAGTTTCACATCTCTTTTTGGTGAGTTAATCTCAGTTTAATTTGACTCGAGTTTAAACCCGCACTGAAAAACTGGCCCTTAGTCATTTTTGTTTGACAGGAAATTTAAAAGTTTAAAAAATCACATAAATAACATTTTTTTTTTACAATTTTTGCTATAATATAAACATGTGAAGGGATCAGTTTTTCCTATTTTTCGCCATTGTCAAACAGAAAAAAATGACAACGTGTTGGCATTTTTCATGTGACTGACAACAACTGACCATTGAAATTGACATAGTGAAAACCATGCTTTAGAATTTTAACCAATTAACCTTGTACCTTGCCATCTATAATGCTTAGTTTTACATCATCAGCCCGCTAAAACTGTCCATGACTAAATACCAGTTCTTTTAGAACAACTCCTACTTTTTGTAATATTTAACCTTGCAATATATTTATGGTCATTGAAAATGTCAGTTTAACTGGAAATTGTCGCCTTCGGAGAGTGAAAGGCAAATCTGTGTTTGTCGGGGCCAAATCAATTGTAGGTATGAAAACTATTTAATGTTCGCCAGTGCACCTGTCAATGCTTGTGCGATGATTAATTAAGTTTTTAGGTTTTTCAAAACTAACCACCTTCCATTACAGATATCTCTTTTGGTATGGAAATTTCGAAGAAGTATTATAATACTTCCAATTTTGAGGTTTAACTTATGCAGTGGCATTCCTGAAGGATAAAATTCATTCAAAAACTCGGCAGGGTAATTTTGTTTATCGTTATCATCAATTTAATGTCTTCAATTTAATCCGTGCTCAAATCTCTCACTGTGTCACCAAGTAAAATATTTAGAACTTGCTCGTTGACTTCGTTCACTTCGGAATTTTTTGGGTACAGGATAGCAATTTTGGAATAATGGTTGATGATATTCGGACTCAAAGTATCGCCAAAAATCTATTTAAACCTTTCAATGGACTTGTCCATTATATTGGACACTTCGGAAATTTTTTTTTTTTATTCTCCTAAGTTTTTTTTCTAAAATCAAATAGGTTGGTGCTATGAAGTGAAGTTGTGCCAGCATGACAAAAATAATTTTAGGGAGATATATAACGTTTAACTTAGTTAGATTTTCGATTTTATGCCCAACAGTAGCCTTAAATTTTTTTAATATCGCGTGTTAATAAATTTTGCAAATAAAGTGAGTATTGTGATTGGTGTGCAAAGTATAATTTTTTTTTTATAATAAAAAAAAACAAATTGGCCATTTCAGCCCTTGAAAGGACTTTGACCGAGCTTCTTATCATTAATTGTGTTATGTGTGTTATTAAATGTTTGCACACAATTAACCGAGAACTGGACCTACACGTTTTATGCCGACTCCGAACGGCTAAAGTTCATGTTCTCAAGAAGCTTTACATAGCATTATTTATTCTCTGAGGTTTGCCATTGTCTGCAGAGAGGTGGTGACCGATCTGAAAAATTTTTTATTGAAAAAACTTTTCGCCGCGACTGGGGATCGAACTCGGGCTCCGAGCGTACTAAGCCAGACACTTAACCTGCACGCCACGATCACCATAATTTTTTTTTTTTATAATAACATTTGGATAAATAACGCATTTGCATTTGTCTCCGGTTGTTTTAGTTGAACTAAAATATTATAATACAACGTTATCATGGTTTTGTCCATTATATTAGACAGCCTGCCAAAAGCAAAGCAGCTCATGTAAAAATCAGAGGGATGTTTTTTAATCTTTTAATTGCTAAAATGATGGGAATATAAGCTCAAAAAAATTGTCCACGATTATTCTAGGCAAGCCATTTAAAGGGTTAATAAGCGAACATTTACAAACAAAATGATCGGGAATTTCTATGATATCTTCATCTCCATTTCCTAACTTGAGTAGCCAATCGCTAAAACTTGGATCAGAAGACCGAACATTGTGATTTAATTTTAGCAATTCCAATTGACACCAACGTCACTGAATGTAATAATTGCTTTTCAGTTTATGCAGACCGAATAGGTTGCGGTTCTGTTAATTAAGAAGCACTGTAATAGCAAGACATGATGTTTGATGTATAGTAGTTGAGGAAAATGACGATAGTCTTAAAGTACAAAGATTTCCAATACATAATTTAATAACAGGTTCTGGTCCATTGTGAACAGGTCTTAAAAGGTTTAGTAAGTACAAACATTTCATATGGATAATTTTACAACAGGTTCTGGTCCAGGCTAAACATGTTTTACGATATAGAGCAAAAGGTTTAGTAAGTACAAACATTTCATATGGATAATTTTATAACAGGTTCTGGTACAGGCTGAACAGGTTTTACGATATAGGTTCTGGTCCAGGCTAAACATGTTTTACGATATAGGGCACGGAGCAGGACGCTTGTCTTTTATATATTAAGATTCGTCGGATACGCAAGTACAATTACCAGATTAATATTCCCACTTTCATGATTTTGCATTTCAGAGCTTGAGCTCATGACAACCTATCTTTGACGTGAAACATACATGATTATACCAAAGTTTAATATGCATACCATAACCATCCTCCTTTTCACTGGCTTGAGACAAGCTAATGGCTATCATCATCACCACTAGGCGGAGTTATACACACATTTATGTCCCAAATTTTATATAGAAATCCTTATACTTATTAACCCAATTATTTCCTGTAGTCGGCCATAATTCAATAGAAGCGTATTAACAGTATTTCTTAAACCTAGCTTTTTTCCTTATTTTTTCATTTCTGAAGAAACTAAAAATGTAATTTTGTTGCATTTACATCAAATTTCGGTGTGAACTACAGCTGTCACAATCATTTAAATTTAAAAGCATGTGAATTTTAGTTAAATTAGATATTTAGTATGGAAAAATGATAAGATATTTATTGGTTTTTTAGTATAGCTAGTGCTGAAAATAAATGCAATTCGTGTGTTACTGCAAACATCCAGTTACTTAAAATCGTATCAAGTTGGAAAAAAGGCTGCACTTAGATTTGGATTTTCTACCTGTTTTGAAAGGTAGAAAGGCGATAGAAAAGTCTATGGGCGGTTGAAGGTTTTGATACCATAAAATTCGAACTTCATAAAAAATTTCATTTTCTTTTTTAAATATTTTACTTTTGCCATAAAATAAACACAAAAATAAATTTTTAATATAATTAAATTTAGACCAAAATTGAGTTTAAGCTGTTTTTGATGGATGAGAATGAAAAAGTGGAAATTTTTAAGGTATATGTAGAACTTGCAAAGGGAACACCTTCAAAATTGGTAATAAGTAGAACTTTGTCATTAAACAAATATTGAAATATTATTTTTATCAACTCAGTTTCAATTTAAACAAATACAAATGCTGTGAAAGTGCAATATCATGTCACTGTTCTAGACAATGAATTTATTTTGTATATTAACATTCATGAAAGATTTTATCATTGTTAAATTTCAAGATAGTCAGACAGAAGCCAATTTCCTTAAATAGCAATCAAGGACTGTGAAAAATATAAAAACGAAAATAGCCTGAAATTGTCACAAAATGCTTGCATAATTGTCAAATGCTGAGACTACATCGCTTCTAATGTTGCTACCAACTGATGGACAAAAATTGAATTAAACAGAGATCAGCAAGTTTTTATCAGATGCTCGTACATACTCGACTATGCAGATTCATTCGGCTGAGACAAGCAAAACTTGGAGCCAAGCATTAGTTTTGAAGCCTTGGGACAACGACAAGGACAACGACAACTACTTTAATATGTAGCCAAAATAATGTAGGCATGTGGTGTGAACTTGTGATTGTGTGTTAGTGAAACATAGCTAAACGGTCGCTGCCGATAAACGTTGAGAAACACAAGAGCGCACTGCCTAGTGCGCGCATCCTAAAGTGTTACATGCTTCTACTAGAAGAAGTTTGTATCTATGCGATACAATCGCTTGTCAGTGCCTGACAGCATGTAGCGCAAAATGTTTAACAACAAAATGCAATTTGTTAGCATGCGAGACGCTGACGCCAGCGAATAACAGGCAAAAGCTTCGGACTCACAATAAAATTTATGCAAAACGCTGAAACACATGCGAACCAGCTAGCGGGGTGATAGATGAGGTGCGCCGAATGTTGGAGTTGTTTTTTTTTTATTTCTTACTTGACTTTTTTTTATTTTAAGTTTGTTTTTGTTAGCTCTTGGCGAAGTGTTGACGCGTTTGATGCAATAAAACAAGCCAACAGGAATGCAAGCACAGGCAGCAGCTCGCTACCAGCTGATGCGCCAACGAAAACAATTAAAATTTTGCATTTTTGCTAAATTTATGCGCGAGCAAGATTGCGGTCGTGTAATATTTTAGCCAGGCGATGTTTTTGTTGTTGTTGTGGTTTTTTTTTGTTGTTGCTAGAGCACTGTTTAGTTTGCATAGCAATATTAAAAAGCACTTAAGAATATTAAAAGCAAGCTTAGTAGTTTTTAGTTCAATCAAACAAACTGATAACGCTGCAGCAACAGCCCGAAAGTCCTGAAAAAATATTGCCTAAATGCAGATTTAACACTAAGTAAATTGATTTGAAAAATGTAGAAAAAAGAAAAAGTGCCTTAAATGCCACCACTATACCGACAGCAGCTTTTCTTGTAAATCACCTCTTAAGACCTATAGCCGAAATTCAATAAAAAATCGCACACTTTACAAAATAAGCCTGCATCTTAAAAGGATTTACGCCTTAGCTGCTTTAGCTGTATTGGCCGAAAATACACACACTGCTAGCTAACACACACAATAACGCCAGCTTAATTGGGGATATCAATTTATGACACAACGATAGCAGCAGCAGCAGCAGCGAAACCACCTGGGAAGGGCAACTAATTCCAACAATTCAGGGAAGAGTAAAAAAACAAAACAAAGAAACAGACACACACGCTGTCACCCATGCTGCTGCCAGCTATTGTCCTGCGATGCTTTTGACCCTCTGCCTAATCGCATATTTGCTTGTGACACTCGCATCCATATCCTTGTTTATCCCTGCTGTTGCTGTTCGTCCTGCTCTCCTCGCTGTATTCATAAAATACTGCATAATTTATGACCCAATAAAGTTTGATCGGAAGACAGGTGCGTTGGTGATTTGTTTTGTTTCATTGTGTGTGTGTGTGCGTGTGTGGGGATGTATGTTGGAGCATGTGTGTCTTTGAGTGTGTGGAAATCCTGGCGCTTATCAATATCACTCTCGTTGTATCCTTTTGTTATGCTGTTTTTTTTTGTTGTTTTTATTTCTTGAACTTGTGCTCAGCACATCCTTTTAATAAACCTGCTGCTGCTTGGTTATGTGTGAGTGTGTTATTATTTCACCAGGATATGCGCTTGTTTTGTTGCTGCAGCATGGCACCGCTTTAAATCGTTAAAGATTTTCTGCTTGTGTCGGTGTGTGTTTGCGTGTCTGTTCGTCACTTTGAACCCTTTTAACAACGCCTCAGTTTAACGGTTCAATGAGTTTATAGTTTCGCCCACCGGAACAACGAAGTTTCTATTTAAAGCCATATGAGTAGTTCGCTACCTGATTATATGCAGGATGAGTTGTTGTTTTTGTATTTTATCGTTATGCGGGTAAAGTGTTTTTTTTTTTGTGTTGTCTTTTGTTTGTGTTATTATTTTGAGAAAAATTGCGACAATCAGCTTTTTTGTCAGGCTTTAACCTTTAAAGACCTAAAGTGTCAATTTGACACAATTTGCAAAATCAAATATTTCGTAATGAAATACAAGCGAAGTTTTAATTTTAAACGTTGAGTGCTGCGGTAAAAGATAAATAGTATCCAAGAAAAAACGCACATTTGTCAACTTGATAAAAAAAATACAAATCAAAATCAAAATCAAAATCAAAAATATTTCGGAAAATACAAAAGAGTCAAAAAATGGGAACCATATCTGAGTGACGAAAAAGTAATTTTTTACCCGAAAAGGTTCATAAATAAACCTCAATAATGCCAATAAGTAGTAGTACTATTTGCAAATCAAAATCCAAATCCAAATCCAAATCCAAATCCAAATCCAAATCCAAATCCAAATCCAAATCCAAATCCAAATCCAAATCCAAATCCAAATCCAAATCCAAATCCAAATCCAAATCCAAATCCAAATCCAAATCCAAATCCAAATCCAAATCCAAATCCAAATCCAAATCCAAATCCAAATCCAAATCCAAATCCAAATCCAAATCCAAATCCAAATCCAAATCCAAATCCAAATACAAATCCAAATCCAAATCCAAATCCAAATGCAAATCCAAATCCAAGTCCAAATCCAAATCCAAATCCAAATCCAAATCCAAATCCAAATCCAAATCCAAATCCAAATCCAAATCCAAATCCAAATCCAAATCCAAATCCAAATCCAAATCCAAATCCAAATCCAAATCCAAATCCAAATCCAAATCCAAATCCAAATCCAAATCCAAATCCAAATCCAAGTCCAAATCCAAATCCAAATCCAAATGCTAATCCAAATGCAAATCCAAATGCAAATCCAAATGCAAATCCAAATCCAAATCCAAATCCAAATCCAAATCCAAATCCAAATCCAAATCCAAATCCAAATCCAAATCCAAATCCAAATCCAAATCCATTTCCAAATCCAAATCCAAATCCAAATCCAAATCCAAATCCAAATCCAAATCCAAATCCAAATCCAAATCCAAATCCAAATCCAAATTCAAATCCAAATCCAAATCCAAATCCAAATCCAAATCCAAATCCAAATCCAAATCCAAATCCAAATCCAAATCCAAATCAAAATCTAAATCCAAATCCAAATCCAAATCCAAATCCAAATCCAAATCCAAATCCAAATCCAAATCCAAATCCAAATCCAAATCCAAATCCAAATCCAAATTCAAATCCACATCCAAATCCAAATCCAAATCCAAATCCAAATCCAAATCCAAATCCAAATCCAAATCCAAATCCAAATCCAAATCCAAATCCAAATCCAAATCAAATCCAAATCCAAATTCATATCCAAATCCAAATCCAAATCCAAATCCAAATCCAAATCCAAATGCAAATCCAAATGCAAATCCAAATGCAAATCCAAATCCAAATCCAAATCCAAATCCAAATCCAAATCCAAATCCAAATCCAAATCCAAATCCAAATCCAAATCCAAATCCAAATCCAAATCCAAATCCAAATCCAAATCCAAATCCAAATCCAAATCCAAATCCAAATCCAAATCCAAATCCAAATCCAAATCCAAATCCAAATCCAAATCCAAATCCAAATCCAAATCCAAATCCAAATCAAATCCAAATCCAAATTCATATCCAAATCCAAATCCAAATCCAAATCCAAATCCAAATCCAAATGCAAATCCAAATGCAAATCCAAATGCAAATCCAAATCCAAATCCAAATCCAAATCCAAATCCAAATCCAAATCCAAATCCAAATCCAAATCCAAATTCAAATTCAAATCCAAATTCAAATTCAAATCTAAATCCAAATCTAAATCCAAATCCAAATTGAAATCCAAATCCAAATCCAAATTCAAATCCAAAGCAAAATCAAAATCAAAATACAAAATCAAAAATACTCCGGAAAATAAAAAAGGGTCAAAAAAAGGGTAAAAAATGGGAACCATATCTGAGTGTCGAAAACGTAATTTTTACCCGAAAAGGTTCATAAAATACCTAAATACCTAAATATTGCCAAAAATTAGTAGTACTAGAGAGAACCAGGCAGGCCAATAGTAGTTATTCGCTGGCGTGGATTTAGGGGGGGCTAGGGGGGGCAGCAGCCCCCGGCCCCGAGCAGGTAGGGGCCCCGCAGTCGCTTATATATGAAGTACTTATTGTAAAAACAATACATGCCATATAAAAAATATTTCGAAGTAATCGGCCTTAAAATTTAAAAAAATGTATATTTGTAAGAAATCATGGTTATTATTAAAATTTCTATTATGTGTAGGGCCTGAATTCATTTGGTAATGGTCGCAATATTTTTAGTGGATGTTGACAATGCATCAAGAGATGCAACGTTTCAATGCAACCAACTAATATTTGCAAAAAGGAAATGCTGATTTGATAGCTGCTTTCTTCACTTATCGAATTCGTAACAGATTTGCGAAGTGAATTTTCAGGGTTTGAGAATAGTGCCAAGAATCTGAATCGATTTGTTTGCGAAGACTATTAGAGATAAAAAACTAGAAAAAACTGCAAAAAAGAACCCGAAACAATCAATTTGACTGGTGCTGATAGATTCAAAATCAAAACTTTTGCTTTATTTGATAAGCTACACTCAGAAAAAAGTTTCTCGGAATATGATAAAAAGGGCATCATATTTAGAAAAAAATGGTATAGACTTTGCTCCAGAGAATGCTTTCTCTAAATGTGATCCTTAAAATTCAGAACTATATAAAAATATATCGGTTTTAGAGAACAAGACTTTTTTATTTTTGAGAAATAATTTGTTTTTATTGAAAAAAATAGGACACATTTTTCATTTTCAATCAATTTTTCTCTATAAATGAGAATTTTTTTGTGCGACAAAAATGCTTTTCACTATTAGAGACATGAAATATTTCCATTTCCCACAAGTGAAGAAATATTTCTTCGAAAATGTGAAAATTTATTTTAATTGAAGAAAATTTTATTTAAGAAAGAAAAATTGCTATTATAGAAAATAGAGAAATTTTTATTGGATAAAGATAGGTGTTTTTCTCTTACTGTAGCAATAAAATTGAGAAAAAGAATTGAAGCGTATGGACAGGTAAAACTATTTGGATTCTTGTGCAAATTAATAGATAGTGAAAACGAAAAATTAGAAGTGAGAGTAAAACTCCTTGTTGAAGTATATCCAAATGATATTCAAATGGAACTACTCTGTGAATTAAATCACTTAATTCCGCTTATGAAACTTCACCTGAAGGACCTCTCCGAGAGATGTTTTGTTTTGTTTTTTATAAATATCAAACTATTAAAAACAGAAATAATATGGTCTCAGGCATGATCGAAATTTTTCCAAATATTTATATAGCCTTCCGATTGCTTGTAACAGTACCGTTAGCAAATTGTGAATCTGAAATGTAACTTTTAGTATTTAAAAAATAAAAAATGTTCAGCGATCTTCTATGTCACATGAACGCTTGTCGTCAATTTGTATTGAACATTATTTGTTGCAAACGATTAACTTTGATTGTTAAATGATCCAAGCTAAATGCTCTGACCTTGAGTAGGCCCCGTGTCGATTTTAGCCCCAGGCCCCGCCATGTTGTAATCCGGCGCTGGTTATTCGCAATAATGAGCATTTTTGTATGAAATGAAATCACTCATACGCCACCGCGCACCAAAGTTCACTATTTCAGAAGCTTCTGCCTTGTTTTATGCAACATTTTGAAAAAGCCATAATATTCAATTTGAATTAAAATCAAAACCTCACTTCCTTCTAAAGTCCAACAAAACCATGATTAAATTCATTGGCTTTGTGTCTGCTAACGTACTCTTTCTGATCAGTGAGCAAGCCGCGACACTTGAACTCTTTACTTGCTTTTTAACTTTAATTTGTTTTTTATTTTTTTCTTAACTATAAAATTTGATTGAAAACTAAATTGAAGTTTTTTTTTTCACTTTCAGATGCTGCATTATTTCTTCTAGAATAGCCGCAAAATTTATTCAAATAAATTTAACGTGATGCGCGTGCGGTTAACTTTATGAAAAGCGCTATAAAACGGAACTACAACGACTTAAATTAAAATAGCAACCGAAGTGGAAGAAATGATAGTATTCGAATAAATATTGCAACAGCAGGGAAACAGAGAGTAAGATAGAGGAGACGAAACAAGACAGCCCACCATAAGAACAAGAGCCTTAACTACAGGCAGCTGATGCTGCATTCGCCGCATCATCACGTTGTTGTCAAACGTTTTGCTTATTATTACTATTTTTCATAAAATACAGCTGCATTGCTCAGCGACAACAGACACCAACATCTTCATAAACACCACAAACTATTGTCAGCGTCATCACCATCTTGTTTGTCGCTTAAGTTTTCACTTCCGCTTCGTTTTGCTTATTTGATGCAAGCAGTTTGCTGTTGTCTTCTTTTAGTTGTTGTTGCAATTGTTTTTGTTATAGTTGTTGTTATAGAGTCTGTTGTTAAATTTGTTGTTATAGTTATAGTTATATGTTGCTGTTGTTGTGTTTGTTGCATTTCGATTCGCATGCATCCGGTGCCTATGTTACGAAAATATTTTGTTTTCTTTGTATTTAAAATTTAATTTAAGTTTTCTTCATTTTACTTTCTGCATTGTTTTTTGGTCTTTTGTCTATTGTTTGCAGTTTTACCGCAAAAATGAGCAAAATATGTGCGTATTATATGCAGATTTTGTGTGTTAATTTAAGGTTTGTTTTTGTTGTTGTTGTTGCTACAAAAGTGTCGTTTGTTTGTTTGGTGTCATAATTTTAATTAAGGTTTTAATTTTATAAAGGAACAACCAGGAAGTTATTGAGTTCTTTATTCTGAATTCGATTCAAATAGACCTATCTTTTTGAGATGGCATCTAAAAGCACAGTTATCTGTACCATAATCCAGGGCCAGAAAAAAAAATGAATACTTTACTTATTTACTTATTTTTACTTATTTTTATTCATGTTTATCCATGATCCATGTTGTTATCTAATGCCTACAATACACATTACATGTGAAAAATTTGTTAAGATTTGATTGTATTACATTTTATTTTGAACCTTCCACTTTAAAATGGCTTTACATGTACCTAATGTGTTAGATTTAAAAACTGAATTTAATTTCTTTGTATTACGAGTCGGATTTCTCAACATCATTAACTTCCACATTTTCGAAAATGCCCTTGAAATATTCTTGATTTTTTGTTACACCGGTAGTATTCCATCAATTTCTTCAACGCTTCTCCAACCACTTCACTACGGAATTTTTTACGCACCATTTTTCTTGAACTGGTACCTTGAAATAGATGTAGAGATATTTATGTTCAGACGTTGGAGACAAGCTTGAGCGTTTGTTGGTCTTAAGCGGATGTTTTGCTCTTCTGCATCGCTCCATACCGGCTGAATATGAAGTGCAGGCGACGATCCCAGCTAAAATGGAAGTGAAAATGAGTCAACTGTTCAAGTGATGCGAGATTTTCAACAACTTTGTAGAGTCACACAATTTGAATTGCATAATTAACATGAAAGAATATTTGTATTTTAAAATTTCCTATGTTTTATGTTCTGCTGTTCAGATCACAAAAATTAAAACCACAGAAATTCGAAATTAGCACTGCAAATTTAAAATAAGCATTGCAAAAAACCGCAGTAGGAACTATAACTTATTTCAGGCTATGCCATAAACTGTTAGAAGTTGAAGGTTGGATCTGCTTAGCTTGATCTGGATCTTTGATTTAACTCTACTGAGAGTGCGAAATTTTTTTACTTTCCTCTATCCATTACAATTTGTCTAGTAGCACAGACACTTTTTGTTTTGTCAGGTCATAACCTTTTCCAAAAGGTAGCCTTTTGACAGGCTTCGAAATGGTTGACTAACCGAGAGTATATAAATATGTGACCCCATAGTTTTTCAATAGATACATTCCCTGATATATACTCCAAAAGCATATAAACATTTCCGTTTGGAATATGGTTGGAGTATAACTCATTGGAAGAGCTTTTTAAAATCTGGGTTCACACTCCTGTTTGTTTTTCATTTTCTATTTTGGAACAAACTATATCAAAACTGTGAGCATGATTCAGGAATAAAACTATAATTTCTTTAAATTTTACAGTTTGGTATAACCATTAGTGTGACCAAAGGGGGTTTAACCCCTCCCCCCCCCAAAAAAAATTATTTTAGTACCAAGCAAAATAGCATACAATCAACGTTAGTCGCATAAAAAGTAATCACACATCTTATTATATGAGTGAAAACTATATTGAAAAACTTTCAATTCTATTCGTTAATTCATAATATCAGGTAATTGTTTAATTTTTGTTAAATTCTGATTCTGTCTATTTGATAGTTTGTTGGCAATACTTCGATAAGAATTGTCTTTTCAACTTTAAGCATGAACCCAATAAGGCGGCTGAAATATTTGGGAAAAACTTAATTCAAAAGTAAGACAAAATAATACAGCCTGAGTTTGAGGACAATCGGTTGAGTACCTTGCCACCGAAATAATTTAAGAAATTTTCTTTAAAAATGTTATTTTTCATCCTTTGTTTAAAACATTCTTTCATGTGATTCAGTAAGAAACTAATTCCGATTGATTTCCGAAACTGAAGAAAAAATTCACTATTCATCATTTTATATCATACTTTTTCGAATTTGTTTCTTCAAGAAAATTTCTCTAAATTACCAAATATTATACGATTATTAGAAATAATAGCTTATTGGAACTAAAATGTTGGATTGACTTTTCTTCTGTTCACCCGTTTATATCCAGTGATATATAAAATTAAAGCAATAAGCATGAATAAGCCAGCTGCTGACTTTTATCGAAATAAATAGGTCTTCACGACATTTCTCCAAAGAGGGATTTTCATGAAACAGATTTTTAAAATCCTATGGAAATCATGAATTACAAAATATTTTCCACCAGTTTTGGAAGATACAGTCTAGTTGGGTACAATCGCATGATCTTTGTGGGCATTGGTCTGCTCCAAAACGTGAGATAAATTACTCACAATATTCGCTTCTTACTAGCTCTATTGTATCGCGTGCAATACAGATTGAAAAAATATCAATTAGTCGACGAGTTATAACCAAAAAACCATACAAATAAAATGCTGAAAATCGACATTTGACTGCAAAATTCAAAGGTCGATTAAAAAAAATTCGAACTAACATAAACAAACGCCGCGATAAGAGTTTTCTAATTTAGCCTGTTTTTTCACCCCTCACTCTCAGAATCGACCTAACTTTTACTAACCAGAATTTTTCCCCTAGTATTATCAAAGCAAATATTAACTCTACAAATTTTAAAAAAATTCAATCTTCATCAAATTTAAACAACAAAGCAACAGTAATATTTTTAGTCCATTGGCTGAAATTACCTTAGGTTATGGGCACTGAGTCCGCTCCCATATACCATTAGTGAATCTTTGTGAATGACAGCAGCAATAGCAACTTCGTCAATGTCGTCAAACGAAGTGGCAGCAGCAACGATTGATAAGCAGCAGCAAATTACAGCAAATCATGTCAAAATGTTGCTGACACTTTTGCGAACTGCATAAAATGTAACAGTAAACATTACCGTTGTCTCGTTAACTTAAAAATAGAGTAGCTAACGTCGATATGTAGCTGCACTTTAGCATTCATGTGTGCCTGTGTGTGAGCATGTCAAAAAGTATCCGTGTCAGAAACAGCAAAGTTATGTTAGAAAATAAAAATAACTCATACCAACATGATAATGTATAAAAAAAAAATTGATATGGCAATCAGCGGGTGACAAAAATGAAAAAATGCGTCAAAAAGCTATAGCAACAAAGTTGCTGTTAACGTACTGTACAGCTCGCTAAGCTTAATATGCTCCAAAGCTTCAGTGAATGTCGTCAGCCATTCAGCAGAATGAAGCTTAAGCAGCTATATAATGACGTAAGATTTGAAAGCTCAACTTTAAGACAAAAAAACACCGTATAATAACTCATTTAGTTTGCTTGATTAGACGCATGCACACCACCGCGTTACAACAACTACAACGGAAGGAAGTTGAAACCGTCTTTAAGTTGTAGCTACCGTGTTCGTGCTTAGTTATGCATTCGATATGCATGTCTGCATCAAGCTTATTCATCATTATCTCAAACATCATTATTAACATCAACGACATTATCGTTGAAGCTTGTCGTCCTTCTACTTGTAGCAACAGCAAACGTCAGCGGAAACGGAAGCGGAACCGACAACAAAGTTACCTGAAGAAGTTTTCAGCTCAAAATCGTCGTTCGTTTCTTCGCTCGTCGAGATAGCGGTTTTGCATGACAGCTTCAGCGACACAACGTGTATCCATTTTAATGTTAGCCTAATGCGCCTGACGCTAACTCAGACATTGTAGCTACGTTAGACTGCAGCCTGAGCCCGTTGAATAGTAAGGCGTTTAGACGTTGCCATGAAGCATGACGACAGAATTAGTTAAAATTGATAGACGATTAATAACAGGAAGTATTGCGTTCTATTCCGCGGAAGTCATTGAGTTAAAGTTATTGAATATAGTTAAGTAAAATAATGTAAAAATAAAATTGATGACCAACTTGAAATCGATGAATAAAATATAACTTTCACTCGTTTTAAGCGTTTGTCAACCGGAACTTTTGTGAGTGGATGATAAACTGTCTAATACTTATTGGATATATTTCATTTCTAACAAAAACGCACTGTTGAAGTTTTGGTGAAGACTTATAGTTCTGCGAATATCTTCGGGTTTATATATTTGGCGTGACAATGTGATGGTCTAACGCATATTTAATAAAAAAGTTGGAAAGAAAAATGACGCGAAATGTCTTTTAACACGCTCAGTTAGATGATGTATTAAAAGTTATGGTACCATTGCAGCGGCTACAGAAACGAAACAGTAAAAGTCTTGCATGCATTTTTGCTCGCAGAGTATAGGTGATACCTTAAAAGTAATGAAGTTGACATAAATAAACAAATAAAGATTATGACTACCTCAGGCAGTTTAAATCTCAAAACTGCAATGGCATTGTATGGACTTTATACTCAACGAAAATAACTGGTTCATGTTTCTTTGCAAATGTAAATGTTCCACAGACAAGATTGAAGCACAACAACAACAAATTAAAAATTATAATTTATGCGAGGAAAGAAAAGGTAACAGAGCAAGGATGAGGAAATATTCTCAGAGAATATTTCAGATCCAACATCAACATCAACATCACATTAACATCGCATTAACGTCACATCAACATCACATCAACATCACATCAACATCACATCAACATAACAACAACATAACATCAACATTAAAACCACATAAACATCACATCAACATCAAAATTAACATCAACATCAACATTACATCAACATCAACATCACATCAACATCACATCAAAATCACATCAACATCACATCAACATCACATCAACATCTCATAAACATCACATCAAGATCTCATATACATCACATCAACATCAACATCAACATCAACATCAACATCAAGATCAACATCAACATCAACATCAACATCAACATCAACATCAACATCAACATCAACATCAACATCAACATCAACATCAACATCAACATCAACATCAACATCAACATCAACATCAACATCAACATCAACATCAACATCAACATCAACATCAACATCAACATCAACATCAACATCAACATCAACATCAACATCAACATCAACATCAACATCAACATCAACATCAACATCAACATCAACATCAACATCAACATCAACATCAACATCAACATCAACATCAACATCAACATCAACATCAACATCAACATCAACATCAACATCAACATCAACATCAACATCAACATCAACATCAACATCAACATCAACATCAACATCAACATCAACATCAACATCAACATCAACATCAACATCAACATCAACATCAACATCAACATCAACATCAACATCAACATCAACATCAACATCAACATCAACATCAACATCAACATCAACATCAACATCAACATCAACATCAACATCAACATCAACATCAACATCAACATCAACATCAACATCAACATCAACATCAACATCAACATCAACATCAACATCAACATCAACATCAACATCAACATCAACATCAACATCAACATCAACATCAACATCAACATCAACATCAACATCAACATCAACATCAACATCAACATCAACATCAACATCAACATAACATCACATAAACATCAACATCAACATCAACATCAACATCAACATCAACATCAACATCAACATCAACATCAACATCAACATCAACATCAACATCAACATCAACATCAACATCAACATCAACATCAACATCAACATCAACATCAACATCAACATCAACATCAACATCAACATCAACATCAACATCAACATCAACATCAACATCAACATCAACATCAACATCAACATCAATATCAACATCAACATCAACATCAACATCAACATCAACATCAACATCAACATCAACATCAACATCAACATCAACATCAACATCAACATCAACATCAACATCAACATCAACATCAACATCAACATCAACATCAACATCAACATCAACATCAACATCAACATCAACATCAACATCAACATCAACATCAACATCAACATCAACATCAACATCAACATCAACATCAACATCAACATCAACATCAACATCAACATCAACATCAACATCAACATCAACATTAACTTGGAGAGGAAGATAAGATAATAAACACCTACGTCTCTGTGAAGGACTCAGCCCACTACATACTTTTATTTTGTGAAAAATCAGATCAGTAGTCAGACAAAAACATACATGCCCCTCTGCATAAATCTTATATTTATGCCACCACAAATTTTAACAAACAAACCATTAGTTCTACGAAATAAACAAACAAGTCGAACAGACAAACAAACAAACTAACAAGGAAACAAACAAACAAACAAACAATCAAATAAAAATGCATCATAATCGCATTTTTATCCGTCGTCCTGAGCATCCTGAGCTATTCTTAGGAAGCGTTCTGCTGCATAAAGTTGACAGACAGATAGGAAATACAAGCAAAACAGCAACAAAAATAAAAAAGGAAAAAATAAAAAACAAAACAGAAAAAACTATAGATTAGAAAAAAGCGCGCAAACAAGTTGTGACACGTTGATGCACGCATATCTTTATTTACCTCTTTTATTTTCTTGTTATTCGCTGTTTGTTTTCTTCTTTTTGCAAATGGTGCACAAAATGGCGCAGTTGTCGTGCTTTTGTTCTTCTTCTTGTTGTTGGTGATTTTATTATTGCTGCTGCTGTTGGTTGGTTGGTTTTAAGTCGCTGAAGTCGTTGGCGCTTTCCTGTTGTTTGCTTGAAAAGATGACAAACGGAAAAACAATATAATAAAAATAACTGTCAGAAAAGCTTATCATGAAAATGCAGCAAAGTAATTGCGGCCATTGCGGATGAGCACAAAATGAGAAGAGAAAAAAAAATAAATATATTATTTCTTTTTCGTACTTTTTTTTGTTTTCGTACTTGTGCTGTTTTTATAACCGTCAATGTGTAATGTACCAGCAATCCAGAACATATGGTTGATTAGTGTTGAGTTTTGATTTTAATCATATAACGAAGAATGTTACTAAATAAGAACGTATTCACTTTTTACCTATGCTTTTTACTTGTGTTTCCAGGTTTTTTTTCTAAAATGGCTAATTGAAAAATGCTGCACAAACGAACAAGTTGAAAATTCTTTTAATGATATTTATCAATATTTGATAAAGAGAAATAATTTATCAAAGTACTTAGTTTTCAGAAGGTATCAGCGTTACCAGCTTTTTTAATTTTTTTTTTTTAATAGGTAGGTACTTACTACCAACAATGAAGGATTTTTTGCCAAGTTTTTTTTTTATTATTGGTTTCCTATTAAAATCATTTTTTCTTCCCATAAGTAGTTTTCTAAAATATTAAGAACCGGGTAGCTTAGTGATGTTTGGAATTATGTGGTCATGTAGATTATTGGACATATAATCTTGCATAGTGATGGCTATGTGTGGAGAAGCAGAGCCTTGTTGGAATAAGTACATACATCCTCTTACTAAACACGCTACCTGTCAGGAGCAGCATGTTTAAATGTCTAGTCGGCAAATTCATTAGTATTATTTTTCAAGTGGAATTTGAAAATAGAAATCGTTTTTCAGAAAAATTCCACTGTTAACCAAACACAAACTAAGGGTACACGGTGATACTGGCTACGGCCATCACACCTTCCAATACTGACTACTGCGTATCAGAAGTTTTATGCACAACATTTTTTATCTTCTCAGAAAGTCAAGCAACTTTAAGGTCTCTACAGTGTAGAGTCTACACTCATACTCCTATAATTAAAAATCAATTTCTGCATACACCCAATCCCTTAATGTCAGGACTTAGCTTGTCACGATGCATATTATTTGGGTGCCAAGGCATCGAGATATCAAAGGCAACGACAAAGCTGATTTCAGAGAAAGAGTGAATTAGTATTCCCTTAGCCACTTTTTGTATTACTTTTGCTCTTTAACAAGCCAAAAAGCGTTGGTATAAGCTTATTTCTTGCAGTACATTCTGACTGAACCAGAACTTTATTAATATAAAGTGTATTACATACAATACTGCTTGATAAGAACACATTCTCTCCGGCTATAAATTGAAGCCAATGACCAGTGCAGAAGTTGCAATTACAGTGTATTCCATGCTGAGCAAAATAATTAACAACGTGGCTTAAATGAGATTATATTGGTAGCACATACTATTGACAGTACAATTGGACAACTATTAGAACTAGCAGCCCAAGCATGGATGTAGAACTGCCAGCTCAACCATTGCAAACCTGAGCTAACCTAACCAACATGTCATATCAATCACTAACTTAAAAAATAAAAATTATGAATTATTAATTATGTTGAAACTTATTTATTTTAAAATAAACTCAGAAAAAAGTTTCTCCGAATATGAATAAAAAAGGCAACATATTTAGAGAAAAATGGCATAGATTTTGCTCCAGAGAAAAAAAATGTGATCCTAGAAATTCTCTTAAAATAATTAAAAGCTTCCATGAAAAAGAGTAATACATAAAAATATATTATTTTTAGAGTAGAAGACTTTTTATTTTTGAGAAAATATTTGTTTTTATTGAAGAAAATACTTCTCTTAGTGAATTTTTTATCAAAATAAAGGAACATTTTTGCATTTTCCATAAATGTTTCTCTATAAATGAGTTTATAAATAAATTTTTTTAAGCGAGAAAATACTTATCATTATTAGAGACATTGAAATATTTGCATTTCCCAGAAGTGAAGAAATATTTCTTCGAAAATGTGAAAATTAATTCTAATTGAAGAAAATTTTATTTGAAAAAGAGAAAATTGCTATTATCGAAAATAGAGAAATTTTTTATCGGAGAAAGATATGTGTTTTTTTCTGAGTGTACTGACACGACAAAAATCTCCGAGTGGGGTTTTGCTACACTCGGGGAAAAAATTATGTTATATCTAACATATCATGGAATGAAATAACAGATTTCACTGTTAAATACCGTCCAACAAATGAAACTTTTGAATCAACAGTCGGTTAACTGTTGTTCTATAGAACACGAAACCCATATAGAAACGTACTTACTGAAATTTTGTCACTTTTTTTAAAGTTAATGGTTGGCCGAGTGTGCTGACGTGTGTATCTTGTACTCGACTGTCCTTGGTTCAAATACCGGCAAGGCCAACAAAAATTTTTTTTTATTTAAAATATTTTTGTTTTAAATAAAAAATAAAATTTGTATTTTTTTCAAGATTGTAAAGCCTGGTTTTCACTATGTCAATTTCAATGGTCAGTTGTTGTCAGTGACATGAAAAAAGCCAAAACATTGTCATATTTTTTCTGTTTGACAATGGCAAAAAAAAGGAAAAACTTATCTCTTCACATGTTTATAGCAAAAATTGGAAAAATAATATTATTTATGTGATTTTTTTAAACTTTTAAATTTCATGTCAAACAAAAAATGACTAAGTGAAAACCAAGCATAAGCAACTTATTTTGATATTTTGATTTTTGACAAGATTGTAAGCAACAACTAAGGTTATTTTTGACCAAACAATTAATGAAACAGAAATAATAATTACATTATTACATTACAATTGTTCATACTTGCACAGCTAGGGTTCGAACCCATGACCCCCGCATGATAGTCTAGCACACTTCCACTGAGCTTTTGGTAATGATAATAAAAATATAGCAAAATACCTTTAAAAAATATTGCCAAGAGAAAAAAGACATTTCAACAAAAGCACAAAAATATTTCAACAGATGATTTTACCAGCACAAAAATACTTTGAAACGTTCATTCAACAAAGAAAATTCTTTACTTAAACGTAAATCATTCAATCCAACAGTGTTTTGAAATAACAGCGAACGACAGTAAATATTACTGTTGATATTTTTCTGAGTGTACTCCAGTGAAGTTAAAAACAAGCAGACCCATTGCTGTCTGTTAACTCACAAGCGAGTGAATTGCTCTTTTGCTTCCCACAATATGAATGGCGTTGATCGATTCAATCCGATCTTTGATAGAATAATCATTTATCCATATGTCGAAAGAAACGGACAAGTGCCTACTTGTTAAAAACGATGTAAGAAATACTTCACTTCAGCTGATCTTAACGCGATCTACAAAAAAAAAAAACAAATTGGCCATTTCATCCCTTGAAAAGACTTTGAACGAGCTTCTTATGATCAATTGTGTTGTGTGTGTTATTAAATGTTTGCACACATTTGACCGAAAACTGAACCTACATGTTTTATGCCGACTCCGAACGGTTCATGTTCTCAAGAAGCTTTACATAGCATTATTTACTCTCTGAGGTTTGCCATTGTCTGCAGAGAGGTGGTGACCGATCAGAACAATTTTTTTTGAAAAACTTTTCGCCGCGGCTGGGGATCGAACCCGGGCTCCAAGCATGCTAAGCCACACACTTAACCTGCATGCTACGATCACCACAACGCGATCTACACTTCTTATAATAACCCGAAAATGCAGTACAATTCACACAGTTGATCAAGAACAAGATTTTATATAAAAAAATTTAAGATATATTTATTTTTTAAAACATTTCTTCTTCATCTCAACTCTTTTGCGCACCGACGATATGTTGGTTAAACAATTGGAAGTGTTCAAGGAAGATACGCGGCCTGACGCCACTAACTCGTGACGCCACTAACTCGTATGTTTTCTGGGTCAAGTAGAGTAGCTCTTCAAGACCATCAATATGACATGCCCTTGACGCCCAATAGAACATCGCATTACAGAAATAATTCGTTTAGTCGTATAACAAAAATAAGTAAAGAAAGTCTAAGGTCGGTCTAGCCCGATTATGAAATACCCTAAACCTACTTTTTTAAAATGCAATAATAGTATTGAAAATGGGCGTGTCCGTAAGCGGATGAATCCCATATTTTATATGCATTTCAATTTTGACGGAAAATTGGCTGGCCTGTAGCTGACATGTTAATGCCTTTATAATATTTTCGCTATTGTGGGTTGTATGTAGGGTTGCCAACTCTGAAAAGTACAAAATCGGGACGGAGCCATCAAAAATGCGGGACTTGGCTGAAAAATGCTGGACAACATTAGAATTTTTTATTTTATTAAATATTTCCTTGTATTCTTTGAGAAATAAAGGGTATCAACGTTGTCTTTACACCATCGCTTGGTTCCTTGATATTGTTTAGATCTCTTTCCAACTCTTTCCCAATTCATGAAAAAACCAAAAAATAAATCCAAATCGTTTTGATAAATAAAATGTATGAAAAATAAATGATATAGCCTGTTTCAAAAGAGAAGAACATTTTCGCGCATGTTTGAGAATAATAGCATAAACACAATTGGAGACGCAGTCGACAGGCAGCAAATGTCATTGTATAGAACGCATGTTTTCTTATGTACACTCAGAAAAAAGTGTCTCGGAATATGATAAAAAAGGCATCATATTTAGAGAAAAATGGTATAGACTTTGCTCCAGAGAATGCTATTCTAAAAATTCTCTAAAAATGATAAAAAGCTTCCTTGAAATAGAAAAATATATCGTTTTTAGAAAAAATACTTTTCATTTTTGAGAAAATATTTGTTTTTATTGAAGAAAATACCTCTCATAGTGAATTTTTTATCAAAATATAAGAAAAGTTTTTCATTTTCAATAAAATTTCTCTATAAATGAGAAATTGTTTGTGCGAGAAAAATACTTATCATTATTAGAGACATTGAAATATTTCCATTTCCTAGAAGTAAAGAAATATTTCTTCGAAAATGTGAAAATTTATTCTAATTGAAGAAAATTTTATATGAAAAAGAGAAAATTGCTTTATCAAAAATAGAGAAATTTTTTACCGGAGCAGGGTATGTGTTTTTTTCTCAGTGTAGTTGAACAATTTCATGGCAACATGGCAGCACGACAGCAGGGCTTCAGCAGCAATTGCCGCCAACATAGATCTATTTCTATTTTTCTGGCGACAATATCTGAATTCTGTTTGTAGTAGGCCGTATAAATTTGTCAACATGATTTCAAAACAAAAAAAAATAATGTTTTACATAAACGAATTTAAGGTGGGACATAACATTCGCGGGAGAGAAAACAGACCTTTTTAAAAATTCATAACTCAGTCAAAAACAAACATTTTTCCAAAATTTTTTTTGTTATTGTAGAGAATTGAAAAAAAAATTCAAAAAAATATATTCTTATATTTATAAATATATTTTATAGAGCTCCAAACTGGCGGCAGAGAAAAAACGGAGGCCTCGTGGTTGCAGAGCTGGGAGTCGCAAAGTTGTCCGATCTGGAAAAAAATGACTTTTTTAAATCTTAACAAAATTGGTTATCGTATGACAAGGTTTTTTACATTTTTTTTTTTTCAATTTTTGGTGATGTTCAAAATTTGAAAGTGTGTTTTTTCGAAACATTTACTTAAAAAATTCATAAAAAATCGAAAAAAATTTAAAAAAAGCTCGTGTCATACGATAGAAAATCACGTTTAAAAAAATACAAAAAAAAATTTCGTCAAAAAATCAATCCGCTAGTGCTGCAGCTAGTACGAAAAACATTGTTTCGAGATAAACGCGTTCATAGTTTGTGAACAAAGAAAAATGCAAGGAAAAATAAAACTGGGCTCTTACTAATCCGGCTGTTTTTTTCTTAGAATCTTGAGAATACAAAAATATAAAATTATATGTACTAAATATATATATACTAAAATACAAAATTATAAAAAAAAACGATTTAAAAAAACGGCCAATGTCATGTCTCCCTTAAAATGAATGAAAATGAGACAAGCTGCTCGTTGTTGTCGCTTTAAAAAAATCAAGAATTTGAAGTCGGGCTGCCGACGACAAATTGCAGTCGTGAAGCTTGTAGACTGCGTCTCCAATTGTGTTTATGTTATAAGAAAATAATTTGGAGAGTGTTCTTCATTCTGATTGGTCGACATTAAAAATAAAATTGAATATTCTCTGAGCAGAAAAATAAATGAAAAAAATTAATGTATATTCCTGAATTTTGTTGATCATCGCAACTGCACTGCGGAAGTACTGAATTTTATTTTTCAAAATCAACCAACCAAAATTAAAAAAAAAATGTGCGTAAAAAAATATTTTGTCATCCGTAATTTCACTTCACAATTTTTTCTTGAGAAAATAATTAATTTTTTATGTAATTTTTATTATATTTCTCTTTCAAGATGCAGGTTGCTGCAGGCCGTCGGTGCAACACCGTATTTGTGCGACCATTTGTTCTAAATGCTTGCGCATTTAAATATTAAGAAAAACAGTAAAAAACATTAAAAAACAGCATAAAGTTCAGCGAACAGTACAAAAAGAGCAAGAAACTACGCTCTAAAAAATTTTCTGCATCAAAAAATGAAACTAAAAAATGTTCTTTTCTTTTGAAACGAGCTATAAATTTATTTTGATAACAAAATTAAACGGTTTAGGAAACTGTGTTTCATATCGAATTGGAAATTTTAATATAAAAAATCTTAAGTTCTCAAATGCGGGACAAACGGTGTCCCGCAAGGGGTCGTCGCGGGACGCTAAAAAATTAGCTGAAATGCGGGACGTCCCGCAAAATCCGGGACAGTTGGGAACCCTAGTTGTATGGTAGGTGGGCGTGTTCGTGGACGGATTCTGTGTGTTGTACTTAAACACAGGATAAAAAGAAGGAGTTGAGATAATTGCATGAAACTTAGTATACCTGTTCACATGAACCCAAGTATCTGCACTATTGAATATTTTTGGAATCCGCCTACGGACACACACGGACACATGTACAAAAAAGGGCGTGATCCATTCACAAACACACCCACCTCCCATACAAACCACAATATTAAATTGTGGAAACACCATAAAAAGGTTTATAAATAACCTATTCGCACACAAAATGGGCGTCACCCGCCCATGAACACGTCCTGCTCCCATACAAGTCACAATATTGAAAATACCAGAAAATGATTTATATATGACCCACAGGGATAAAACTTGGTATGGGAGGATTGCACACAAAGTGGGCGTCACCCGCCTAGCTCCCATACAAAGCACGTTAGTGAAACCTTTTACAAACTGTTAAACTGTATAGAAATACATGGATTTTGAAAAAAAGTAATTATTATTTGTTACATAAAGTATATTAATATATATTTAAATATGATAGCAGGTTTAGGGTAATCCATAGTCGGGCTGAACTGACTTTAGAGTTTCCTTACTTGTTTTCTTATAAAAATGCTTTAAAAATTTAATAGCAGATCAACTACAAGGCGTTAGTTGTAGAATTGAGTTTCGCTTAAAGTAAGTAAAAAAACCACTCAAGGTCATTTTGAACCTATTCTTTTTATCTCACACAATTTCGTCGCATCGCATGTACTAAATGTATGTATTTTAAAAGAAGCTGCTGTGATATTAAAAATAAAATGGGCGTCCATTAATGGACACCAAAACGTGACTAGAAATAAAATATTGCACATTTTTCTTCACCGTTCAACTGTTGACTCTTTGTGTGTGTGTGTTGACTACTATATATCTATGTGCGCATATGTAACATTAGCAAAAAAGCAGAATAAAGAAAAAAAGAAACAACAACGACACAAGAAAGCAGACTATGAAAGGATACAGGATGAAGGATGATCTGCCAACAGCAATGAACACTATGTGCACAAAAATTTAATATGGTCTCTCGAGTGAAGCATGAAATTCTTTAAAATGAAAATTTTCTTTTTTTTTTCTTTTTTTTTTGTTTGCTGGTTTTTTACCATTATTCTTAACAGTGTTGTTGCAATCGTTGCTATTGTTGTTGTTGCATCCATACCACTAGCTGTTGCTGTTAAACGAACAACACGCAGACGAAATAAAAAAATGGCAACCCTGAAAAAGGGCTTAAAAACAAGTATTGCTAATATGTAGTTTGCGATTCGCACATCCTACAAAAGCCGGAAAGATGCATTCATGTGTTTGTTTGTATGCATAAGCATACAAAAGGCAAACGCAGCCAAAAGAGAAAAGAAAGCATGCTTTCTTTGCTGCGCCCATTTTTTTTATTTTTTTTATTTTCATGATTGTTTTATGTACTCTTGTATAGCGCTCTTCTTTAGCTGTATTTAATGTCCTGCATTAGGAGTTAAATTTTTATAGCTTCAAATTGAACTCAATTTTGGGCGCATTAAAGAATATTGCTTTTATTTTATGACCCTTTGTAATTGCTTAGAGCAATTTCTGATTTCATTCTCGAAAACAGAGTTCTGTTTGCTAGGATATGTTGTTTGCCGCCTCGAACATATTTATGATTTTTTGTTTTTAACGCCTTTCATTAAAAGCTCCAAAAAATTCTAATAACTTCATATTAACAGCTGTTTTCTATTAAAAAATAACTGTTTGGCAAGTTTTAGCAAAGTTTTCTTCCTCATTTAAAATGATGTTGTTAAAAAAATTTTAGTAACTTATTTTGCAACTGAGCAACTGGCAAAATAATTGCAGTAGCTCTTAAACTGTTAAAGATTTTTTTATTTTAAACCACTAGTTTTGAAAGAAACAAATTTTCACTTGATGGCTAATGGGTTAAAGCCAAAAAAATTAATGTGAATTACAACTTCTTTTTAATTCTTTTATAGTTCGTTTCTTTCTTATAGCTTTGTTTATCCATAAATGAATTTTTCAATCAACATTTTTAAAAGCTCTCATAAATATGTGCATTAAGCTCTTAACTGTTTTCGAACTGACGACTCTCCCACTCATAGACATCTACGTCCTACATAACTATTAGAGTGCATAATATTATATATGCACTTCCGTTCTGGTGTTGCCAACGCATTCTGTTGCCAATGTAATGCATGGAATTTATGCATGTTCGTTTGTTTGAGGAAGATGCCTTAAAGGGTACTTGTTGTTTTTGGTTACTCATCTGACGCTCTTTCTCTGCAACATTGTATTTTGTTTTTCTTATTGCATTTCATGCTATGTATGTGAATTCATATGATTTCGTATTCCTCTATCATATTGCACTAGTATGCGTGCGTATGAATAATGCAGTTGAACTAATACTACAGCATTGGTTATCCTTTAATGGACATATAAGTCTTGAAATTGTATGCAGTATCAAGAACCACTTTGGTTATGTCGATTAATGTAAGCATCAGTTAGGATTCAACAGATTTCTATATTAATCCAAAGACGAAGTTTCAATATATACATACATGATTTAGTGCCTATATTTAGAGTCAACATGATATAATTATCAAAGAGACTATCTTGCAACATTACAGCTGAACCACTGAAACTTTCCACCTTATATACACACCATATATTTTTGGTGGTGGTTCGGATTTTTTTTTTTTTTTTTTTCTTAATCCGCCCTAGGTGGTGCTGCAGAAGATTTTATGTTGTAGACTGGAGGGTCACCACCTAGGGGGTCCAACAAAAACAAAAAATTTCGGAGCTTCACACAAACATATGGTGTGAATATAAACAGCATCCCAATAAAAATTTACCTTGGAGATTGTCTTGTCCTCAAGTGGAGCTTCAGCTCGTTTCTCCAATCTCCAGTGCTGGATATCCGCTTGACCTCCACTTGAGATCCAAGACATTCTCTAAGGAAATGGACCTTCGATCTCCAGTTGAGATAAGGCTGGATCTCCAATGTCTTTCTCTAAACCATCTCCAGCCCGAAATGAAAAACTAAATAGTATTTTAAGAGAAAGCTTTTCCAATTATTTTTTATTTCAATCATTGTAAATAGTTTCAAACCTAATATAACACATTTCCATAAAGTTACTTAAAATAAATTATATTCAGCAAGCAATGTAGCTTTTTCTGCAACAAAGGAGTTTCCAGGAGCTTCTAGTGCTCCTTCTATATGCCTGATCTGATAACAAATTTACAATTTGCTGCACTTCGCGCTTTATTCTTTTCCTCATTTTAACTTTTATTAAATTGATTTATTTATTTATTATACTTAATATCAGAGACCCAAAATAATAGTTATTTATTTTTTTTAGGTCGAAAAAGTTGTCGATATTTTGAAAAATATTTTATACGTTGCTTCATAACAGTTATTTTCAATTTATATTTTTTACGTTGCCTCATAACAGTTATAAACGAGAAAAAATTTTTTAAGTTGCTCATAACTTTTATTTTCAAAAAATTTTTTTTACGTTGCCTGGTAAGAGTTATTGTAGAGAAATAAATTTTTACGTTATTTCTAATATATAAAAATTTCGCGTCACCGTGTTTGTAGTAGAAATTTTTTTTATATATTTGGTAGGTATGAGAATAGGTCGTAAAGTTTGTTTTTACCCTCCTACCCGATAGTAGCGTTGCATTTTTTAAGAACACAAATTTTCGGTAAACACAAGTTTTGACCTATAACTGACCTAGAACGAACTACTGAGTCGTGCCCTTCGACTGATAAATTTCAGCAATCTTTGGAAAGGGGGCATGGCACCGCCCTTATTGTCACTATCCAATAAAAATCTTCCATTTGCATCGTTTTTAGTTGTTTGTTATACCCTAAACCTGAAAGGTCAGGGTATATTAACTTTGTGCAAACGTTTGTAACGCATAGAACGAAGCGAGTCCGGTATAGAAAAGTATATATATTCTTGATCAGCGTCACCACGTGAGTCGAGCTATTCATGTCCGTCCGTCCGTCCGTCTGTGTGTTGTCCGTATACACAGGATAAGAAGAAGGAGTTGAGATAATTGAATGAAACTTGTCACATGGACCCAAGGATCTGCACTATTGAATATTTTTGGAATCCGCCCACGGACACGCCTACCTCCAATACAACGCAAAAATTGAAAACTGCATAACTCGGCTCATAATTAACCTACAACAATAAAATTTGGTATGTATGTGTTTTGTATCAACACAAAGATGTTTTTGAAAAATGGGTGTTATCCACTCACGGACACGCCCACCTCCCATACAACCCAAAAATTGAAAACGCAATAAATAAGCATCTGTTTAACTTACAGAGCTAAAATTTGACACATATATTTTTTATAACAAAACAAAGATGATTTTGAAAAATGGACTTCATCCGCCCACGCAGACGCCTACCTCCCATACAACGCGAAAATTGAAAACTGCATAACTCAGCTCATATTTAGCCTACAACAATAAAATTTGATATGTATGTGTTTTATACAAACACAAAGATGTCTTCGAAAAATCATCCGTTCACGGACACGCCCACCTCCCATACAACCAAAAAATTTAAAACGCAATAAATAAGCCTCTGTTTAACCTACAGAGCTAAAATTTGGCACGAATGTTTTTTATGGCAAGACAAAGATGGTTTTGAAAAATGGACCTCATCCGCATACGGACACCCCTACCTCCCATACAACCCAAAAAGTTTAAAACTCAATAAATAAGGTTATGTTTGTCATAAAGAAATTAAATTTGGTATGTATGTATGTATTTTATACCAAAACTAAGGTGTGTTCAAACATTAGGATTAATCCGTCCATGAACACGCCCACCTCCCATAGCGAAAGCACAATAAAGGCATTAACTGTGAGCTACAGGAATAAAACTTGGCATGTGTAAATTTTTTGTCACCATTTAAATGCAATTAAAATATAGGCTTCATCCGCCCATGGAGACGCCCATTTACAATAAATTTTTTTTTGTTTTTGAACAGTGGGTTTAGGGTCTAAAGTGTTTACTCTAGGGTTTACTCTAAATTTTTAGTCCAATTTACCAGTTTTTACTAGTTTAAGTCCGAGAAACGTTCCCGTACACGAAAAAATGGTAAAAGAGAGTGCAATCGAGAGAGTAAAACATTTCCCCTCCTTGTCAAAAGTTGCAAGTTTTAGTCCGAGAAATTTTTTCGGGTAAAAATGGTAAAAGTGTCAAACAGCTTAAAATCAGCTGTTTACAAGTAAGCAAAGAAATTGCGATACATCAAAACTTTGAAACTATTAAAATGGAAACTAGAAACATGGGAAAATGTGTAAAAACTAATATAAATGCTTAAAATCAGAATTAATTTCAATATTATTAAAAATCTCAAGCATTTCCTTTGCACTGACGATGTTTCATATCAAGCCAACGCTGGATAAACATTCTTATTTAACAGTTTTTACAATTTTAGTTCGAAAAGCGTTCACGTACTTTTTTGTGTTTTTCTGTATTTTCGAGAGATGTTTTCTTACTCTCAGACATTTTTAGTCCGAAAAGTACAGGAACAGGCCTAGTATTTCCACTTTGAAAACTTACACATCTCCAAGCCAATTTCCAGTTCAACACCAAGATGTTGGAGTTGACGTGCAGAAATGAGTTGGAGATCAAGTGTAGGTTGAACACTTTTTTTCCAAGCTTGGAGAAAAATATTGTTCTTGCCTGTTGGGACGGCTTCAGTAGTTCAGCCGGTATAGACAAAAGTACATAGGCACCAACTATAAGATCCTTAAATTTTGTGAATTGTTTTCTTTAGAAATTTGTTACTACAAATTTTTGTGTAAAAACTTATACATGATAGACAGTTATTAGGTTGAATCGGATGTAAGGATTTCATTACAGGCATCATATTTGCAGTAGCTGTGCAAGGTTTTAAACAAAAATTGTTTGAAAAAAATTCCTAAGAAAATATTCACAAAATTGAGGGTGTAATAGAGCAAAGTGTACCCCCATCGGCGTCCGATCCATTCCACAGGCAACATCGAATTTTTTACCTCCAAGGAGGCAAGGAATATTTTAACACAGTTTATAATTTATGTTTTTATTATAATGTTCGTGGTGATCGTGGCATGCAGGTTAAGTGTGTGCCTTAGCATGCTCGGAGCCCGGGTTCGATCCCCAGCCGCGGCGAAAAGTTTTTTTCAATAAAAAATTTTTCTGATCGGTCACCACCTCTCTGCAGACAATGGCAAACCTCAGAGAGTAAATAATGTCATGTAAAGCTTCTTGAGAACAGGAACCTTAGCCGTTCGGAGTCGGCATAAAAACATGTAGGTCCAGTTTTCGGTCAATTGTGTGCAAACATTTGATAACACACACAATACCATTAATCATAAGAAGCTCGGTCAAAGTCCTTTCAAGGGCTGAAATGGCCAATTTGTTTGTTTGTTTTTTTGTTTAATATAATGTTTGTGTGAAGATAGTGTACTTTTGGTCACTAAATGCATACAGTATACTACCCGCTTTTATTATATAAGCACTAGAGGTGTCTTTATTTGTAAAGAAAAATTTTAAAATTAATAAATTCACAAGCGCTGGCCTGATTTTAATTTCTTAAGGTCTAAAATGAAAAAATATTAAATTTGCAGTCGATCCAGTTTTGTTTGATGAACCCGGAAATGGTAAATAGTAGGGCTCTTAATATTTTTCGAGCTTTTTCGGGTTTTTGGGTATCCGGGCCGATTGGTGCTCGATACTTGAAAAAAATCCGGGTAGCTCGAAAGCCCGTGTAATCGGACATTGATAAACAATACCCGGGTAGTTTCTAACTTTCGAACTACCCGGGTAGTAAAGATTTTTTAAAATTCTTATTAGGAAATTAAGCTTCTTAAGCCGCATTTGTGTTGTGCTTTGTTGCAATGCATGACCTTCATTAACAAAATAAACACAACAGCCGATTAGCTCGAATAACCCGGGTAGTCGAAATACTCGAAAATCGAGAGCCCTAGTAAAAAATATCCAATTTGTTTTTTTTAAAGAACAACCTTGAATTTTGGTGTTTTTTTTTATTAAATGGACTTTATTTATAGCAAATCTGTCGTTTTATTGTTATTAATTCTACAAATAATAATACTTACTTCTAAAATTAATGAAAAATTACTTGCTTTTAGGATTTTAAAATTCTGAAGATTTCTTAAAATTTTTTATTTTATCAAAACAGATTTTTTGAAAGGCGTATATTTTTTTATAAGCTTCAACCACCTGCAGAACCAATTTTATTGGACCTGCCTCTTTATCAAAATCTTACTAAAATCTTGAACAAATTTTACTCCTCTTTCTGCTGTATCGTTTACGACAAATAGATTCTGAAAGAAGATCCAGCCTATTTCGAAATCAAATGCCCATTTCCCAAGTAAACTTTGCAGGCAATCCAAACCGACTGAAAAAGAGTTTTGTTTTCTCTAAAATTAAGTGCCTCAGAGTATATTTTTGGAAGTCAGATAAATTAATTTGGTTTCTTCCATAATTCAGCTGTACAGTGGGTTCTTTGGATTTTAGGTTATGATCCATTTCGCATTTTTCTTCGAGGAAACTGTTGAGTCAAAAAATCCCAAAGCTACTGCTTCTTCATTTATATACCACAAGTGATTACTCATTTTTTTCAATTACACAAACTAATATCTTTAATCCCATTCCAGTCTTGAAACGGAGCTGATATTGCATTTGTACACAAAACCAAGCTTTTATGTAGAGTTTTACCAAGAAAATGCAAATATCTCGTTAGCCATTTTTTCTTTTGCAGTTTTGGCTAGTGAAAATTCATCTCTAAACAGAAATATATAGACAGTATATCGCTTTGAACGTCCAACGAGCATGACTTCTTGCACCTGGTGTTTTAAATTTAAAATGACTATCTTCAAGAAACATTAGTTCTAATTGAATGAGCTCTGTACAGTCTACGCGACAGTGATTTTGTTAATTGATTTTTGCAAAACTCTACAATGTTCTCGCGTTCATTTGAAGTTATTTTTAACCCAAAAATGTCATCCTAAGTTTCACTTGTAAATGATTGTGATTAAGCCCAACCAAGGTTTAGAAAATCGTTCAAAAATAGGGACTTCTGGTCCAGAAGTAGACGAATGTTTTATTTTCAAAATAACTATGATATCTACATGTAAGATTGATGAGGTTGAATACCATATTTTTTTCTAAAAGGAATGCATTTTCTGACATAATACTGGTATTTGAGGAAGTTGTGCAACTTATAAAGTATGGTCGCGAAATTATTTTTACAAACAAAATATCTAATATTTTCTTAACCATATTAATTAAAAACACAGTTTTTACAAGTGGTGTTAAAAAATTTATTGAACATTAAATTTCATAACTGAAATTATTTTGCCAATAATTGCTAATTTTGATTTAGCAAAATGGCGCACTTTTGTCTTTACACCTTTCATTAAGCTTTTGACAGAACTTTGTTGTATGGCAACACTGGCTTTTTTCCATTTTTTTGCAAAACCTCCTATATTTTTTGCTGGTTTAAATTTTTTTTCTTAGTTTTTGCTTAATTATTGCCCAATAAGTTTTAATTGGCCGAAGTTCTGGACAATTAGGCGGATTCAAGTCTTTTTTGACGAAATGTATTTTATTCTCTCCGTACCACCTCAGCGTCTCCTTCGAATAGTGGGAACTAGCTAATTCTGGCCAAAATAGTGGTGAAATAGCTTGACGTTTATAAAGTGGTAGTAAAAGCTTTTATAGACACGCATCGATATAAATTCTGCAATTTATAGTGCCGGTTGTAATAAACGACTCCGTCCACATGTGCAAATTGCCTGCCACACCATGAACTTCTTTGGAAATTTGTCCATTTTTTAAATTTAATTTGTTGTCCACACCGCCCTTATTTTGCCCAGTATTTGGTTGAAGTCAGCTTTCACGAAGGTTACGTCATCCATTAATACACACCCTTTAAATCCGTTCAAAATTTTATCATGAAGCCTGCGTGCTCTAGTTTTAGCCCTTTTATTAACTTCGTCATTTCGATTTGGTACTGTTTGGGATTGGTAAGTTTTTAATGAGCTTTTCACTTTGATTCTATGCACCGTAGTCTTGGAAATGTTGAAAATTTTTGCCAAATCGCGTTCTGAGAGGTTCGGCCTCCATTTTCAATAAGAAAGCACCTTTTTTACCATTTTGGGATCCTTGAATCCAATTTTGCGGCCAGCACCTTTTTTATTTTCTGTTGTTTTTTCGTTTACAAACTTGATTATAGGATTTCTTGCAGTTGCTCTTGATGTTCCTGCTCTTCTACAAATTTCCGCGTATGAACATTAGGGCGTATCGAATTAAATTTATTTTTTCGAATTTCACATTCTAAGAGATCTCAAAGGTTTCATGTGGTTGTCAAGATCTGCCAACAAAATATTTTATGAAAATAAAAGGACATCTTCCTGCCCCGCAAGGACAAAGTTGTTTTTTGAGAAAAACAGTAAAAAAATAACGATCTTAATATGCTTAAATTTTTGTAAAAAAAACTACATTTGTCTAAAGAAAAAAATTTAAATGCAGTTTAACTAGCAATATTTTACCGAACACGATGTTACTCACGATTTTTACCAACAGTATCCTGTTTGCAGGATATTCGAAGCGAAAGTTATAATCGAGATGGCACATAACTTTTGATTGTAACCATTGAGTCTAAATTTTGATGGCATTGATTATAGTGTTGGCGTATTTCTTAAATATGATGAATTAATAATTTGCATAGTTTTTGCATATCAATTCTCTTTGTTTAGAGAAATGTATACTAGAACGCAATTTTTTAACTTTTTCAAAAAAATTTATATTAGATTTTATATCATGGGCATAAGAAGTGGTGTCGAAGATAATTTTCTCAATTTGGATTTTTCAATTATTTCTGTACATGACCCTCCCTTAAAATATGTATTTTATATGCCAGGCTTAGACAACGATTTTTTTTATATTTTAATACTAAAAAAAATTTTACTTCGTACCATCAAATTTCTCAATTTGAGTTATATCTTCTTTATGGTTATAATATCGATAAAATTTATTGACATTTTATGCCATTCAGTCGGTCTCAAAAGACTAAACAATTGTTTTTAAAATGTGTTTAAATGAAATTATAACCATAAAGGGGACATAACTCAAATTGAGAAATTTGATGCTAGGAAATAACTTTTTTTAAAATATCGAAATAGAAAATAAAATCGTGATCTTAAACTGATATATTTAATAAATATTTTTAGGCAGTATCATGTTCAGAAATTTTAAAAAAACTCAAATTGAGAAGATTATCTTCGACACCACTTCTGAATCACTTGACATACAATCTTATATTCATTTTTTTGAAAAAGTTAAAAAATTGCGTTCTAGTATACATTTCTCTAAAACAAGAGAATACAAATGCAAAAACTATGCAAATTATTAATTCATGTTATTTATGGAATACATCAACACTATAAACAGTACCACCAAAATTTATAACCAATGCTTACAATCAAACGGTGGTGACCGTGGCGTGCAGGTTAAGTGTGTGGCTTAGCACGCTCGGAGCCCGAGTTCGATCCCCAGTCGCGGCGAAAAGTTTTTTTAATAAAAAATTTTTCTGATCGGTCACCACCTCTCTGCAGACAATGGCAATCCTCAGAGAGTAAAGTATGCCATGTAAAGCTTCTTGAGAACATGAGCCGTTCGGAGTCGACATAAAACATGTAGGTCCAGTTCTCGGTTAATTGTGTGCAAACATTTAATAACACACACAACACAATTGATCATAAGAAGCTCGGTCAAAGTCCTTTCAAGGGCTGAAATGGCCAATTTGTTTTTGTTTTGCTTACAATCAAACGTCTTGTGCTATCCCGAGTACAACTTTCGCTTCGAATATCCTTCATACAGGATACTGTTGGTAAAAATTATGAGTAGCACCGCGTGTGGCAAGAAATTGTTAGTTAAACTGTATTATTAGTTTTGCTTTAAGACATGTGTGGATTTTCTTAAAAAAATCAAAGCATTTTAAGATCGTTATTTTTTATTGTTTTTCCCAAAAAACAACTTAGTCCTTGCGGGGCAGGAAGATGTCCTCTATTTTTTATAAACTTTTTTTTTGGGTGATCTTGACAAGCCTATGCAACTTTTGAGACCTCGAAAAATACGATCTAAATTTTTCGATACGGCCTAATGAACATTGCTTATTTTTCATAAAAATGTCAATTTTATTATCGTGCACTTTTTTTTAATTGATTATATTTCTTACAAGCACTTACTTTAATATAGTTTTTTGACTGAATGAATATGTGCAATCTGTAAACTTACCAGGCATCACAGTAAAGTACCGTTATTTATGCCGCTTGATCCAGAAAAGCTAAAAGTAATTGTAAAAATAATTTCTCGACCACACTTTAATCCTTTCACGTTATAAGCAATATTCCATTGAATAAGTCGTTGATAGACGACGTCTGCTATTTAAACATCGGATGAGCATTTTTTTTTTTTTTTGAGCACCAAGAAATTTGACTGTACCATTGTAGCTTACTAGCAGTGGCGTAGCTACGGTTTTCTAAAGGCACCCCTTTAGAAAATTTTTTTATAAAATAAGTCGATGAATCTTACTACATATTTTTGAATCAACCTCTACAAAAATGACATATTTTAGAAGAGATTAAAAAATAAACAAAACTATGCTATCCATGAATATTTGATAAAAGAAGTAAGAATCTAAAATTTTCAGAAACTTAAAGAATTTTTTAATTGTTCCAATATTTTTGTCTACCGGGCTTATAAGTTGTGAGAGAAAAATTTACTATCAGTAAACCACACAATATCAGTATTATATAATTTAAGAAAAGACATTATGAAGTTTACGAAAACTTTGCATAATTGAAGAAAAAATAAGACCTGGAAGCAAAGCGTTGACAAATTTTCCCTAATGACCCTGAATAACTATTAATATAAATATTTTTTCGACATCAACCCCCATTTTCTAAATAAAATTTAAATGACAAGTTAAAATAAAATATTAAAATTCATTTATAAACATTTTTCATAATTTTGATCAATTTCTTTCATTAACTTGAAAATAAACTTGAAACTTGAAATTAACTTGAAAATATTTTGATGTTTTCAGCAACCTGTGTAATGTTCTTCATTATCCTTTTTGCCAGAGCCCAATATCTCCCGATGGGTTTGAGCGTCGGGCAGTTTGGTGGATTTGCATACCTGGGTACAAATGTAATATTTTTCTTTTCATACCATTCAATAGCAGATTTACTGTAATGGCATGAAGCCAAATTAGGCCAAAAAAGGTAGAAACCTCATGCTGCCTTATGTATGGTAAAAGGCGTTTTTGCAGGCACTCATGAATATAAATTTCGGTGTTAATCGTCCCAGTTGAAACAAATGAACTGCTTCGTCTTCCATAGCTACAAATGGCCTGCCATACCAAGAACTTCTGCGGGAACTTTGATTTTTTTTGGATCTTAAATTCTTGCTGGACATTTCCTCTTTGATTGGCAACATAATAATCGACACCTGGAAGCTGAAAAGTCACTAAGTACATATGTTTCATCGTCCTTAATGCAGCAATCGAATTTTTTTAAGAAATCTCGGTGAAGTATTTTTGCTCGCTTTTTTGCCTCAACATTCTTTTTAGAACTCCTGTCCGGAACTTTCTGGACTTTTAATGGCTTTAGTCCTTCCTTTTTTTTCACTTTTCTGACAAAAGCCTCAGAGCATTGCACTTTTTCAGCAACTTTTCTACCCGATATATTGGGATTTTTCTTAAAAAGAGCAATCACCTTTTTGGCAGCATTTGGGTTTTTAAACCCTTGTTTTTTGCCACTTCCTTGCTTTCGGGTAACATTTAAATATTCCTGATAGTTTTTAATAACACGAGAAACGGTATTTCGTGAAACTTTAGCTTTTCTGGCAATAGCTTTGAAAGTCCAATTTGGATTTTCGTTAAATAAATTACCTATTTGTTCACGCACTTCTAGTTCGCTGCTCATGGTTAAGCCAAAAATTATCGAATGAATTTAAAAATTTACATGAAGATTTGTACATATCTTTCAAAGGCCATCTGATTAAAATTTTTAGATTTTTTTTTAATTCCTTGAATTTTACAAGTAATAATGTGTGCACTAGTTTCATTGTGCGCAAGCCTTATGTAATAGTATACCCAAAATATATTACTATTTAAAATTATGTTCTAGCAGGTTAAAAGCTGTAAATGAGGTTTGTGTCATGAACATGTTTATCTGAAAAGTTCTGGAGAAATGCATTGCTTACAAAACAACTGACACCTCCATTCATCATACTCTGAAAATCATGCAGGTTTTCGAAATTTAATGGTTTTAGAAATGTCTACTTTGCTAGCAAGTTTGAATAAGTGCTTTTTTATAAAACTTAATGGAATATAAAAAAAATGTTTTTACATTTTTCCTTTTGTTTTCCATCTTAATATTATGCAAATTTTAATATAATTTGTTTGGAAATTGCACCCCTAACCAATGAAAAATTACAATGGAATTGACTTGGGTTTTAGTGTGAGCGTTAATATTGAACAAAATTTAATATAAAGTTAAAATTCGTTTCAATAAAAACGAAGTCCTGCTGATGGTAAAAAATATTTTCATTCCCTTTTGCACCCTCTTGATATTCAAATATAAAACCGAAGTCATTGAGGTGTGTTCTTCTCAAAATCGATCCAATCCATCTATTCGTTCTTTTGCACGTTGCTCACGCCCGTATAAAACCATATCAATACCAACAGCCTTACTCCCATGACGACATTTTTGTTGCTGCATTGAAAGAAATTCTTTATCTTTCAAATTTTTATTGTTTCAATGTCATCACAAGTGGCAATATCAAATAAATCATCTAGATCTTTCACAAATTCTTCAGCGAATTTTTTTTTTACCATTTTATCTCTTATCAGCAAGTGGCTGTGATGAGCGATCAAATTAAAAATGTCACAGAGGAGCATATTTCCACTGAAGAAAAATTATTGATATAAATTAAATGTTAAAGAGGTAACTAAAATAACGATATTCAAAATTCCTCGTAGCAGTTGAAGCAGACGATGTTGAAAACAAAATTGACTGTTTTTGAAATAATAAGAGATTATTATGTGTAAAAAGTGAAAGATTGTAAAATATAAAAAAAATCAAAACAGAAGCAAATTAATTTTTCACAAAAATTTTAGGATATATTAGGTTAATTAGGTTAATCAACATTACTTCAAATTACTTCAGCATTACAAAAGCCTTATTGGCTATAACAATAATATACCAAAATTTACGATCTGTTTGAAACCATAAGAAATATTTAAATCTGTGTTTTGTTTATAAAAAAACCCTAAAACTAATGTTTTTCCCCTATTTACCCCTAATTAGAACTTGTGATTGTTTCCAGGTCCATCACTATGGTTAATATATCAAAATTCATGAATGCGATTCATGAAGATCATGTAAAAATTCATAATTATTGTGTACTTGTTTGGTTCAGTGTCTGGCCAATCACATGAAATGGGATCATCTTAGGTCAAAAGTGGGTCATTGGGACTTTAATAAATTCCAAATGAATGTTTCTATGGTTAATATGACGCAATGGAATCATCTCACAGGTTGGTCAATTGGACTTGCATGGATTCCATGAATACCTTGGACATAAACGAATGCAATAGGACTATTTTAAGACACAGGTGAGTCATTGGAACTTTTTTTGATCAAGGTGATATTTATATATCGAAGAATATAAATTCACATGAAAAAATTGGTTCAGTGAAAGATTTGATGCTTTTGAAAACACTTGAAAAAAATGCACTTTTAACTGACCAAATATGAAATATAATTATTTTAAAATACAGATATCATGAATTTACTTTATATTTTTAAAGATTCCAAATCGGTTATTTATTGATTAACTCTGTGCGATCGATTTAATTGAAAAATGTTCGCTTGAAGTTTCGCTCTTAAGTATGCCACACACTAAAACCAAATCGACTACATAAAGTTAAGTTGAATAAAATCAATCAAATTTTCTAGTCTAAAATCCAAACCCAGCTGTACACTATAAAATCTTTATAGACCGCCATGCAATGACTCATTTTATAACAGTTCTTGTTGCTGTGCCATAAACATTGCAATTTGCTATTGTTATTGTTTTGTTTTCATTTGCTAGAACATTATCACAAGCTTTATGATGAACAACTCTATTGCTCTCTATATTATATGACGGTAATCGTAGAGGTTGACAACCCTAACAGAGGTTGCCACCAACATAATCACAGACAAAAACATTTCCAAATTATTTCTATCAATATAATAAATATTTTCGTTGTATTTTATTTTTCTTTTTTGTTTGTCTGGTCAGAACATTAAGTACAATAGCGAAAATGTTGTTCGATAATGAAAACGGGTTTGTTTTGCGCTGCTCTCGCTATTAGCGACAGTTAAAAATAAGCAACAAATCCTGACGCTGTATTAAGGATTTATGACATTCGACTGGGTCGTTATCCGAAATCAGCGCTTCTAAAAGCAATCATTAAAAAATTGATACAATAATAACAACATTAACAACAACAACAACAGCAACATCAATGACAACAACAACAACTGTGACAGCAACAAAAGACGGCAGTTATGTCGAAACAAAGTCCTCCATTTCATTATCTTGTCCATAAAATCAATGTGCGTTGGTCATTACGAACCTACTGAGGCAGCCATTAAATTCAATTACATATAAACACACAAACATGCATGTATAGCGGTCATACAGCTAAGTAAGTGTATGTGTATGTATGCGTTTGTATGTATTAACGCGATTTAACATAACTTCAGCCATTAATACGCAATTTTTGTTAAGCACCACAACACATTGGCGTGATTGGGGCGGACTGACTGACCTCCAAGGCAGACGGTATACTTAACGCTTAACAAAAGGACTACATTTTGGCTCGTTAACACATTCGGGTTATATTCTTTTTTATTCGGCTTATCGCAAATGAAACCGAGGTCTTGGTAACAATAGCTTTATAATTGTGTGTGTGTGTGCTTAAATTGCACACATAAAGAAGGTCAGGAAGGTGTACTTTTGTAAAAGCGAAACGCTTGCTTGAAATTGATTGAGTGGGAGTGAGTGTTGTGTATGGCTGGTTATATTTATAGCGATGTAAACAATGCAAATATTGTCAAAGCCAAATAAAGCATTAAGTTTTTATGGCAACTTTCAAGTTGTTTGACATACGAGTATCTTAACCTTACTACAAAAGCTTGTGACCCTTTTGTAGTAAGGTTAAGATCTTCACAAAACACAAAAACCTTCAAAACATGATCCTTTGTTGTTTGCAACTGAGGTTAAAAGCATAGCTTCAAGAAGATTAGTTTTCTTAATGAGAAATATATTATATATTTAAATTGTTATATTTTTTTTAATTTTATATTTTTATATTTTTATATTTTTATATTTTTATATTTTTATATTTTTATATTTTTATATTTTTATATTTTTATATTTTTATATTTTTATATTTTTATATTTTTATATTTTTATATTTTTATATTTTTATATTTTTATATTTTTATATTTTTATATTTTTATATTTTTATATTTTTATATTTTTATATTTTTATATTTTTATATTTTTATATTTTTATATTTTTATATTTTTATATTTTTATATTTTTATATTTTTATATTTTTATATTTTTATATTTTTATATTTTTATATTTTTATATTTTTATATTTTTATATTTTTATATTTTTATATTTTTATATTTTTATATTTTTATATTTTTATATTTTTATATTTTTATATTTTTATATTTTTATATTTTTATATTTTTATATTTTTATATTTTTATATTTTTATATTTTTATATTTTTATATTTTTATATTTTTATATTTTTATATTTTTATATTTTTATATTTTTATATTTTTATATTTTTATATTTTTATATTTTTATATTTTTATATTTTTATATTTTTATATTTTTATATTTTTATATTTTTATATTTTTATATTTTTATATTTTTATATTTTTATATTTTTATATTAATATATTTTTATATTTTTTATATTGTTATATTTTTATATTTTTATATTTTTATATTTTTATATTTTTATATTTTTATATTTTTATATTTTTATATTTTTATATTTTTATATTTTTATATTTTTATATTTTTATATTTTTATATTTTTATATTTTTATATTTTTATATTTTTATATTTTTATATTTTTATATTTTTATATTTTTATATTTTTATATTTTTATATTTTTATATTTTTATATTTTTATATTTTTATATTTTTATATTTTTATATTTTTATATTTTTATATTTTTATATATTTATATTTTTATATTTTTATATTTTCATATTTTTATATTTTTATATTTTTATATTTTTATATTTTTATATTTTTATATTTTTATATTTTTATATTTTTATATTTTTATATTTTTATATTTTTATATTTTTATATTTTTATATTTTTATATTTTTATATTTTTATATTTTTATATTTTTATATTTTTATATTTTTATATTTTTATATTTTTATATTTTTATATTTTTATATTTTTATATTTTTATATTTTTATATTTTTATATTTTTATATTTTTATATTTTTATATTTTTATATTTTTATATTTTTATATTTTTATATTTTTATATTTTTATATTTTTATATTTTTATATTTTTATATTTTTATATTTTTATATTTTTATATTTTTATATTTTTATATTTTTATATTTTTATATTTTTATATTTTTATATTTTTATATTTTTATATTTTTATATTTTTATATTTTTATATTTTTATATTTTTATATTTTTATATTTTTATATTTTTATATTTTTATATTTTTATATTTTTATATTTTTATATTTTTATATTTTTATATTTTTATATTTTTATATTTTTATATTTTTATATTTTTATATTTTTATATTTTTATATTTTTATATTTTTATATTTTTATATTTTTATATTTTTATATTTTTATATTTTTATATTTTTATATTTTTATATTTTTATATTTTTATATTTTTATATTTTTATATTTTATATATTTTTATATTTTTATATTTTTATATTTTTATATTTTTATATTTTTATATTTTTATATTTTTATATTTTTATATTTTTATATTTTTATATTTTTATATTTTTATATTTTTATATTTTTATATTTTTATATTTTTATATTTTTATATTTTTATATTTTTATATTTTTATATTTTTATATTTTTATATTTTTATATTTTTATATTTTTATATTTTTATATTTTTATATTTTTATATTTTTATATTTTTATATTTTTATATTTTTATATTTTTATATTTTTATATTTTTATATTTTTATATTTTTATATTTTTATATTTTTATATTTTTATATTTTTATATTTTTATATTTTTATATTTTTATATTTTTATATTTTTATATTTTTATATTTTTATATTTTATATTTTTATATTTTTATATTTTTATATTTTTATATTTTTATATTTTTATATTTTTATATTTTTATATTTTTATATTTTTATATTTTTATATTTTTATATTTTTATATTTTTATATTTTTATATTTTTATATTTTTATATTTTTATATTTTTATATTTTTATATTTTTATATTTTTATATTTTTATATTTTTATATTTTTATATTTTTATATTTTTATATTTTTATATTTTTATATTTTTATATTTTTATATTTTTATATTTTTATATTTTTATATTTTTATATTTTTATATTTTTATATTTTTATATTTTTATATTTTATATTTTTATATTTTTATATTTTTATATTTTTATATTTTTATATTTTTATATTTTTATATTTTTATATTTTTATATTTTTATATTTTTATATTTTTATATTTTTATATTTTTATATTTTTATATTTTTATATTTTTATATTTTTATATTTTATATTTTTATATTTTATATACTTTTATATTTTTATATTTTTATATTTTTATATTTTTATATTTTTATATTTTTATATTTTTATATTTTTATATTTTTATATTTTTATATTTTTATATTTTTATATTTTTATATTTTTTATATTTTTATATTTTTATATTTTTATATTTTTATATTTTTATATTTTTATATTTTTATATTTTTATATTTTTATATTTTTATATTTTTATATTTTTATATTTTATATTTTTATATTTTTATATTTTTATATTTTTATATTTTTATATTTTTATATTTTTATATTTTTATATTTTATATTTTTATATTTTTATATTTTTATATTTTTATATTTTTATATTTTTATATTTTTATATTTTTATATTTTTATATTTTTATATTTTTATATTTTTATATTTTTATATTTTTATATTTTTATATTTTTATATTTTTATATTTTTATATTTTTATATTTTTATATTTTTATATTTTTATATTTTTATATTTTTATATTTTTATATTTTTATATTTTTATATTTTTATATTTTTATATTTTTATATTTTTATATTTTTATATTTTTATATTTTTATATTTTTATATTTTTATATTTTTATATTTTTATATTTTTATATTTTTATATTTTTATATTTTTATATTTTTATATTTTTATATTTTTATATTTTTATATTTTTATATTTTTATATTTTTATATTTTTATATTTTTATATTTTATATACTTTTATATTTTTATATTTTTATATTTTTATATTTTTATATTTTTATATTTTTATATTTTTATATTTTCATATTTTATATTTTTATATTTTTATATTTTTATATTTTTATATTTTTATATTTTTATATTTTCATATTTTTATATTTTTATATTTTTATATTTTTATATTTTTATATTTTTATATTTTTATATTTTTATATTTTTATATTTTTATATTTTTATATTTTTATATTTTTATATTTTTATATTTTTATATTTTTATATTTTTATATTTTTATATTTTTATATTTTTATATTTTTATATTTTTATATTTTTATATTTTTATATTTTTATATTTTTATATTTTTATATTTTTATATTTTTATATTTTTCATATTTTTATATTTTTATATTTTTATATTTTTATATTTTTATATTTTTATATTTTTATATTTTCATATTTTTATATTTTTATATTTTTATATTTTTATATTTTTATATTTTTATATTTTTATATTTTTATATTTTTATATTTTTATATTTTTATATTTTATATATTTATATTTTATATTTTTATATTTTTATATTTTTATATTTTTATATTTTTATATTTTTATATTTTTATATTTTCATATTTTTATATTTTTATATTTTTATATTTTATATTTTTATATTTTTATATTTTTATATTTTTATATTTTATATTATATTTTTATATTTTTATATATTTATATTTTTATATTTTTATATTTTCATATTTTTATATTTTTATATTTTTATATTTTTATATTTTTATATTTTTATATTTTTATATTTTTATATTTTTATATTTTTATATATTTATATTTTTATATTTTTATATTTTCATATTTTTATATTTTTATATTTTATATTTTTATATTTTTATATTTTTATATTTTTATATTTTTATATTTTTATATTTTTATATTTTTATATTTTTATATTTTTAATATTTTTATATTTTTATATTTTTATATTTTTATATTTTTATATTTTTATATTTTTATATTTTTATATATTTATATTTTTATATTTTTATATTTTCATATTTTTATATTTTTATATTTTTATATTTTTATATTTTTATATTTTTATATTTTTATATTTTTATATTTTTATATTTTTATATTTTTATATTTTTATATTTTTATATTTTTATATTTTTATATTTTTATATTTTTATATTTTTATATTTTTATATTTTTATATTTTTAATATTTTTATATTTTTATATTTTTATATTTTTATATTTTTATATTTTTATATATTTATATTTTTATATTTTTATATTTTTATATTTTTATATTTTTATATTTTATATTTTTATATTTTTATATTTTTATATTTTTATATTTTTATATTTTTATATTTTTATATTTTTATATTTTTATATTTTTATATTTTTATATTTTAAATTTTTATATTTTTATATTTTTATATTTTTATATTTTTATATTTTTATATTTTTATATTTTTATATTTTTATATTTTTATATTTTATATACTTTTATATTTTTATATTTTTATATTTTTATATTTTTATATTTTTATATTTTTATATTTTTATATTTTTATATTTTTATATTTTTATATTTTTATATTTTTATATTTTTATATTTTTATATTTTTATATTTTTATATTTTTATATTTTTATATTTTTATATTTTTATATTTTTATATTTTTATATTTTTATATTTTTATATTTTTATATTTTTATATTTTTATATTTTTATATTTTCATATTTTTATATTTTTATATTTTTATATTTTTATATTTTTATATTTTTATATATTTATATTTTTATATTTTTATATTTTCATATTTTTATATTTTTATATTTTTATATTTTTATATTTTTATATTTTTATATTTTTATATTTTTATATTTTTATATTTTTATATTTTATATTTTTATATTTTTATATTTTTATATTTTTATATTTTTATATTTTTATATTTTTATATTTTTATATTTTTATATTTTTATATTTTTATATTTTTATATTTTTATATTTTTATATTTTTATATTTTTATATTTTTATATTTTTATATTTTTATATTTTTATATTTTTATATTTTTATATTTTTATATTTATATATTTTTATATTTTTATATTTTTATATTTTTATATTTTTATATTTTTATATTTTTATATTTTTATATTTTTATATTTTTATATTTTTATATTTTTATATTTTTATATTTTTATATTTTTATATTTTTATATTTTTATATTTATATATTTTTATATTTTTATATTTTTATATTTTTATATTTTTATATTTTTATATTTTTATATTTTTATATTTTATATATTTTTATATTTTTATATTTTTATATTTTTATATTTTTATATTTTTATATTTTTATATTTTTATATTTTTATATTTTTATATTTTTATATTTTTATATTTTTATATTTTTATATTTTTATATTTTTATATTTTTATATTTTTATATTTTTATATTTTTATATTTTTATATTTTTATATTTTTATATTTATATATTTTTATATTTTTATATTTTTATATTTTTATATTTTTATATTTTTATATTTTTATATTTTTATATTTTTATATTTTTATATTTTTATATTTTTATATTTTTATATTTTTATATTTTTATATTTTTATATTTTTATATTTTTATATTTTTATATTTTTATATTTTTATATTTTTATATTTTAAAATTTTTATATTTTTATATTTTTATATTTTTATATTTTTATATTTTTATATTTTTATATTTTTATATTTTTATATTTTTATATTTTATATACTTTTATATTTTTATATTTTTATATTTTTATATTTTTATATTTTTATATTTTTATATTTTTATATTTTTATATTTTTATATTTTTATATTTTTATATTTTTATATTTTTATATTTTTATATTTTTATATTTTTATATTTTTATATTTTTATATTTTTATATTTTTATATTTTTATATTTTTATATTTTTATATTTTTATATTTTTATATTTTTATATTTTCATATTTTTATATTTTTATATTTTTATATTTTTATATTTTTATATTTTTATATATTTATATTTTTATATTTTTATATTTTCATATTTTTATATTTTTATATTTTTATATTTTTATATTTTTATATTTTTATATTTTTATATTTTTATATTTTTATATTTTTATATTTTTATATTTTTATATTTTTATATTTTTATATTTTTATATTTTTATATTTTTATATTTTTATATTTTTATATTTTTATATTTTTATATTTTTATATTTTTATATTTTTATATTTTTATATTTTTATATTTTTATATTTTTATATTTTTATATTTTTATATTTTTATATTTTTATATTTTTATATTTTTATATTTTTATATTTTTATATTTTTATATTTTTATATTTTTATATTTTTATATTTTTATATTTTTATATTTTTATATTTTTATATTTTTATATTTTTATATTTTTATATTTTTATATTTTTATATTTTTATATTTTTATATTTATATATTTTTATATTTTTATATTTTTATATTTTTATATTTTTATATTTTTATATTTTTATATTTTTATATTTTATATATTTTTATATTTTTATATTTTTATATTTTTATATTTTTATATTTTTATATTTTTATATTTTTATATTTTTATATTTTTATATTTTTATATTTTTATATTTTTATATTTTTATATTTTTATATTTTTATATTTTATATATTTTTATATTTTTATATTTTTATATTTTTATATTTTTATATTTTAATATTTTTATATTTTTATATTTTTATATTTTTATATTTTTATATTTTAATATTTTTATATTTTTATATTTTTATATTTTTATATTTTTATATTTTTATATTTTTATATTTTTAGATTTTTAGATTTTTATATTTTTATATTTTATATTTTTATATTTTTATTTTTTTATATTTTTATATTTTCATATTTTTATATTTTTATATTTTTATATTTTTATATTTTTATATTTTTATATTTTTATATTTTTATATTTTTATATTTTTTATTTAAAATTCTGATGAAGTATTGCATTTTTAAAAGTTAATCGTTATGATTTATTATGAAAATTAAGAAGGAAATATTTTTTACGTGAAATTTATTTCGACACATAAGCATTTTCATACGAGTAACATCAGATTGTTCTGCCACGTTTCGTTCTTCAATTTCGTTGAATTCTTCTTCATTGAATTTCATTGTGTGTTACTCCAGGGAAAAGCTATCAGAATGACACCGCCAACCAGAAAATTTAACCTTTTGAAACCTTAGTCCGAGTACATTGTGCGCAGGAGAGCAAAAAACTTGTACGACATCTGCATGATCTGTAAGAAATTATGGTTTCCTTTAAAATTTCTTAAGCTTCTTCTTCAACAAATTCAATTCCAAACTGACATCAGTCATGGTGCCACGTGATACATCAATAAAAATTGTTGCTTTCAAGAGGGCTGGCTTTTGAGCTCTCTCCGCGATTAGTATTAACATTTTTTTATAGCGTATCTCAGCATTGCTCCAGTCCTGATTGTACACTGCATCCGCAATTTTCTCGCTCTTAAAAGATTTGTAAAAATAATCTTTAAGTAGCTTTTGTGAAATACTTACAGCATCAATTAATGCTTGTCCAAAGTACGAAATCCAGAAAACTTGCGCCATAGATGTAATAAGAAATAGTACTAATTTTATAAGAATATCGCTTGTCAGTCCGATGGTCATCTGGAAACCCAAAAAACAGATGACAAAAGATGAAGTCAAAAAGTTCAACAGCAATGGTACGCCAAATACTTCGTTCATCAAATCGGATAAACTAGAATATGTAAAAATGATCCAGCAAAACTTAAATAATGAAAATTTTAACCATCGTTGATTTTCGAATAGATTTCTCCATTCGGGGTCTTAAATCAAAGGAACTTCATCATTTGAATATATTTAATTGAATTTACTTTAATTTAAAAAAAATGGCTGCTAAGAGTTTTTTTACACATAAGGCCCCGAACGGGTCAGTTTTTCTTGTCATTCATACAGTTCACCCACCCTAAAACCCTGTCGTGATAGGCAATCAGGTGACTTATAAAATCCATGTCTTCTTTCTTGTCATTTTCGCTGGCACTATCACTGTTTTTTATAATGTAGTTCTCGATACTCCGCGACACATAGTCGTAGTGCATGATAACTTGCGAGGCGGTGGAGAAGAGCAACAGATCACTCGCCATCTGACCGGCTGAACAAGTATAAGCAGCAATACAGTGTAGAATATAGAGAACAAAATAAGACCAATTGCCTCTATAGTTCCAAGGTATCCACATGTGGTAGGGCAACTCAAGTCCCACCGTGCGCATTTGTAGCCAAAAATCACTTATAAGAAAGTCAAATATTGCAAACAAGTTATATGTCCAAATATGTATCATATAGAGTGCCGAAAAGCCAATAGTTATTATTGTGCACTGCTTCAGATACTGCGGCAATAAATATTCCAACTGTTGTGGTAGAGTTTGTGGAAAAAGTACCATTAGCTCCTTCATAAAGAATGTCAGAACTTTACGTTTCGTCCAGATGTACAGCATTTTTGTGATACCAACAAAAACGAAACCAATATAAGCCAATGTCATGGTAGCCTCTTCAAAGTTGCTACCGTTAAGAAGAGCTTCCACTACATAACCTATCTCAAATACTACCGCTATGACCAGGTTAGTCATGGTACAGTAGAATATTAAATTCTTGCGCAACGAGTTGTCGATGCCTGTGCCCTTGTCATAGGGTTCAATGCCAACGGTGAAAAAAAAGAAATTCGCCAGCTTAAAAAACTGTTTGCTAGTGATGCGCTCCATAATAAAAACACCGTTATTTAGTTGTTTTAAAATATTTCTTTGACTAAAACTCAGCTACGAAGAGCTTTTATAGCTAAATCGAGACGCACAGGAGCATCAAAAATTCCAGTGGAAACGGTGGCAGCTGTTTCGAATCTGGTTTGTTTTAACATCTTAGCACCTTGTGTCGCAGCTAATTAAGCAATTATCTAACATATTATAGTATTGATCAAGGTTGCGTTATACTTAATAACTTAAATGGTACGAAATATGCGCAGTAGAGGCAGTCACCGCACCTTTATATTAATTATAAAAAGGTCAGCCCAACATTTTCAAATTTTCAAGCGACTTCACACAAAAAAAAAGGGGCAAGCAATCTTTCTGAAATTATAAGGAATGATATAAATAAGAATAGAACAAAATCTTGACAGTTCATGGACAAAGATAAACAGCAGAATTGCTTATCAGTAAAACGCCAGAATATTAATATGTCTGCAAATAAAACACTTCAACAGGTTAATTAATTATTTCACCAGCTATAAAGTTATATATTTTATGACTTCAAAAGTAAACGTTATTAAAGTACAGTAGTAAACCTGTTGATCGAGTGCGAGCTTATCAATCGAAAGTAATTGTTAGAAACATTCTATATGTTTAAAACATGCTATTCTGTTCACGACATATTTAGTCTCAATAATGATATAAAATACTAAAAACTGAATACCTGATGAAAACCTAATAAATACCAGAACACCTACGACATCGACTAACAACACATTTCGATGAAAAAACCTGTTTTGAAAACCGTTAAAATTCAACTGTGTTGTTCACACGGAAAGTGGAATTTTTATACCATAAACCTGAAAGGTCAGGGTATATTAATTTTGTGCAAACGTTTGTAACGCATAGAACGAAGCGAGTCCGGTATAGAAAAGTATATATATTCTTGATCAGCGTCACCTCGTGACCGATTCATGTCCGACTGTTCGTCCGTCCGTTCGTTCGTCAGTCTATACGTTGTCCGTAAACACAGGATAAGAAGAAGGAGTTGAGATAATTGCATGAAACATGGTACACATGGTCACATTGACCCAAGGATCTGCCTCATTAAATATTTTTGGAATCCCCCACGGACATGCCTGCCACCCATACAACGCAAAAATTTAAAACTGAATAAATGAGCTCATAAGTAACTTACAACAATAAAATTTGGTACGCATGTGTTTTATACCAACATTAAGATGTTTTCGAAAAATGGGTGTCATCCGCTCACGGACACACAAATAAGTTCATAATAAACTAACAACAATAAAATTTAGTACGTATGTATTTCATATCAAAACAAATATGTTTCCGAAAAATGGATGTTATCGGCCCACGGACACGCCCATCCAAATATCACGCCCATCTAAAATTGGAAACTCAATAAATAAGCTTCTGTTATATCTACGGAGATAAAATTAGTTACGTATGTTTTTTATAACAATTTAAAGATGTTTTTAAAAAAATGGACGTCATCCACTCACGGACACGCCTACCTTCCTTAAAAAGCAAACATTGAAAACTACATAAATAAGCTTATATTTATCATACAGATATAAAATTTGATATGTATGTATTGTATATCAGAACTTAGATGTGCTTAAACTTGGGCCACCTCCCACACAACCTACAGTTTCGAAAATACTATAAGAGCATTAATCTGTGAGTCACAGGAATAAAACTAGATATTTGTATATCTTGAGATTTTTCATCAAAATATAAATACATATAAAATATGGTCCTCATTCGGCAACCGACTCGCCTATTTTCAATACTATTATTGAATTTTGAAAAAGTAGGTTTAGGGTATTTCATAGTCGAGCTAGACCGACTTTAGACTTTCTTTACTTGTTTTATATAAAGTTCAAGAATTTTTAAAAATATACGAGGTTGTTACAGTATGCATTGCAACTGGCATAAACTAAATTTTTCTATTTTTTAAGGAGAAAAAATGCTTTTCACCCAAAGGAGATATATATCGTCACCTTAATTTAGAAAGGATCTAACTCATCATTTTTCGAAATCGTGTTTTTTTTTTTGCATTTTCTGTTGCAAATACCTTCCATAAAACCAAAAAAAAACTTAAATATGGGTTTAAATACTGAATTTGTTGACTGTTTTCATAACTATCTGCATTTAATAATTTTTAATTACATAACATTCTAAGAAGTTATTTTATTTTCCTGCAAAATTGTGATTTGATGAGTTACGTCCCTGCTGTATTTAGGTGACGATATAGAGGCCTTACATTTTTTAACTATATGTGGGAACTAGTAATAGAGATATTTCCATAAAAAAAAAACAAAATCAAAAATTCTTCTTTAACGTGGTAAGCAGAAACATGTGTAAAAATAACGCATGATTTATGTCTACATTTTCCTCACGTTTCATCATGCAATGGCAGTGTTTGATGTTTAGTCCTCGGACTCTCAATCGATAGCTATGGAAGTCCAGATTCGATTCTTATAATGGACAATTTTGAAGACTAATAATTTTTTATAAGCAGTTTATTTAACCATAAAAAAGGGTTAATATTTAGTTATATTAACAACATTCCTCAGTCTGATTAATCCACAAAAACGGGCTAAATTAGGAAGTGGCAACCTTAAATCTGACGATTCATGTTGGAAAATTATTACCTGAGATTTGATTAAAATTTCGTTAGACTAACCAGATTATTTCTCTGGGTGTATTTAAGTCCTTTTTCAACTTTAATTTGATATTAAAGTTACGATGTTGTAAAACTATCAACAATTATTAAATCTTTAAAATTAAAAAAATTGTAAAAAAATTACGGAGATGGCTGTCAACAGAAAGGGAGACTATGATCAAAATAAATATCTAAGAAAAATAAAAGCATTTTTACTTACTCGGTTTTTACTGGGCTTGGCAGCAAACAACTCCAACACCTCAAAGGTGTTGGAGTCTCTTATGAAAGGTCTCTTATGAATGGCAATATCTAAGACCTTATTAAGGAGATGCTCAATTATATTAATCTTCACTAAGGGAAAAAGTTATGTAGTCAGTACAGAGACAGCTATGTAAAATCTATGCACTTCAACTTGTATGAGAACGCAACAAGAGCAGTATTTACTGAGTAAAGGGAGCGTGTACTGACTACATATCAATTTATTCACTTTTTAAAATGAATAAAAAATGTATTCAATACATCATGTTATGTGTTGAATACATAGCAGACTTCAATAGATACAAGCAACGTGTACTCAATCAACGTGTTATGTAATTTTTTACAAATACTTTACTCAATACATAAAATATAGACTCAGTACACGTCCCTCTTATACGATTGAAGTGACACATTTATTCAGTACATAACATATGGACTCAGTACACGTATCTCTTGCACTTCGGCACACGATTTTGCTGTTTTATGACATTCGTTTCTTGATTTTCAAATAAGCAACACCTCTAAAGTCTCTAGACAAAAGCGATGATTGGATAAGAATTAAATGGCTGGGTTTCTATAAGTAATATCCAATTATTTTGTGAAATCTAGTCATTTCTTTATAAAATTATTTATTGCATTTGTTGAGAGGGTGCTTTAGGCACAGGCATGAATTGTGTATATATTCAATACATGGAATTATGAACAAAAAATATATAATGAATACATTATGCATGTACTCATTGCATAAAATTATGTTATTAACATATGTAATGAGTAAATGATGTATGTACTCATTATATAAATGTATGCACTAAAAATATGTAATGAGTAAATTATGTATGTACTCATTCCATAAAATTATGCATTTAAAATATGTAATGAGTAAATAATGTATGTACTCATTGCATAAAATTATGTACTCCAAATATGTAATGAGTAAATTATGTATGTACTGAGTCAATAATTTATGTAATACGTACATAACATCTTTACTCATTACATAAAATTATTTGTAGCAGTTTGCGTTGAGTACATAAAATTCTTTATTGACTACATAACCGCTTGAAAGCATTATGTAGTCAATAAAGATTTCAACATGTACTCAATACATGAAAAATGTAAAATTTTTGTGTGCAGAAAACTATGCGATGAGTACATAAATTTATGTATTGAGTCCATAGGTTTTTCCCTCTGTGTTCTAAGAACATATTAATGTAATTTTCAAGCAGACTTATTTTAGATATAAACTTCTTAAGTTAATCAAAAAATACAATTTTTACTGATAATGCCGACCTCCTGAAACAACATTTTTATGGTACTAAAACCCACTTTAAGTTAAGCTTCCAAAAAAGGTGGTAACTTTGCAAAGTTTTTTTGGTAACCCACCTACCTTAACGTTTATACCTTCTATAAAATTTTCCAATACATTTTAAGCAGATTTTTCACTCTTGAATGCATGGCTAGGATTTGCAACGAATGCAATTCAACCACAAACGGCTGATTGCACTAACCTAGTTCTTTTTCATGTTCATCAATTTATTTTTTTCTATTGTATAATTTTTATTAAAAAAATTTTATTTTATGTTTTATTTTATTATTTTGGTAACTTTTGGAAATTTGGCGTTTTATTTAAAACGAAATGAAATCGATAAATCAAACAAAACGCAAAACAAACTGCAATCGTGTGTGTGTGTGTGTGTGTGTTTACATGTGTAACTACATATGCATATATATATATACATGTATATGGCTCGTGTTAGTTTGTGTGAGCAAGTGTAAACGCAGCTGTTGAGCTGCCGTCCGGCTTTGGTTTAAATATTTGCATTCGATTTAATGGCTGCTAATTCAAATAGCGTCACATTCGATCAGGCCAATCCGTTAAGAAAAACGATATAAAAAAGTTTTTTAAAATAAAAATGCAATTTTTTATTTTTTTTTTTTGTTTTTTTTTGTTTTTTCATTTACAGTTTTCTCTCATTTTTTGGCTATTTGTTTTGGCCACACATTTATTCGCTATTGTTAAGTGAATTGAACCACTCGCTAAGTGAAGCTGGCAACATTTGTTGTATTTGTTGTATTTGAGTTGCAAATGGAAATTAAAAATTGAAACAAAATCCGCGGGGATTCAGATTATTTAGATCCCAACAAAAACAATAGTGAAAGAAAAACAAAAATTCACTGAATTCGAGACAGATTAATCCATACCGAATGTAGGGTGAATTCGGTCGAATGCTTTCAATTAGTCAAAAGGTGCATTGTTATTGTTTTTTCGTTGTTGTTTTTTAGATTTTTTCCATTTTGTGTTTTGTCAGTCACTCCAGATAAACAAGCAGCTTTTAGCGCGTTTAAACCTCTTCACATGCATTGCATAAAATTGTGTAACGTTGATTCAAAATAATCTGAATATTTTAATTTATATCTGTTGCTTTTTTTTTTTGAGACTACCATGAAGTTGTTATCTAACAAGAATTTTTTTTAGACTTTATTGATGTTTGACAATATATTTAAAAAAGATTTTGAGTAAACATTTTGCATTAATATACTAAAATATATTTTATTATATATGATATATATTATATATTCATACTAGCTTATAATACAAGACGCAGCTCGATTCTTGTGGTGCTTTTTATGTGTTCCTTATTGTTGATAATGAGATATGATACGTTAAAATAGTGGCATTTTTAGCATATTTTTCTTTAAAAGTTTCTGGTAAAATTTACTTTTTTGGTTAATAATTTTAAAACTTTGATTTTTATTATTGTTTATTCTGTTCAAATATTGACTTTTACCCTATTTTCCTATACAAATACTTGAAATCGCATAAAAAAACATTGAAGCATTAAATGAAAATTCATATTTGTGGTGAAGTCTGATTAAAATTAAAAAAAAAGTTCGTTGACATTATTAAAACTTTTTGTAAAAATCGACAACTGCGCCACCTATCGGTTCAAAAACTATCTTTCAAGCTCAAACCACCCTCATACATTCACAAAGTTTCTTTTAAATCGGATATGTGTGGTTTCGGATATTAGTGAAAACCAACATAGTGAAATGTGATTTTTATATATAATCCTAAAATAGGCAAAGAAAATCTAAAGTCGATCTAGCCCCACTATGAAATACGCTATGAAATATGAACTATAAACTATGAAATACTCTAAAATTTAAAGATATATTAAAATACTAAAACAAATAGACGTAACTTCCTATAAAAATCCAAGCATTATTTGTAGCTATAGAAGTAATACAGGATTAACTAATGTGGTAGGTGGGCGAGTTGGTGCGCAGATGACGTCCATTTTTTGTGCACATCGCAGTTTTGAAATTAAATGTTCCCACACGAAGTTTCATCTATCAAATATGAAAATTTAATAGTGTTTTTAATATTGTGGGTTGTTGACCCTCATTTTGTGAAAACATCTTACTTTTCATAAAATAATCTCACATACCTAGTTTTATCATTGTAGCTCATATATAAACCTCTTTAAAGAGTTTTTACCATAGTAGGTTATATGGGATGTGGGCGTGTTGGTTGGAAAATGACGCCTATTTTTTGTGCACACTTTAGTTTTGACATAAAATGTTTCTATGCGCAGACTCATCTCTCAAGTCAAATATGAACCATTTACTAATGTGGGTATGGGATGTGGGCATGTTCATGGGCGGATCACGCCCATTTTATACTTTTTGTACCGGATACGCTTCGTTCTAGGTGTAACCAACGTTTGCACAAAGATAATATACCCTTGACCTTGCAGGTTTAGTGTATAAAAAACCCTCTGAATTATGACAAATACTCCCAACTTTTTACGCAACTATTCCAAAATTTTGTGCTTTTCCATGTTCAAAAATCCAAAACAATTTGGCCATTTCAGCCCTTGAAAGGATATTATTAGAGCTTCTTATAAGCTATTCTGCTATGCGTTTTATTAAATTTTGTACACAATGGATCAAAAACTGGATCAACTTGTTTTATACCGACTGCGAACGCCTAAACAGCATGTTTTCAAGAAGCTTTTCATGGAATTTATAATTCTCTGGGGTGTGCCATTATCTGCAGAGGGGGAATCAAGGCACAACTGCCACGATATAATTATATTTAACCATTTATATCCAAATTTTTGACATTTTTCGCATCGCCAAACATACTAAGGTCCTCATCCAATTCAGAACACCTTAAATATGTAAGGTAAATAATTTGCCTTGCAAGAATTTTCAAAGATATGTTATTGCAATTTGGTAGTTGCATACCTTTGTGGTAAGTAACAATCTTGGTTTAGAAATATTTTATTAGACAAATTTCGTTTTCTGTAAGAACGTGCTAGTTTCTTAAATTTCCAAAAATTTGACTCCATAAAAACTTTCGTACCTAAAATACACAAAAATTTTTTAGTAGGTACTTATTTAAATTTTTGTTGAAATAGAAAAAAAAATCAATCAAAAATGAAAGTGCTGACTTTGAAAATAAATAACTCGGTCATTTTACAAAGGATTCCATTCATTTCTTTTTTGTTTGAAATTTTGACTAATTGTCCGTTCAATGATTTCTCTATTTTTTTTTCATTTTCGTTTTCCTTCTAATTTTTATATTTTTTCAAAAAAAAACCTTAACGAATTTCTTTATTTCGCAAAACACTTTGATAAATATAATTGCTGTTCAAAAAATATTTAAAACCAAAAATGGAATTTTTTAATGTTCTTTTATATGGTATGCATAAATATAGGGTTTCTTTAAAGTTTAAACGATCGAAAAATCAAGCCAAAATCAATGATAGTTATATCATCAAAATTTAAGATTTTTTGTTTGTTTATTTTTATTAATTTTGTATTTTTGTAATTTTGTATGCATAAAAGTTAATGGTGTAGTGAAAGAATCATGACAATTTCTCAATTCGTTTTTGAGTTATAATCCCAAATACCCCTTTAAACACTCCCACATCAATAACAGCGCCACCTTCCGGGTCAAACTTTACATACAAACCATCTACAGACCCAGCCGTATGTACTCACCAAAGTTCAGCGACAAAGCCATGTACAGAAGAATTTTATATACTTATAAGATAAGATAAGAAGATAAAGATAATATATTAATATACAAACATTTTGATAATGACAGCGTTACATTTCAATGCCTTGGTTTTCAAAAAGAAATACGACGAATGAGAATGTGTCTATTTGTAAATAGACACGTTGGATAACCTAATGGCAGTGCCATTAGCAAAGATTTTTCTTCAAGGTGTTTTTTTGACAAAAATATATAAGTACCTACTTTAAAACAAGCTATAAAACAATTGTCACGTATTTAAAAAGATCCCAAGAAAAATGAAAATTTAGTAATAAAAAATGTTTTCTAAGAGCTGTTATGAAAATTGTGTACCAAGAAATTCTTGGATATCGAAAGTGCATTTACCAATGTGTTTCCGGGGAAAATCATAAATGCGCTAACGAGGCTTCTTGTCGTTGAATCACTGGGTGCACTAATCAACAACATGCTGACCAGTAGAGTTATCAGTGTATCTCTACGGGAATGAAAGACTAGAAGGTTCGTCAGATGAGGTAATGCTCAGGGGGGTGTTCTATCTTCTTTGCTATGGAACTTGAAGTTGAATGACACGCTAAAGATCGTTCAAAACTGGAAATACAAGATGATCGCTTATGCGAACGAAATTGCTATTGCTACACAGGGTAAGTATCCTAATACTCTCTCTAGACTTATTGTGTCAGCACTCTTCGATCCTTAAAATTATATGTGGGTTTTCGTTCAAGACACAGCTTTGTCTAGCGCAACGCTCTTCCACACTCTAGCTGGTCACTTGCTGCTCGTCCACGACCGCTTAGACACAGCTAATCTCTTTATTAAGAGACCGTTCAGTATCCGCAACCTGATCCCTCAAATGTCGTTCGTCTCTAAAAGAGATGGTTGAAAAATTCAGCTGGGTTCCTACACTGAGAAAACTCCATTTTCAAAACTAGCAGAAACGTGCTACTTTTGAAAACGTTTAACCCACATTTGCGCCTCTAACGTTTATTTTACCCTAAACCTGAAAGGTCAGGGTATATTAATTTTGTGCAAACGTTTATAACGCATAGAACGAAGCGAGTCCGGTATAGAAAAGAAATATATATTCTTAATCAGAGTCACCTCATGAGTCGAGCTATCCATGTCCCTCCGTCCGTCCGTCTGTGTGTTGTCCGTATGCACAGTATAAGAAGAAAGAGTTGAGATAGTTGAATGAAACTTGGTACACATGGACCCAAAGATCTGCACTATTGAATATTTTTGTAATCCGAACACGGACACGCCTACCTATCATACAACGTAAAAATTTAAAACTGCATAAATGAGCTCATTATAAGACTACAACAATAAAATTAGGTATGTATGTGTGTATTTTATATCATAACAAAAATTTCTTTGAAAAATGGGAGTCATCCGCCCACGGACACGCGCACCTCCCATACAACCAAAAACTAAAAACTCAATAAATAAGCTCATGTTTAACGTACAGAGATAAAATTTGGTCCACCCACCTACCATACGGCCCAAAAATTGAAAACTCACTGATTAAGCTTATGTTTAATCTACAGAAATTAGATTTGGTACTCATGTTTTTTATAACAAACTCAAGATTATTTTGAAAATTGGACGTCATTTGCACACGGACACGCCGAGTTCCCATACAACCCAAAATTGGAAAACGCAATTAATAAGAATATGTTTAACGTGCAGAGATAAAATGTGGTACATATGTTTTTTATAATAAAACGAAGATAGTTTTGAACAAGTAAAGAAAGTCTAAAGTCGGTCTAGGCCGACTATGAAATACCCTAAGCCCACGTTTCAAAAACAAAAAAATTTTTGTAAATGGGCGTGTCCGTGGGCGGATGAAGCCTGTATGTTGTATGCATTTAAATGTTGATGAAAAATTTACACATACCAAGTTTTATTCCTGTAGCTCACAGTAAATGCCTTTATTGAGCTTTCGCTATGGGAGGTGGGCGAGTCCATGTACGGACTACTACCAATTTTTGAACACTCCTTAGTTTTCGTTCAAATACATACATACCAAATTAAATTTCTCTATGACAAACATAACCTTATTTATTGAGTTTTAAACTTTTTGGGTTGTATGAGAGGTAGGCGTGTCCGTAGGCGGATTACGTTCATTTTTCAAAATCATTTTTGTTTTGTTATAAAAAACATATGTGCCAAATTTAAGCTCCTTAGGTTAAACACAGGCTTATTAATTGCGTTTTCAATTTTTGGGTTGTATGGGTGGTGGGCGTGTCCGTGAGCGGATGACGTCCATTTTTCAAAACCATCTTTGTTTTGTTATAAAAAACATATGGGTCAAATTTAAGCCCTTTAGGTTAAACACAGGCTTATTTATTGCGTTTTCAATTTTTGAGTTGTATGGGAGGTGGGCGTGTCCGCGACCGAAGGCCTTCAATTTTGCGAAAACGTATTTGCGTTGACATAAAATATATACACTCCAAATTTTATTGTTGTAGGTTAATTATGAGCTGAGTTATGCAGTTTTAAATTTTTGCGTTGTATGGGAGGTAGGCGTGTCCGTGGGTCGATTCCAAAAATATTGAATAGTGCAGATCCTTTGGTGCATGTGACCATGTGTACTAATTTTCATCCAATTATCTCTACTCCTTCTTATCCTGTTATACGGACAACACACAGACGGACAGACGGACGGACGGACATGAATAGCTCAACTCACGAGGTGACGCTGATTAAGAATATTTATAATTTTCTATACCGGACTCTATTCGTTCTATGCGTTACAAACGTTTGCACAAAGTTAATATACCCTGACCTTTCAGGTTTAGGGTATAAAAATGGATGTTTTCCAACCACGGACACGCCAACCTTCCATATAACCCAAAAACTAAAAACTCAATAAATTATCTTATGTTTAACCTACAGAGATAAAATTTGGTATGTATGTATTTTATACCCAAATTTAGATTCATTCAAAAAGTTCCACGAACACGTCCATCTGCCAAGCAACCCACAGTAGCGAAAATACTTTAAAGCAGGCATGCACGTTAACGTTAATTTTAACGGTAACCGAAATATTTTTTTTGTTTCGTTGAAACGAAATAAAAAAATAACGTTAATTCAAAAAACGAAAAATATTTATTTCGTTTCGGAGAAAACGATATAAAATTTTTTCGTTTTTTTCCCAATCAACCGTTGAAAATAACGTTAATTTCAACAAAAAAATTTCGTTTTTTTTTGTATCAGAAGAAATTTTTTTTAGCATAGGAGAAAATTATAGAAAATTTTTCGTTTTTCAACGAAACGAAATTTGCTTTGATAAATTTTTAACGTTATTTAAAAAACGAAATAATTTTCGGTTTCAACGAAACGAAAAAATTTTGTTGATTTCGTTGTGCATGTCTGCTTTAAAGGCATTTACATGTGAACTACAGGAATAAAACTTGAAATTTTTATAATATTTTGTAAATGTTTCATCAAAATTAAAATGTAATTTTTATAATATTTTGTAAATGTTTCATCAAAACTAAAATGTATATAAAATATGTTCTTCATTTGTTCACGGACACGCCCATTTTCAATACTATTATTATATATTGAAAAAGTAGGTTTAGCGCATTTCATAGTCGGGCTAGACTGACTTTAGACTTTTTTAACTATTTAACAGTTTTAAAATAGTTAGAATTCTAACTAAAATATTGACTTGAAAAGTCAAGTTTTAGAATTTGAAATAGCTTTTTTATAATCACGTGATTAAAAATTTATGAATGCACAAAAATTATCCTTTTGAGTAAAATATCAAACTCGATCATTCCAGAAGCTCTTTCCAAACTAAATTTCATATGGATTCAAAAATGTTTTTTCCATAAAAATTGTATTTCTTTTTTCGAAGGAACTTGAATTTTTAATGAACTTTTTCTAATAAAAATATAATTTTATAATACCTTTTTAAAGGAAGAGTTTATATTACAAAAAGTGTTTGCTTATTATAACATAGATTCGAGTGCTGCTGGTAACATAAAGTTACTTAAACACGTACCGAGTTGAAAAAAAGATTCTACACAATTATAACCCTCACATAAATTTGTGAAAACACATCTTTATTCGTCATTTTATCTGTCATCATATCAAAAATGTTTCAAATCACATTATCTCTATTGAAAAATCTGCATATCTCAGCTCCATTCAATTCAATCCTGTATCCAAATGCCAAAAAAAAAACACCGTTTCCTTGCGTCATACTCGCTTAATCCGAGTACATAGTGCGCAGCAAGGTGAAAAATTTATATGACATCTGCATGACCTGCAAAAATAGAGAGACAACCAAAGTTTTTTGAAAAATGCACCTATTCTACTTATATACAAACATCGGTCATGGTGGCGCGCGAAACATCTAGAAAAGTTGTAGCCTTTAACAGAGCTGGTCTTTGTGCTCTCTGCGCAATAAGGATCAGCATTTTTTTAAAACGTATCTCTGCATTACTCCAATCCTGATTGTATACCGCATCCGCTATATTCTCACTCTAGAAAAAATGTACAAAGAGGATGATTAATTGATTATGTAAAAAATAACGTGTGGATACCGCATCGATTAACTCTTGACCGAAGTAAGAAATTAAGAATATCTGCGATAAAGTGGTGAGCAGAAATATGGGTAGCCGAATTATCTGATCTCTAGGTATACCAATGGTCATCTGAAAACCCAAGACACAAAATACCAAAGCCGAACTAAAGAAATTTAAAAGCAGCGGCACGCCAAACACTTCATTCATAAGATCCGATAAGCTGCACAAAAAAGTTATTTCTTATCAACAAATGTATTTTTCCAAATTAGCCCAACACCTACCCCAATATTTTGTCATGATAGGTAATCATGCTGCCTAGAAATGCTATATCTTCGTCTTTATCCTGTTCGCTGCTATCGGCCTGACAGTTTTTCAAAGCATAGTTCTCAATACATCTGGACACATAATCATAGTGCATGATAACCTGCGAGGCGGTAGAAAAGAGTAACAAATCACTAGCAATCTGACCAGCTGCCGAAGTATAGCCAGCTATGCTGTGAGCAAAATAGAGCACATAAAATGACCAATGATCCTTATATTCCCAGGGTATCCACATGAAGTAGGGCAACTGTTGCTCCGCATTACTTATATGCAGCACACGATTTCCAATAATATAATTTAAGATGTCAAATAAATTGAATGACCAAATATCCACCATATAGAGCACTGAAAAGCCAACACTAATCTTCGTGCATAGCTGCAAATACTTGGGCAACATGTACTCAGTCTGCTGTTGCAGCGTATACGGGAATATCTCCTCTAGTTTACGTATATAAACGGTCATTTCTAAACGTTTCGAATAGATGAAAGCCATTTTCGATATGCCTATCGAAACGAAACCAATGTAGGACATCGTCATTGTGGCCGCTACAAAATTGTGATTATTTCGTATAGCTTCAACCACAAATCCTATCTCAAAAACTACTGCAAGCAGCAGGTTGCCCATGCCAGCAAAAAAAATCAATTTCATTAGCCAGTTACTGTTATTTGTGACATCACTTTTGTCGTAGGGTTTTATGCCAACAGAATAGAAGAAAAAGTTGGCATACTTGACAAACTGGTTCGGCGTAGCCTGTTGCATCTTGACGATGTTTAAAATTTGAACTATTTCTTGTTTTTGAATGAAAACTTAAACTAGTTAGTTGTGGTATTTATATAAAAAGTATGATTTTTGTACTAAGGGATAAATTGTTATTTTTTTGTATTTTTTTGTATTACAAGGTTATGACATATTGTTGGTTGCTCTTGAAAGGTTATTGCGTATTGTGTCAAGGTCCAACATGGCCGGTAAAAGGATGGAGCCCCGTTAGAAAAATAAATGAAAATTATAAAAACCTTTTTTTGTTTCTAAAAGACAAAACTTATTTATGTTCAATCTTCACATTTGGCAGAACATTTTTTTTATTAGAAAAATCGGTGGTCACCTCTCTGCAGACAATGACAAGCCTCGGAAAGTAGAAACTATTATGTTAAGCTTAATTTCAAGAACATACAAATTTAGCGTTGGGATAAGGTAAACATATAGATACACAGAGGAACATGTAGCATGATTTTTTTAAACAAACGCTTTCTTATTCCAAACCAATGGCGTTCCTGGGCTTGGAGTCACCCAGGGCGGGTACTCATGATGTAACCCCTACAGATAAGAAATTTTTAAATGCAGTAAGAAACCAATTCGATGTGATTTAGTGTTTTTATTATTATCTTTATGTTTTTCAAAACAAAAAGGTTAAATAAAGAAAACTAATTGAAGGTGGAGTAAAGTTTTAAACATTTTAAGAATATTGTTTTGAATTTTGAGGACAATCGACTTCAACTCAGCTATGCCAGTGAACAAAACTTTAAATCGATTTTCACAAATATGTAATTTTTAAAGTCGGTGACCACGATTCGGAGAAAACTACTGAACCGATTGTTTTAAAAATTTCTCCACATGTTGTACATTCAAATAACTCTCAAATGACGTTTAAATTTTCCAATAAGTATCTATCTTACAATAAAAAATAGGTCGATTTTATTGTAAACAAACATCAACATTTCATCGCGTTTTTTGCAAAAACCAATTTTTTGAGGCACCAGCGGTGAACTGCAATAAATCTGTTATGACTTTATATTTCTGTACCAAACTTTTTTAAATAATCTTAAAATGTTGTATTATAATATATAATTATTTTCACAATAAATCTGTAATAACAATATGTCATAAAAAAATTCTTGAAAGTATGCTTTTTAATGGCGCTGCACAGTCATCTTCATCCGATACAAAATTGGTACAAAAATAGAAGGAGTGCTCCGATGATTATTAAATTTTGTATGGTTGAATAATTTAAGCTAAATAAGCAAAATTGCAAAAATGGTTAGTTGAAAACGGTTAGTTCCTAGGGGTACCTTTCTTGAACCTATATTAATTATTTTTATACCCCCACGCGTACTGCGTAAGGGGTATATTAATTTTGTCACGACGTGTGTAACACCCAAAAGGAGGCGTGGTAGGTATGGAAAAGTATATATATTCTTGCTTAGCATCACCACCTGAGTTGATTTAGCCATGTCCGTCTGTCTGTCCGTCTGTCCGTCTGTCCGTCTGTCCGTCTGTCGACACGATTACAGCCGTAATTTTTAAGCTATCGTAATGAAATTCGATATTTAAGCTTTTTTTAAAAAAACTAAGGTCAAGTTCGAGAATGGGCTAAATCGTATGAAAACCACGCCTACCTCCCATACAACCCCAAAATTGAAAACTCTACAAAGAAGCTAATATTAAAGCTACAATACTGAAATTTGGTATATGTGTATTTTATATCAAAACTGAGAAGTCTTAGAAAAATGGGCGTCATCCACCCACTAACACGCCCACCTCCAATACAACCCCAAAATTGAAAACTCTACAAAGAAGCTAATATTAAAGCTACAATCCTGAAATTTGGTATATGTGTATTCTATATCAAAACTGAGAAGTCTTAGAAAAATGGGCGTCATCCACCCACTAACACGCCCACCTCCAATACAACCCCAAAATTGAAAACTCTACAAAGAAGCTAATATTAAAGCTATAATACTGAAATTTGATATATGTGTATTTTATGTCAAAACTGAGGTGTGTTTGAAAAATGGGCGTCATCCACCCACTAACACGCCCACCTCCCATACAACCCCAAAATTTAAAACTTTTTAAAAAGGCTTATATTTAAGCTGCAGGAAAACAATTTGATATGTATGTATTTTAGACACATAAAAATAATAAAATTTCTCAAAATCTCATACAAAAAGCTCTCCAATTTAAGATTCTTCCACCCTTAAGAATCGGCCGTGGGGGTATTTTAACTTCGGCCAAGTCGAAGATATACCTTACTAGTTTTACATTATTTTGTATGCAAGTACTTACAAAAGTTGGTCGATCTTAAGATAATTTGGTCAAAAGACTAGGCACTTGAGAAATAGTTTTGCACTGAAAACAGTAGAATTTTATGAGAACTTAGGGGTACCTTTCTTGGACCTATATTTAATTTTTATACGATTTTGTATGGGAGCTACATACAAAAGTAGCCCGATCCTATCAAAACTCAGTAAGAAGGGTAATAGATGTGAACTGAAAATGATAGAAATTGGTAAAACATTAAGGGTGCCACTATTGCAACTATTTTATTTGTTTTTGAATACTCCAATTTAAGACACATTTTATGTTATTTATAATAAAAAAATAAATATGGTAACTTTTGGTAACTGATGGAAAATAGCTCAATACTAAACCTCTGCACGAATGCACTCGTTTTTTATACATAAAAACAGAACACTTTAATAACAGCGAAAAATGCATCAATCACACATAACACAGCAGAACCTTGGCGAAGCATGCTTCCCAATCGGCCAAACAAGCTTGGAATAAGCTTTAAACAAGCTTACAAGCGTAAGCCTCAAGCTTGGATAACGCTTTCATTTACTATTGTAGAACGCTTACATGCAATTGTAGGATAAACGAAAGTGAACCCTTGGAATAATATTCCTTACTTCAAGCTTAATCCAAGTGTTGTTTTTACAATTGGATATAAGTGTTTTAATAAGCGTTTTCCAAGTGTGCTACATTCAACAAATCAATTAGCACTCGCGAAAAATTTTTATTCCGTGGCTCAGTTGGTAAGCCACTGGTTATTTGATTTGTTGTGATTTGGACATCCAAGGTTCAATTCCCAACCGGAACATTTTTATTTTTATTTATTTTTTATTTTTGTTTGTTAAAATTGAAGTATATGTTTATATGAAAAATTGCATTCCTTAAAAAATTTTTGTGTTTGCTACCCCAGGGATCGAACGCGCGAACCACCGCACATGAGTCGGACACTCTAACAGCTTGCCGTTAGCCTTATGGCTGCTGAGCGAACAAAATGAAAATAAAATACATTTATGTATGTATATATGAGAGCATCTCAACTTTGAACAGTTGTGAAACTATTACCGTTGTCAGCGTTATCTAAATATGATTGCAAAACACTTACTTAATGCAAGCCTTTCCAAGTATTATTGTACATCACTTGCTTTTTGTGTTTGACGCAATAGTTATACAAAGCAACTTGGAAAATTATTACCTGGGCAAGTGTTTTTCAAGGGTGCTTGGATAAGGCTTGCTTTTTGTATTGCATGTAAGCTTAATCCAAGCACTATTTCTAAATGGTTGATTGGGTTGTTTCTTGCATTCTTTTTTATGCGTCATTTGTTTATTTTTATATATATCTTAAGCGCAGTTAATGTCTGCATTGTTGCTACTTTTTTGCCGAAACCGAAGCCGAAGGTGAAAATATCGGCCGATTATGACGATTACGGAAGCAGAAGCCGAATAATCGGTCGGATACTACTAAAAACAAAAGAACACAGCACGACATCAAGCGTTCTGCTGTTGTTTACATAACTTTCCAGTCATTGCATTCTTCCCAATCAGCCAAACAAGCTTGGAATAAGCTTTAAACAAGCTTACACACGTAAGCCTCAAGCTTGGATAACGCTTTCATTTAGTATTGTAGAACGCTTACATGTAACTGTAGGATAAACGAAAGTGAACCCTTGGAATAATATTCCTTACTTCAAGCTTAATCCAAGTGTTGTTTTTACAATTGGATATAAGTGTTTTAATAAGCTTTTTCCAAGTGTGCTACATTCAACAAATCAATTAACACTCGCGAAAAATTTTTATTCCGTGGCTCAGTTGGTAAGCCACTGATTATTTGATTTGTTGTGATTTGGACATCCAAGGTTCAATTCCCAACCGGAACATTTTTATTTTTATTTATTTTTTATTTTCGTTTGTTAAAATTGAAGCATATATTTATATGAAAAATTGCATGCCTTCAAAAATTTTTGTGTTTGCTACCCCAGGGATCGAACGCGCGAACCACCGCATTTGAGTCGGACACTCTAACAGCTTGCCGTTAGCCTTATGGCTGCTGAGCGAACAAAATGAAAATGTATGTATATATGAGAGCATCACAACTTTGAACAGTTGTGAAACTATTACCGTTGTCAGCGTTATCTAAGTATGATTGCAAAACACTTACTTAATGCAAGCCTTTCCAAGTATTATTGTAAAGGGTGATTTTTTAAGAGCTTGATAACTTTTTTTTTTAAAAAAACGCATAAAATTTGCAAAATCTCATCGGTTCTTTATTTGAAACGTTAGATTGGTCCATGACATTTACTTTTTGAAGATAATTTCATTTAAATGTTGACCGCGGCTGCTTCTTAGGTGGTCCATTCGGAAAGTCCAATTTTGGCCAACTTTTTCGAGCATTTCGGCCGGAATAGCCCGAATTTCTTCGGAAATGTTGTCTTCCAAAGCTGGAATAGTTGCTGGCTTATTTCTGTAGACTTTAGACTTGACGTAGCCCCACAAAAAATAGTCTAAAGGCGTCAAATCGCATGATCTTGGTGGCCAACTTACCGGTCCATTTCTTGAGATTAATTGTTCTCCGAAGTTTTCCCTCAAAATGGCCATAGAATCGCGAGCTGTGTGGCATGTAGTGCCATCTTGTTGAAACCACATGTCAACCAAGTTCAGTTCTTCCATTTTTGGCAACAAAAAGTTTGTTAGCATCGAACGATAGCGATCGCCATTCACCGTAACGTTGCGTCCAACAGCATCTTTGAAAAAATACGGTCCAATGATTCCACCAGCGTACAAACCACACCAAACAGTGCATTTTTCGGGATGCATGGCCAGTTCTTGAACGGCTTCTGGTTGCTCTTCACTCCAAATGCGGCAATTTTGCTTATTTACGTAGCCATTCAACCAGAAATGAGCCTCATCGCTGAACAAAATTTGTCGATAAAAAAGCGGATTTTCTGCCAACTTTTCTAGGGCCCATTCACTGAAAATTCGACGTTGTGGCAGATCGTTCGGCTTCAGTTCTTGCACGAGCTGTATTTTATACGGTTTTACACCAAGATCTTTGCGTAAAACCTTCCATGTGGTCGAATAACACAAACCCAATTGCTGCGAACGGCGACGAATCGACATTTCACGGTCTTCAGCAACACTCTCAGAAACAGACGCAATATTCTCTTCTGTACGCACTGTACGCATTCGTGTGGTTGGTTTAATGTCCAATAAAGTAAACTGAGTGCGAAACTTGGTCACAATCGCATTAATTGTTTGCTCACTTGGTCGATTATGTAGACCATAAATCGGACGTAAAGCGCGAAACACATTTCGAACCAAACACTGATTTTGGTAATAAAATTCAATGATTTGCAAGCGTTGCTCGTTAGCAAGTCTATTCATGATGAAATGTCAAAGCATACTGAGCATCTTTCTCTTTGACACCATGTCTGAAATCCCACGTGATCTGTCAAATACTAATGCATGAAAATCATAACCTCAAAAAAATCACCCTTTACATCACTTGCTTTTTGTGTTTTACGCAATAGTTATACAAAGCAACTTGGAAATTTATTACCCGGGCAAATGTTTTTCAAGCGTGCTTGGATAAGGCTTGCTTTTTGTATTGCATGTAAGCTTAATCCAAGCACTATTTCTAAATGGTTGATTGGGTTCTTTGTCGAATCGTGCATAACATTGATTTGGTTTTCGTTTGTTCTTGTTCTGCTCAAGCGACGAGTGCTCTCTGCAGTGTTAGGCCGCGTTCATAGTGGAAGCTGAAGCTGGCTAAGCTTTTTCAAGCGATATCATGACGCTTTTTCTTGCTGTTGCTGTTCATAGTGCGCGCTTTTTTTCGCGCTTTTGGATACTTTTTCTTGCTGTTGCTGTTCATAGTGCGAGCTTTTTTTCGCGCTTTTAGATACTTTTTCTTGCTGTTGCTGTTCATATTGCGCGCTTTTTGCATGCGCTTGGCTTATGTTTTGTTTGAATAATTTCTTGTTATTTGGAAAGTTAATGCATATTTTGAAGTTCATCACAAAAATATTCAAAGAATAGATAAAGAACAACGAAGATAACGGCGAAATAGCAGAAAAAGTTGGAAACCTATACTCCACAAAGCAACAAATAAAATATTTTGTCTTTATTCTACGCACAAAATAAAGATCAATAACATAAGATCACAACAACAAAAAATGCATTCAAAGGAAATTGAAAACGTGCAACTCACACACATACCAAGAAATGATACAAGAATGAAGTAAGCATCTGAAGAAGAAAAAGCGTCGTAAATTAGCGATTCCCACAAAAAATTACCAACAACAAAACGAATCTAAACAACAACACGCATTGAGACAAAGCCGAAATAGCGCACGATTTCATATTTTGCGCATCGCAAATGCTGAATTTACTAACAACCCAATCAGCCAAACAAGCTTGGAATAAGCTTTTAACAAGCTTACAAACGTAAGCCTCAAGCTTGGATAACGCTTTCATTTACTATTGTAGAACGCTTACATGTAATTGTAGGATAAACGAAAATGAACCCTTGGAATAATATTCCTTACTTCAAGCTTAATCCAAGTGTTGTTTTTACAATTGGATATAAGTGTTTTAATAAGCTTTTTCCAAGTGTGCTACATTCAACAAATCAATTGCACTCGCGAAAAATTTTTATTCCGTGGCTCAGTTGGTAAGCCACTTGTTTATTTGAATTGTTGTGATTTGGACATCCAAGGTTCAATTCCCAACCGGAACATTTTTATTTTTATTTATTTTTTATTTTCGTTTGTTTAAATTGAAGCACATATTTATATGAAAAATTGCATGCCTTAAAAAATTTTTGTGTTTGCTACACCAGGGATCGAACGCGCGACCCACCGCATATGAGTCGGACACTCTAACAGCTTGCCGTAAGCCTTATGGCTGCTGAGCGAACAAAATGAAAATAAAATACATTTATGTATGTATACATGAGAGCATCACAACTTTGAACAGTTGCACAACTATTACTGTTGTCAGCGTTTTCTAAGTATGATTGCAAAACACTTACTTAATGCAAGCCTTTCCAAGTATTATTGTGCATCACTTGCTTTTTGTGTTTTACACAATAGTTATACAAAGGAACTTGGAAATTTATTACCTGGACAAGTGTTTTTCAAGCGTGCTTGGATAAGGCTTGCTTTTTGTATTGCATGTAAGCTTTATCCAACCACTATTTCTAAATGGCTGATTGGGAACAAAAGGACATACAAACAACGACATGCACTGCTGGCAGCGCCTGCGATCATGTTGACATTGTTAAATAGACAAAAACAACAACACGTAACAACCGATAATGCGAAAATAAAACAATAAAATAAAACTAAAGCGCTGAGCATTGCTGCCGAAAAGTACAAAAACAAAATCAGTGCGGCAAAACATAAACAAGAAATAAAAAAAAACAGCCAAGAAAAGTGTTAAAAAGTATGAAAATAACCTACATCACAAAGCGTACGTTCGAAATGAAACAAAAAACCAAAACTGTGTACACAAACGAGATGGAAGAAAAAGTGCCAAAAAGTATGTTAAAATAAGCTGAAACCCAAAGCATAAGTACGACATGAAACAAAAAATCAACACCGTGTGCCCAAGTGAGATAGAAGAAAAAAGTATCAAAAAGCCTCAAAAGTGGCGTAACCTTGAATTTAAGCTTGCACTATGAACACTTTGCGCTTTTTCCATATGATTGTACACAAAGCGTTTTCAGCAGCTGTAAAAAGTTTCAGCTTCAGCTTCCACTATGAACGCGGCCTTATGCTTGATTTCATTGATGAGAACATAACATAGCAAAGGCTTGTACCACAAACTAGTGGCTTGAAACGCATTTCAAGCGCACTCGTGCAGAGGTTTACTCAATACTTACTTTTTTGTGTATTTATAGTATAATTTAGCGAAATTGTTCAATGCTTTGTATGTATAACTAAAACGCTACTATTTTTTTGACCGTACAAATTTGCATCAATTCTCAATAAAAGTGAATTAACAAAAACAACAGAGAAGTGTTATTATGTGACAGTTATACATTTTTAAATGTAGGTTTTGTAATTTAAAAAGTACATTACGATAATATCAATTTTAACATTTTATAATGTTGGACGACTTTTGTCAACTAAAAATGTCAATTTTACGGTTGTTTAATGTACTTTTTTTTCTGAGTGTATGAGGTTATTTATGCAGTTTTCAATTTTTGCGTTATATAGGAGGTAGGCGCGTTCGCAAACTTTCTTAAGTTGAAACTAACCTTTCTTGACCTTTTTCCATAATTCTTATGCAGTAAGCACTAACAGAGTTTTCTAAATGCACAAGTAGGTACTAATCCCTTTCGCAGTTTTGTGAGTTATTATTATTTTTGTAGATGTCTATCGCTTCAAAAACGTTAGTTTGTTCAGAAGATATTCAAAAATGTATGCCGTCATTTTGGATTTGACATTTTCAATATAAATTTTTTATTATCAGATACTTTATTAGCGTTTAATTAAAAACCGGGATACCAATTTACATGCACATCACAATATATTTAAAATTTTTGTCGCCATATTGGATCCGAAATTACGAATTTGCAAAATTTGACTTCAGATTTGTAATTAGCAACCCTGAAAACCCGCGCATACCAATTTACGTCCGCGTACAATGATTCCTTATAGTTTTGGACACAAAATGTGCTCAATGAAACCATAGTCCTCTGGCATGATGTTAGACAATAGCGGTTATTTCTTCCCTTCATGAATTTTGGGAAAATTAGAGCCAAACGCAAACAAAAAGTTTTGGGTACACTTTTAACTGTGTTAATGCCAATATATTTACATATAACTTATATCGATGGAAAGGAATTTTTGCGTAGAAGTGCAGAATATTATTTTTGTTCGAAAAGGATGTCATTACGATAGGTAAATTGAAGGAAACCTAAAACATCTCTTTCCCAATGGGTGTTTTCAATAAAAACATCAAAATAAATGCCGACATTGCTCTGTTAAACATCGCTGTTGTAGCCAACAGAGATTTTAGATTGCTGTTGTAAAGAATAACAGAGCTTTGTTGTAATTTTCTGCATATAGTTATAAATAGGCAAACAAAAAATTGGTCGAATTTCGACCACAGGCGATACTAGTAATTAATATTTTACTAACAATACCCGGCACGCGTTGCTACGCCTTAGACAAACACATGTATTTCATGTGAAAAAAAATGTGGCAGCACTGCTCAAGAGACCAAACTGAGAGCAACTCCCCACTGTGTTGAAAGTTACTCTCACAGCAAGAGCTTAAGCATTGGTTTTCTGCTGTTTGTTGTGTTGTTTGCACAGCATTAGCATGGATTAAAATACATGAAATTTTAAATAATTAAAGAAAAAGATTTGTAAAAAACGTAGTACCTTATAGTAATTTCACTTATCATAGCAATTGAATACTGAACAAATTATAAAAATTGGTTCAGCGGTTACTGAGCACACTCGTCACCAAATACGCCGTAAGTCTCTTTTTATTTAATAGTATAGATATAGATATAGATATAGATAAAAAACTACCACTAAAATTATAAAATAAGTTACATATAAATTTTCCACAATTCTTATTACAGACGGTAAAAATATGAGTGGTTGAAATATAACGCCATGTTTTCTGAAATCTCTATTCAAAGTTAAAAAAAAACATAAATCGATGTATTTTGCATGTCCCGCACTTAACACTTTATGTTTACATACATATCTTTCATTAAATTCTTACCATCTTTCCACAAAAAACATTTTCATAATTGTTTAAATAAACCTTGCTTTAATAGGAAATAGACATATTTTCTTAATTTCAATCTTAAATTTTTTATACTTAAAAAAATCTCGTATAAATGTCCCACACATAACGATGGAATTCCCCAGTAGTATTCTTTCAAAATTTAAGGTCATCTTTTCTGACGTTTGCTGAAATTTTTTATTAAATTGTGTCAAAAAGTTATACCTTTTCATATCGAAATTAAAGCTAAGCTCATTAAACAAAGTGGTGACCGTGGCATGCAGGTTAAGTGTGTGGCTTAGCATGCTCGGAGCCCGGGTTCGATACCCAGCCGCGGCGAAAAGTTTTTTTCAATAAAAAATTTTTCTGATCGGTCACCACTTCTCTGCAGACAATGGCAAACCTCAGAGAGTAAATAATGCCATGTAAAGCTTCTTGAGAACATGAGCTTTAGCCGTTCGGAGTCGGCATAAAACATGTAGGTCCAGTTCTCGGTCAATTGTGTGCAAACATTGAATAACACACACAACACAATTGATCATAAAAAGCTCGGTTCAAGTCCTTTCAAGGGCTGAAATGGCCAATTTGTTTGTTTTTTTGTTTTCCATTAAACAAATAAATTTAAATTACATCAACACTCAACTCTGATTTCTGCCCTATTTCGCTCATGTACTATTTTAATTACTCAATAATATTTAATGCACAGAAAATATTTTTTCTTATTCTTTATTGAATAATACAAGAAGCTGAAACGTTTAATTAATAGAGTGAAAAAGTATTTTTTTTTATAAATTTTAAACGCCCCTAAGCGGCAATTGTGACACCCACTTATTAACACTGACATACAGTAAATATTTTACTCATTAAATATCAAGGACTTATTCAAAGTTCATATATTTACATATGTAAGTGTTTTACAAGGGAAGTGAGCAGTAGTAAAATAAATTAAATAACGGAAAAAGTGTTTTTGTAATTAATACAGACATAAAAATAAATTTTTCTTGAAAATATCCTTTGTAATTGAAATTATTTAAAAACTGCTAATTGGTTAATAATTTTAAATTCAGACTGACGCATTAAATCAAAATATGAAGAAGGCGTCACCTGTAAGCAGCAATATTGTTTAAGTGAAGAAGCTCAAGTAATTTGCATATTTCTAACTTTTTATTGATATGATTTCAAATACAATGTACTACGGTGCACATTAAGCAAAAAAGCTAAGCATAGAGAAAGGCGCTTATTTATAACCTATTCTTGTATTAATTAATTCTATTAGTTGTAATTTTATTCAGAGTACATCGTACGCAAAAGCGCAAAAAACTTGTAGGACATCTGCATGATCTGAAATATGGAAAAAGTTATCAAAATTTTTTATTAACTTTGCTCAACTCTACACTCACCTCTGTCATTGTACGCAGTGATATGCACAAAAATCGAGTTGCCTTCAGCAAAGCGGGCTTTTGAGCTCTCTTAGCAATAAGCACCAACATTTTCTTATAACGCACCTCGGCATTGTGCCAATTTTGATTGTACACTGCCTTGGCTATATTCTGACTCTAGTTACAAAAAGTGTACAAATTAAAAAAAAATAACATTTCAAATACTTTCCCAGTGCTCTGTAAATACCCACCGCATCGATCAATTTCTGTCCAAAGTGACAGATGAGAAAAACCTGCGTCATAGATTCAAACAAAAAGATCACCAGTTTCATTAAAATTTCTGTAGAAACATTAATTGTCATTTGAAAGCCCAAAAAGCAAATTACAAACGATGAACTCATAAAGTTCAAAAGTAAAGGCACACCAAAAACATCATTCATGCACTCCGATAAGCTTAAAAAGACCAAAATGTTCATAAATAGCAATAGAATTTTTGAACTGTATCTATGATGTTTACCTTAAGACTTTTTCATGATACTCAATGATATTAGTTAAGAACAACATATCCTGCTCCTGTTCCTTCTCGCTTTCACTACCCTTTACTTCATACTCCTCAATAGTTTTGGCCACATAATCATAGTGCATGATCACTTGAATAGCTGTAGTAAAGAGTAACAAATCACTTGCCAACTGGCCGGCTGACGAAGAATAACCCGCAAAGCTATGCGATGCATAGAGAGCATAATATGACCAATGGTCTTCATAGTTCCAAGGTATCCAGAGCAGGTACGGTAGCTGTTTGCCCACATCGCGCAAACCTAGCCAACGATCAGCTATCAGATACTGCATAGCGGCAAACATGTTATAGGTCCAAATGAGAACCATATTGAGCACCGCATAGCTCACAGTTATTCTGCGACAATACTTCAAATATGAAAGCAAAGAATAATTCTGCTGTTCAATATACGTTTTTGGAAACAAATCCATCAGTTGTTGCATAAATAACGATAACTCCTGACGTTTATACCAGATGTAGATCATCTTTGTTAGACCCACTAAAACGAAACCAATGTAGGAACATGTCATGATTGCCTCAATAAAATTTTGTCCAGTATAAAGCGCTATCATGACGTAGATAATCTCAAAGAATACCGTTATGGTTATATTTATAACAGTTATATAAAATATCATATGACTATGCCAAGATTTGCGTGTGCCATCGCTTATGTCGTACGACTCAATGCCAAGAGTCTTAAAGAAAAAGTTGGCCAATTTCACAAAGTCTACGAATTGTGCTGTAAGCATGATGTAAAGTATTCGTAGAATGGCTTAAAAGAGGAAAATTTATTGATAGCTGAACTAGTTATAACATGCTTTTATAGCACATTCTGATTTATTTGGGCTGGTATAAAATGCAGATGGTTAGAAAACTTTTCCAATTAGCAATTAATCAGAAGTGCCTTGACTTATGGAATGTCCGCAAAACTACCGTAATTATTGAATAACGGACAAAGGTTGGAGTGAGGTAAGAAAATGCATCCCAGTGAGAACCTTTTAGGGCCCCATTTAGAGAAAAAATTAAGCGTAAAGAATTGAAACTGAAAGCAAAGTGAGCAATTGAGAGTAAACAGTGAAGAGCAAACAGTGAATATTGAAAGGTGAAGAAAAAAGGTGAAGAGTAAAAAGGTGAAGAGTAAAAGTTAAAAGTGATGAGTGAAGAGTGAAGAGTGAAGAGTGAAGAGTGAAGTGAAGAGTGAAGAGTGAAGAGTGAAGAGTGAGAGTGAAGAGTGAAGAGTAGAGTGAAGAGTGAAGAGTGAAGAGTGAAGAGTGAAGAGTGAAGAGTGAAGAGTGAAGAGTGAAGAGTGAAGAGTGAAGAGTGAAGAGTGAAGAGTGAAGAGTGAAGAGTGAAGAGTGAAGAGTGAAGAGTGAAGAGTGAAGAGTGAAGAGTGAAGAGTGAAGAGTGAAGAGTGAAGAGTGAAGAGTGAAGAGTGAAGAGTGAAGAGTGAAGAGTGAAGAGTGAAGAGTGAAGAGTGAAGAGTGAAGAGTGAAGAGTGAAGAGTGAAGAGTGAAGAGTGAAGAGTGAAGAGTGAAGAGTGAAGAGTGAAGAGTGAAGAGTGAAGAGTGAAGAGTGAAGAGTGAAGAGTGAAGAGTGAAGAGTGAAGAATGAAGAGTGAAGAGTGAAGATTGAAGAGCGAAGAGTGAAGAGCGAAGAGTGTAGAGTGAAGACAAAAGAGGAAAGTGTTAAAGTAAAAAGTGAAGAGCGAAAAGTGAAGAATAAAGAGTGAAGCGTGAAAAGGAAAGAGTGTAGAGGAAAAGAGTAAAGAGCAAAAAGGAAAGACTGAAGAGTCAGCAATGAAGAGCGAATACTGAAGAGTCAAGATGTAAAAAGTTATGATATGAAAGAAGAACGAAAAGTGAAGAGTGAAAAATTATGAATAAAGAACGAAAAGTGAAAAGCGAACAGTTAAGAGTGTTGAACGAAAAGTGAAGAGTGAAAATTCAAGAACGAAAAATGAAGACCGTACGCGTGAAGAACGAAAAGTGAAAAGTGAAAATTGAGGAACGAAAATCGAAGAGTAAAAATTCTAGAACGATAATATACAATGTAATATGTTAAAAGTGAAAGTTAAAATATGATAAACGAAATGTGATAAAAGAAAGGTTAAACACGAGAAGGAAAATGTTAAATATGAAAAAATGCGAAACGTTATAATTGAAAGGTGAAATATGATATATGAAATTTGAGAAGTGAAAAATATAAAATGCAATATGATATAATAGATACTAAATATCACCTATCAGTTTTCAAATATCAGATATCAAATATCAGATACGAAATATGAAATATGAAATATGAAATATGAAATATGAGATATGAAATATGAAATATGAAATATGAAATATGAAATATGAAATGTGAAATATGAAATATGAAATATGAAATATGAAATATGAAATATGAAATATGAAATATGAAATATGAAACATGAAATATGAAATATGAAATATGAAATATGAAATATGAAATATGAAATATGAAATATGAAATATGAAATATGAAATATGAAATATGAAATATGAAATATGAAATATGAAATATGAAATATGAAATATGAAATATGAAATATGAAATATGAAATATGAAATATGAAATATGAAATATGAAATATGAAATATGAAATATGAAATATGAAATATGAAATATGAAATATGAAATATGAAATATGAAATATGAAATATGAAATATGAAATATGAAATATGAAATATGAAATATGAAATATGAAATATGAAATATGAAATATGAAATATGAAATATGAAATATGAAATATGAAATATGAAATATGAAATATGAAATATGAAATATGAAATATGAAATATGAAATATGAAATATGAAATATGAAATATGAAATATGAAATATGAAATATGAAATATGAAATATGAAATATGAAATATGAAATATGAAATATGAAATATGAAATATGAAATATGAAATATGAAATATGAAATATGAAATATGAAATATGAAATATGAAATATGAAATATGAAATATGAAATATGAAATATGAAATATGAAATATGAAATATGAAATATGAAATATGAAATATGAAATATGAAATATGAAATATGAAATATGAAATATGAAATATGAAATATGAAATATGAAATATGAAATATGAAATATGAAATATGAAATATGAAATATGAAATATGAAATATGAAATATGAAATATGAAATATGAAATATGAAATATGAAATATGAAATATGAAATATGAAATATGTAATATGAAATATGAAATATGAAATATGAAATATGAAATATGAAATATGAAATATGAAATATGAAATATGAAATATGAAATATGAAATATGAAATATGAAATATGAAATATGAAATATGAAATATGAAATATGAAATATGAAATATAAAATATGAAATATGAAATATGAAATATGAAATATGAAATATGAAATATGAAATATGAAATATGAAATATGAAATATGAAATATGAAATATGAAATATGAAATATGAAATATGAAATATGAAATATGAAATATGAAATATGAAATATGAAATATGAAATATGAAATATGAAATATGAAATATGAAATATGAAATATGAAATATGAAATATGAAATATGAAATATGAAATATGAAATATGAAATATGAAATATGAAATATGAAATATGAAATATGAAATATGAAATATGAAATATGAAATATGAAATATGAAATATGAAATATGAAATATGAAATATGAAATATGAAATATGAAATATGAAATATGAAATATGAAATATGAAATATGAAATATGAAATATGAAATATGAAATATGAAATATGTAATATGAAATATGAAATATGAAATATGAAATATGAAATATGAAATATGAAATATGAAATATGAAATATGAAATATGAAATATGAAATATGAAATATGAAATATGAAATATGAAATATGAAATATGAAATATGAAATATGAAATATGAAATATGAATTGTGAAATGTTAAATGAGGAATGGATATGTGAAAAGCAAAATGATTAATATCAAGTGGGATACGTAAGATGTAACATATCGAATGTGATATATGAAATGTGAAATACGAATTTTATATATGATATTTGAAATGTTAAATCTGACGTGTGAAACGTGAAATGTGAGATGTGAAATGTGATACAAAAATGTAACATGAAATGTGAAACTTAATATGTGTTATAAGATTTGTTAAATGTGACATGTGAAATGTGACATGTGAAATTAGAAATGTGAGCACTAGTCACACTAAAAATTTCAGTTTTATAGAATTTCATTTCTATCAAAAATTTATATAAATTTCTTAGCCAAAATATTGCTTTCAAATTGAAAGCGCCCTTTCTGCGAAATAGACCCTTAGCTTTTGTCCAACAGTGAGCTTAAGTTTTTAAACGTTACTTAAGCAATCAACTTCATTTAAATATTCACTTTCCACACACAGTTAAGCAATTATAAAACTTTTAAATACTTTTAACTTGTTTGCCTATGAATAACCTACGCATTTATTGAGACACTCTGTGGACAGTTATGAACGTGAATGATTATGAATAAATTTTTGATGACAAAATGTTAATTTTGATAAGCTAAACCAAAACTTTTTGATGTCAAGTTTTAAAGTTTATATTTGGTATTTTTGCTTATGTACATGAAAATTTTGCCCCATTAAACTAATCTAATAAAACTAGTTGTACACTCAGATACTCATGAAATCTTTATCCTTTAAATAGAAATTTAACTAAATTTTGCAACAAAGTATCAACAAGGCTATCAGGTATTTAATGTTACATTACTTTAACCGGATTGTTTAACTCTGCCCTAAGACACACACACACACATTGAAATAAATGTTGATTATATCTAAAGAATTTATGCCGAGTGATGCATTAACATGATTTCTTTTGATGATGAAAAATAAATCTAAGGATATATTGACATATCCAGGATGACAATTAATACAGGGTCAACATGGCAGATAAGCTAAGCAAGCAATTAATAAAGTCTCATGAAAGATTAAACAAGAACGATGAAAAAAAAAATTAACTCATAGTTATACAAATGTTTATATCATTAATGGCATGATGGCATTAATGGCATGTTGGGTGTATGTGTGTATGTGTTTGTGGGTGTGTGTGTGTATTTGTGAATGTCTAGGTCATATATGTCTGTCTGTCACAAGGATAACATTGTCGCAACGTCTATTTAGGGCAAATAAACAATTTATTACTGCTTAATTGAACATTCTAACAACAACTAGACACACACATACACACACACACACAAACGGACACAAACATATCCTTAAACTCATTCTTATATATCTGCTCATACCTCAACTCATGCGCATCATCATCATCATTGTCATTATGTTGTTCAACATTGACGAGGACGAGTTACAGCTGCTACATCAGCAACATTGAAAAGGAAGTCGCCTCATCAAAAGGATAAATGACCGGATCTAATATATATATGGTAGTAAAATCCTGCAGCAGCTTGAGTAATACGCACCATATCGTATAGCACATTACAGCACAACACATCGCAACAGCCTAGTTAGTGTCTACAACGACGCATGCGACAATTTTGAAGCATGGAGTTTTATTTCTTTTGCTCGCCTGCCAGTTTATTGGCTGCATAAATAAACAAATCAATGAGCGATGATTACACATGTTATTAAATGAGCTAAAAAAAAAAAAAAAATGTCGAGCTGAAAGTGTGATGTCCTGCTTTCTGTGCAGCAGCTGGGCATTGATATTGTAACAATTAATGTTGGGTCAATTGGAAACGCTTGTCTGTCCTGCAAATCTCTGCACATGTTCAGATTGATGAAATGCGGTTGTATTTCTGTGTTTGTGCGCGCTGTAACTAAAGCTTAGTTTGCAAGCTAAAGGAGCTCATTCCCACCTAGTCACCGACTCAACCAAATGACGATAAACGATGAACAATGATGATGATAAAGTGCTGCTGCTGCTGTCCCTGCTTCTCTCACACATCACTCCGCACTAACGACAAACCAATTAGTGCTGATAATCGTTTTGTTGCTGTTGCAGGTCCTGCTCAAATCCATTCTGCTGCTACCGTTGCAACGACGTGTTTCTTGTACAAACACACACACGCAAAACCCTCAGATGCCGAACAGAGTAATAAAGTTTTTATTATTTTATTATATCACTGTCCCAAATTAAACTTGAGTGTCATGTATAACCATGGCATGGTTCCATCTATACATCCGTTTGTGTTGACCATCCGATTCGTGTTCCAAACAAAACCATCTCATTTAAGGCAAGCCAAGTTCAATGGCATCTCGGTTTAAGTCATTGTTATACAACGATGATGATGATGGTGACCCATTTTATAAACCCCAACCACTTTTCTCTCTTTTACCTACAATAGGGTTAAATAAATTGAAAGCTATTTCGAAATAATGTCATTTAGTTTGTGTCAATTTGTATAGGACACATACTTGATGAAATTATCTCAATGTTATTTACACTAAGTTGACTTCTTTAAAAAATAAACATTGCAAATAATTGCAATTCCAAACCGATTTCTACATTGACCAACACTCAATGGAGCTATAGGGAGCATAGCTTTTATTTCGAGCTGCTAGCTAACTGCAACACCCTTTAGGGGCTTAAAGGGGGTACTTATTTTTATTACTGCAGAACAACTATAGTTAAGTAGACACGATTGTAGTATCAGCATTTTAAATGGGGACAAGTTAAGCTCCTGGAGGAGAGCGAGTGGTGTATAAATCGATTTTTTAGATTATTATATATTTAAAAAAAAAAATATTACTGAAGAAAAGAACTTAATTTAGTTTTTTTAATAATTTATGTATCGATTAATAAGGGCATAAATTTATCGATAAAAATTTATTTAAAAAAAACATGGGAACATGAACATTTCAAAATCCTAATAATTAAAATTCATAAAATGCGTGTACAAGATGCATGAACAAAGAAAAAAAATTCATAAATGTCATGAAAAAATACAGGCGGAAAATTAATCATTTATGATTTTTGTGAATAAAATGTTAAGAATCCATGTACATTAGACCGGATCGAAATTTAGATTCCGCCGGTTGGGGTCTCAAAAGCTAGAGGAACGCATTAAAATGATTTCCGCATACATTTTTTTCAAATCAGAGAAAATCCGCCGAAGCAATTTTGATTCTTCTGAAGATCCTTTTTGGTAAAAAACACATGTTTTTTCATGTAACTTTTTATTTTTCACAGAACGCATGCCCACATCTGCTAAAATATTAAATTTCTTACTCATACCAATATTTTGACATAAAAAAGTTTTAAAAATTATGTTTCTTTATAACTCTTATTGACCACCAAGATATGCGTTCTATCTCTGTAAGAATTTTAACATTTTAGCAAATGTGGGTATGCGTTCTGTGAAAAATAAAAAGTTACATGCAAAAAACATGTTTTTTTATCAAAAAGTACCTGCAGGAGAATCAAAATGGCTTCGGCGGATTTTCTCCGATTTGAAAATCCTCTAACTTTTGAGACCCCGACCGCCTGACATTTTTTTTTTTTTTTTCATCCAAAATGATCCGATCTAATGTACATTAGACGCGGAAATCATTTTAATGAGTTCCTCTAGCTTTTGAGACTCCGACCGGCGGAATCTAAATTTCGATCCGATCTAATGTACAGGTACAAGGGAAGCAAAAGATATGTAAAATCTGACACCTCGTCTGGATCTTGCTTTGCATTGATAACAAAAACAACTATTGATCCAGAAAGAAACCTGGATCATTTCATAAATACAAAATAGATGTGTTAATGACACATATTTAGTTCTGCTACTTTCTAATAGAAGCACTAACCAACGCTTGCTCTGTTGGATTCATAATATGAATGATAATATTATTATCATGTCAGCTGAATAGACAACGCCATCTATTGGGCAATAGGTTGAAAAGAAAATTGATTCAAGTCGTATTTTTATAAGAGTTACACCTAATCGGATCACAGACCGAAAAACGCATCTAATAATGACAGCTGTTTTAGCACAACCGGATGTTGAGTTACTAGCAACTGTGTGAAAGCTATGCAAGTTTGTGTACAAACTAAATAAATTTTGCATGCGAAGAGGCACTTTAGTTTAATTAAATTGTAAAAGAATGGTGGCTTCGCTCAGTTTTCTGTGATGTAGGCGGACAGGCGGACATATTTGTGGTTCGTGTAGCAGCTATTCGAGCCTTACAGGCACTGTGTGAATAATATTGGAAGCTCTGGGCATATCAAGTGCAATGGGCCAAAGTAAAAAACCACACGATTGAAATAAAACTTCAGCCACACGCCTGAAATAAAACTTTTTTAGCACCATCTATATGTATGTCTATATATAAGAGTGTATCGCCTTATATAGGAAAAATCTGACCCCTCATTTCGGTATCAAAATGAAATAGTACATGAAAAAACTTTCGATTTTATTTACTTTTTTACATACTTTTATACTTATACCTTACATATATATATATATACATTAGACCGTACCACCTCCTATGCAAAACAAAAAGTGCGCCGTAAACCAGCGAATTTGACGCATTTGTGCAAGACAATTACGGAAAAAAATGTTTTTTTTGACCGAACGTAGGGGTCGCGCATTGACATATTTCTTCATATCTGTGGTGTTTACAGTCGGATTTTAAAGTTTGGTACAACAATGCTTTTGTCTCAAGAAGATCAATATGACCTCTTTAGAAGTCATTGACCTCAGGTGTACCGTTCTAGTACTTAACCTCCAGATCTCAGTTCCTACCATCCTGATGTACCATCCTTATATCAAAAAAGTAAAGCACTTAAAATATCATTAATCTTTTGCCCAAGAAATATATCGAAATTTCTAGCAGAACTATTTTCAAAAAATTTTTGAAAATTTTTTTGCCGAACGTAGGGCTCTCTTTTTTCATTTTCATCATATCTTCGGTATTAAAAGTCTGATCATATTGAATGATATATCGATGTTTTTGCTTAAAAGAGACCAATTATTTTTTTTCCAAAATAAAAAAAAAATCCTACAAGTCCTTGAAAGGCCTCGAATTGATTTTGAGGAACTTTAAAGCTCGTAAATGAATAAAAAATAATGCCAATGCTAACAGAGGTTTCAACACTATTTTTGTTGTGATTTTCTAAATATACAATGTATAATTATTTTCACAGCCACATTGAAAATAGCAATTTCAAACACTGGCTGTTGCAATTCGTTTTTCCCCGTGAAAAAACAGTTAAAAATTGCGTCCGTCTAATAATTATTTCAAACGAGAGTTTTATAGAGTTTTGATCATTTTCAATGAAAATTGGCCAAAAAACATTTAAAAAAATTTATTTTATTGCGAGTGACTTAAATAATACCAAATTACCAACGAAGTATGCTGTTACAAATTTTTTATTGTATCTGCGGCATAACAGTGATAAAAGTCGAAAGTTGGATGTTTTTTCGTCATATTTGCTGGTTTACGACGCACTTTTTTTTTTGAGGTACGGTCTAATATACATATATAGTATCCTTTTTTATGGTTTGAACTAATTTTGGCATCCTCCGAAATGCATTTTTGTTCAATTATTATCAATTTTTTTACTAGAGACCAACTAATGATTTATTTAAAAAGAAAATCAATATTATCAATCAATTCCTTTGATATAAAAACAAAGAACTGCAAATTTTAGAACTGTTTTTTCAGTGTGAATCTACTTGTTATTTATTTTAAGTTATGTTTTTGTTTTTTATATGAAAAAATTTGTACACTTTTGTTGTTTTTTTGTTTTTGTTTAATGCAAAAGTAATGTTTATTTTGGAACTATTACACAGTGCGACACGAAAAAATAACTTCAAATATCTCAATGGTTTCTAGTAGTGCATGGTCTATATATTATTCACTCATACTCAGTTTTATCGGATTAGGTCAAATAAGAGAGAAATTCAAGGTTAAATTTCACCTTTAAGTCACAAATTTTTTCTGATAACTCTTAAACTAAATTTAAACTAAATTCAAATCCTATGTAGTAACTGTCTCTAAGTATTTGCAATGGATGGTTCTTAACATTTTGAGACCATTTTTTGCTCAAAAGGTAACGTAAGGGGGTTAATTTTTTCTTTGAAAACAGGCCATTTTTTAAATAAAAAAAATGTTCAATAGTTCAGTTACTTTGTGTTTATCTTCAAAAACAATCAGATTTTGATGAATTTTTGCATACACCTTAAGTAAAATAAAGTAACCCACCTCTGAAAAGATCACAACAGTTACATGTGCGCATCCAAAGATATTCGGATTCAAAGATTACCAAAGATGGTAACTTCGTTAACGTAGTCCCTAGAGTAAAATCATGCAGATGAAAATTAAAGACCCAACAATTTTCTTCAAAACTGTCCTTAACGTTTTTACCGAAAGAATTACCGTTTTGAAGATATACGCATAAATATGTAATAACAACATGTATATTTATATTTGAGGTTATTCCAATTGGACCTTAAATTGTCGCACAGTGTTATTATTAACAATATAAAAACATTATTTTTAAGATCCTGTCAAGCAGTGCCGTAGCTAGGATTGGTGGCACCCGGCGCGGAAACTAAATTGTGCACCCCTTAAGAAAATTTTTTTTTTATAAAATAGGTCGATGAATCTTACTACATATTTTCGAATCAATCTTTACAAAAATGACATATTTATTCAAAAAATAAACAAAAATATGCTATCCATGAATATTTGATAAAAGAAGTAAGAATCTAAAATTTTCAGAAACTTAAAGAAATTTTTTCTGAATTGTTCCAATATTTTTGTCTACCGGGCTTATAAGTTGTGAGAGAAAAATTTACTATCAGTAAACCACACAATATCAGTTTCAAATAATTGAAGAATTGACTTATGAAGTTAAAAAATCTTAAGTTAGTTTAATATAGAAAACTTTGAAAAATTTTTCATTATTAAAGAAAAAATAGGACCTGGAAGCAAAATGTTGAAAAATATTCCCTAGTTACCCTGAATAACTATTCATATAAATATTTTTTCGAAATAAACCCCCATTTTCTACATAAAATTTAAATGATAAGTTAAAATAAAATATTAAAATTCATTTATAAACATTTTTCATAATTTTGATCAATTTCTTTATAGTATCTCAATTAATCTCCGCTTGGACTTTTATAGACAAGATTGAGGGCTATAACATTTGACTGCTTTATAAATATCACCATAAATACCACCATAAATATCTCAGTATAAAAATATTACAGTGATACCAAATTGATATCAGAAATTTGTTTAATTCTCATTATCTACATAATTCCCAAAGCAAACTTGCCCAGGTAGGACAAGGTCAAGAGTCGTGAATGGCTCAAAAAGAGCTGGCAATTCCAAGAAATCTGTTGATTCTTCACATTCGGTGATTGAGAACAAAATTTTTAATAATTAGAATAATTTTTAAGGAACTGTGCTTTTTATCTTCTCTTAAAAACTGTATTTTTGATAGTTTTTGTTGGTTGATTTGAACATAATAATAATTATTTTAGTAATATAAAGGAGTCTGAAAATCATCTTAGAGTTTTTAAAACACATCTTCAAAATAAAATAAAAAAATCAGAACGCCAGAAATTTTCATAGAACGCCATTTATTTAATTTAAATAAAAAATGTAATGAATTTAAATCAATTTAAGTTTTTAGAAATTTTTTAAGCAAGTAAAAGTTTATTAATGATTTTTAAACAAGTAGTTGTATGTAACAGTTTACCCAAAACATATTACTATTCAAAATTATGTTCTAGCAAGTTAAAAGCTTAATAATCACAAAATCATTTATTTTCGACTTCTGGAGAAATGTATTGCTTACAAGACAACTGACGCCTCCATTCATCATACTCTGAAAATCATGCAGGTTTTCGAAACTTAATGGTTTTAGAAATGTCTACTATGCTAGCAAGTTTGAACAAGTGCTTTTTTATAGAAGTTAATGGAATATAAAAAAAAAATGTTTTTGCATTTTTGCTTTTGTACTCCATCTTAATAGCATGAAAATTTTAATATAAATTGTTTGGAAACTGCACCCCTAACCAATGAAAAATTACATATGGAATTGACTTGGGTTTTAGTGTGAACGTTAATATTAAACAAAATTTAATATAAATTTAAAGTTCGTTTCAATAAAAACCAAGTCCTGGTGATGGTAAAAAATATTTTCATTCACTTTTGCACCCTCTTGATATTCAAATATGAAACCGAAGTCATTGAGGTGTGTTCTTTTTATTAAAAAAATCAAAAATTATGTGGTAAAAAGTAATTATGCCAAATTTTGCACCCCATTTTGGCGTGCACCCGGGGCGGACCGCCCCCCTTGCTACGCTACTGCTGTCAAGTACTAAAAATTCCGTTTTGTTTCGAATTTCGGCTTTTTTAATAGCCCTCCAGGTGGCTCCATGAAATATTCGTCTCAGTCAACCATTTCGTAGTATTTTTTACAGTATCGTTTATTTATATTTATATTTTTTTTTTTTTTTTTTTTTTTTTTATTTTTTTTTTTATATATATATATATATATAGATATATAATTTATAAAGTATATCTATACAGTGGTATAGAAAAAAAATTGAAAATTTCATAAAAAGAATTCTATTCTAAGGAAATTTTCAAATTCAAAACTTTAGTGCTGAAAAATTTTATATTTTTGATTTATAATGCAAATTCGAGACATTTTTAAAACTAAAATTAAGGTTTATCGAACATTTCTCTTTAATTTAAATTCATCGTATTATCTTTCTTGGAAGTTAATATGTTAAGCTGATAAAAATCTGAGAAAAGAAATACTTATGGCAAAAATAGCTTACCGATAAGTTGCGTATGTTGACCTGAGGGTTAGGCATGATAGACATTCGAGTCAATTCCAATTTATGTTTCATCAAAATAGGCTGAATTCGTCGTAAAATTCTGAACGTATATAAAATGTCTCCAGTTCTATAATTTTGAAAAGAACGAAAATGAAAATATACAAAGAGGTATTATAACATTTATTATATCATACATAGGTCAGTAAAATTTGATAGAAAAAAGAACGAACTTAGAAATGATTGGCGGAAAGCTGGAAATCGCTTAATTTGGTCTTGATCGCTTAATTCGGTCTACCTAGTGAGCTTGGGTACCATGCCTATTAAAAATTTTATCACAAAACACTCCAATATTTAAATTGCAAATTACATTTAATACTCAAAACGGTAAATGATGGCTTCACTTTGACTTATCTAGTCACCAAATTTATTACCGTAAAGAAATTGATAAATCATTATAGATTTTTGTATTTTGTAATTTTTTGTTTTTGTTTTGGTTTCCTTCATTGAAACTAATATTTATATCTTGATATTTTCATCACGTTTTTATGTCCTCATAGCTACTGTATTTTTTAAAAAAGATCTCTCTGAAAACTTACATACGAATAATAAAAATTTCTGCGCACATTCAAAAGAAGATGAGTGTTTAAGTAAATAAAAATCAGCTTGCCATTGAAACTGAAAGATTCAAAGTAATCTCCGTGAACAACATGCTTTTGTGGTTTCGTCGTCAAATGGTCTTGTTGCTCCCTGAAGACAAAACATGTTGCAAGCAAATAAAAGTTGAGATTACTCGGTATAACATTGTACAGGATTGCTAAAATTAATGGAGAGATAAGCAGTTGACCAGCTGCTGAATTCCAAGATATCTACGCTGGTTGATGCTTGCCTTTCTACCTGCTTTCATCCTTTAATAGCTACGGTATAAAGAGTGTTGAACAGAAGTGCGTCCTTGTGTTGTGGCGCTTGTCATTGTTGTTTTGGGTCACTGGCTTCCTAAAGGATATTGGCAGTTGAGTTTATTTGTTGTGTGTTGCTAGAAATCTCAACAATAAATTGATGTCTTATTGTAGCTTTTAGCACAGCGACTGAATGCTTTTCACGTGTATTAAACGGAATTGTATAGAAGGCCTGATGACTTGTTTGATAATGATGCAATGAATCATTTTAAATACAGTACCTGGGCGACCGAGCTCCGCTCAGAGTCCCACCGTATATTGAAATGTTTTACGGTTTTTAATATATCAAAAATGCGAGCTTTATCTTAAAAACATCATATAAGATCATATATTTCAATAAACTTTAAATGCATTTTTCTTTTATGATAATTTCGATTTTCAACTAAACGAAATTGGTTTTTGTTTTTTTATCCCTTTACAAATACTAAATAATTTCGATAATTTACTTATGCTTAACGAAACTTAACTCTGACTCTACGTATTCTAGTGCCGGCTATTCCAAGCCTAATGCAAGTTATTTTTCAAAAAATTTATCTCATGCTCCTTTTCCACTTATAAGAATAGAAATACTTTTTTTATGTCGCCATTTTTTCTACATTTATCGAGATAGCAATTTTTGATTTAAGGAATTTTTCCTGGAGTCATTTTCAATAAATCATATCTCTGTCATCTGTAACCCCTGTTTTTGTAAATGAAGTATCTGTAGAAAGCAATTGAAAAGAGATTTTTAATAAAAATTATATATTTTTGGATTTTTTTGCTAGAGTTGCCTACTTTATTGAAAAAAAGTAAGTTGTTCATATCTCAAAAAGTGCATTTTCGGTTTTTTTGACGTAGAATTACGTCTTACGTCTTTGTATGGGGTCGTATTAACAAATTTGTTTAAGGTCATGGAACGTTTTGTGACCTATACTCTAGGGTATACGTACATCCTTTAATATTCATCGTTCAAACATAAAAAATATACTAAAGTATCAGATAATAAGATATCAGAGCTGTAAAAACATGCATTCAATTTGATTGCTTTAACAAAAATTTGAATCAGTGAGTAACAAAAAAAGAATGCATTCAATGAATGCAAAATTGATCCATGAATAAAATTTTAAATTCACATTCAATTTTAAAAAATTGATTGATTATTAATTTCTATTATTCATTTTTCGTTATTCTGAATAATGCATTAATTTTTTTATTCAAATGAATGCTATTCATAGAGAATGCTATTCACAAAGAATGCAATTCACAAGGAATCGTTATTCATTTTGCATTCATGCATTAATTTCTTATTCATTATTCATTTTTTATTCATTATTCGTTTCTTATTCATTATTATTTTTTTATTCATTATTCATTTTTTATACATTTTTCATATTTTATTCATTATTCATTTTATTCATTATGTATATTAGTTATTTTCTCAAATATTTCATAAATTTAATATAATTTATGCGCATAAATTAAATTTCAATCGTTTTTTAAATTCTTCTTTCGATTGAGTTGGAATGCATCTAGTTACCAAATTAAAAATATTCTACTTTGGTTAAAAAATTAACACAAAGCGATAGTATGAATACAAAATGAATAATGAACAATAAATGAATAATGAATAAAAAATGAATACTGAATACAAATCAATAATGAATAAAAAATTAATAATGAATAAAAAATTAATAATGAATAAAAAATGAATGCATGAATCCAAAATGAATAACGATTCGTTAATTGCATTCTTTATGAATAGCATTCAATTGAACAAAAAATGAATGCATTATTCTGAATAATGAAAAATGAATAATCGAAATGAATAATAAATCAATTTTTTAAAATTGAGTGTGAATTCAAAATTTTATTCATGAATCAATTTTGTATAATTCTTGTGTCGTTATTCATTTGTACTTAAAATTTTGAATATGAATGAGAATTTTACAGCTCTGGCGGCTTGCATGTTGTGTCTGCTGCTTTCTTTGTTTTTGTTTTGTTGTTTTTGCTTGTGTTGGTTCTGTACGAACTGATTCGCAGCATTGGTTCTCTACTCCACGTTAAGAGGCTGATCCGATACGATTTAACTCTTATGAAAAAAAACTACTTGCATTATATTTCGTTGTATGCTATTACCCAATAGATGGCGCTTTTGACATGATGTATGCATCTAAAAGAGCAAGCGTTTGTTATTGCGTCAAGTAGAAAGTAGCAGAACTAAATATGTGAAATGAACAATCCAGTTATTATTTAAGAAATGAACCAGGTTTATTCCGGATAAATTTTTGATTTTGTTTTCAATGCAAATAATTTGGATGATCAACCATATACATCCCAAATCATTGTAGTGCAGATTCAAAGTATACATCGGACAGATTGAAAAATGGCACCCGTGGAAGCATAAAATGTATTTCGTGGCTCAGTTGGTTAAGCAGTTGTCGATTAGATTTGATGAATCATATGAGCCTGGTTCGATCCTCAGCCAGACTGTTTTATATAATTTTTATAATATTCTTTTTTAATTTTATATTATTATAACCTTATTTTATTAATTATTTAATGTAAGAACTGCATAGAGCAATAGTTTTATTTTTTGGCACATCCCGTTTTTTGCGATAGCATGAACAAAATGTAAGCAAAATACAGCTAGCTATTATTACCCTTTTAGTTATTTTGTATTCAATTTTTAACTCAACCCAATCAACCATTTAGAAATAGTGCTTGGATTAAGCTTACATGCAAAACAAAAAGCAAGCCTTATCCAAGCACACTTGAAAAACATTCGCCCGGGTAATATATTTCCAAGTTGCTTTGTATAACTATTGCGTAAAACACAAAAAGCAAGTGATGTACAATAATACTTGGAAAGGCTTGCATCAAGTAAGTGTTTTGCAATCATATTTAGATAACGCTGACAACGGTAATAGTTTCACAACTGTTCAAAGTTGTGATGCTCTCATATATACATTCATAAATGTATTTTATTTCATTTTGTTCTCTCAGCAGCCATAAGGCTAACGGCAAGCTGTTAGAGTGTCCGACTCATATGCGGTGGTTCGCGCGTTCAATCCCTGGGGTAGCAAACACAAAAATTTTTGAAGACATGCAATTTTTCATATAAATATATGCTTCAATTTTAACAAACGAAAATAAAAAATAAATAAAAATAAAAATTTTCCGGTTGGGAATTGAACCTTGGATGTCCAAATCACAACAAATCAAATAACCAGTGGCTTACCAACTGAGCCACGGAATAAAAATTTTTCGCGAGTGCTAATTGATTTGTTGAATGTAGCACACTTGGAAAAAGCTTATTAAAACACTCATATCCAATTGTAAAAACAACACTTGGATTAAGCTTGAAGTAAGGAATATTATTCCAAGGATTCACTTTCGTTTATCCTACAATTACATGTAAGCGTTCTACAATAGTAAATGAAAGCGTTATCCAAGCTTGAGGCTTACGTGTGTAAGCTTGTTTAAAGCTTATTCCAAGCTTGTTTGGCTGAGTGGGAAGGTACTATAATTCTAATTTTATTCCCAATTTATTAAATTTACGTACAGCTTTGAGTAAAAAAATGTCTTGTGTTTTTATTCGTATCAATTCTAATAAAAAAAGGATTAAAAATGTATTAGTCCAATGTGTTGTTTAAAAATTACTCTAAGATTTTTAACCGTGTAGTGGTTTTACTATTGTGGGCTTTTGTTGGATTTTTTGTATTAACTCTATAAATAGGTTTATATACCTAGAGCTACAGATTTCAAACTTGGTATGTCTGTTTGTTACATCAAAACTAAGATATGTACAAGTTGTGAATTTTTCACTTCATTCGCCCACTGGCGGCCAATTGAAAAATGCTAAAACTTTTTGTTTTAAGACCGATCTAAAAAATTCGTAGTGTAGATTTCATCTTAATTCATTTCGAATTTTTATAAGGCATTTACAATTTTGTAAACTTACTACAAATAAAAGTGAATGAAACTAATAGCGTTTTCTTATCTCAACGAAAAATTCTGCCCTCTAAAGATGCAAAATTTTTTCCATTTTGACCTGCACCCTGAATTCTGACTTCTTTTTAGATGAGAATACATCACAAAAAAAGCAAAACTTTGTTCACTGCTTGGTGAAGCTCAAAAAAATAAAAAAAAATTATAGTGCATGGCGGGAGTCGAACTCACAACCTATACATTGATAGGCCGAAGCTCTATCCACCGAGCTATCACAACCATATTAAAATCGTAAAATTAACATAAGATATTCGGCAGGAAAATAAAGATATTTATTAAATGAGTGAAAACTCGGAAAAACGGCTTTTCCCAGAAATGAGACTTAGCTGGATCGATTTTTCACCCCCCTCTTCATCTATATTGAAAATTTTATAGAAATCGTTAGAGCCGTTTTCGAGAACGCAATTGCAAATATATATACAAATATTGCTCGTTTAATAGAATAAGATTTATAAAAAATAGCATATGAAAGCAAATTTTATGAAATGAAATATGTTCATAAAAACATTTAGTTAATAATTCATATTTCGTTCTCTTCAAAATTATTTTCTTTATTCTTTTTAAAAAACCAAAAGGAATAAATAAGAAAAACTACCAAATAGAGCTTGAATTTACTGGACGTTAATTGAGTCAAATTTAATTCACCTAGACCAGCTGATCCGCTGCTATGTCTTCCACCGCAAGCAATTAATTCTATAGGCTTAACAGCTTTAATTTCTAACAAGGGTTAAGCATTAACAAAACAAACAAAGTAGTGTGCTGCAAATGTAAGACAAAGACAGCTATAGTGCGCGACCACGACAATTATACAGTGTTGCCACTGTTTTTACGCAAGCTAGATACATATTGGCGATCTTGAGAGGCACTAGGAATGGATAGTAAAGTAGTCTAAAAGTCGACTAGTCGATTATTCCTTCAATATAAGGTTATTTAAGTCAGTTATTTTTTCGATTAAAAATCTAAAATCGGTTACTTCAATTGACTATTCGTCCCTGACAATACGCAGCCAATTTTGAAAAAAAAAACGTTTGTTGGACAACGTAGCTAACTTTGAAAAAGAAAATTACACTTGCTTTGAATTGCAGCCATATATTTAATTAATTTTAATACAAAAACTTATAAGATATATCTTCGACTTGGCCGAAGTTAAAATACCCCACGGCCGATTCTTAAGAGTAAAAATCTTAAATTTGAGCGCTTTTAGTATGAGATTTTGAAATATTTTATTATTTTTATGTGTCTAAAATACATACATATCAAATTGTTTTCCTGCCGCTTACATATAATCCTTTTTATAAAGTTTTCAATTATGGGGTTGTTTGGGAGGTTGGTGTGTTCGTGGTGGTTTCAGTTTTGTAGGTCAAATATTTAACTTCTTATATAGTTTTCACTATTATGAGTTCTATGGGAGGTGAGTGCGTAAGTGGATTAATCACGCCCAATTTTTTTTTGTTTTAATATAAAATACACAAATGCCGAACTTCAGATGTGTATCTTACATATTAGCCTATTTATAGAGTATTCACTATAGTGGGTTGTATGGGAAGTGGGTGTGTAAGTAGGCAGATGACGCCTACTTTTCTTCCACGATTTAGGTTTGATATTATATACAAACGCATCAAATTTTTTACCTGCAGCTTAAAAAGAAGCCTTTTCACTATTCTTAACATGTTCTCGACTCCCAGTTAAATGGTTCTTAACCGTGTTTGTACGGTCATCGGTTTTCTCTAGGGTTCTTTCACAAAAAAAAAACACATTGGCCATTTCAGCCCAAAGAAGTAAAATATAAGGAAATGGTGTTATTCTCACATTCAGTGTACGTGTGATGCAGCATGTGATGAGCGAGACGAAGGGTGTTTTTGAAAGTTCGATATTCAATGTTGGGATATCGAATTGTCAAAGTACAAACATTTCTCCATAGGTGCATTCATTTTCCATAATTTCACACATTTTTAGGGCGCGGTTTTTAAATGAATGATTGAATATAAACCAAGTGTATAAACATATTATTATTTTTTTGAAAATTAATAACTTTTTATATCATTTGCTAATTTTATTCTCAGCTGTAGAGTGAAACCAAGCCGAATGGGAACCGAACACCCAGAAAAAAATCGGTAACGCACCAACCATGGTTTCTCATGGTTATTGGATGTTGATAATGCATCAAGATGTGCAACGTTTCAATGCAACCAACTTATATTTCCAAAAAGTAGTTACAGGTTTGAAAGCTGGTTTCTTCATTAATCGAATTATTGTTATATTATCGTAACAGATTTGCGAAGTGAATTCTCAGGGTTTGAGAATAGTGCTAAGAACCTGAGTCGATTTGTTTACAATGACTATTAGAAAAAAATAACTACAAAAAATCAGCAACAAAGAACCCGAAACAACCAATTTGACCGGACAGAATCAAAATCGAAACGTTTCGCTTAAGTTGATAAGTTAGCAATAGAATTGAGAAAAAGAATTAAAGCCTATGAACACATAAAACTATTTGAATTCTTATGCAACTAAAAAGATATTGAAAACGAAAACTTAGAAGTGACAGTAAGACTCCTTGTTGTAGTAATTATAAACAAATGATACTCAAATGGAATTACTCTGTGAATGAAATCACATAATCCCGCTTATTAAACTTCCACCTGAAGGATCTCTCTGAGAGATGTTTTGTATTTTTTAACAGATATCGAACCATTAAAGACATAAATAATGTGGTATCAGGCATGATCGGCATTTTTTCAAATGTTTATAAAACCTTCTGATTACTTGTAATAGTAGCGATAGCAAATTGTGAAGCTGAAAGGTAATTTTAAGCATTTAAAAGAACAAACAATGTTCACCGATCTTCTATGTTACTTGAACGTTTGTGACAAACAGTTTGTCGTCTTGTATTGAAAATTGAGATGCCAATTGACAGGGTTTTTCGATCTCGGGATTTTCGAAATCTGAATATACATTCCCGGGATCGTTCCGTTATTTGATTAAAGATAGTTTTAATTTCGTATTTATTTTTTTTGTTCACACATCTGTAATTAACTTGTTATACGTATTATTCATTATCAAATTGATATAACAATCAAGTAGGATTTGTAATACTTAAGTCTTGTATGTTTTTAATTAACGAATTTTAATTAAATTTGTCATTTCAATCAGCAAAACCAATAAGCAATTATGAAATTTGACAAACATATTGACAGTTATTTATATTATAATTATAATTGTATCATTATAAAAGCTTTTAACATCACTAGAGACCAATCTTATGTATTATTATATGATAGAGTTTATTTTATTTAAAAAAGTCAATACTTTAAAGAAAAACGAAAAACATCACCCATTCCATTTTCAGCTAATAAAAACTATTCCATCTTTTGATCAAAATGTGATTTTTAAGAAATTAAAGTGTTGTCCTCTAACCTGGACCTCAAGTTGTTGCATATAAAACCTGCAGTTGAGAAGAACATCAACACTTGTTTGTTGAAGTTTTGATAAAAAATTAAATGCTTTCTGAACGTAAAAACAAAAAGGTCAATTTCTTTTACCAAAACTACAAATAAGTTGTATTTTTTCTATTATGAAACATTTGCAAACTGACAGTTAAAACTTGATGCAATTTATCTTTGAGACTTGAACCTTTATCTACCTCCACTACGTCGTCGTTAGTATTATGTATATCGCTTTTACAATAAGGGTATTCACTTTACTGCTGAAATTTCCAAAATTGCAAATTTACGAAAATTTCAGTGCAATTGTTGTTGTTTTGGTTTTCCGAAGTTTGCTTAAATTTAATCATCTATTGAGTTGATGAAAATTAATCGTCGTAAATTTGCGAAGAAAAGATATGTTCAGTAGTCGTTAGTAGACCTGTAAGGTTGATGTGAGTCATTGTGAACATGCAAAATATGATAAGAAGAAGAACATTTTTTCTGTTCTCAAATAAATTCGTCAAATTAAGCATAATATTAAGTTTATTATGCAATCACTAAATTATTAATTAAGAATAATTAAGACGGCAACCAATATTTTTTTTAACAAAAGGCAGACACGATTAATTGTTTTGTTGGAGTTCGATAACAGCCAGCTATGGCAACTTTCATGCTGACAGAAGCATACAAAAATTTAAAACGGTCGCTCACTTCAACTCGTCGGAAATTTACGATTTCGGAAATTTCAGCGTTGAAGTGAATACCCTAAATAGGAGCTAAAGAAAAGTTATATTTAAGATCATACATATTATTTGGATTAATTAAAAGAGTAAAAATCTGACAAAATTGTTCTACGTTGCTTTAACCTTTCAACGAGTATATTAAATAAGTGATTGTTCAAAGCAAATTTCTTCCCTTGCCTTAGCCTTTCAACGGTGAAGAACACATACAAATTCTTTAACAAACTCATGATCAAATTTAATCAATCAAAAAATTAATTTTAAGATCAATGGTGTCCTTTTACCATATACACGGTTAAAAATTTTGGACTAGCTTTTAATCCAAACTTTGGTTTAAAGAAATTCTTAATCCAAAAAGCACTATTTTTTATTCCATACTTTAGTTAAATTTGTTTTTAATCCAAAAAAGTTTAAGTTTAAGACTATTTTTGGACTACAAATTTACATTAAGGTAGTATTTTCAGGAAAAAGTATTTATGTTACGTAAGATTGAAAACTACTACTACTACGAAATTTACGCTAAATGTAATTGTTAATGTTGTTAAAGCATCCGAAGTTTATTTTTAATAAAATGAAAGAAAAATTAATTAAATGAAAGATTAACAGTCTTATTTATAAACTGATTTTAAAGGTTGTTTAACTTTAAACAGCACTTAAACACCCAAACGTGATTTATAAGCATTTTACACACTTGTTTAAGTACTGCGTAACTTAAACAACGAAAATGAGTGTTTAGAGGCTGCGTAAGTCATATTTCTTGTGAGGAAATATCAATTGTCACATTTTTAACACATTAAATGAAAGTTGAATTTTACAAATTAACATAAAATAAATATGCCATTTAGTTTTGAATCATTTTCTAATGATATAAAAATCATTGACTTTTTTGATGAAAGACCTGTGCCTCGAAGAACAAAACAAGATATAATCCCATGGGCCTTTGGGAAAAAGATTTTCAGGAAAAGTACAGATTTTCCAAAGAAAATATGAAAAAATTAATAAATATTGTACGCTCAGATTTAAGAGGAGATAAAAGAGGTGGTCACATTCCGGTTGAATGTTTGTGTCCACAGATTTGTTTTCCACAATGGATATATTCTCCTCTATAAGTTTTCTTAGGAGCAACTGTTTAATGAAAAAATACCATATGCTTAATAAAGAACATAATTTATTTAATAGTAAAAAAGTTCACCTTATCAGTTGAATCCCAATTTTGGGATCGCATTTTTTTTCCATTGCAGTCTTAAGTTTTTCGTTTTGTTGAAAACTTTGACATTTGCACATAGAGATGCATATTATTTGCTTAGTGATGGTAATTATAGGCATTATTTAGACACAAACCTCGTTTAGATAACAAAGCGTTTATAAATAGCAATTTTAGCAAGGCTGTGTAAACCCTTAAACGATGTTTAACTAAACAACTGTTTAAACGATGTTTAAGGAAATCTAATAAATTAGACTGTAAGTCTTTAGTCTTTTCGGTTTTGAAAATGTTGAGCCTTTGTGGATTAAAAAGTAATCCTTTTCGGATTACAATATTTTAAACTTTTTTTTGGACTTATATGTTATTCTTTTTGGATCAAAATATTTTATACTTTCTGTGGATTAAAAATGATTCCTTTTTGGATTAAAAAATTTTAAACTTTTTTCGGATTAAAAATAAATTTTTTTTGGATTGGAAAATTTAAAACTTTTTATTGGATTAAAAAGTAATCTTTTTTGGTCGTGTCCTATATGTAATCCAAAAAAGATTAAAATTTAGCCCAAGATTTTTAACCGTGCAATCTTGTACAAGCTTCAACTCTTTTTTGTGCTCAAATTTTACATGACGTTGTAAAATTTCGTGTTAAGTAGATGATTTTGCTCCTAACATAAAGTCAACTATTTACTCAAACAGTGTTACAAACTTGTTTTTTGCAGACCCTGAATTCCCATCGATTAATCCCGGGATTTTCGGGACTCAAAATAGATCGGGATCACGGGATTGACATCCTCAATTTAAAATGATATGTTGCAAACGATTAACTTTTACGAGTTGTAAAAAGTTGTAATTTGTTGTAAAACGAGTTGTAATTTGTAGTAAAAATTAAATTAATATTAGTAGGCCCCATGTGATTTTAGCCCTAGACCCCGTCATGTTTTATTCCGGCGTTTTGTGTGATATTCAATGTTTGCACACTATTGACCTAGAAATGGAACTACATGTTTTATGCCGACTCCAAACGGCTAAATTTCATGTTCTCAAGAAGCTTTACATGGCATTATTTACTCTCTGAGGTTTGCCATTGCCTGCAGAGAGGTGAAGACCGATCAGAAAATTTTTTTATTGAAACAAACTTTCGCCGCGAGTGGGAATCAATCTCGTGCTCCGAGCATGCCAATCCACACTTTTTAACCTGTATGCCACGGTCGTCACGGTCACCCTCAAGAAAAAGCTTATCAAGATATTGGCCCGTATGCATAAAATACAGTGAACGCTTCAGAGTAATGTTATCTAAAAAATCCGATTTGAAAATGAAATGTAATAAAAATAAAGTTGATTCATGAATTATGTGGCATAAAGCTCAAAATATAATTATTAAAAATAATGTTATTTTAACAATTATTAAATAAAATTAATTAATGTTAGCAAAAAACACAGAACTACATGAAGATATAGAAATATGGATCTTAAAAGAAAGTCGCGAAGAAATTTCAGGAGAAACCGAATTGGAGTGTTTCGCTACACGGTTAAAAATTTTGGACTAAATTTTAAACTTTTTTGGATTACATATAGGACACGACCAAAAAAAGATTATTTTTTAATCCAATGAAAATTTTTAAATTTTTCAATCCAAAAAGGATTTATTTTTAATCCGCAAAAAGTTTAAAATTTCTTTATCCAAAAAGGAATAATTGTTAATCCACAGAAAGTTTAATTCCAAATTCACTGCTTTTGTTGTTGACGCTGTCACTGCTAGATTGTAATTTGCAGGCAGTAAAATACGAAACAACTGATCACTGCCGCTGCCACTGACACAGCTGCTGCCACTGCCACTGCTGCATTGTAATTCAGCTATTAAATAACATTATTACTTTTTCTTGAAAATACTACCTCAATGCAAATTTGTAGTCCAAAAATAGTCTTAAACTTAAACTTTTTCGGATTAAAAAAAACTAAACTAAAATATGGAATAAAAAATAGTACTTTTAGGATTCAAAATTCCTTTAAACCAAAGTTCGGATTAAAAACTAGTCATTTTTAACCGTGTAGGGCAAACGTTTCCAAAGAATACATTGCATTAAAGTAAAACTACTTAACGCGATATCTCGATTTCCTACATTTTCAGGCAATAAATGTGTTGCTAACAATTCAAAATTCTCACAGGACAATCTACAAAGAAATCAAAAACTATCTTCGTGGACAAACCTTCTTCTTTAATAACATTTAGTTCTATTTCTACGATTAAAATGAAAAAACATTGCCATTTCTTTACGAATTATTTCACAGAAGTCTAATCAAAACCACACTACAATATATTATAGTGTTGACTTCTGTTTAAGTAGTGAACACTCCATTTATGCATATCAAAGTTTAGGAAGTAGTGTTCCAAAAATGGTCTAGTCAAAAAAAGAAGTGAACACTATATAGTGTTTTCATTTTTTGAATATAAAAAATGAGAAATCAAGTGTTCACTACGAACTCTAGTGTTTGCTTCTTTTATGCATATGGGTCATTATAAAGATAGATAAATAACAAATATATCAAATGTATTGTTGATGTATACAAACTTTAATTTTTTTCATTTAAAATCAGAAATAAAGATGACTCGGGCTTTAAATACACATAAAATAAATGTTTAGCGCATTACTGTTGTATATCAGTAAAAAGTTAATGGTTTTATAAGTAACAAAAAGCAAATTTAATTTTAAACTGCTAATAAAAATCAATATATTGCTGAAAGATATCTCATTTGCATTTGCATATGTTTCTGAGATATAATTCAATAATCTTTCGACTACGTGTCAATATATGAGATCATTTAGATATTGGCAAAGATATAGATGTGTTTTGAACAGATATTGTAGCAAGGAAAAAATGTTACAATTTGATAATTAGATAAACTCGATGAAATATTGATTTTTTTGTTCGACTAAACATAGTTTTTTTTATCAAAAAACACCTTTTACCGTTGGAACCGTAATCGTTCCATCCGTTCCGTTGCTTAACTGCCAAACTACGCACTGCGCAAGTACTCAACTAAATTTACCAGGTGGCAACGCACAACAGCTGTTTTATTTCACTTGTTGTTTGATTGCTTCAAACAGCTGATTGCATAAATGTCATTTATTCAACGCAAAATATTCGAAGTAGAAGCCGATAAAGTAATAAAGCAAAAGCAAAGTATTAATGCTAAACATAATTAAATATTATTGAACGCTGATAACTAAAAAGCAAACAGAGAGTTGATTATTTTAAGTTGTTTGTTAGTTCTAGTACTGCGGCGGGTTCGCTGCGAATCTAGCAATTCAAGCTGGTCATCATCATCATCATCATCACTTGCTGCCATAAAAATTTTCTACGCTTCGTCTTGCTTGTTTATTAACAATGAAAATTAGATAAATAAAAAAAATATTTGTGCAGTGAATGTAAAAAAAAAATTCTAATAGACGCTTTAGTCAAGACTTCAGCGTATACTCCGAGAATTTAATTTGCTTGACGGCTGGACCAGCTGTTTGTCCACGACCACAACAGCAATTGCAAAAGCAATATTGGTGCCGTTCATGAATAGTTATCTGCTACGTACGCTTTGTAGTTAAATGCATTGATTAAAATATTAAACGAGGTAAGTAGATTTAAAACATTGTAATCTTTGTACTATGTACATTAAATAATCTAAGTACAGCAATTAAAATTCCGACTTATGCAAAACAGGAATAGTTTTAGCATTATTTTTGGGCACATTGCACTGACTTAAATTAAACTGCTATGCTTGGCCAACACAGCACACCGAAACGCTCCACTGGAACTGTACATTATACTATTACTTTAAAAAATTAAAAAAATAGATGAATGCTTTCATTTATAATTAAGCAACTCCGCTGTTGCCATAAAGCTTTGGTACTTTGGTACAATTTCTTGCTGAAACTGTTGCTTATGAATGAAAACATTTCAGAAACTGTATTCATCAATTAAATCTATTTTCTATGTAGATGGTTGCAAGTAATGCAGGTTTTATTGTCATTTGTTCATTTGTATTTACAGTGTTTCCTTTATTTATCGCTTAATTTATGAGTTTATTACTTCTTTGCTCAATAAATGCAATGCAATATAGTTATATACCTATGATCAGGTTCCTGATAACACTTGTTTGATATGTTTTTTTTTCTGTTCTCTCTTAGTAACTTATTTGATCTTTTTCTATTTAGGTATGCTGATTAGTTAAATGTTGTATATATATATATATGTATATATAAACTAAGATAAGGTTTGATTTTTTTTTTTTTTTCTGGGCAACAGTCAGTTTTTTATACATGCAGAAAATAATTCATTAGTCAATTAGAGTGAGAGAGAGAGAACAAGTTATTGATAAACGCCTAATAGCGTGCTGATAATTTTTCACTATGAAAATGAGCACAAAGTTCAACATAAATTAAATTTGAAATTGTACATCGAAAATCACTTTCAGATGCAGGTTTTAGTCAAAACACTTAAAGTGTAAAAATCTTATAGATATAAAGAGCAAAAAAAGTATTTAATCGTTTGGAAATAAAAAACAAAATTCAAATTTGATTAAAGTCGTTAGTTGAGTAACATTTCAAAAAGTTAACTCTTCGTTTTCAAATTACTTAGCATGCCGCTAATTTTGTCTAAAGACAACAATGTTCGAAAATAGCTTAGATTTGTGGTTGCACCTGTTTTCTGACAACATAAATTATGATGTTAATATTTTGATTTTATTACCGATAAGCCATAAAATTTTTTCACACTCTATTATCGAATTGATCAACAAGTTTTTAACTTATCGACTGCAATTATCAATTTTCAATATTTACTATAAATTTTCGCGTTTAAGTTTTTAACTAACTTAGATTTGAGGATTAAATTTTCACGCTCTTACATTAGCTTAATTCAGCAACAAAGCCGCAGCCATGACTATTCTTGAGTAGTAATATAATATTTTATGATATTCAGATCAATATTCAAACAGCAGCTAAAACAGTAAACATCAAGCCCAGTGTTGCCGTTTTGGCTATTTTTTTGCTCGTGATCAGTTTTGGCTAATTGGCGATTTTATTTTTAATTTGGTTATTTTTTTTACTCGGCTATGTTTTTGCATTCCAGCGAAAATGAATTTTTTTATTTTACATATAACATTTGCAATTGCCTGAGAATCGCTTCGAAGATCAAGAAATTGCCTTTGAGCTCATCTGAGAATCATCCGGGTATCACCAACTGAAAGCTACTTATGGCGATTAGCAGGGAAGATTCGCCAATGAACCGCAGAGAGGAGTTATTAGAAATTCGCCAAAAAGGGTGGCAAACGAAGTCCATTTAAGAGTCTTCAGAAATTTGTTCCGAAGCATCGTTGTTATGTCCGAATTCAATGAATTTTTTGTGAATTTGTTTTTATTTCGCTTCGACATAATGCGACGTTGCTTCGAAACTATACTAGTTCAACTTTTCGATTAATTTTAACAATTTTTTAGAGCCTGCTTTATATTCCCATGATACATTTTTCAAAAATTCATCTTCCAACAATCGCCGAAATGAGCGAAGGAAGATTTTGAAAATTTTCGTGACTCGCGAAAAAACACTTAGAGGAATCACTGGTGCATCGCAAAATCCACTTCTATGCCAATCGTCTTCCAAATGTTTACAGGGAAATGATTTAAAATTTGTACGTGAGGGTGAATTCTCTCTTCATGTGAACACGACCTGCCAGTGATGCTAATCGTGCAGCCGAGCGCAAGAATATCCAATTATTTGACATGTGTCATCTCGAATCATGTGCCACATAAGAGTATGCAACAATGTTTGTAACTTTGATCATTGAAAGTAATTGTGGTTTGTTTTCAAAAGTAAAATTAAGCAAGTCGGCATGGAAAAGTAAGTTGATATAGCATTACGCCACACGTAAAACATTCTTCACTTGATTTCACTTTCTCACCTACTTATCTATCTCCCATTTGTGAACCACGGCAGCCTTGACTGAATAGGTTTAACACCTGAAATCCTTGGTTCGAAACTTAAAAAAAAAAATTGTAATACTTTTTTTACTTCCGAAAATGCAAACCTTATTTTTATGAAGTTTTTTTTACTCTTATCAAGTAAAAAATAAATGAGTTTAGGTCCTTCTATATTAAAGGCCCGTCTATTTAAAGGAAATATGTTTAAAATATGTTCTTATATTGTTAACATATAATTTTTTATAACATATTTAAAAACAAGCATGTTTGTAAATCTAATTCCAGTTAAAAAACGGTACTATGTTGTTCAAAAAACTAATTAGTTAAAAAAAGTATGAATGTTAGTTTTGTTTCTTTTTTCTAATACAATTAATTAATCTTTTGGCTATTTTTTTTACATTTTGGCTATTTTTATTTTGTGTTTTGGATATAAAAATAAATTAACTCTGGCAACACTGATCAAGCCCCTACTACAAAGCAAATTATATATATAATTCCGCTCACTTTCTTCTATTACCACTTTCGGAGAAAATTTACCTTTTTCTAAAAACCAATTACAAACTTTTTAAATGATTAACAGCCATCATAATTCATTACTACTTCACTACTACCACTACTACTACCACAATAAAACATTTATTTGCTGGCCTTGAACAACTGTTTTCTTCCTATTATGAGCAACATATTCAATCCACGACAGAAAACCACTTCTAATACTTAAACCAAGTTCTAGTCTCGCTTGGGCTTAAAATTGAAACCACGTCAAATGCTTTAACTAAGCTTTAGTATCGCATCGTTTAAAATTTAAACTCCCATCGGTTTAATTTTTAAACGTCTTAAACATTGAAGTACACAATTAGCACGCACAAAAATTTTATTCCGTGGCTTACTTGGTTAAGCGGTTATCGATTTGATTTGATGTATCGAGTGACCCCGGTTCGATCCTCAACTAGACCGTTTTTAATTTTTTTTTATTCTTTTATTATTATAATCTAATATTATTAATTATTTAATGTAAAAATTGCATTGTGCAACATTTAAATTTTTGGCCACATCCTAGGATCGAACCACGAGTTCTAATCTTGGGCTAATCTGTTGCTTGCTAGAGCATGAACAAAATGTAAACAAAATACAGCATTTATTACCCTTTTTTATTAAATGAATTACTAAAATCCAAATTTTATTCCCAATTTATTAAATTTAAATACAGTATTGACTAAAAATATTTCAAGTATTTTGATAAGTATCAATTTTTGGTTTGAAAATTATTCCAAGATTTTAAACCAAAAGATTTTAAAGATGTATAAGGGACTTCTTCTATCCACTTTTTCATAACCTTTTTTATTGTAGGAACTGGTCATGGCTTTCTATAAACGATATTTTTTTAAGCAATATTTAATGTAATTTCAAAAAAATATTTTAGTTTTTAAGTTAAAATCCGCAGCAACTCCAAAATTAAAATAATCCTAAATTTGTAACAACCGTATTTGTTTTACAAAAGGGGGTTAAAAAAAATAAAGGACTGTATGTACGTTCAGAGAGGTTACAAAGATACTTATAACTTTAATGATTTGGATATCTAAAAAATCATTTTTTTGCAAAGCTTACCACTTTTAGTCAAAAATTAACTTTTTTACCTCTGCTCAAAAAAAGAGTACACAATTACATCGTTTAGGGAAATTTACCTCAATCTGGCAACAGTGTTATGGATAGTATTAGAGTCGAGGAGCCAAAAGTAGCATGGATATGGAAAGAATTTGAGTGTGCTTTTGATTAGGTACGTATAAGATACAGTTTTTTTTCCATTATCTGCTTGAAAATAATATAACCGAAATTTTAATCTTATACAAATGTGTTAAACACTGTGGCCTGTTTAAGGGAGGAGGAGAAAGGTATAGTGTGTGTTCGGTTAAAAAATCCACTGCCCTGTGGACACCCATATTTAAAAAGCACTTCAGTACAAGTCAAAAAAAAACATGACAAAAATTAAAAATTGGTAGAATGCACTCTCTTTAACTTATAAAAAGTGGATTTGTTTCGATAGTTTGAGTAGGCCAGACCAGCTTCAAATTCCAGTAAGCCAGTTAGTAATATTCACGGAAAGAATATTTGGTGGAACCAAAGAAGAATGGAGTACTTAAAACTGCTAAAACCTAGACAAATGATAAAAAAGAATCGCTAAATTGAATTGAGTATTGAAGCAAAGACTATAAAAAAAAGAAAAAGTTTCTATAGTATCGTAAGTGTAGACGTAGAATTCTGTTGAAGTTTAACTTCTTTTACTATGTCTCTATGTATGTATTTTTTTATTTATCCTCCGAAAATTAACAAATTAATTCATAACACTCAACTATGGACTTTTTATCGAGACCAAAACAAAGAAAAAGTTAAAAGTAAACTACTACAGTTTAACTAATTTCAAAATAAAATTAAGGCGGTCTTCTCATTCAAAACCCGTTTTTTGGACCCTTTTTAAAAAAATTCTTATTTGAAAACGCAAAGAATAATTGAAAACTTTTTTTATTTATTGTATTACAAAAGTTTCAAAGTAAATAAAAAAATTTGTTTTGCCTCGATACGTGGGCTGTTCAAAAAGTAATGAGACTTCAAAGTTGGTGGTGAAAAAAAAGGTGTCGTCACGGCGGCCACGATTCCGGGTCTCCGGAGCGTCTGAAATGAAAAAAAAAAACGGGGTTATAATCAGTATAGATGTAATTCTCGGGTGAACCTCAAGCTTAATTTTGTGATTTTTTTTGACAAAATGGCGGCCATTCAAAAAAAAATTCAATTTCGGGCTTTTTTTTTGTAGTTTAGTGTAAAAAAAAAAATAGTAAAAAATTTTTTAAAATTATGGTCGAGGTTCACCCAAAAATGGTGACAATTCTGCGTCGATTCCACTTTGTTTCATGAAAATCGGTTCAGTTGAACTGGAGATATCATGGCCGCCAGTTCGAAAAACGTGGTTTCGAGATAACGAGATAAACGCGTTTAAAGTTTGAAGTGAAAAAAATAGCTCATTTTGACGAAGACCTTGCTTCACAAAAAAAGCTGAATCTTCTAAAGTATTTCGAATTTCTAAAAATCCTTTTAGGGGCATATTCACAACTACCCAAGCTATAAATAAATGCCTGATTTTTAAATGACCTGATTTTTATGAAAATCGCATGGTGGCTATATCTCACGCTGAGCACATGTCCTTTCCATTAGTGCCAAATTTTAAGAGAAAAAAAGTATGGAATAATCTGTATGGCGGAAAACCATATCAACATCTGCAGCAAGCAGTGTTGCCAGTCTAGCCTTTTTGAGGCTAGATCTAGCCTTTTTTTTTGTTGCCTAGCCTCGAAAATTACCATCTAGCCTCTAGCCTTTTTTTTAGCCTTTTTTTGTTTTTTTCTAGCCTTTTCTAGCCTTTTTTAATATTTTGCTTAAAGATGCATTACTTAATCCAATTTTGCTGACGTTGCAATTTTGAAAGTGTGAATCTTCCATTGCTCTTTTTATACTTTTAAAGTGGTTAAACCCAAATATTTTCTGTTATAGAGAAAGAAAAATCCAGTAACTCTACATGACAAATAACGATAGTTAAAAAACAATGGCAAAAAATTGTAAATCACAAGTGGAAAGTCCCACAACTGAATTCTAGTCAAAAGTTAGAGAGTATAAAAATTCTTTGAATGAAGATCCGTTCCAAGAACTTTCAGTTTGGTTTTAAGTTTATATTAAGTACAATGAAATTTGTAAAAAAAAAGCAAAGATACCGTTTTCAAACTGGCATTCTAAATTCTCTTCTTACGATACGAAATGCTCTAAAAAGAAATAACACATGCTGCCATAATTTTGAAATCACATATGATATTATAAGTTTTGCAAATAGTCGCAATTTATATGTAAATTCTGATTTTTCACAGGAGGAAATATTTTTTGAGATGTCGATTTGAAAAATGATACAGGTTTAATGTTTTTTTACTAACCGAGTCAAGCACTCGAATAAATAATACATGTTTTAAAGATTGAAATAATGAATTTGTTTTTGTTAATAATTTTTATTTTAAAAGCTTTTTGGTGCTATTTTTCAAATGTAAGATTTTTATGCTTTTATATATTTGAACGTGAAAGACTGAATTCTATTTAATAAATTGAATTCTGAATTCTATTAATAAGGCTCTTTTAAAGTTTTTGAACGAAAAAAAAGTAAAATTAAAAGTTTTACTGTTAAGGGACTGTTTATTTTATGTAATTTTTGATTTTGCATAATAATTATATAATGTCCTTAAACATTTTTAATGTTTTTTAATAAAAAATATTTATTAACATACCCAGAATCCGTCATTTAGTAAAGCACTTTTCGCAGCTTGTTCATTCAAAAAACAATAATAATAATATTTTTGTACAATAATACGATAATGGTAGTTGAACAACCGATTTTTGAACCTTAAAACTTCATTGATTTTCGGTTATGAAATAAAAACTATGTATTTCAAAAAAAAAATCGAAGGATTAAAAGTAGCAATGGTAATTACAAGTGAAAAAAATTTGGCAGCGATCCTTGGACCCATTTGACATAAGTCTTTCTGAGTCTTCCTGAATTATGCATTCGAAAAATATAAAAACATTAAAATTTACTGTTGGTCGCTAAAAAACTTTAATGGGTCCTTAAATCAATTTCAATATATTTAGTTTTTGGTATTGTTCCTTTTTACATCATATTCATATATTAAACATATATATACAAACGTCTGTATATTCACAGAATCATGTTTAATAAAGAAGTAACGTATACAAATCTAGCCTTTTTTTAGCTTTTTTTTAAAGCCGTCTAGCCTTTTCTAGCCATTTTTTAAAGACCATCTAGCTTCTTTCCTCAAAAATTTCTGGCAACACTGGCAGCAAGTGTTATCAATTCAATTTATCAAGCAATCCAATGCACAAGCTTTTCTTCCATCAAGTAAAACTTTTAAAGTCGTCTATATTAATGGGTTCTAAATTTTAATTGATAACTAATGAGGAAAGAATTGAAGAAAGGATCATGGCCTGGCCAGGATTCGAGCCTAGGAACTCTGGGTTGACAGTCCAGCACGCTTACCACTCGACTACTGAGGCCGCCAATTGGATCGAAATCATGTTCAAATTTCCCCAAAATCCCCCTTATTCTACATATTTGCCACCCCCCCTCCCCCCCCGACTATTATATGTTCCCAAACTTAAAATGATAGCTCAAGAGAAAAAGATTTGTGACGAATAAACAGATTGAATTAAAAACTGAAGTGTATTTCAGAGATCTTGAGGAATCTTACTAATCAAAGAACATTTCAGTGTTAGAAAATGGTTAGAATAAGTGTATAGAGCTGTAAAAGGACTATGTAGAAGAATGAACATTAATTTTGGCAAAAATCGTGTGACTTCTCCGTTAGGCCGGCATCATCTTGAACGCCTTAGTAAAAGCAAAAAGCACAGTGTTAATCGTACTTGGAGCTCTGGATTGCAAGACAAATGCTTTAACTACTTTGCTTAATTAAAGCATTTTGAGTAACTTTATATTTTATTGCAATTAAAGATATTATCTTTAGAACGATTAAACGAATTTGTTTTTAAATAAAAAAAAAGCGAACACGCCACTCATTCCAAGCAAAGTTCGTTTTCAAACAAAACTATCTACAACACAAGTTCATTACAAATTCTTTTGGTTGGTTGTATAATTGTACATCTTTATCGACTTCATTAGCGTTAAAACACAAAAATTAAAAATGTTTTATTGATATGCCAATTTGAACCATTTTATATTAGAAAGGATTAACTTTGCTTTGAGGCGGCCGTAGCCATGCGAGTCAACGGAAAGAAGTAACCCGAGTTCAGTCCTGAAATCTCACAGAAAATGTTTTCTATTGAAAACTGATCTGTTCAGCCGTCACCTCACTGCAGACAATGTCAAACCTCAGAAAATAAAAACTGCCGTGTAAAGTTTCTTTACAACATGACCATTAGCCCTTCGAAACCGCCATAAAACATGTACTGGGTCCAGTTCTCGATCATTTATGTACATGAACTTTATAGCACACACAATACAATATGATCTTAAGAAACTCGGTCAAAGTCCGTTCAAGGACTAAAATGGCCTATTTGTATTTGTTTGCTTTGTTAACTTTTGCATTTAATAGAAAATTTTAAAGTTATTTTTACGACATTTAGGACCAGTTTTTCAGTGCGGGTTTAAACTCTAGTCAGATTAAACCGAGGTTAACTCACCAAAATTGGACGTTTTAGCTCGGTTTAAGCAAAAAAAAAACACATCATATGATATTTTAAGTCAATTCAACTTCAACGAATGCTACAATATCTAGTTAAACAGAGTTTTAACGTCCATTTTCGGTGAGTTAAGCTTGGTTTAATTTGACTCGAGTTTAAACCCGCACTGAAAAACTGGCCCTTAGAAGTTTTTTTACTTTTTTTAAATAATTTTCATCTCAATACTTTTTTAAATAGAAAAGATTAAATTCTATATATTTCGGTAGAACTTTTTATATTTTTCGGTACCTATGGCAGGGAATGTAAATCATCTCTTGGCTGGCGACGAATATGGTTTGAAGTAGCAAAAAATACTCTTTATAACTGCATGTGCTAAAACAAGTTCATTATCTACATACAATTTAATAAAATTTAATATGTCAGCTGATTTTGCTTCAATGAAACTAGTTGTTGTTGTCGTGATACAAATGTGGCTAGAGTTAAAAATAAAACAAACTGAGTTAGTGAAAAACAAGAAACTAACAAATAATTAACTTATAATAGTTTGACCTTCCCCCTCTCATTGAGTTAATACCTTAACTTGATTAAAACAAGTAGTTGATTAAAACGGTTAAAAAAAATTAAAACAAGTAGCAGTTTGCTAACTGCAATTAACGGATTATAATAAAATGTCACTTAAAAAAGCTGACGGACAACTTATTTATTTTGACATACATAGATAACCTAACACTTGTCTATATAAATATAACTGTGCTAAGGTGGACTGAGGTGAGCTTAGCAAACTGTGTGCTGTTAAAGGGTTTCTTTTTGCACTTTAAAAATAATTTTGGTCTCACGAAAACTTTTTTGTGGGAAGAGTTCAAAGTATTATTTGGAGAACGTATGTCTTAATTTATAACACTTTTGTACTGTGCAATACAAAAAATGAGGTAAGGAATGTTATATTTTAAATAATTGTTTTATAAAAATTGTTATTTTAACCCACATTATCTGAACTTCCTGTTATCCACATCAACAGAAAATCCTTCACACTTTCCGCCATTGTCTTTTAATTTTATTTTTCTCGATTTTATCTATTTTTCTTTTAGAAAGTATCTTTTGCCTAAGCTTTATGTCTATGCAAGCGATTTGCTTTGAATCTTTATGATGTCTTTGAAGTGTGTATTAAGGTTTTGGAATAATAAATTTTTCAAAATATATGACAGCGAATTATTGATTATGAGCTTATCATTGGCTTATCTTAAGCCAAAAACTTGCACACATTGTCAGATTAATAAAAAAATTGTTTCTTTGTCAAGTTTCTCAACGACGCACAATAATAAAGATATAAATACGGGTTGAATGGCTATTGTTCAATATGTTCTGCGAAACAAATTCTTATCTTCATATATATATCATAAACATAAATCATAACATTAACATAATCTAAGATTAAGCAGCAAAAGCAACAAATAATTTCAATTAAAGCAAAAGAAATCATTTCAAAAACTTGACCATAAAACAATTGCATTTTGCTGAATATAGATGTTGTATTATGTATATAAATTTTGCCCTTTGCGCTATAATAATTTTTTATTTTTGTTTTTTTTTAGTTTATGTCTTAAGCCCAAAATCAGCTGCACAACAACATGACGAATGTTCAAAGCAAACTCTTCACAACCGTCTCATGTACCTGCAAAGAATTTCAACATCCTTGGACGGAAAAATGTGTAAATGCCTCGGGGGGTCTTCTCCTGGCAGCTACACCTTATTGCCTGCGTATCTATACAGTGGTCTATGCGGTAAGCTTAACAAGTTAGCCACTTTAGCCATGGATTTATATTATCTACTCTTCATTTAGCTTGCGCTGCTCATGCGCCATCGCATACCCACTCTGGACGATCTCAAGAAAACACTCAAAGGCATCGTGCAATCTTCGGGCTTCTTGGTAACAAACAGCATAACCTTCGTACTCTACAATTGCTTGTTACGTAACATAATCGGCCAATACTATCAGCTAACTGTGGCTTTTTTGCCAGCCTTTCTTGCCAGTTGGACTGCAATTATTATTGAACGTCCTGCACGCCGTCCACTATTAGCCTTATATGTAGCCAATGTGGCCACTGAAACGATCTGGCATATGGCCGAATCACGTAACTGGGTGCGCTCAATGCCACACGGACAGACAGCCATATTTGGCATCAGTATTTCCATGCTTCTGTATTTATATCGCTTGGGTTTGCACAAGAATAGCTGTAAGGATTCATTGTTTCCTATTTTGCGTATTTTTGTGGGCAAAACGGAGGAAGGACCCTTACAACAGCCACAACCACCCACGCCTGAAACTGAAAATGTTGATCCTGCCGCCGTACGCTCACGCAGACCACTTGATTTCCGCAGTATTTCTTGTCTGGTGCAGATCTATTCCCGCTTTGTAGATGCTATGAAGAGCAAACATGACTCATGTCCACATAAAAAAGCCTGCCTGCATTACGCTGTCTTGGGTGGCCTAAGACCTTTTATTGGTGGCATTAGTTTGCAGGTTGCACTGAAATTGCTTATAAATATTAAAAAAATTGTGCAACTAAAAATGAACTGGCGCAAACAGATATTCGACAAGAGCACACTTAAGTTGGGCGTCTTCCTGGGCTCCTTCTCTTTTCTCTACAAGGTACGTATGAACGAGGGTTGGGAGTCTGTGTGTGTGTATGACTAATGTTGACCAATTTTCTGTTGCAGGCTGTTTCCTGTATTCTGCGACATGGTTTCGGACATGATGATCCACGATTTGCCATTCCAGCCGGTTTGGTTGGCAGCATCGCATTCACGCAATACCCAGATGTAACCGTGGCGCTCTATGTTATGTGGAAGATGCTGCAGGTACTTATTCTTTAATTTAACACTAACCCGGTATGCATTCAACTCTTAAGTCAACGCCAAAGTGACTTATTCATCGGCTAATTTATATTCCCGAATTTTTTTTTTTTAGATTTTGTTTCTTGGTAGCCTCTACAGAAGTAAAAATTCAACAAAAAGGTTTTGTCAGAATCTTTTATTTTGATAAATTTATTTTAGTTTTTTATTATTTACTGAATGTAAAAAATTTCTTTCTATTGCAATTGCAAAGAATCACAAACAATTTATTCATAATTTCATAACAAGCAAGCTAAGTCTTGCGAATGTCTCCCAGGACATGGTATTATAACAAAATAGGCGCAGGTGCAAACTTCGGATTGAAGCCATCGTATATATTCGGATAAATGATTTATATTTTAAATTATATTTATTATAGTGAGGAAATGCATTTCGACATTAAGCTTTTTAATGGAGCACACACTTAAAGAGGTACTTAGATGGGTGAATTCAGTCTTAGCGAATTCAACCTTAGTATAAAGGCAAAGAAAACAGATCTGGTATTGCTTGCGAATAAGTTCAAGATACCACCATTGATTCCACCAAGATAAAACATTACTCGGCTCATCCCGAAAACTCACACGAAATATCTGGGAGTTGTACTCAGCAGCAAACTCATGTGGAGACTCAATGTGGACGAGAGTGTTAGGAAAGCTACCAATGCGCTATATGCATCCTAGAAGATGCTGAGCAGCACTTGGGGCCTTTCACCTTATCTAATGCAATGGATCAACACAATGGTTGTTCATCCAATTCTACTCTACGGAATCATTGTGTGGTGGCCGGCGGTGGATAATTCAACATATCTCAAATACTTGGAAAGCAACTCTTAACTCTGAAGTCAACTCCAACGAAAACTCTCGAAACAATTCTATGTATGGATCCTCTAGACATATATGCAAAAACAACAGCTTCTAAAACGGCACAGTGGCTTACGGCAGCTAGCAAATTCCGCAAACAAAATTTTGGACACTGTAGAATTGGCAAGGATACAATCAGTAGCACAGACTACATGATCCCTGGCACAACTCTCAAATCCAAAATACCCACACTTCTAGGACCAACCAACTAGCGTAAAGGTATCAAACAGGCCCAGCGGGCGGTCAACATATGGCTCTAAAATGAGTACGGGAGTAAGTGTGCCAGCGTATTGCGCAGAGTCCGATATAAGGTAAGCATACAAATTACCGGACCACTGCAGTGTCTTCCAGGCGGAGGTTTTTACCATCAGGAAAGCCGCAGAGAAAGCTCCTAGTGCAAACAGTCATCACTCTTTAATTAACATCTTTGTTGACAGCCAAGCGGCAATCAAATCCATGTACTCCGATACCGTCAAGTCCAGAAATGTCCTAGCAAGCAAAGATAATGTGCATCTTTTGGGTTGTTCCAAGACACAGCGGCATTGGTGGAAACGAGATGGCAGACGAACTAGCAAAGGAAGGTGTCGGGCTGGGATCAGAGTTCACAAAACACGTAGCTATTCCACTACAGGAAGTGTACAAAACCTCGAAACTGGAGCCAAACAAGCAGCGATTCGTAGATAAAAGATACGACAACATGCAAGATCTCGAAAACCATGTGCAATGTAGCATGCGGAAAACGAACGTAGTTTATCCTTTCACGCAACCGAAGGGACATCAGGACACTAGTGGAAATCCTCACAGGTCACTGCATGGTGGCGGCCCATGCTAAAAAGCTGGCTATAACCATGGATGACAACTGCAGGAAGTGCAAGGAACCAGGTGTCCAAAAAGCCCTGGAGCACCTTCTTTGCACATGCCCCGCCTTACTTAGATCGAGACTTAAATACTTAGGCTCACCGACTTTATCGTCACTAAAAGATGCCGCCAAATCTCCTCTAGAATCTCTCCTAAAATTTGAGAATAAGGTGCAAATATTTGAAGATTTCCACTAATTACCTTAAGGCTTTCATCAACCGGTACCATTAAGGACCATATGGTCTATGTGAGACTCCAACGTGAGGCAACCGTACTAACCTAACCTAACTTCTATTTCAAATATAGATACAAACTATATTTTATTGACTTAAAAACATACCCTGCAAACATTTTTAATCGTCTGAGAATCTCCAGCGAATCGCTTGGAGGATGAAACGATCGCCGGCGAGCTCTTCTGAGAGTCTTCCGGGAATCGCCGAATGCAAGCAGCTGAGGCCATAAAAGCGATTCGCCAGGAAGATTCGCCGGCGAATCGCCAAGAGGAGTCTTAAGCGATTCGCCTGGAAGATTCGCCAACGAATCGCCGAGAAGAGTCTTAGGCGATTCGCCAGGAAGAGTCGCGAACGATTCGCTGAGAGGAGTCTTAAGCGATTCGCCAACGAATGGCAGAAGGGGTTTTTGTTTGTTGCAGAGCATCGTTGTTGAATGTTACAAGTTGTTGCATGTTTGAACTAGCGGGCTCAGACGTTGTTTTATCCCAGTTTCATGAAATTTTTTAAAAGTTAAATTTTTTGATTAATTTAAACGACTTTTCAGAGCCTGCTTCATAATGATAGATTTTGAAAAGCTATTTAAAAAGCAATCTTCCAACAATCGCCGGAATGAGCGAAGGAAGATTTTAAAATTTTTTTGAATCGCGCATTCATCCCTTGGGCGATCAAAAAGCGATCAATCTTCCAACGATCGCCGGAATGAGCGAAGGAAGATTTTGAACATTTTTTGTCAATCGCGCATCCATTGCTTAGGCGATCGAAAATTTCATTTGTATGTTATATATACTACTACACAGGTAGTTAAAACACCTTTTCATCGATATATAATTCATGCAAGCACACTCAGAATTTTGGCGAAAGGAATTTTTTGGAAAATGTACTAAAATATATATTCATGGTATTTACTTGGAAAGGCAAAAAAGGATATCCGAAATAGAAACATGGCATGATATTCATACCACTAGAGGTAATTGAAGCACCTTGCCAAGGATATATGATTCAGGATTTTGGCCAAAGGAATTTTTGGAAAAAGTAGTAAACGAAATTCAAACATGGCATGATATGCATACCACTAGACAGGTAATTAAAGCACCTCTCCGAGGATATATGACTCATTCATGCACACTTAGAATTTTCCAAATATTTTGAAACATTTGGGAACTCCTTCGGTCCAGAAGTTCCAGATATGATATTGTAGCCACTGCCAAATTTGCAAATTGTTCTCCATTTTCAGCCTAATATACGAGGTGTAGATCATGCGAAAATTAGTTAGTGTGAAGTATTCCTTGCACCGTTTTAAAACTCTAGGCACTTGGACGCTTATTTCGACACATCGAATATATGATCATTCCAACCAAGATCAGATTGGATCGATATGCCGAAAACGTCAAGAGCTGCTGACTCCGCCATATTCACACCACGTATTAAGAGGTCCTAAGGGACAACTCACTCGCTTGAGCGTTAACAGGCAGTATTGGGTGTTGGTCGCATTAAACTCGACTCTATTAGCAAGAGCCCACTCGGATATTATTTTCAGATCTTTAATAAGTGAGTCATTCATAATTTGCCTCTTTGTCTCAACCTGCAATACGAATGACAAATGCTGCTGTCGTCCGCAAATGAATAAATTGAACTATGTGTCAACGACAGAAGGTCGTTGATAAAAACCAAAAACAAAGTTCAAAAAGGACTGAAACCTGCGGTACTCTTGCGTGGCTGGTGTGCTTATTGAACGAAATACGGTCGATCACGACATGAAACGATCTGTCCTTGAAGAAACACGTGATCCAACAAGCAAAGTTACTACACTCAGAAAAAAGCTGCCATGTAAAATTAACGTTTTTTAATGTTATTTCCAATGTAAATCAGAAAATGTGGATTTTACGTTAGAAAATGTTAAGTTAACATGTATTGTGTTGAATTGATAAGAAAAATATCAAATTGATAATGTAATGTTTTACGTTGCAATATCAATTATTAATGTTAAAATAACATTTAAAATGTTTTTGCTTCATCATTTTTTACTGTAAAATTGATAGTATTTCATATCCATTTAACATTATAAATGTAGATGTCAACAACAAGCAGATGTAATGTTTATTTAAGAGCTGAGCCGTTAAGACATACAGGTGACCGTGGCACACAGGTTAAGAGTGTGGCTTTGGATGCCCGGAGCCCTGGTTCGAATCCCACTCGTGGCAAATTATTTTTCAATACATTTTTTTTATCTGCATTAATTTACTGATACTTTTTGATATTTTAAGTGTTAAAATAACATTATTATGTGACAGTTATACATTTTTAAATGTAGGTTTCGTAATGTAAAAAGTACATTAGGATAATATCAATTTTAACATTTTTTAATGTCGGACGACTTTTGTCAACTAAAAATGTTAATTTTACGGTTGTTTAATGTACTTTTTTTTCTGAGTGTACCTACACCAAATGCAATTATTTTTGCCACGAGTGCTGTATGCCACAACTGGTCAAACGCCTTTGAAATGTCTAGAGCCACCACCCTACTCTCACCAAAAAAATTAACACAATGGTTCCACTACTCTGTCAGGAACACCATTAGGACTCCAGAAGAGCGAGTTCCAAGAAAACCATACTGGCGGTCACTGAGCAATTCGTTGTGCTCTAGATAGATCATCAGGTGGAAGTTTATTTCGCTCTCCATGACGTTGGAAAGCGCAGAGCATATAGCAATTGATAGATAGTTGCAGGGTTCGTGGCATCACCCTTTTTAGGTATTGGCTGGACATTCGCAACTTTCCAATAAGATGGAAATACTCCTGACCTGTAGGTGATGTTGAGGAGGTTGCGCAATGGCCGAGCCAGAATAAAAACACACGTTTTAAGCACAATAAGATGTATGGCATCGGGCCCAGAGGCTTTTTTGATATTGAGAGTTGCGAGGAGCCTTTTAACTGATCTTGTTCAGAAATAAATTTCCTGCATTGAAGAAGACTTATTTTCAACAAAAGACAGTCGCTGATTTCTAGCCGGGGTTAGAAGTTCTGTGCGAACAATCCAGTCAACAGGTAGGGGTCAATAGAATCGGTTCATTGGTCTGGTAAGGGTTGAAGTCACAAAACAACCTTTGCCTATTAACTATATAAATAATAAAGATAAATCGATTTTACCGACCCTTTCGCCTTACAAACTTAATTCGTTTTTGCGTATCTTTTCGTTTTTATATTTTATCCTCAAAAAGTTTTGATTTAACGGAAATTTTGTGTTGATTTTTAAATTTTTGTCTAAATTTTTGTCTACAAGGAATAACGACTAAAGTCGAGTTAGAACAAATTGAAAGTATTACTTTTATTGCCTTGCTCGCAACAAAATACACTATGTAGTACGGAAATTATTTTGTGTTTTGTCTTCATGGTTTTACCTTGAAAATTATGTGTTCGAGGCCATCAAATCAAAACAGCAAAAGTCAGGGTAAAAAATTCCCATTTAAGAGACATTCAGAAAAAAAAACGATTTTAACTTTGTCGCATATCTTGGAAATGTTTGGTTCTACGGAAATTTGGTGCTAAAAAAGTGCTAAAAAACTATTTTGTGCAAACAAGTTTTTGTGCTCTGTCTGTCAGTCAAGTCAATTATATAAATATTTTGTTTTTCTATTTTTGCAGGTTGTTTACAACTTGGGCATCGAAAAGAAGTTAGTGCCCAAAATATCGGGTTTCACCATATTTCTGTACTGCTTTAGCACCGCATTGCTCTTTCATGCTGGTATTATGGAACCTAAAACTTTACGTTCCAGCTATTATAAATTCTTGCAGGCAATATCTGGCGAAAGGTAAACAGTTCGCAATGTATATTATATATCGTCACCTAGAGTTCAAAAAACCATAACAACAAAAAAATGCAGAAATAGAATGTCTGATTAATTATGATGAATTGGACTAAACAACACGTTCTTTCTATGTTCTTCTAAATAACCTGAAACTTTAAAATTTAAAACATTGTCCTTTTATGTCGTTTTTTGTTCTCCTGTTTAAATATAAAAAAAAAGTTGTTACAGTTTTTTGAAATTCAGGTGACGACAACATATTTATTTTGCACCATTTGTAGCTTATTAATTCACTCTCCTTTTGTCTAGACTTGGTAATTTTAACTTCGTGCCCTTGGATGCCTACGGCAAGAATACCAGCCAAAATGCTAAGGAAGTTTTAGAAAGCTTGCATCTTACCTCCAAGACGAATTTGCCTAAATTTCCGTTTGCATTCTAAGACAACAGCAATAATAATAAGAACAGCAACAACAACAACAACAACAACAACAACAAATCAGCAAGCAAAAAACACAATCGAAAGCCTTTTCTTGTAAATGAACAAATGTGCTCATATACAAACACACACTCATACCCAAACATATACACATGCATATGTACATATTGTATATCATGTAGGTATTTAAAAAATTCTTAGATTAAAATTGTGCTTTTATTCATTTTTAATTTTGGCTTCTTAGCCTGATTGTTGTAAAGAAATCTGGGTTAAGACGAGAAAACAAAAAAAAAAAACAAACACTTATTATAATAAAAGTAGCTCACTGTGTTGGTTTTCTTCTACTACTTCTTCATCTTCAGGTTCACTGAGCACTCAATGTATCTGTTTATGTTAATATGTATATCTTTATAACATATAAATATATATATATATATATATATCTATACATAAATAAGCAGTTAATGCTTTTAGCCTCACTTCAACGCTAAGAGATTGACTTATGTTTTTTTTTTTTATACGATAAAAACTTAGTTTTAAACAAATGGCTGCAAGAAAACGAAAATTTAATCTTAAGTTATATCAACTGAATTATGTTTTTTGTTCTTTCTTTTATTTTATTTTTATTACTTGTTGTAAATGAAATTTTTATGCTAAATAAAGATGAAAACTTATGCTCAACTAGCTCTCTTAGTATGCTCTTTGTATTCATAGCACAAGCATTAAAGGCTGCGTTTAAAATTATTATAACGGTTGTGAGTCCATTACAACAACAAATGTACGCTAGTAAATAAGCCATGAATCATCCCTGCAATTGGAATTAAATACCCTTGGCGCGTTCTTCGGCTGCTGCTCCTGCTGTTGCTGCTGGTGATGTTGGCATGGAGTAGAAGGATGTGTTATTCTTAAACACACACACACACACACGTGCTCTAAGCACCACAGCTGCGCGCAATTTGCATTAACTTAAGCCAATATTAGCAGCATCATTTAAGAAATAAAGCAACAATATGGCCAAAGATAATGGGCTGAAATAAATATACAGCACTCTGCTCTAGCTGTATTTCTAGTTTTGTTCTTGTTTTTTCATCTTTTTTTTATTTGTTTTTTTGCAAATATATCATTTCTTTAATCTAGCATATAGCAGTGACTGCAAGTTTCAGTCAATCTTATCAGCTTGTTTTTTTACTCAAGCGCATCAACTTAAACAGCGTCTCTTTTTTTAACGACTTGGCATCTTGGCTTTACTTGTTAAGCAGCAACAGCTTAGAAAAATGCTTCATGAAAAATTAAGCACAATTTATTGTTTGAGCCATCATTAAAATGTTTTTAACTGAGCTTTCCACATAATGATGGCCTGTCCTCTGTGGTGGCAAAGTTTTGACGAACTTCGATCTGCATAACGATAAAATATACTTCAATGTAGATTTTATGTAAAAGTTGGTTAATTTGGTAATATCATAAAAGGGTTAAGTATCAGTGTGCCTCTAAAATAAATAAATTATTTCCGTTATCTTTCATTTTTGCCGTTTTTTTGTAGCTGCCATGTGACCTTAACCTTTACAACCAAAATATCACTCTCGGCGATCCAATGCTTTTTAAATGTTAAATAACTAGCTGGTACCCGTCGCGTTGCTGAAGCTGAAGAAATAATTGTTAAATTATTTTTTTTGGATATTAAATTTTTCAACCGTTTTATTATTTTGGAATATTTATTTAATCTTTCTTCAACATCAAACATCCTACATTAGCTTTTTATAAATTTTCCGAATCTAACAGCAGATTCATGCTTTTTGGCGCTATTTTTATACCCTAAACCTGAAAGGTCAGGGTATATTAACTTTGTGCAAACGTTTGTAACGCATAGAACGAAGCGAGTCCGGTATAGAAAAGTATATATATTCTTGATCAGCGTCACCACGTGAGTCGAGCTATCTATGTCCGTCCGTCCGTCCGTCCGTCCGTCCGTCCGTCCGTCTGTGTGTTGTCCGTATACACAGGATAAGAAGAAGGAGTTGAGATAATTGGATGAAACTTGGTACATATGGTCACATGTACCCAAGGATCTGCACTATTGAATATTTTTGGAATCCGCCCACGGACACGCCTACCTCCCATACAACGCAAAAATCTAAAACTGCATAACTCAGCTCATAATAAGCCTACAACAATAAAATTTGGTATGTGTGTGTTTTATATCAAAACAAAGATGTCTTTGAAAAATGGACGTCATTCGCTCACGGACACGCCCACCTCCCATACAACCCAAAAATTGAAAACGCAATAAATAAGCCTCTGTTTAACCTAAAGAGCTAAAATTTGGCACGTATGTTTTTTATAACAAAAAAAAGATGGTTTTGAAAAATGGACATCGTCCGCCCACGGACACGCCTACTTCCCATACAACGCAAAAATTGAAAACTGCATAGCTTAGCTCATAATTAGCCTACAACAATAAAATTTGATATATATGTGTTTCATATCAACACAAATATGTCTTCGGAAAATGGACGTCATCCGATCACGGACACGCCTACCTCCCATACAACCCAAAAATTGAAAATGTAATAAATAAGCATGTGTTTAACCTACAGAGCTTAAATTTGGCACCTATGTTTTTTATGACAAGACAAAGATGGTTTGGAAAAATGGACTTCATCCGCCCACGGACACGCCCATTTACAATAAATTTTTTTTTTTTTTTTAAAAGTGGGTTTAGGGTATTTCATAGTCGGCCTAGACCGACTTTAGACATTCTTTACTTGTTTTTTTTAAAGTAATTCAAATAATCGTAAATTATAACTTGAAGCCAATAAATTATGATGCTAATTCTGTAGATCTGATGGCATAAATAGGTAGGTAGGTTGACACGGCTATCTCTTATGAGACACACATAGGCCAATTAGGCCCGTTAAGATACCAGAGGGTTAATTATTTGCCTACTCTATTTGAACCAGTTGGAGCTATTAATATCACCGTCCGCGAGTCGAATGTTGCAGTCGAATCGACTCAGCTGGCTAACTATTATTCTTGCGGTATCATCGTTAGCAAATCACTTATTCGCCGTAAATTCAGTGCTGCCAAAGCAAAAACTGTTAAAATATATAAACAAACGTCAAAAAAATGTTTTTGATTCGCCAGCGCTCACCAAGTATTTTTATTCGACTGTTTTTGACTTTTGAGTCGAATCGAATTTTGAAGTTCGCGAACAATGATACAAACTTGGCGAATTTTATATGTTTTTTATTCGATTCGCGGACGGTGATAGGGGTATTAGTAGTGTGTAGACCGAAGATTTTTTGAGACTTTTTAAGTCACTATAAAACCAGTTAACCAGAAAGAGGTAGCGGTTTTTAGCTATCGCTGGGCATGTGCAGAGAAGATGTATTGTGTGGGCTTCCTCCTCCTCATCTCTACAGCTTCTGCAGAAATCGTTATGGAGTCTGTTTAATCTTCGGGCGTGGTTATCAATTAAGCAGTGCCCTGTTAAGACACCGATAACAATATTTATTTGATCCCATCTGAAGGAAATTAGTTCTTTCGAGCGTTTCACGTTTCAAGTTCAGAGTTGGCCAAACCTGACGCGCCGTGTTGCATGTGTTTCCTGTAGACCATCTTATGTTGATTCTTTTAAAGGATAGCTCATTTGTGAGTAGGTTACATATTGTAAGAGGTAAACCAATTCTTTCCTTCTCTCGCTAAGGAATTGGTAGTACCATTTCGAGCTAGTTCATATGCTTTGCAGTTTCCTGGAAAGTCTCTATGCCCGGGAATCTAGTATAGAAAGATTTTTAGCTGCTCTGCCATCTCATTTAGAGATCTGCGACAGCAAAGGACTATCTTTGACTATCAGATAGTATGCAAGCATCCTTCCGCTTGGAAGACACTGCAGTGCTCAGGAAGCCTAAAGGCGATACTGATGTTATGTGTTTCGGAGTAGACTCCTCCCCACATTTTACCATCCAATTTTGATCCGTCGGTGAGGATTTCAATTGCATTGCTAGATGGAGATCTTCCAGTATCCCATTTGTTTCTGGAGGGAATGAATATATCAAATTGTTTGTGGAAGTAAAGTTTTTGCGTGATGTAGTCTACGGTTTTGGGTATTTGAGGAAATAGTTCCCTAATGCTTGAGTGTCCTATTGTACCTCCCCTAAATTGAGAGGTGGTTTCCAGACGTATCGCAGTGTTACCAGCCATCTGTTTTGTTAGGATATTTAGTGGTATAAGATGGAGCATTGTGTCGAGTGCGTCTGTAGGAGTGGTTCTCAATGCTCCGCTAATGCACAGCTCGGCTGATCTTTAAACTTTGCGAAGTATGTTGAGGTCTGGTTGTTTGTTTGTTTTGTTTAATGCATCATTAAATTTTTTCATTTCAATGGATTTTTAAATAGTAATGGAGCGTTTTTAAAAAAACTAACCAAAATTTCACGAAAAAAATTGCCAAAACTTCTGATTTATGTTCATTAAAGTTAAGTTTGGACATTTTTTGTGCAATCTTAACTCAAAGATGCAACAAAATTTCTGCTTTTGACCAACTTATTCTGTAATTCGAAAAATCTACGAAAAACTTTATTTTTAGGTAAAATCCAATGCCACAAAATCCAAAACTTCTTCCACAATTTGAGCTTACGGATGGACCACCTTAGGCGTAGCCGCTCGCAACATATAGCTAAAGGGTGATTTTTTAAGAGCTTGATAACTTTTTTTTTAAAAAAAACGCATAAAATTTGCAAAATCTCATCGGTTCTTTATTTGAAACGTTAGATTGGTCCATGACATTTACTTTTTGAAGATAATTTCATTTAAATGTTGACCGCGGCTGCGTCTTAGGTGGTCCATTCGGAAAGTCCAATTTTGGGCAACTTTTTCGAGCATTTCGGCCGGAATAGCCCGAATTTCTTCGGAAATGTTGTCTTCCAAAGCTGGAATAGTTGCTGGCTTATTTCTGTAGACTTTAGACTTGACGTAGCCCCACAAAAAATAGTCTAAAGGCGTCAAATCGCATGATCTTGGTGGCCAACTTACCGGTCCATTTCTTGAGATTAATTGTTCTTCGAAGTTTTCCCTCAAAATGGCCATAGAATCGCGAGCTGTGTGGCATGTAGCGCCATCTTGCTGAAACCACATGTCAACCAAGTTCAGTTCTTCCATTTTTGGCAACAAAAAGTTTGTTAGCATCGAACGATAGCGATCGCCATTCACCGTAACGTTGCGTCCAACAGCATCTTTGAAAAAATACGGTCCAATGATTCCACCAGCGTACAAACCACACCAAACAGTGCATTTTTCGGGATGCATGGCCAGTTCTTGAACGGCTTCTGGTTGCTCTTCACTCCAAATGCGGCAATTTTGCTTATTTACGTAGCCATTCAACCAGAAATAAGCCTCATCGCTGAACAAAATTTGTCGATAAAAAAGCGGATTTTCTGCCAACTTTTCTAGGGCCCATTCACTGAAAATTCGACGTTGTGGCAGATCGTTCGGCTTCAGTTCTTGCACGAGCTGTATTTTATACGGTTTTACACCAAGATCTTTGCGTAAAACCTTCCATGTGGTCGAATAACACAAACCCAATTGCTGCGAACGGCGACGAATCGACATTTCACGGTCTTCAGCAACACTCTCAGAAACAGACGCAATATTCTCTTCTGTACGCACTGTACGCATTCGTGTGGTTGGCTTAATGTCCAATAAAGTAAACTGAGTGCGAAACTTGGTCACAATCGCATTAATTGTTTGCTCACTTGGTCGATTATGTAGACCATAAATCGGACGTAAAGCGCGAAACACATTTCGAACCGAACACTGATTTTGGTAATAAAATTCAATGATTTGCAAGCGTTGCTCGTTAGTAAGTCTATTCGTGATGAAATGTCAAAGCATACTGAGCATCTTTCTCTTTGACACCATGTCTGAAATCCCACGTGATCTGTCAAATACTAATGCAAGAAAATCATAACCTCAAAAAAATCACCCTTTACATGAAATAATTTTTAAAAAGGAAATGACAGGCATCGCTCCAAATAAATATATCATTAACTATTACAAATTATCTGTATTTATTTCATTTTCAAAAACCTAGCGCTTAAAAATTACCCTTTATAATACTTCTTAAGAAAGAAATTTAAAAAAATTATAAAAAATCTTCTTTTCAATGACAAAATTAACTCGATAAAATTTAAAATATAGTCACTTTTGCGTACAGAAGTTCCATATCCATACACAGATCAAAAAATTAACAGTAAAACTTAATTCGATTCGACATTCGTCACGATTTTGTTTTTTTTTTTTTTTTGTATGAAGGAGAATGCATTTAATTTGAAATGTTAATATTCAGATTTTTTTTAAATGTGTGTAAGGGGGTTTTCTCAAAGGCTGAGGTATGACTCAGCAGCTCCAGGATCAAACGAAGGACCCTCGAACCTCCGTTAAATAGAAAGACTTGTTGGTTTTAATATTTCAAGTACAATCAGTTTTTATTGAATAATCTATAGGATTAATTACGAGTATATATTTTGTAGACAAATAGACAACAACAATCATTCGTGGGTATCAAGCTATAATTTTCCCACAATTGTCCTTTCTGACTCTGCCTCGGTGATTACTGGTTCTGGTACGGTGATACTTGGCATTCGGCGTTTCGGTAAATATTGGTGATTGCGTTCATGGTGAGCTTATGCGACTTGGCTTAGACAGAGCTCGACAGAGTGCGTTGAATTTGGAAAATATACTCTTACTGTTAAATGATTATTTACAAATATACTTCTTATGTAGCATTAAATTATATAAATTTAATTATTTCTTATGCATACATGATTTTAGTTTACATTTCCTTACAATCAAAATTAAAAATATATCATAGGCTTAATTTATATAATCTCTAATGGGTAGTTAATACGACCAGCTAAGTGTTCGGGAAGATAACCAACCGAAGCCGATGCAAATATGACAAGCTAATGGCCTCATAATGCATACTTGACGTAACTTGGCTTGATATGACGGCTCGTAGCAAAACTTTTTTTGATTGTGGTAACCGTAGCACGTAGCAAATAAATCAGCTGTTTTTATTTTTGCTTCAGTCACAAGAGTTAACAATTATTCTGAAATAAAATTTAATAATCTTTATTAAAAAAATCAATTTAAACTCAAATACTTACATTTCGCTTCAATAAACAAAAATTAAATAAAAGCAAAAAGAAAATAGGACACAAGCGAGAAGTTAACATCGTTACTAAAGGCAGCTTGTTTGGTGAAATCACGTGACGCAACATAAAAATCTAAAAATTAAAATATCCCATCGACCGAAGCTGACGGTGAAGTCCAACCGAGTGCGACAATCACAACTACAAAGTATTCGGGAGGATATCCGACTGACCAAGGCCACGATGAAGTCCAAACCCAAACACAACAAGCTAAGTATTCGGGGGGATATCCGATCGACAGAAGCCGACGGTGAAGTCCAAAAGAGTGCAATAATCACAACCAGGGTTCGGACCCCGCGGAGAGAAAAGCGGAGCAAAAGCAATAAAAAAGTGGAGCAGATAGAAATTTTTCGGAGCAAAAAAAAAATTTCCAATTCAATTTCTTTTATATTGTCGCTTAAAAGTAATATAACAAAACAAAAAATGTATTTTTAATACAAAAAAGTAGAAGTCTTCAGGACCTTAAGCTTATCTTAAGATAATTAATAATATTAGGCGTGTTTTTGTAACACTTGAGCAAGTTGCTTGAGCACAAATTTGAACAATTAAGCGATTGTAAACTTCGTCGCTTAGCTTTCCATAAGATTAAGTGTTTAGCAACTTGCTTAAGTGTTAACAAAAACACGCCTATTATGTACTTAAGCTAATATGTACTTTCCATGAAGGAATTTGTACTTTTTAACATGTTTTAGTAATTCAGTTGACGGACTGAATATATTCGAAGTGTCAATTAAATTTCTAGCAAACATTATGTTGCTGACTGTTGAAACTTTGAGTTTATTGCGGAAATTTGTCTTTATTAAATTCATTTCTGAGAATTTCCTTTCCGCAGATGCACTATTGTGTGGCAAAATGGCTAAGTTTAACATATAACGAGATAGGTTCTCAAACATCAAATTTTCCAATAAAGTTTTTTCGTTCTTAATTTTCAACCAAAATTCAACAACATCGTCCGTAATATATTTAGTCGATAAATAGTATTATCGTCGTATAAATAATATATAGTCTCACCTTATTACAAATTTGTCCATTTTAAAGAAGTCTATTACCCTAAGCACTCACGACGTTTACCTTAATTACTTAACTTGTTACTTTTCGGAATCAGCTGGTCGTTTCTATTATATGATAAGTAGTATTGCCCACACAAAAAAAAAATTGGCAAGTAATGCCTTGAACACAATAACGACAGCAAGCGACAAGCTATTCGTTCTGCTGCTGCCACCTCAATTGTATTCTCGCTTGTCGCCTGCTGTCGAAATTGTGTTCAATGCATAAAAGTTACGGCAAGTTTAGGAACTACTCATTTTTGCATTGCAAAGCAATTAAAAACGCATACTTGTAACAGAAAACGACAAAAAAGGGTTTCGAAGTGGTGCAATTAGTAAATCGGAGTAGATTGCTATGGCAACGGAGTGTCGGAGCATATTTAATTTTTTTTTTTAAAACGGAGTAAATTTACTCCAATTGGAGCGGGGTCCGAACCCTGATCACAACTATTAAGTATTTGGGAGGATATCCGACTGACCAAAGCCGCGGTGAAATCCAACCCAAACACGACAAGCTAAGTATTCGAAGGGATATCCGATCGACCAAAGCCGACGGTGAAGTTCGTCCGAGCTTTTTTCAATTCTAGAGAATAAAAAATCAGATTACTAATAAAATTGATCTGATGTTACATGTTGGTTATTCCTCAGTCGAAAAATATTTATTTTAATTTAAGATGACATGACTAAGCACTTAGTTTTTAACTAAAGTGTTATTTTTTTAAAAAAATGTTAAGATTTTAAATAAATTTTACATGGAAAGTCATTCATTCTCAAATAATATTGAAGTAATGGCTAATACGCTGTGCACATGTAGTCAGAGGTATAATGGTCCCAATAGAGTGCACTTGTAAATTAAAAAAAAAATAAATTTAATTTATTTTGTTACTATTAAGGTTATTTAAACTTGACATGTAAAATAGTTGTCAAAAGTTTTATTTTATAAATCCACAACCATATAAATGAGAACTTATTTTATATGTTATTTTTATTAATACATATTTTCAATATATTCTAAAGAAAGTGTTGTGATGTAAAAAGTAATATTATTAAAGTTAAATAGCTATATTTTATAGAAAATATTTAAAAATAAAGCTACGATTGGAATTAATAAATAGCGATTTTAGTGTTTGTTTCATTATTTAACCAAAACCTTTTGTTTATTACTCTCTTCTTTTATTTCCTACTCTTAAATGTTCACCAGGCATGACAAATAACAAATAAATAGATAAATAAAAAAGTGAAATATTTAATTATTAAAGCAAAAATTATTTATAAATTTTACAACTTTAACTTTCTACGGTTTTTGAAAATGCTTAACTAGAAACTTATTAAATTTTTCATACATTTATGAATATGCTAAATCAGACAAAAATTTTATTAAATTAACATCAATATTTTCATGTTTTTTTTGCAATTAGAAATTTAAGTAGATTTTAAAAGTATCGAAATTAAATTTTTGGAAGTGTCTGAAAAACAATAAATACTTAATGTGTCCGCATTTATCCGCAGCTAAAACTAACTCTATTATATTAAGGAATGATAAATGGTTGCATGAAAATTAAATGCAGACTGGCATCAGCCGGAAGGGTTTTTTCTGAGACCATTAAACTATGGTTAACCAACAATAAAATTTTTTTTTTGTTTTTCCTAATAAAATTCTTTTATTCTATGAAACAACAAACCAATTTAAAAACTAAATATGCAGAAACGTGGGCTAGCCTTTTCACTCACTTAACATGAAAAATTAAACATCTAGGAAAAACAAAAAATTTCTTCAAAATTTCAATCACTTGAAAAGGATGTAGCAAGAAAAGTACTCCCTGTAGACCGTTGATATTTTTATCAAGGCTTATTTAGACATATTTCAACTTGTATCTCAAAAAATATTTAATTTTGTATTCTCTAGAACTGACAAAAGCCACACTGTGCAAGTGCGACAATCACAACTAAAAAAGTATTCGGTAGAATATCCGACTAACAGAAGTCGCGTTGAAGTCCAACCCAAACAAAATATGAAATCTAACTACAATGTATGTATAAAGCAACCCTCCTCTCGGTGTTTTGCTTAAAAAAGTTACTTTACTCGTTGCCAAGTAAAAGACGAACAAGACACTTCGCCTTCGAGCCGTCCTCACTACCAACACAAATGGCTAGTCTTAAATAATCTATTCACAGAACGTAATGCGAATTATGTGCATGCTATACAAAAATCTATTTATAGGTGATGGCTGCTTGTCATGCGTTGGCTGTGTGTCTAACTGGTTGTGATGTTATTGTTGTTGCATACTATGCTGGCTGTTTTGCTATGCGTTGGCTGTGTGTGTGTGTGTAACTTGTTGTGATGTTGTTGTTGTTCTTGGCAGGTATTCGTTGAGCTGAACTACCAGATTTCGTTGGTAGATTTTGTAACGCCGTTACATTTGTGTTAAGTCCAATATAAAAGTATTCAAATTGAATAAAAAAAAAATATAATTAATTCAAAGTGAAAAATTTGACTAAAAAATTATTTGAATTAAATTGTATTTATTGTTATACGAAAGTTAAAGTATTCACTCTGAATATGAATACGTTGTAAATTGAAATTAAAAATTAGCTACATTGCCATAAGAAACACTTGCATATTGTCGTATTAAAATTTTATATAATTTTTTTATATAATAAAAAATTATAAAGTGTTATCAGCCATAAACAATACTGGGTGGTTCATAATACCAATTTTAAAAACTCAACGCTAGCTTGAAACTTGAATATAAAAATGTTCTATTAAGGCCAATGGGTCATAGCTTTAGACTTTTAAGTTAAGAGTCAGCTATTTAACTTATTAGCGGAAAAAAAAAAAAAAAAAAACAAAAACAAACATCTTGAAGATAGATATGCATTCTTACAACGGCATAATGATAAAAATAAAGTCAAATCTCATTAATCACTCTAGATTTGCTTTACGAAAGCGTTGTGCTGGTACACTTTCCTTGTTGGTGGCGCTGCTGTCAAGTTTCTCGCGCATATAAATGGAATATTATAAATTTTGTACAGCTAGCTAGTTGTGTGCCAGGATGTTGCTTGGCTGCTTGCTGCTGTCTTGTAACTTAATTTAAGTCAATCCGTTTTAAAAGTAGTAAACAAGTAAATAATGCGATTTAATACTATTTTCCATTCTCTGCACTTTCTTAAGATTGCAAATGCAACAACAACAACAACAACAACAACAACAAAAACAACAACAACTGCTTCTTAAACAACAGTCATAACAACTAGAAAAATCTTATACCAAAAAGCCTTAAAAATAATAGAGAGAATTATTAAAGCTTAATTAACTGTATAAGAGCAAAAACATTTAATGCTAACTTATAAGCCATCTTAAATAACAGTAATTTTTGCCTTTGCCATTGTTTTCAGTTATTTTGAAATCTGCCAACAGCTAGCAGCAGCAGCCAGCTTAATGCATCTAATCAAATTTCACGCAGTTCTTGACACATCCTTCAACCGATCCATAAGACCAGAAAATTACTCGAGATTTAAGCTCAGTCAGTCAGTTAGTCAGTCAGTCAGTTCAGCTAGTGAAGAAATAACAGAGCAAAATAAATAATATCAGAGAAGCAGATAAATTTTCAATGATGACAGAAACAAAAAGCCTTTCGGCCAAATCCTTAAGATTTATAACTCACTCATAGACAAAAACACACACACACACACCCATAAAGAAACACAGCAGCACACATAGAAAATTGAATTGCTCAGTTTTTGAGTGTTTATCTGTCGTATTTGCTCAAGCAGAATCTGATGAAATTGCTGGCCCAAAATGCATTGTATTTAATCTGCTAATGAAATTTTCTACCATCTGGGGTGTGACTTATAGTGAATCCATTTGTGTTAGCATCATTCTACATGGAAGTGTTTGCTGTGCTGTTTCTTTTTTCTATTTCTTGCTCCACTTTCTTCTAAACTCATTCTAACGTGCTCGAATATTCCACATTGATGCCTTCAAATTCTGTGTTAATATTCCTTTTGGTCATCTCAAAAAAAAAAAAAAAAAAATAATTAAAATTTGTTTAACCGTTGCTAAACTAGAAGCAACTTAATTTGTTTTAAATTCCAAGATATTAGCTACCACCTTTAATCAATTAAATACATGAACACTTCAGTTGATATGAGTTAATAACTTCGACTTTAGTTTTAACGTTTTAATCTCAACTAGTAAACCTGTTGCCCGAATTCGAGCAATTCAATAAAAATTAAGTGTTAGAAACATTATAAACGTTTAATATATGATATTCTATTCAAGAAGCTATTATACTCAATAACGATATATTCAGTCTCAATAATGATATAAAAGATCATAATCTGAATGGTTTGACTTGAAACGTATGATCTGACACTAAATTTTTTAATGTAACTGTCAAAATACGAAGACGGAATTACACTTATATTACTACTGAGACAAACATAATAACTATTCGAAAACATCGCAGCTTAACTCTTCCAGCTATAAAACATAACTAAATAAAAAAAAACGCAGTAAAAAAAGATTTAAGACATAATACTAAGATATATTTCAAAAATTAATAAAAACTACTTACAGAACACCTACAACATCAATTTATAACACATTTAGATAAAAAAACGCCAAAAAACCCAAAAAAAAATTTTTTTTGAAAACCGTTGAAATTTGACTGAGTTGTTTGCTTGGCAAGTGGAATTTTTGATTTTGGAACTGCATTTTTCGGACAATTGACATTTGAGGAATGCATAAAAGATAATTTTGGTTAAAAATTTGTAGTTTTGAAAAAACTTTAAATTCGACCAATTTATAAGCTCTTCTCAAATTAAATTTCAAATTGATTAAATTGCGGATTTTTGTACAAAAATTTTATTTCTGTTTTAAAAGGTTGGGAACCCCCTGAAGCGAAATCACAATTTTTAAAAGTGGTTTGCACATCTACAGCCTAAACCTGATTTAATGACATCTGAATCGATAAAATCGGTCCATTGGTCTGGGAGGAGTTGAAGTCACAAAAAAAACCTTAGCCTATTAATTATATAGATAAGCAGGATGATTAAAACAGATTCGTGGCTATAACTTTTAATTGGTTGTAGCTATAATGAAATTTTTTTCAAATATATTGTTTTTGAAGCTTGTTGAAGATTTAAAAAATATAAGAAAAACACTTTAAAAAAAAAAATTTTCGAGCAAAAAACCATAGGGGGTAGCCTTGTTTTTTCGATGACACATAGTATTTATTTATTTTTCTGTCAAACAAAAACAAATTCGTCTTAAATAAACTAAATACAATGAAAGAAAATAAAAAATGCAAATTTTAAATTTTTTTAATTTTACAACAAAAACAATTTTTAATACATTTTTTGAGGAAACATTCTTTTTATTGGACTCTTTTTAAAGGCAATGATTAAAATAAAAATAATAAAGTAACGGTAAAAATTTTGTAATTATTTTAAAGTCAATTAATTGCAATTAAATACAAAAAAGAAATAAATGAAATTTTTTAAAAAGTCGCAGAGATATTCGCTTCCAAATATAGAACTTTAAATTTCAGACAGTTTTTTTCTCTGCCTTGGCGTTTGATAAAAATACACGTTAAACAACTAAAGACAATTTTAAGAAAATTCATTAAAAATACATTTGGCAAGATAATTACTGTAATTGTCAACACATTTCAAAGAAAATTGAACAAAAATTAAGAAAAACAAAAAAATTTTGAAAACCGTTGAAATTTGACTGAGTTGTTTGCTTGGCAAGTGGAATTTTTGATTTTGGAACTGCATTTTTCGGACAATTGACATTTGAGGAATGCATAAAAGATAATTTTGGTTAAAAATTTGTAGTTTTGAAAAAAATTCAAATTCGACCAATTTATAAGCTCTTCTCAAATTAAATTTCAAATTGATTAAATTGCGGATTTTTGTACAAAAATTTTATTTCTGTTTTAAAAGGTTGGGAACCCCCTGAAGCGAAATCACAATTTTTAAAAGTGGTTTGCACATCTACAGCCTAAACCTGATTTAATGACATCTGAATCGATAAAATCGGTCCATTGGTCTGGGAGGAGTTGAAGTCACAAAAAAAACCTTAGCCTATTAATTATATAGATAAGCAGGATGATTAAAACAGATTCGTGGCTATAACTTTTAATTGGTTGTAGCTATAATGCAATTTTTTTCAAATATATTGTTTTTGAAGCTTGTTGAAGATTTAAAAAATATAAGAAAAACACTTTAAAAAAAAAAATTTTCGAGCAAAAAACCATAGGGGGTAGCCTTGTTTTTTCGATGACACATAGTATTTATTTATTTTTCTGTCAAACAAAAACAAATTCGTCTTAAATAAACTAAATACAATGAAAGAAAATAAAAAATGCAAATTTTAAATTTTTTTTATTTTTACAACAAAAACAATTTTTAATACATTTTTTGAGGAAACATTCTTTTTATTGGACTCTTTTTAAAGGCAATGATTAAAATAAAAATAATAAAGTAACGGTAAAAATTTTGTAATTATTTTAAAGTCAATTAATTGCAATTAAATACAAAAAAGAAATAAATGAAATTTTTTAAAAAGTCGCAGAGATATTCGCTTCCAAATATAGAACTTTAAATTTCAGACAGTTTTTTTCTCTGCCTTGGCGTTTGATAAAAATACACGTTAAACAACTAAAGACAATTTTAAGAAAATTCATTAAAAATACATTTGGCAAGATAATTACTGTAATTTTCAACACATTTCAAAGAAAATTGAACAAAAATTAAGAAAAACAAAAAAATTTTGAAAACCGTTGAAATTTGACTGAGTTGTTTGCTTGGAAAGTGAAATTTTTGATTTTGGAACTGCATTTTTCGGACAATTGACATTTGAGGAATGCATAAAAGATAATTTTGGTTAAAAATTTGTAGTTTTGAAAAAAATTCAAATTCGACCAATTTATAAGCTCTTCTCAAATTAAATTTCAAATTGATTAAATTGCGGATTTTTGTACAAAAATTTTATTTCTGTTTTAAAAGGTTGGGAACCCCCTGAAGCGAAATCACAATTTTTAAAAGTGGTTTGCACATCTACAGCCTAAACCTGATTTAATGACATCTGAATCGATAAAATCGGTCCATTGGTCTGGGAGGAGTTGAAGTCACAAAAAAAACCTTAGCCTATTAATTATATAGATAAGCAGGATGATTAAAACAGATTCGTGGCTATAACTTTTAATTGGTTGTAGCTATAATGAAATTTTTTTCAAATATATTGTTTTTGAAGCTTGTTGAAGATTTAAAAAATATAAGAAAAACACTTTAAAAAAAAAAATTTTCGAGCAAAAAACCATAGGGGGTAGCCTTGTTTTTTCGATGACACATAGTATTTATTAATTTTTCTGTCAAACAAAAACAAATTCGTCTTAAATTAACTAAATACAATGAAAGAAAATAAAAAATGCAAATTTTAAATTTTTTTATTTTTACAACAAAAACAATTTTTAATACATTTTTTGAGGAAACATTCTTTTTATTGGACTCTTTTTAAAGGCAATGATTAAAATAAAAATAATAAAGTAACGGTAAAAATTTTGTAATTATTTTAAAGTCAATTAATTGCAATTAAATACAAAAAAGAAATAAATGAAATTTTTTAAAAAGTCGCAGAGATATTCGCTTCCAAATATAGAACTTTAAATTTCAGACAGTTTTTTTCTCTGCCTTGGCGTTTGATAAAAATACACGTTAAACAACTAAAGACAATTTTAAGAAAATTCATTAAAAATACATTTGGCAAGATAATTACTGTAATTGTCAACACATTTCAAAGAAAATTGAACAAAAATTAAGAAAAACAAAAAAATTTTGAAAACCGTTGAAATTTGACTGAGTTGTTTGCTTGGAAAGTGGAATTTTTTATTTTGGAACTGCATTTTTCGGACAATTGACATTTGAGGAATGCATAAAAGATAATTTTGGTTAAAAATTTGTAGTTTTGAAAAAAATTCAAATTCGACCAATTTATAAGCTCTTCTCAAATTAAATTTCAAATTGATTAAATTGCGGATTTTTGTACAAAAATTTTATTTCTGTTTTAAAAGGTTGGGAACCCCCTGAAGCGAAATCACAATTTTTAAAAGTGGTTTGCACATCTACAGCCTAAACCTGATTTAATGACATCTGAATCGATAAAATCGGTCCATTGGTCTGGGAGGAGTTGAAGTCACAAAAAAAACCTTAGCCTATTAATTATATAGATGCTTTAAAGTATAATTTTAGAATTTGATAATACATAGCTTCGATTTGATTAAACAAATTGTTGTATCACACTTTCAATTTTTTTTTATATTTTTACAATTATGTACTTCATAAAGTGGAAACAAGACGTGCAAACATTTGTATAGCAATGCGAGACCGATAGCAATTCTTTTATTGCTGTTTCAGAAATAAAAATCACAACATTTTTGATAACAATTTAGCTTGTTTATTTAAGACGCTGACATTTCTATGACATTTCTATGACTAGAGAGTATATGACAGATTCTATGACATTTTACTCTATCCCGTACACAAACCAACTAAAAAAAAAAAACTCGCGTGTAGCAACGTACACGTGGCAGAAGTGAAACTTCTTTAACAGTAAGAAATAAGAGAGTTTTAGTGTGAAATAGAGAGAGAAAGTATCTGAAAAGAAATTCAATCAATACGAAATGGAATAATAATTTGTTGATTCAATATTTGCATCCAGGGACCGTACCGAATATGGTTTTTGTCGAAAGTGTCACATATTAACTTTTATCTCTTAATTTTTATTTTTTCCGACAAAAATAACAGTTATTTTCTAACGTTTATTTTTCGGTCAAAAATATCAGGTAATTTATATTTGTTCAAGTCATTTTACCGACAAAAAATTTTTATATTATTATTTTCATCTCATCGGTGAGACATTTTACACATGGTGTCAACAGTTCAATCTGTCAAGCGGCCTTTAAGAAAACACAAATTGCTTGATATTTTTGACCGAAAAAATTAAAGTCACAAAATAACTGCTATTTTTGACCGATAAAATAAAAGTCAAAAGTAACCTTTATTTTTCCTCGAAATATACTAGGCAAGAAATTAACTTTTAAAGAATCAGTTTCAAATTTAAAAGCGACTTAATATTCGTGAGGCTGAGGACATTTGTATATTTGTACATGGTATATTTGAAAAAGTCTTTCGACAATTTTTTCCATTTGAAAATTGTAAAATAACAGTTATTTTCGGTATTTGTTTTAGTTCAGTTGGTGTTTTAGTTGCTTTCGAATGTCTTCTCAACATTGTTACTTTTTGAATGCTGGATTGCATTATCATAGTACTCGTTGAAGGAGCCTCCGAAAGCAGAGGCAAATTTTGTTCATTATTTCCTCCTGCTTCCTGATCATAATAATTGCTATGTTGATAGAGGACCTCATAAAGCAGCGAACGTTGATTGTTGAGTGTATCAACTTGGTTGGCTTTAAAATTTTGTTGAGATGATGGCTGAGTTCCAAAATACCTTTTTTCAAAGCATCAGTGTGTTTTTTGGGGATTGGTTCTTTGTAGATTCACCAAAATACACTGATGTTTCGTAAAAATGCATTTTGAAACTCAGCCGTTGTTGCAATCACCTTACCTTCATCATTAGTTGCAGACCCAGCTGCGGCTGTATTCTTAAGAGCTCTAATTCGCTCTCTATATTCACGACCGCGTTCTGCTCCTGTTTTAGCTATTTTTCTAAATTTTTTTCCGTGCATACTTGTAGGATGAAAATTAATGTTACGGTTATGTTAATAATGTTATGTTAATGTTAATCTAATGTTAATGTTAATTATGTTATTTTCAGTATGTTACGCGTTCAGTTTTAATTACATTTTGTTTGGCTACTTATCATGTGCCTACGTGGTGTAAACGTATAGATTCCGGCTCATAAGTAACTATGTTCGGGGTTGAATTCTCGGCAGCGGCAGTAATTTTTTTTTAATTTTCATATGAATTGAAAACGTTAGCCTAGCGTCACGAAAAAGGACCTTGAAATTTCACTCGCCGCCAAAAAAGTTTCACTTCAACAAGTAAAGAAACCTCCTATTATATTAAAATATATATTGATATACTTAAATAAGTATACATATAAGAGTGTATCGAAAATCTGACCCCCAATTCTGGTACCAAAATTAAATAGTACATGAAAAATCCTTTCGATTGGTGTCGTTTTTATACCCTAAACCTGAAAGGTCAGGGTATATTAACTTTGTGCAAACGTTTGTAACGCATAGAACGAAGCGAGTCCGGTATAGAAAAGTATTTATATTCTTGATCAGCGTCACCTCGTGAGTCGAGCTATTCATATCCGTCCGTCCGTCCGTCCGTCTGTCCGTCTGTGTGTTGTCCGTATACACAGGATTAGAAGAAGGATGAGAGATAATAAGATGAAATTTAGTAAAAATGGTCACATGCACCCAAGAATCTGCACTATTGAATATTTTTGGAATCCGCCCACGGAAACGCCTACCTCCCATACAACGCAAAAATTTAAAACTGCATAACTCAGCTCATAATAAGCCTACAACAATAAACTTTGGTATGTATGTGTTTAATATCAACAAAAAGATGTTTTCAAAAAATGAACGTCATCCGATTACGGACACGCCCACCTCCCATACAACCCAAAAATTGAAAACGCAATAAATAAGCCTCTGTTTAACCTACAGAGCTAAAATTTGGCACATATGTTTTTTATGACAAGACAAAGATGGTTTTGAAAAATGGTTGTCATCCACTTACGGACACGCCTATTTCCCATAGAACCCAAAAAGTTTTAAACTCAATAAGTAAGGTTATGTTTGTCATAGAGAAATTAAATTTGGTATGCATGTATTTTATACCAAAACTAAGGTGTTTTCAAAAATTGGAAGTAGTCCGTCCATGAACATGCCCACCTCCCATAGGGAAAGCACAATAAAGGCATTAACTGTGAGCTACAGGAATAAAACTTGGTGTGTGTAAATTTTTCATCAACATTTGAATGCATATAAAATATAGGCTTCATCCGCCCTTGGAGACGCCCATTTACAATAAAAATTTTTTGTTTTTGAAAAGTGGGTTTAGGGTATTTCATAGTCGGCCTAGACCGACTTTAGACTTTCTTTACTTGTTTTAATTGTAACTTTTTAATCTTCTTTATAAACGAGTGCTTAAATGAAACATGAATAAGAATTTAAAAGAGCTTGCAGCGAAATCGTAAATGTACAGTTTTTGTTCGGAAATGTGTTATAAGCACGTAATGCTGATTTATTGTAAAAATTGGAGTTGTCTTATGATTGTAGAAATTTTGAATTGTATGACTTTATCAGCAACAAAGCAATGTTGAAGTGCAATGTTGCATTTTCTAATCAGTTAGTTTTAAAAACTCATATTTTAAAATAAGAATATTCGTTAATTCTTTTTTTTAACACGGCTGCGAACAAACAACTTTCATATATGAAGAATTCTCAGTTACAACTAGTTAAAGCTATCCGAAAAAGTTCATATCAGACCTCAAAAACAAAAATTTTTGGTCAACTTCTCAAATCAAGTAAAAGTGTACTCAACTGAATTCAGTTATCAAGCTTTTCATGAAAAGAAATTAAGCAAAACATGCTGAGCTTAACAGGTGTACGTTTGGTTAATGACATGTTAAGTCTATTGTTATTACTTTTATGCTTCAAATTCGCTCTAATTTTCTTAATTGTAGACAATAGCAAAAAAGTATTTGAATGTAAAGTTTCACAGAGCTGCGGTTTTTATGGCTGTCAATTACCACTCAAACGCTAATAGCTTGCCACCACCTTTCGACTATCATAAAACTGACCAACATATTGCATCTGGACAGACCACTTGTTTAAACGTTAAGCGGGTATTTTTTTTCGCAGCGTTTACACTTGCGATTATAATCGTGAGCTTTTGTAGATAGCTTTTTGAGCGCAGTGCATTCAACTTTAACAGTTTTCATTTTCATTCTCATATCTAAACGTGTACCAAATAAAAAAAGTATTTTTATTTCGGTTTTGTTTAGAGTCTATGGGGCATTATCTGCTTCGTTATCATTTTTTTTTATTTATTTTGGTTTTGTTGAAAACAAAACAAAATGCTTTTAAAATTGTCGCCAACAACTCATTCCACTGGATGGGTTCGTTACGATCAGTCGTTGATCAGTCAGTCTGTGAAAATGAACGAATTTAAATTCTGTTTATATCGAGTTATTTTACTAGCGTTGGCTTTATTTCTAATGCTATTGGAACTATTAAATGGTTTAGTCAATTATGTGGTGAAGTTTGTGCCGCTTAGCATTGTGCGACCGTCTTATATCGATGATAACGACGTTCCGCCAGAGCTTACATTGGGCGCCCTCAGCAGCTGGCTCTTCGTATTTTAAAATATTTAAACTAATTTTAATTTTATAAAATAAGCCTTGAATATAGTTAAGTTTTAATTAAAATTTGTGTGATATTTTAAGCTTGCTTCTGAAAAGCTTTAAGTGTATCTTATAACGCTTTTGTGGCTCTTTAACATATAAAAATAATTTTTATGAATAAAGTAACGAATATAAAATTTGAATGTACAAATTCGGAAACATTGTGTGTTATTTTCATTCAGTTGATTTTATAAAACTTTTGTTTCAAAAAGATTGCTTGAAGAAAACTAAAGTTCAGCTTTTCTGTAAGAAGACTTAACATTTAAAGCTTTTATCGAGCTTGGTTATATTTTTGACGCCACGAGCGGCACACAGCTCTTTTCAACTTTCTTCAATTTAGTATTATAATCACACGTTCCAACAGTATTATTGCAACAGAGTAACAATGTAATGAAAGAGTATGTTGTGAAGATAATATTTGCTGTACAAACATATAAAACAGTACGTTTGAGTTGTTTCTTTTTTATTTTTACCGAAGGTAGAAATAGAAATTGTGATCATTAAACAATAGTCAAAAATCCCAAAAATTATTCCTTCATCTAAGCGCTAGACAATTATTATAAAATGATCTTTTTCCTAGAACTTAATGTGATATCTTTCTATAAACAAGTAATTATGAATTTATTATTATATTTACTTATTATTACACTCAGAAAAAAAAGTACATTAAACAACCGTAAAATTGATATTTTTAGTTGACAAAAGTCGTCCAACATTAAAAAATGTTAAAATTGATATTATCGTTATGTACTTTTTACATTACGAAACCTACATTTAAAAATGTATAACTGTCACATAATAATGTTATTTTAACACTTAAAATATCAAAAAGTATCAGTAAATTAATGCAGACAAAAAAAAATGTATTGAAAAATAATTTGCCACGAGTGGGAATCGAACCTGGGCTCCGGGCATCCAAAGCCACACTCTTAACCTGTGTGCCACGGTCACCTGTATGTCTCAACGGCTCAGCTCTTAAATAAACATTACATCTGCTTGTTGTTGACATCTACATTTATAATGTTAAACGGATATGAAATACTATCAATTGTACAGTAAAAAATGATGAACCAAAAACATTTTAAATGTTATTTTAACATTAATAATTGATATTGCAACGTAAAACATTACATTATCAATTTGATATTTTTCTTATCAATTCAACACAATACATGTAAACTTAACATTTTCTTACGTAAAATCCACATTTTCTGATTTACATTGGAAATAACATTAAAAAATGTTAATTTTACATGGCAGCTTTTTTCTGAGTGTAGTTATTATAAGTTATCAAATTTATGTCACTACGAATACATTTTAAATGTTTTTTAAATTCGACTTGATAAATTCAACAAACTGAATTATTATCGGTAATTGATGAGCTAACACGATAAGATTTGCCTTAAGTGTGTGCAAACTTACAAAGCACTTCGCACACATTGCGGTGATCATAATCGTCCATCTGATCAAGTTATACCCAATACGATGAATTAATTTATGTCTACGTTAACTCTTATGGACAGTATTCATCCAATACGTGCAAATACTGTTACCGATACCGAAGAAGCCATCGACGCTATAGATTGTGACCGAGGGCCCAAATTTATCGATTACCGCAAAGTGTCTAATTATAAAAACTTGTCTTTTGACCAACGTTCAACTAAATAGCATTAACTCTTATTTATCACGATTTTCAACCCTAAAAAGTTTAAAACTAATAGAAATAATGACTGGTATACGAGCCATGAATTCTGAGATTATCCTCTGAACATTCATATATGAACTTCCACCGCCTGTTGAACAAACTGAGAGGCGTGTGAGGGATATAAAAATCAAATCATCGCAATCAATCAAGGCATCGGTTAGTCAGAAATAATGTGAGTGTGGATTATTAATGGGTCTTTTTCATTTGAACGGCTAAACACTTCTTTTGGAATTTTTTTTATGTTTTTAAAAAACCCATTTATTGTAAAACAAAAGTTTAACGTTTTTAACATTAAACTACATATTATTTAGTGTCTGCCCCGAAGAAGTACACTCCCAATACTATCATGATATATTGAAAAAGTATGTTTAGGGTATCTCATAGTTTCTGCAAGCATTTTCAATCGCCTGAAAATCTCCAGCAAATCGCTTGGAAGATGAAAAAATCGCAGGCGAGCTCTTCGGAGAGTCTTCTGGGAATCGCCGAATGTAAGGAGCTGAGGCAGTGATGATATTTGATAATTTTTGTACTCTCCTGAAAGTACTTTTTCGGACGCAAGAGTACTTTTTGTTAATATGATTAAATAAGCTTTTTTTATGTCACTGAAGCATAAATATTAAGGTGCCTCGACTTGTATGAAGAAAAAAAAAGTTGCATTTGTACCCATTTGAAAATGAACCTTGATGTGTTCTATGATCATTCCCAAAATATTTTGGCTATACAAAAATCCGTCAGTGAGCTAAACCATTTTGCAAAAACCTCCATAAATCATGTTTTCCGTATATATACTGGCTAGTGTAATAGATGTAAATAAATAAACTGTCTCAAATTATAGGCCTGAAAAAGTTCTTTCAATCTGCATCAAAAATTTGTATAAATTTGCAATTGAATTAAAGATTATGATGTTTTTCATGATTTTTTTCTTAGTTTTTTAGATGATTTTCAAAAATTCTACATTGAAACAAATGCTTGAAATAAAAAAAAATACAGTATTTTGGATTTTGAGAATTTTATTTTCAGGTAAAATGCGCACAAATGGAGAAATAAAATAAGAGCCTTACTTTATAAAACAAAGAAATGTGTCCAAAATATATGACAGCCGTGCATACCTTTCAAACGATATCTTGATAACGGCGATCGTATCAGAAATAATAAAGTTATTTGCATTTTTGTGACAAAAATCTTAAAAAAAATGCATGAAAACATCATTATACTTAACCCAATTGCAAATATTTTCAAATTTTTGATGCAGATTGAACGAACTTTTTCAGGCCTATAATTTGAGACAGTTTATTTGTTTACAACTATTACACTAGTCGACATATGTACGGAAAACATGATTTTTGGAGGTTTTTGCAAAATGGTTTAGCTCACTGACGGATTTCGACATAGCCAAAATATTTTGGACATCATCATAAAATACATCAAGCTTCATTTTAGGATGGGTACAAATGAAACTTTTTTTTTCAAGGCACCTTAATAAATATATTTCAGTTTTATTATATGAAAAAAAATTACAAAAACAATACAAAAAGTATTTTCAAACCCAAAAAACAAACCAACAATATTTGAAAATTTTCTTCATAATCTTGTAAAAGTAATAATGCTTGTATATGATAAATAAAATAACAAATAGCATGTTATATTAAATAATATGATACGAAATTCAAACCGTTAGTACCTCGTAGGAAAAAAGTTACGGCAAATTAACTTTTTGGTGAAGTTTGTTCTAATTTTTTAACTTTAGCTTTCGGTTCATGTTAGTGTGGCTTCGTTTGTCTTTGAATGTTTTCGTACTTCTTTGATTTTGTTCGTTAGCCTTCAATTAAACTTCGTTTGGCTTTGGTGTTAATACCAAATTTTTCACAACCGGTCCATTAGTTTAGATTTTATTGAGTCATAAATATTTTTGTACCTTAAGTGCCTGCTATCGAAAGTTTTGGAAACTTTTGACAGTTTATTTTCTATTCCTGAATCTTAATATTAAATAGCATTAAAATCACTCTAGTCGTTTGGCCAAAAGCGGGTATCCACTACAAATATCATCCCTGAGCTGAGGTCATAAAAGCGATTCAACGGGAAGATTTTCCGACGAATTGCCAAGAGGAGTCTTTAGCGATAAAGTGATTCGCCGACAAGAGTGGCAAAGAAATTGCTTGAGAGGTCCTCAGCGATTTGTTGAAGAGCATCGTTCTTGAACGTTACAAATTGTTGCAAGTTTGAGCCAACGGGCTCTTCACACGTTGTTTTATCCTAGTTTCATAAAGTTTTTTTACAATTTTTTGATTAGTTTAAACGATTTTTCAGAGCCTGCTCCATATTACAATGATAGATTTTGCAAACTTCTTAAAAAGTCATCTTTCAACGGTCACCGGAATGAGCGAAAGAAGATTTTGAACATTTTTTGTCAATCGCGCATTCATCCCTTGGGCGATCGAAAAGTGATCCATCTTCCAACGATCTCCGGAATGAGAGAAGGAAGATTTTGAACATTTTTTATCAATCGCGCATTCATCGTTTCGGCGATCGAAAAGCGATCCATCTTCCAAAGAACCCTTAGGCGAATCGATAGCGCGTCGGCAAATGATCTAATCTTCCAATCGTCTTCCAAATGTTTGCAGGGGTTGGCCTTAAGCCATAGTTGGCTTAAATTTATATGATATATATAAATAGACATTAATATAAAGTCAAGAAATATTTTTATTATACCTAAGCAGAAAATACCAAACATTTAACAATTTTACCGAAATAGTAAAAATATATTATATATTATAGAAACAGTAACTGGCCTGAGTGCCTCGAATGTACGCGAAACATACCCAACAAGTTCCTCGAAAGTCAGCCGAAATAGTGCAGTATCAAATTTGCTACTTAATTGGCATAAAAGATGAAATTATTTCCCGGGAATGCTACAAATCTCCATAAAATTAGTTTTTCTTTTCAATGGAATTGAAAATTAATGTTAATGTGGTTTGGACCGTTTTTCTTCTGAGTAAAAAAGCACGTGAAAATTAAGCTCGAATACCGAATTTTAATGCTGTGCTATAGTTGCATGGAAAGTGCCACGCCCCCAAGTTATATTGGTAGCAAAGTTTACAGGAACACTATCAAGACTTTGTACACAATTTATCTGAAAAAGGTAGCACTTTTTATTGTAACGTTGTTTAGCTTTTTGTTTTTAAATATTTGTATTAAAATAATATTTAAATTTCAAAAATTTGTGTGCTCTTAAAAAAAAATAATTATTCCTTCCTTATTTTCAAATGGCATCATCCCCAATAGGCAATTAAGCCAGCGCTCTTCAAACGAAGGCCTGCATTGACTGCTACTTTTGAAGACCAAACACATCCTTTCTTCGCTGCTCTTATGAGCCCTTCTTGAAGGCCATCTTTTTCTGCACAAAAGTCAGCACAACAAACTTTTTTCCCTTCAAAGACTAACTTTTCATATACTTCAGGGCAACTTTTTCGTTTAAAGTCAAAATATATATCAGTTTAAAAATATGACATAATAATGGCCCTTCTTACTGCTGTATCAAAGTTTATAGATTGAAATTAATCTGACATAAAAAAACATGGGAGAGAAGATAAAATAATAGAATTTATAAAAAAAGAAAAAGGTTTAAAAGAAAAAAAATATTTTTTCAATACTCTTTGTTTACCCCTTCTTTAAGCCATTCTTAAGAAGTGCTTCTATCAGGCCTCTTTTGAGCTATCGGAGGGGAAGGCCTGCGAAATTTTCCCACTTCATATAAAAAAGAAAGTGTAATTGTATATGAGTGCGGCAGTATCCACAGGAAGGCCTGCTAGCAGCGCTGTCATTGTCTACTGGGTCATGTTTTTCATCTTCACATCTTCAAAAAATATTTATCTAAAAATTTTGCCATGGTAAGTGTTGAACGGGTTTCTTTTTAAATATGATATTTTTAAAATATATTATTGAACATTTCTTAATAATTTTAACTTTATTAGATAAAGAAAACCTCAATTTCTTTTTAAAATTTGCAAGGTTTCGGCAAGAGAGCATCCACTTTGGAAGTTGGTTTTCATTTTGGAAGTAATTAAAGCGTTAAGTGATCCATTTGTATCGCGGAAATATGACATGACATGAGTGATTTAAAAAAACCAGTCGATGGTTCATGGCTTATTATGTTCAAAAACATATTGAAATTCATGTTTCGTGTCATTCGCATATGAAGTTTGCGACATTTTACATCTGAATTAGGTTTTGCAAACTAGAAAGCTTATTAGTTTTCAAGTTGTTAACTATATTTTAAGCCAAATAAAAACAATAGAAAAAACCATATTTCTTAAAATACTTTAAGTGAAAACTTAATGGTGACCGTGGCATGCAGGTTAAGTGTGTGGCTTAGCATGCTCGGAACCCGGGTTCGATCCCCAGCCGCGGCGAAAAGTTTTTTTCAATAAAAAATTTTTCTGATCGGTCACCACCTCTCTGCAGACAATGGCAAACCTCAGAGAGTAAATAATGCCCTGTAAAGCTTCTTGAGAACATGAACTTTAGTCGTTCGGAGTCGGCATAAAACATGTAGGTCCAGTTCTCGGTTAATTGTGTGCAAACATTTAATAACACACACAACACAATTGATCATAAGAAGCTCGGTCAAAGTCCTTTCAAAGGCTGAAATGGCCAATTTGTTGTTTATGTTTGTTGAAAACTTAATGAACTAACAATATATGAAAATATTTAAATGGTCATTCTGATTTCTAATTTAATGTCAACATCAGATCCTTATAAGTCATTCAAAAGGATTCTGTCGTCGTTCTTTTATTATAATGGCACATAAATCTTGGCAGTTTTGCTTATTTGATAATCTTGCAACATTGTTTATAAACAATCAACAGAATAAGCCATTCAAGGAGACGAAAATATTTTGTTTTCTCCTAAATTTTACACTCAAATATATTGTACTCAACATATCCATTTTGTAACATAACCAACATGTTGGACTGCTTAGTGGAAGTGTGTTTGAACCATTTCCTGGCCGCACATGCTAAATTCATCAATGAAGACATGTGTCTCTTGTGAAACTTGTCACAGCTGAATCCTTGCTACTCTCAGCGCATGTCATTTTTTAACATTTCTCTTTTGGTATTTTGCTCTTTGTTCACTCTCTAGTATTCCCGTGTTTATCTCTGGTCGTGCTCATGGAACACGTTATTAAAAGCCTCAATTATGTACGACTTGTGCTAGTCCTCCTTTGAATTCTATACTTCGTGGACAACTCGATTCCAGGTTGTCCTCTTGTGACCACTGTTGCATCTGTCGCATTCGTGCTCCAGCCCATAACTGGGTTAGTGGTACAAGTTCAGTTCTACATTGAAACGAATCGAAACAGGATGTGAATTTGTGAGCTGTTCGGGGATGTTTGATTGTTTGCTTGTTTACTTGTTCGATGCTTCTTTGCCAGTAGAAGTTCATTGCACAACATGCGATGCGCACTCACATGAACAGATGATGATGATGTGACATGAAGAAATTGTTTTGTTTTATTGCTTATTTAGTTGGCTTGGAAACAGTTTTTTTTTTCAAATACGTGCTCAAGGCACGTTTCTGAAATATTAAAAATTGTTTTATTTTATAGTGCAGTTAAATTTTATATGAGATATCTTAACATTTGAGCTGAATGTATTATTCTTTTTGAGTATGCAAAAAGAGAAAAACCAAATGTGTTTAACATAGGCAGCGGCCGTTAAGGCTTAATAACTACAATGAGACCGACACATTGCGTTGGCCGGCGCCCTTTGAGAATTCACAGGTACCAAATTAGCTAATGTTGTGATGTCATGTCGCAAACTATGTGGATGGTGGAGGTCACTCTAACATCTCCGCCGTACTCTGGGGTAGGCCACCCGGTTGAACATTTAAACTACAAATTCGAGCATAAAGCTCTACCTACGATATGGGTAGTTAACCACAACCACTACAACTGACTTTTGATGGTTCCAGTTTATGCAAAGAATTCAATTTTAATTAAAACAGTTACCAAAGACATCAAATAAGAAACAATATTAAATATTAAATATAGCTGCTATTTCTAAGAAAAGTCTTCACATTTTGGTTTCAGAATATTTTTGACTTAATTCCTTTTTCTCAGCTTCAAAAATGTCAAAATAATACAACCTGTCATGATATTCTCTTGAGTGGCATATTTAGTTATGGGCATAGGAGATATTTTGCAAATAATTAATCAACTTCAAGATGCTAAGAGAATTCTTCTAAGAAAATTCTCTAGCAAAATATGCAAGGTGTTGATATTTAAGGCAAAAGTAATGAATTTTGATGGCATTAATTCAAAGTAATCCTACGCTAATCCATCACATTCAACAGCCTGTCTTGGAATTATGTTCAAGGGTATATTATTCTGGAGTGTGATTCGTGGCACACAAAAGCAAACAATTAAATGTACAGTTTAAGTGTTTAAAAAATATTTCTTTGAGAAAAACTATAAAACGTTTTTATAGAGCGATGTTGATTGGACGAAATAATCAACTGACAGCCAATTGTCGAAATTTAATTGCTTTTAAAAGTGTCTTTGTTTTATTCTTAACAACCGGCTTATTCTCATAACTACAAGACTATAACTACTGTCAATAACTACGGACAGAAACACGTTTATATTTTTTCAGAGCAAAAATCGAAGATTTAAATTTTGTTGTTAGTCAAGCGTTTAGAAGTGAGTTAAAAATCATTAACTACCGTAACCAAACGACTGTTTGGCTTGAACGCAAGCCAAAATTTGATACTTAAATGCTGTTAGTTCTTGGTGCGCTTTGAAAAATAGACCAAAATAATAGATAAGTGATTTATGTAATAAATATTGCTCAAGTATCAAAATAGAAAAAAATTATGACTGTCAAATTCAAAGATACTGAAGTAGAGCACACAAAGAAAGGCCACTGAACTCGAGACAATGATAGGAATTACTTCTGATTGCACTGCTACAACAGGATGACCCAAATGAAAATGGTCATATTATTTTCTTTAATGAAATTTTGCACTTGATCAATATAGACTTCATTTATGATTGATCATGACAAAATTAACAAGTAAAGATAGTGTAAAGTCTGTCTAGCTTTTTTTATAGAATTAAATCGGTTTGACTAATGTCGGTTGTATGGTAGGTGGGCGTGTTCGTGAGAAGATGTCACCCATTTTTCGAAGACATCTTTATGTTGATACAAAACACATACACACAAAATTTTATTATTGTAGGTTAAACATAGGCTTATTTATTGCGTTTTAAATTTTTGGGTTGTATGGGAGGTGGGCGTATCCGTGAGCGAATGACACCCATTTTTCGAAGACATCTTTATGTTGATAAAAAACACATACACACAAAATTTTATTATTGTAGGTTAATTATGAGCTTATTTATGCAGTTTTCAATTTTTACGTTGTATGGGATGTAGGCGTGTCCGTAGGCGGATGATGTCAATTTTTCAAAACCATCTTTGTCTTGTCATAAAACATACACGTGCCAAATTTTATCTCTGTAGGTTAAACATAAGCTTATTTATTGCGTTTTCAATTTTTGGGTTGTATGGGAGGTGGGTGTGTTCGTGAGCGAATGACACCCATTTTTCGAATACATCTTTATGTTGATACAAAACACATACACACAAAATTTTATTATTGTAGGTTAATTATGAGCTTATTTATGCAGTTTTCAATTTTTATGTTGTATGGGATGTAGGCGTGTCCGTGAGCAAATTATGTCCATTTTGTTAAAAATTCTTTGTTTTGTCATAGAAAACATACTTCCCAAATTTTATCTCTGTAGGTCACACAGGGGCTTATTTATTTCGTTTTCAATTTTTGGGTTGTATGGTAGGTGGGCGTGTCCGTGATCGGATGACATCCATTTTCCATCGAAGACATTTTTGTGTTAATACAAAACACATACACACCAAGTTTTATTATTGTAGGTTAATTGTGAGCTTATTAATTGCGTTTTCAATTTTTGGGTTGTATGGGAGGTAGGCGTGTCCGTGGGCGGATTCCAAAAATATTTAATAGTGCAGATCCTTGGGTTCATGTGACCATGAGTGCCAAGTTTCATCCAATTATCTCAACTCCTTCTTCTTATCCTGTGTATGCGGACAACACACAGACGGACAGACGGACGGACGGACGGACAGCTCGACTCAGGTGGGGACGCTGATCAAGAATATATATACTTTTCTATACCGGACTCGCTTCGTTCTATGCGTTACAAACGTTTGCACAAAGTTAATATACCCTGACCTTTCAGGTTTAGGGAATAAAAAGTGGGCGCTGTTTGTTCAAAAGGTGAGGCAAGATTTGAACCACACTATGTCTCGAATAACATTGGATTTAGAGTACTGATATTTAGTACCTATAAAAGTAGGCACACTTATTAAAAATTACAGTCACTTAAGTTGGCGTTATTTGACAAAGGGGTGTGGCAATATTAGAAAAACAATGTGTCTCGAATACTATTGGCATTAGGATACTGGAGTTTAGTTCATATTACTGCCGATGAATTGGGCATTATTCGACTAAGGGGTGTGGCAAGTTTGAAAAAAAAAAAACTGTATAAGATTGACACAAGATTAATAACATTAATTATAAGAATGGGTGCTTCAATATTAGAAAAAACACTATATCTTAGTCAAATTTGACACTGGGGTACTGAAAACGATACAAGAATAGGTAGAATTATAACAAAACACTATTATATCATATTATAACTTTTATCAAGAATTATATCAAGAAAGTAGGCAACAGGCGTGTCACTATTAGAAAAACACTGCAACTCAGTTAATATTGAAACTAGGGTACTAATATTTGGTAGGTGGGTAGGTAGAATCATTAAAAAAGTGGAAGGAATTATTAATAGGGCATGGTATTTTAACCCTTTCTTCACAGAGGTGAAACGTTTGATTTTCTTTGCTAATATAGAGCAAAATTATAAAATGTGTGGTTTCACTGCCAAACCACTAGGAATGAAAGGGTCAAGGAAACTATTGTATATCGGTTCATACTGTTACTACCGAAACTGAAATTTGGTACAGACCTAGGTTGAATTATTAAAAAGTATGATCAATAAAGTAAGGAGAATGCTAAAAAGGGCGTGTCACTTTCATAAAAATTGTAAAGAGGCAGAAATTGAAAATAACCAATAAATCAAAAATTAATAAAACTTATTTTTTAAGAACAAAGTTTATTGTATAAAATTATATAAATTTATATAAAATTAATTCCAATTTTTTTTGAAAATTTTTTTGGAATTGGAAACGACAGAAAAGTATAAATAATTTAGTTTAATTAATTTATACACTTTTTCTAAAATTAATAATTTTCTCTAATAAGGAAGAACGCCAAATCTAGAAGAAGTAAACCTAAACCTTAATATACAAAAATGCTTTATGGGGACGTGATACCTTCAAAAAAAGTTTCTTTTAATGTTTTAAAATGCCTTTAAGTTGAATAAAAAACAAGATATCATTTTGAAAAATTAAATATATATTTTTTAGTAAAAAAATTACAAAAAAAAATTTATTTTATTTGATTTTTTTATTTACATATATGGCTACTGGAACTTTTTTAAAAAAACATCAAAAACCATGGCGGGCGTGATAACAACTCACTGGAGCATCGAAAAGAAAAACAAAGAACGGGGTTCTCATCAGCATCAAAACCGCCATGGAATGAACTAGACGAAACAAGTGTGGTTGAAAAATAACAAAATGGCGGCGTTTTTTCGAAAATTAACAAGTTTTTTTTGGACAATATTAGCCAAAAACTCAAAAACTGAAGAATAGAACTGATTTTTTTGTCCATAGTTCATTCCATGCATCGACAAGTGTAAAACAACATATTTAAATTTCAGTACGATCGGTCGAGTAGTTTTTGTTTTATCACGCCCGCCAAGATTTTTTAATGTTTTTTTAAAAAAATTCCTGTAGCAATATATCTGATTAAAATAATACAAAAAAAAATTTTTTTGCGTAATTTTTTTTACAAAAAAATATATATTTAATTTTTCAAAATGATATCTTATTTTATATTCAACTTATACGCATTTTAAAACATTAAAATAAAAAAATGTTTGAAGGTGTAACGTCCCCTTAAGTACAATAAAAATACATGCAACGTTAAGGATATTGCTTGTGTTTTCCTACGATAAAAGCATTTTGAAAAAAACATATTGTATCCTTAAATTTCAACTGATTTAATTGAATGTATTTTTAATCTGTAGGAAGTTAAAAAATTTTAGGTTTTTATTTTTTTGTAATTTGGTAAAATTATTAAAAATCATTTTCTATCGAAAAATATAATTTTAAAAAAATTGATTTAAGAGTGAAACGTGAGTGACAATTTTTATTGATAAGTTGGATTATCTTGGAAAATAATTGACTGGTAAAATTTATGTCTTGGATTTACTTTTGATATAAGATTAGTTGATTTTAATTTTTTTTTTAAATCAAGCAGACGCAATTTTTTTTCATTAAAAAAGCATTTGAAACGTGAGTGACTTTTAATTTCTTTGTTTGTTTATTTTTGTATTAGAAATGAAAGAATTTGACGAAAACATCAAGAAAAAGTGAAAGCCGACACTAAAAGAACGTATGAAAAATATAGAAAATAATTATAGTTAAATCCAGTTTCTTATATGAAGAAACAAACTTAGCATAGATTAAAAAGATCTAATTAAATCATTATTTTAAGCCGTTAGCCTTGACGGAATTGCTAAAAGGTCAGTTATAAAGTAAAATATAGCGTAAGAGTCAACGAATTAGGGTTTCGTACAGTTCAGGGTTTACATACAGATTCGGATGCAGAACCGGAATAAATTTTGTTAAAATGATATATATATGTATCGTGAATAGTTTTTGTGTTGTTTTTATATAATGAACTATTTATTTAACTAAATTATGCTTTACATAGTCCTTTACATAAAATTTTTTTTCTTTTTTATTTAAAAATTTCCTAAATATTAAGAACATTTTTTTTACAAAATATGCTTAATTAAGTTCACCAGATTAACCCCGATGCAATAAAAGACAATTAAAATTGTTTTGAAACGTGAAACGTGAGTGATAAAATCAGTAAATGAAAAAATCTTTAAATCTGAGAAAAAAATAAATTTTTTACTGCACTTCAAATTTCTACACAATTTCGTTACGGAAAATTACTTTATTCCTTATATTAACTCAAACAATACGCAGATTTTAAGCAATTTGTTAGAAGAACTCGAAAAATTCAAATCGTCCGGAAACGTGAGTGACGCACCATTTAAAGGAAGTTTTTTCGAAATGTGCAAATAAATATAAAACTTTTTGCATCAATAGTGTGCCTAAGACTTATTGTACCCATATAATTTTATATTAAAAGCTTTTATAGTTAATGGAGAAAAATGTATGTTCTCTGCTATGACAGAAACGTGAGTGACACTGGATTTGTCGAGAAATAAAAACTGTTTAACAAAAAAAAAAACCTACTTCAAAATCAATACAAAGTAAAAACAAGTAAAGAAAGTTTAAAGTCGGTCTAGGCCGACTATGAAATACCTTAAACCCACTTTTCAAAAACAAAAAAATTTGTATTGTAAATGGGCGTCGCCACGGGCGGATGAAGCCTATATTTTATATGCATTTAAATGTTGATGAAAAATTTACACACACCAAGTTTTATTCCTGTAGCTCACAGTTAATGCCTTTATTGTGCTTTCCCTATGTGAGGTGGGCGTGTGCATGGACAGATTACTTAGTTTTGGTATAAAATACATGCATACCAAATGTAATTTCTCTATGACAAACATAACCTTATTTATTGAGTTTAAAACTTTTTGGGTAGTATGGGAAATAGGCGTGTCCGTAGGCGGATGACGTCCATTTTTCAAAACCATCTTTGTCATGTCATAAAAAACATATGTGCCAAATTTTAGCTCTGTAGGTTAAACAGAGGCTTATTTATTGCGTTTTCAATGTTTGGGTTGTATGGGAGGTGAGCGTGTCCTTAAGCGAATGACGTTCATTTTTCAAAGACATCTTTGTGTTGATACAAAACACATACATACCAAATTTTATTGTTGTAGGTTAATTATGAACTGAGTTATTTAGTTTTACATTTTTGCTTTGTATTGGAGGTAGGCGTGTCCGTAAGCGGATTCCAAAAATATTCAATAGTGCAGATCCTTGGGTCCATGTGACTATGTGTACAAAGTTTCATTCAATTAGCTCAACTCCTTCTTCTTATCCTGTGTATACGGACAACACACAGACGGACAGGCGGACGGACGGACGGACGGACATGGATAGCTCGACTCACGTGGTGACGCTGATCAAGAATATATATACTTTTCTATACCGGACTCGCTTCGTTCTATGCGTTACAAACGTTTGCACAAAGTTAATATACCCTGACCTTTCAGGTTTAGGTTATAAAAATGTATATTACTTTTCCTATTAATTTCTTGGTAAAATTTGATAGCTTATTTATATTTATTATTATCTTCGAAATGTTATTGTAATAATTATTCTTAATTTGTTTTATTTTTATCATAAGTACATTAATTTTTTTTTATTTTGAGTTTTGGTTTTTGTTTATAATAAAGTTCCAAAATTGGTAGAAACTATCATAACACAGAACATATATTAAATATGTAATGAGGAATTTATATTTTCGGTTGTTGGGGAGATTGCCGTACAAATTAACCGAATCCACAGAGTCGAATGGTTTTTGCTCTACAAAAATTGTGACCAAATCATCAATATTGCGTTCTCAATCGACATTATTATTTTAAAGTCTTTATTTTTCGTCATAAATGTATTTTAAGTTATTTTTGTCTTCTCCGGACATTCCTTTTCTACTGAATAAAATTCCAACAAAACTTTTTCATATTATTTCAAACTTGAAATGAGGGCAATCAGCGCAATTCTCCAACGCCCATGGTAGACACAAATACGATGATGAAGACGTTGTTGTTAGAATGTGGAACAAAAGAAGCTAAAGTGCAGTAAAAATAAAACTCAGGTTTCACAGCCCGCAGATAATAGAAGCTGCTGCTTTGGTCGATGTTCAACATTTACACACACACACACACACACGCACACACCAAACAAGCAAAACGTAGCAGACACGGCATCGATTGCCAAGGAAACAGCACCAGGATATGTTGTAAATGTAACTGTTATTCTATGGAGTAGAATTAAACAGTCAAAGCAAAGAAAAAAGCGAGAACAAAAGAGGCAATGATGGAAACACGTTAAGGTAATGCTGCCAGATAAGATGGTAGTGTTGGTAATGGTCATCCGAAAAGACGTATCAAAGGGGACGGAGATGAAGACAAAAAAAAAAAAGCAAATAAGCTTTGTTGCATTACATCAAGGTAAACTAGTTTCAATTACGAATGCAAGTACAACAACCACTACAACAGCAACAACAATTGCTGCCAATTGAAGTCAGTCAAGCGGAAAAGGAAATAAATCAAAAACGTAGAAATTTGGCGAGAAGTAACCAAAAACAAAAAAAGCTCAACTGAAGCATGGCTATAAAGCAAGGCGATGATAGACTATTAGAAGAATCAACAAACACAATGAAACAGATAAACACACACACATACACATTTATACAAACCTCATAGATACTCGTATGGCTGGCACTTTGATGGCAAAGCATCTGGCCACTGTCGACAGAATCTGCAGCTCGAAGCACCAAAGGCCTTAATATAATTTGTAGCAGCCTTTGAAGCGCACACAAGAATAACAGTTAAAAAAAACATACCATGAGGAGAGAAAAAAACAACCACACACAGCACGAAAATAAACTTGAAATAAAAGAGACTAATTTAAAAGTAGTAAAAGCAAACCTTTAAACCAGAACATACAGACACGTAGCAGAGACCTTAGAACAACAACTTATACTAGAGAGGCTAAAAAAAAAAAATTGAAGTATATAACGTGCCGTTGCACTTTCAACTTTCTGTTGCTATAAAGCTTTAAAAAACAAAAATGAAAATAAAAAAGATGCCAAAAAAACTCATGCCTTCACATCTTATGATGATTTTATACACGAAAATAACTAAATTTTATTTTTGGCACATTTCCAGACGAAACCATATGAATAAAAGAACTGCAACAACAACAACAACAAGAACAAAAACTATAAACGTGTGGCTCGTATCTAGCTACTACCAACTAGCAGTTATGCCTTAGAAGCCTACCTACCTGCCTACCCCCCCAAGTACCGCTGTTGCAACTACCTTCGAATGATAGATACGAGCACAAGGCTGGCGTAATACTCCAGCGTAATTCAAAGAGAATTCAAATAACAAGTTCAACCAAACCGCTGCTTCATTTTGTTTTTTTTTTTTTTTTTTTTTTCCTTCAGCTGGGTAAGTGAGCGAGGGACGTATTGGGTCTAACAAATGGGCCGCGCGCATCAGACAGCAGTGAAACAATTTTGTGTGCTACATTTACTCAGCTGGCATCCCTCAGCCAATATTGCCAGCTTAACCAGCTGGCTGCTCTGTGAATAGCATTAAACTATAGTACCATGTGCTGAAAGTTCTGATTATATGAAACTCACGGAAATGGGCAACATCAAAGTGGAAGCAGCGCTTGATTTGGTTCTTTTTTTTCCAAGCTTCTTCCTCGTATTTATTTTGGAAAATTTTACAACTGTTATAAAAGAGGTGAAAGATTTTCGAGTTTGATGACATTGTTACGAGTTGTTTACGAAGGTGGTGGATTTTTGAAATTGATGGGGGGCAAAAAAGCTTTTTATTGTGACGAGTTAAATTGGGTTTTTATAGGTTGTATTCATTTTATATTTTCCTGCCGATAGGCATAGTTAAGAAATTCCTTTAGTTGGCATTTGAAGCGACAAGCAATTCAGCTAATTTTGTTTAATTCGAGAATTTTTATTGTTGCATTAAACAAAATGTAAATAAGAAGAAAAAATGTTTGTGGAACCTTATATAAAACTCTTTTATATACATTGGCATTAATGCAAGTTTTAGACTTAAGAGAGGTTCTGATGAAAATATTACCAGAATTTAAAGAGAAAAAGAAGCTAAAATGAACTCAAAATAGTTAAAAAGTTAATTTTTTAAACCTATGCGACACTTCAAACCGACCTCTGGTTCGGAATGCTTCGGAGTTGAAAAATTCAGTTCAGTGTTATAAATGCGAATTGGATTATTTTCAATGTTACTTATATTTAATATCGAATAATAGATATTTACCAGATTTTGGTATTGCATAAAAAGGATTTTAAAATTGATTGTTTCGTTCAATAATCCGTACAAAACAATAACAACACAAGCAAAAACAATGAAACAAAAACCACGAAAGCAGTAGCCACAACATTGTAATGATTGATTTTTTTATATGAAAATATAAATTTTTCTTTTTAGATTTTTGCTATTTTTTTACTTTAATAAAATCGTGAAAATATCCAAAACTAGATGTTCGTTAACCTTACGATATATCTGATATTTAAGCATATAAATTGTCTTTGAACGATGATTATTAAGGCTGTATGTATACCCTGAAGAGTTACCCAAAAACGTTGCATGTGCTAGAAAAAATTAATAAAATCGATCCCGTACAAATCGCGCTGTAAAACGTAATTCTATTGAAAAAATATTCAGCTGCACTGCCAGGCCCGTAGCCATACCGCATTTATAGAGGGGGAAAATATAAAGGTTGGGGGGTCAACATTTTTTTACTTTTTTAATCTACAATAAATTATGTATAATATACATATTTAAATTTTCAAAAACGCAAATTTTATGTGTTTTTATTTATGATATTAAATCCTAGCTGTTAAAATATGCCTGAATCAATACATTCTCTCACCTCTTGATTTCTTTTTCCCATATAAATGTCATACTAACGTAATACCTGCTATAGTAAAGCGTTAACTCAGGCCTGAATATCCCTAAGAATATTCCTCCGAAAATTCAGGCCTGAGTGAATGGTTATATATCTGGCCTTCGGGTCGTCCCAAGCCTGAAAATTCAAATGAGAAAGCAAATAGCAGATATATCATTTACCGAAGCCGAGCTGCAGTTCGTGCAAAGAAACTGTACAATCAAAAAGCCGTAAAACAGCTATACAACAGGCGCTTGCAGGACAATTTGGCTGTACATATGCTGAACATCGACCGTGGCTGCAGAAAAAGTTCATTTTAACTTGGCCGCTATAGCTGCTGTAAAGTATCTGTGCGGTCAAAATGTCCTGCAAGCGCCTGTTGTAGAGCCGTTGTACGGCTTTTAGCTTACTGAGTTTATTGTTTGCCTGTTGTACGAACGTTGTACGAACGTTGTCTAACAAATGTTCATTTTTACTCGGGAAATAAAGTACTAAAAATTATTTTAAGCATTAATATCACAAAAACCTTATGTTTACTTAAAAACTATTAGATACTTAAATAGTTGAAGCTTTCGTGCAGCTGACTTATTTAACACTTGCAAGAGTTCTTCGTTCGGAATTTCATCGAAACATTTGCCTTCACATGCTAATATAGTTAGGCTATTTTCGCTAGCAAAAGTCATGTTCCTTCTATATGAAGTTAAAATACGGCTAAGAAAACTAAAACTTACTTCACACCGTGCTGAACTCCATCCAAACGTGGCCCTACTTGCAAACAGTAAATACGAATCTCGAAAAACACTACTTTGCTTGTATAGTCCAGAAAAGTAGTCTTCTTTTTTTATGTCATTTTGTTGAAAATATCGTTGTACACATGCTACATCTTCCTTTGTCGGTACTGCGATGTTAATTTCTTTATTTAGATACTCTATCTTTTTTATGCCAAAATTTATGCCATTTATATTATCATAGCTCCAAAAGCTCATTATTAAAAAGAAAGATTATTTCAAACTCGCTGAAAACTATATCTATTATGGAAAAGTAAAGCCATTTTAGTGACATATTTGTCGTATCCTCAGTGTAAATGCCAGAGCTTTCTGTTAAAATGAAGTTGTCAAGATTGCGATTGGGTTTCTTTATTCTTTTTGGAGTCTCACTTGAATTGATAGTACCTTCTTCATCTAGTAACCGCTTAGAGTCTTGTAATGTAGTTTCGAATACTGCATCCGAACGGTTATCATGAAGGAACTTTAAAACCAGTTCGATTCCAGCAGAATTTTCAAGAATGAACATAAAATTATTTTAAATTTTGCTGTCTTCATTACTGTACATATATACAAATACAAATACAAATTCAGGACATTTTAAATTTTTTTGAAAATCGTTGTTGACATACGTGTATTTGAAATAATGCTGATAATAAATATTTTTTAACTGATTCAGTTCGGCTAGGGAGGCAAATAACATTGATAGGGGGTATTTCCCCCTTTCCCTCTCCTGGCTACGGGCCTGTGCACTGCTAGCTGGAATAAATACAAAAAATAAAATACAGACCATTCTGTGACAATAACAGTCAGACCGCCACTTTCTCACAACCGCAAGTCTACGAGACCACAGGGGTACAATGAAAAGAAATAACCACCCAGCAAATTAACGGACGTCAACTGTGTGCCACAGTGCAGGGGACGTATAAAAAAGAGTGGTATAAAAAAGGATTCTTGCTGTAAGGAACTCCAGGCAAGATTAATGGTCAAGGCTGTTCAAATCAACCTTCACCACGCCAAAGCAGCTTACGCAGTCCTGGTCCAGACAATGTGCCAAGTTGGAGCTGAGAAAGCATTAGTGTAGGAACAATGGACAGGCACAAATGGCAGTATCCTGAGTTTCAGCCGTACAGATAGGATTTTAAGCTCAAATTCATGTTTCAGACACAGAACCTGCAATGTTTACAACAATGATATTTCTCATTTTCCCTAGACGTAAATCATCAATGCGGTGCCGTGAATTCTGTGGGAAATCAGCGGGGGATGAGCTACAAGCCACCGAACGGGTCACAGGTTGCGAATAGTGAACGGTCTCTAGATATAGCCAAATTAGTTGGTTTTCCGTCTTTAAGTGATGCCGAAAAAGCAGCGGGTGACCAGCTAGAGTGTGGAAGTGTGTTGTTGTTAAATAGCGCTGAAAAATCCACATAACCCGCAAGTGGTGCTGTCAAGGCAAGTCGGAGCGTCCTTGTAGACTCCATGTCTGAAACTTCCTGTCTCCTCTGGACTCTAAACTTGATGGATGGATCTCGAAGACCTAAACAATGGAATGTTCGTAGGGTTTAGATCCCACCACATAATATCAGCACAACAAAAATCAAACCAAGCCTCGGATATGAGCCCTACTACGTTGCCGAGCGCCGTAAACGAAACAAAGACAACGATTTAAGGATATGCAACTGAAATGTCTTTACTTTTTATAGGGAAGGTGCATTTTTTGTCCAATTGGTAGAAGCCGCGGTAAAAAAAAGCCATCTAGGAGATATTTACTACAGCTGCCCAGTGGAGAAGCGTGAATTTATATGCGGATTTGTTGTAAGCCTGAAACTACGCAACCTTCCGGTTCACATCTGGCCACAATCCGAATGTGAAATTCTTCAACTTAAGCCCAATTAGTCCGCGGCACTCACGCACCGACGGAGAAATAGGGCAATGCTGTCAAGGATGCCATCCACGCGGGCCTAGAGGACGTGTATCACTGCCTTGCTCATGACATAAAAATAGTCCTCGGCGATTTCAGCATGATGGTATCTATGGCTCACTGTCAGTCAGTCTTCACTAAACCATTTTGAATAACGGCCTTAGACTGATTGACTTCGTCGCGGCTCGAAACATGGTAGTTAGTAGCACCAGATCCAAACAATCTTACTAGATGTGCACACATTTTGTGGGATCAATAATGAATTCGATCACTATCTTGTTGCAGTCAAGATCCGCATGAGAAGAATGTCGCTAAAAAAAGCTACATGTCGCTAAGCTGCAATCACAATGGACCACCAATTCTAACTCCGCTTAACCCTTGGTTTTACGCAACCAACCTAATTCTAGACTCAATGGCGTTGGCGGATTTTGGGCGCATATTTCCCACTCCATGTGCACTGCTGCTGAGGAAGTCATTAATTTCCGGCACCCGAATTCTTAGAACCAATAGAACGACCAGAAAAATCGAGACGCGGAAGACACTATCCACAAAAAACGCCGCATATAAAAAGACACTGAAATCAGCTATAACGAGAGCCATGCGCGAGAACCACCACGAAAATAGGAAGGAAGAGGCGATCCCAACAATTCTACCCTGGAAGAATGCAGTAAGACAACACCAACCGACGACAATGTAGTGAAAACTCCACCACTTAGCCATGACGAGATTAAAATTGTTATCCAGCGATTCAAAAACAACAAAGCGGCATTTACTGACGGCCTGGAAGATTAATTCTTTGAAAAATTACAAAATATGACTAACAGAAGGTATGCCCGACGATTAGAATATCAGTGTGCTTTGCACTATATTAAAGAAAATATTGTCGCAGTTCGGCACCAACAACCGAAGTTTTAGTCGTATTTCCATTGCGTACAAGGTTCTCTCGATCTCATTGTGTGAGAGATGGAAGCCACATACAAAAGCACTGTTTGGCGAGAGTTGAAGTTGGCCGTAACCCGACCACGGGTTGTCATGGGAACCTAAGTAAATAAGTAAGTGGGCGATTATTTCGAAAAGTTGGTTTTGGTTTCATCTATTTTTTTATCCAGAAAGACACATGCACTCTAACATGATAAAATTGCATGAAATTGATCAACTGACCATGAAGCCAAAAGCGAAGATTTTGCTTTACCAGGGATATTTTCTTCGAATTAACTAAAAATGGATCAAGTTCTGTAAGAATTACGATGTAACTAAACAATTAAGACTACTATAAAATAGCCGCATTTTGCATTTAACAACTGTTGAATTAAGAGGTTGTAATTTTGCAGTTTCATGGTTGTAATTTTGAAATAAATAATTTGAACAAAAAAATTTGCTTATCATGCAATAAGAGGAAACCGTTGCCGTCTAGTAAATCTTATATTTTGAAAAGCAAAACGACAAGATGGTACAATTTTTATTTTAAACTTGAAGAGTTGCCAAAGTTTAGTTTTAATTTTATAAGTCTTAGTGTAATCAATGGCTTATAATTTAGGAAAATTTATTTATTTTCTTCTGTTCTCATGAAATAGTTCATTTCTGACCAACACCTTCAGCACGTGTTCCCTTTTCCACTCAATGTAGGCCATTTATTTTGCGCATAAATTACATGCTTTGCCCGCTAAGTCGTTGTCAGGCAATTAGGTCTCCACCCCTATTCTACTCTATGATGCTCTACCCCTTTAAATGCCCCTGTCGGGCATAAGCATTAAGTGTGCTGCTACAGGGTGTTACAAGCTGTTAAGGATGTGCTTGTTCGATGTTGTTCTTATATGTGTCAGTTTGCACAAATAATGAGCTTTAGCAGGCGTTGGTGTTGAAGTCTCATGAAAAGCCATTTTGTCAGACATCAGTGTGTGTGTTTGTGTGAGTTTGTTTTCTTGTGTTGGTATTTCAATGAGTCAATTTCAATGAATATGTGGCAGCACTGCCAAGGTGCCAGCTTTTAATACTACTAGTCAATGATGTTGGCATCTACTAAAATACGTGACTCTCAGTTGCAGTCAGTCAGTCAGTCAGCCAGTCGATTGCAGCACATGAGTTGGCGAACTGATGGCGCAGGCACAAAGTTTGAGCAAACATGGCTCAATTTAATGGCAGCGAACTTGTAAAACGTTTCAATGTCTACTTTAAGGCTCACAGCAGCTTTGGTAGGGCTTAATTTTTGATGTTGTTAGTTGTGTATGTATTTGTGGAAGTCAGTTTTAGTGTGTGTTGCATATATATTTATGATCACGTTAATGTTTATTTTGACGTTTTTCCTTGTGTGTAAAAAAAGCAGACTTATGTGAACTGAATATATATGACTGCAAAGAGGAAAGCTTTAAAAAAGGCTTCATTAAAAAATAAAAATTCTGTTGTTTTGCCTTAAGAAAGGTCACTATTTTTGCCAACAGCAAAATTTTTGTATTGAGCATTTCCGGTTGATGAAATGCATTCAATTTGGTGCAACCAAGCAACAAATACTTTTGTTATGCATCAGCATTTGACATGCATGTTTGCAGTAATAGTTGTTGTTTTGTTTTGGTTTGTTTTTACCACAGCACCTACAACGTCTCTCACACATACACATATACAAAAGTTCATACATCGATACATCAATGCCCAAACAATTCCCGAAGCTATGCAGCTCATGTCATGGCATTTTATTTTGCATGCGTAACTTTCAGTCCTCATCATCATCATCATCATCATCATCGGAGATAAGCACATATTTTTTCATTTTCTATTTTTCCAATGTCCAAATGTTCACTTTTAGATTTTCATTTCTGAGAGTACTCAGTTTTCAGTTTAGATTTTAGAGTTTTTAGTTTAACATTTAACATTTACGTTTCTGTTTTATTCCATTTGTTTGGTCATTTGTATAAATTCCATATCCGCAAAGTGTTGAATTCAAATTAAGCAGCATCCGTATTACTTCCTGTCAACAATTTCCGCTTGTTTAGCAAAACTGTTTGGAAGAAGTTTTCCATTTTTGCTGAATGTGATTTTGTCCACTTTGCCAGGCACCAGAGTGAAAGTTTTCAATGGAAAAGCAATGTCATGTTGAGGTTATAGTCGGATGAGACTAATGTGCGGGGTAGACTCGGGAATGTTCAAGTTGTACGGGATGTGCGGAATGTGCGTTACATATAGAAGTGTGTTTGTGTGTATGTGTATGATTATAGGTCGTTGTGTTTATGGTACACTGTTCGAAGCACTTCAAACCGAAATAACTCACAAAGATTAAATAGAAAATTCAAGAGCATTTCATGTTAAAGGAAATTAGTTGACATTTTAAAGTTCAACATGCCAGTTTCGGATATATTTATGGAAAAAAAAAAAAACCTGAAACTGAAATGTTTGGTCATACCATATATTTATATGACTTATGTCTGTATGTCGCAGTTGATCTTAAAGTTGCAAGCTTAAATAAATTATTCTTTGACTTATGTTCGCATTTGTCATAGTTACATTTTCACGAGCAGTTTCAGGCTGCCATGTCAGAACATAAATGCATTTACAGCACTGTAATTATTTGAAACTATTGTGAGACCTTAGCTCATTAATTAATCAAAAATTTATATCGAGGGAAAATAGCATAGGTAAATGTATACAAGTTGACTTTTGTGAGCCATTGATTAATAGTGTTGGAGAACTCAAATTTAATCACAAAAATAGATATGGAAATTATAAAAGTTTTAAAATAACAGTTTCAATATTTCAGCCAAAAATCAAAACAAAATCATATGTTTACTTAATAAAAGCAAAATGTTTGTGTAATCATGTCCATTTTTAGACTTCCTATATCAATTGTCATTTGATTACTGCCTGGAATGCTAATCTGTACTAATTATTGCTAGGCAAATAAAGTAATCAACTGCTATGGAGTAGTAGTTAACATGTCTTCCTTGAAATCATGACATAGCCATCAGTGAAGTTCCTCATTATGTCACCCCTATAAGAAATTTTTAAATGCAGTAAGAAACCAATTTGATGTGATTAAGTATTTTTATACCCTAAACCTGAAAGGTCAGGGTATATTAACTTTGTGCAAACGTTTGTAACGCATAGAACGAAGCGAGTCCGGTATAGAAAAGTATATATATTCTTGATCAGCGTCACCACGTGAGTCGAGCTATTCATGTCCGTCCGTCCGTCCGTCCGTCCGTCCGTCTGTCCGTCTGTGTGTTGTCCGTATACACAGGATAAGAAGAAGGAGTTGAGATAATTGGATGAAACTTGGTACACATGGTCACATGGACCCAAGGATCTGCACTATTGAATATTTTTGGAATCCGCCCACGGACACGCCTACCTCCCATACAATGCAAAAATGTAAAACTGCATAACTCAGCTCATAATAAGCCGACAACAATAAAATTTGGTATGTATGTGTTCTATATCAACACAAAGGTGTCTTTGAAAAATGGACGTCATCCGCCTACGGACACGCCCACCTCCCATACTACCCAAAAATTGAAAACGCAATAAATAAGCCTCTGTTTAACCTACAGAGCTAAAATTTTGCACATATATTTTTTGTAACAAAACAAAGTTGGTTCTGAAAAGTGAACATCATCCGCCCACGGACACGCCTACCTCCCATACAACGCGAAAATTGATAACTGCATAACTCAGCTCATAATCAGCCTACAACAGTAAAATTTGATATGTATGTGTTTTATACAAACACAAAGATGTCTTCGAAAAATGGACGTCATCCGCTAACGGACACGCCCACCTCCCATACAACCCAAAAATTGAAAACGCAATAAATAAGCCTCTGTTTTACCTACAGAGCTAAAATTTGGCACGTACGTTTTTTATGACAAGACAAAGATGGTTTTGAAAAATGGCCGTCATGCGCCTACGGACACGCCTATTTCCCATACAACCCAAAAAGTTTTAAAGTGAATAAATAAGGTTATGTTTGCCATAGAGAAATTAAATTTGGTATGCATGTATTTTATACCAAAACTAAGGTGTGTTCAAAAATTGGAAGTAATCCGTCCATGAACACGCCCACCTTCCATAGGGAAAGCACAATAAAGGCATTAACTGTGAGCTACAGGAATAAAACTTGGTATGTGTAAATTTTTCATCAACATCTAAATGCATATAAAATATAGGCTTCATCCACCCTTGGAGACGCCGATTTACAATAAAAAATTTTTGTTTTTTAAAAGTGGGCTTAGGGTATTTCATAGTCGGCCTAGACCGACTTTAGACTTTCTTTACTTGTTATTATTATCTTTATGTTTTCCGAAAAAAAAGGACATCTCAAGAATATTGTTTTGAATTTTGAGGTCAATCGGAGCAAAACTGACAGATTTATGATAGTTTGAATGACCGTTGCTCCAACTCTGCTTTACCAGTGAACAAAACTTGAAATAGATTTTCCAAAACATGTTAAGTACTACTAAACCGATCGATTTAAAAATGTTTGTCCCTCTGTCTGTCTGTCCGTCTGTCTGTCTGTCTGTTCCGTCTAGGCTCGCGCACCGTTTATCCGATTGAGCTGAAATTTGGATGATGAGTACGTTTGAGAGAAAGAACTTAGAGGGTGTAAAAAAGTGGGCGGAAGCATGTTGGCGTGGTACTCTATAATAACTTCTAAACGCCTGGACCGATTTCAATTAAATTTGGTATGAACGTTCAACTGCTCTCAAAATAACACAAAGGCTGTAGTGCGTTTTAAAGACATAATAACTCCTAAACACCTGTTCCGATTTTAATGAAATTTGGTATGAAGGTTCAACTGCAACCAAGAAAAAACATTAAATATAAAAAATTCCAAAAATTTCCGCAAGAGGGCGCTTTGAGTAGTGCATTGATACTCAATAACTCCTACATGACTTGACCAATTTTACTAAAATTTGGTACGTGAAATAACCTGACTTTGCAACAAAATTGAGGCAATTCAAATTTCAGAAAACTTCCTTGAGAGGGTTCTTTATTCAATCAACTATGTCTGGCTCATTCACGTCAAAACGGATGAACCGATTTTGATGAAACTTGGTAAGCATTTGTGTCTGTTTATAAAATAGATCCTATGCTTTTAAAAGTTCTTTCAACAAAAATCAAGAAATGAGCCGAAGGCAAACGAAGTCAAGACCCACAGACGAACGAAAAAAAATTTTAACGAATTTTAACGAATTCGAGTTCTTTCAACAAAAATCAAGAAATGAGCCGAAGGCAAACGAAGTCAAGAATCAAAGACTTACGAAAGAAGTTTAACGAATACGAGCAGAAGCTTTATAAAGATGAAAAAAAAAATTAACCGAACAGTATCGACCAAAACCGAAGTTGAACAAAGACAATTCAAAAATCGAATCGATGCAAAAATGATTTTTTTAAAAATGGAATTTTTTTGAGATAACATTGCATATAAAATGCATAATAAGAAAAACTTTAAACGCATTTTTCTCGAAATGACACTTCAAACTGCACTCAGAAAAAAGTTTCTTGGAATATGATAAAAAAGGCATCATATTTAGAGAAAAGTGGTCTATAGTCTAAAAGTCTATAAACTTTGCTCCAGAGAATGTTTTTCTCCAAATGCGATCCTAAAAATTATCTACAAATGATAAAAGAAATAAAGAAAACGACTTTTTATTTTTGAGAAAACATTTGTTTTTAATGAAGAAAATACTTAAAATAGTGAATTTTTTATCGAAATATAGGAAAAAGTTTAATTTTCAATAAATTTTTCTCTGTAAATGAGAATTTTTGTGTGCGAGAAAAATATTTATCATTATAAGAGACATGAAATATTTCCATTTTCTAGAAGTGAAGAAATATTTTTTCGTAAATGTGAAAATTTATTCTAATTGAAAAAAAATTTTATTTGAAAAATAAAAAATTGCTATAACCGAAAATAGAGAAATTTTTCACCACCCAGCGGTCAGAATATGCCTGAATCAATATATTCTCTCAGGCCTGAGGGGTAATGGTAAGGCCTGAGTATTCAACACACCTCTTGATTTCCTTTTCCCATATAAATGTCATAGTTACGTGTAATGTATTTAAACGCAGTTCTACTTGTAGACTAAAAGCTTTATTCAGTTAAAATTATGTATAAGTCTTACTTCTAAGCTCTTGGTATAAATGTAAAATAAACAAGATAATTAGTGATAAATGTAACGAATAATCAATACATATCATTTCCTCCCAAATTTAAATGAAACTTACATACTAAAGATATATTAATTTCATATAATACAAAGTTTTGCTAATGATTATTATTAAACAAGATTTATGTTTTTAATACATAAAGGATTTACTTAACCACAAAAATTCAAAGTTACAAATAATACAATTTTTTTTAATATTATCATCATTTAACTTCTTTTTGCCGTTTTATTCGTTCAGATCTTCTGATTTCACCTAATTCAGGTTCATCAAAACTACGTTTTCTTTTCGGACCTGATTTAGTATATGTATGAGTGAATGCATAAGAACTAAAACGAATAACTTTTCCATGATATTTTCTTAACTGATTAATATGCGCGACTCGGCGTTTTCCATTGATATCGATGCAATATCTTAAACTACTTAATTTTTCAACAATTCTTGCGGTTATCCATTTACAATAGTTATTCAAAATATTTCTATACAATACAACTTCATTTTTCTCAAAATTCAAAATTTGCGTTCTTTTATTCAAAATTGGTTTTATTTGCATGTTATCTCTTTTATTTCTTTTCCCTTTTTCAATATTTGGTTTCTTTTCATACATTTTCTTACCATTATATTTTGGATTTACGAGGTCTAATAATGTACGTGGTTTGTATTTCAAAATTAAATTTGCTGGAGATACCTTTGTTGTAGTTGTAGGCGTACTACGATATTTCAAAAGAAAATTATTTATTTTAAAATCCCATGATTTATTTATATTTCTTGGATCTAATAATTCTTTCTTTAAACACTGTTTTACAATCTGTACTCCTCTTTCTGCACTACCATTAGACTGTGGATGATATGGCGGCGATTTTAAGCATTCAATACCACTACGCTCGCAAAACTCAATAAATTCTTTCGAACCAAAAGGGGGACCATTGTCACTGACTATTTGTTTTGGTAAGCCGAAAACTGCGAAAATTGAACGTAAGATCTCAATTACAACATTTGCAGTTGCAGTTTTCAAAACCCTCGCCTCAATCCATTTGGAAAACGTATCAAATAACACTAAAATTGTGACATTTTCTAATTTACAAAAATCGATGTGAATGCGCTCAAATGGAAAATTTGGTTTTGGCCATGAAGTTAAAATTGGTTTAGGCACATTTTGAGTTATTGAACAAACTTTACAACTCCGACTAAATCTTTCAATATCGCGATCAATACCCGGCCACCAAACATATGTTCTCGCTAATGCCTTCATTCGCACTATACCGATATGACCACTGTGCAGCAAGTGAAGAACTTCTTGAACTAGCGCAGGCGGAACAACAACACGATCGCCATAAAACAAACAGCCATCTTCCGTAGCAAACGATACGCGATACCTATAAAATATTTCTTGCGCTTTTGGAACATTTTTAGGCCAACCATCAACGACATTTTTATAAACCGCACTTAACACGACATCGTTTTGCAACTCTTTTCGTATATCATTGACATCTATCGGAAGCTCACTGACTAACTGAAAAATATTAATACTATCATCTTCTTCATTGGTCATCTCAGGCAGGGGTAATCTAGATAAGGCGTCAGCATGACACATCTGCGAACCCTTTTTATATTTAATGGTATAATTATACATCGACAAAAACACGGCCCACCTTTGCAACCGATTCGAAGCCACCACAGGTAAATCCTTCCTGTCATTAAATATTTCTTTTAATGGTTGATGGTCACTTTCAATGATGAATTGTAACCCGAAAATAAACTTATGAAACTTGCGTATGGAAAAAACTATTGCAAGAGCTTCGCGATGAAGCTGTGAGTAATTCCTTTCCGCTGGTTTCAAAGTGCTAGAAACGAACATAACAGGGCGCTCAACGCCATCAATCACGTGCGATAATACACCACCAACACCATATGGGCTAGCATCGCAAGAGATTACAATCTGTTTTGTTGGGTCGTAGTGGGTTAAAATGCCTATATCTAGAACTAAATTTTTACTTCGTTCAAAAACTTCTTGATGTTCATCTGTCCATAACCAAATTACGTTATTTCTCGTTAACTCATGCAACAAATACAGTTCAGATGACAGATTTGGTATACAATGATTATAATAATTTATCATACCGAGATACGATTTCAACTGCATCTTATTAATCGGTGTAGGCGCTTTTACAACAGCTTCAATTTTTCTTTTTGACGGACTTACGCCTTTTTCATTAATAATATATCCTAAATACTCGATCTCAGTTTGGAAAAATTGACATTTATCAAAATTTACTTTTACATTGAATTCCAACAATTTATCAAACACATTACATAAATTTTTCTTACATTCATCCATAGTTGAACCTCCAATTAAAATATCATCAAAATAAATTTGTACTTTTTCCAAGCCTTTCAGAATTTCACAAATAATTTTGGAAAATATTTGCGGTGCTGTTTTTAACCCATAGACCAATCTAGTAAACTGGTACAATCCTCGGTGCGTATTTATAGTTAAAAGTTCTCTTGATCTATCTGAAACACTAACCTGCAAATAAGCACCTGTCAAATCAAGCTTACAAAAATATTTCCAACCAGACAAACTAGCAATTATTTCATCCATACGGGGAATAACATAATGTTCCATTTCAACAAATCGGTTCACAGTCCGCCTACAATTAGCACATAATCTTATTGAACCATCGCCTTTGTTCACAATTACCACTGGACTCGCCCATTTGCTTCTAGTCACAGGCACCAAAACACCTTGTTCACACAGCCTATCCAACTCATCTTCAACTTTCTTTCTCAAACCAAAAGGTACAGTATATGCTTTTGCAAATATTGGATAATACTCATCTTTGAGCTCAATTTCAGCTAAATATCCATTAATGGTTGAATTGTTTGAATTTGAAAATAAGCTTTTGTATTTTTCTAAATTAAAATCTGTGCTGACACTATTTGTTAAACTATTTACACTACAAAACATACCACGCCATTCAGGTAACAAAATGCCCAACCAATTTCTTCCTATCAATGGCTTAAACTTGTGATCCGAGTCCAAAATTACTAATTCCAATTTAAACATTTGCTCTCTTAACTTAACATTTACAAAAATACATCCAACAATAATGACACTGGCACCGGTAATAACTTTTAAATTTCTATAAAATTTTTCTAATTTTAAATGTTCAAAATAGTTATGATAATCTGAAATATGACATACGGAAACGCAAGCTCCCGTATCAATTTCCATATCTAACTTTGAACCCTCCAATTCAGCTATTATTTCTAATGATTTTGTAGAACTGCATGCAAAAAAATTGTATAAATAATTAATATCGTTACTTGTATAATCACTAACATAGTCAATATTCTTAATACTTGACCTACTCTTACGTGCTAAACCATGCGACTTATTTCTATCATGCAATTTTTCAATCTTCTGCTTTGCCCAACAGTTTCTCTCAATATGTCCCAGCTTCTGACAGTAGTAACATTTGACCTGCCGCGGTCTGCTTTGACTTTGGCTGCGGTACTTTTCTCTGGTGTTGTTGCCAACATTTCTGCTGCGTTCGCCTGGCGCGTACTCTCTTTTGGCTCTGGAACTTTGCACTGATGAGGTTTGATGTTTGATATGATGGATCGAACTTGTTCTCATCATTTCCATGCTGTTGTTTGTCATGTCCATCGAAAGAGCAATTTGGCAAGCTTTTTCGAAATTTTCCAACTTACACTCATTCAGCAACCTGTTTTGGATATGCTCATTACTCAAGCCGCATACAAATTTTATGAGTAGAGCTTTGTCCAGAAATGTTTCAAAATCACATGTTTGTGATAACTGTTTCAACTCCACAATATAATCTGATATTGATTCGGTGGACAGTTGATCTGTCTTAAAAAATTTGAAACATTCCACAATTATGTTCTTTCGTGGTTGAAAATGCTCTTTTAATTTGTCCACTATAATTGAATATATGTAGTCTTTTTCGGTTTTCGGAGCTAATATTGATATCAATGTTTTATATAGTTCAGCACCTCCGAGACTTATCAAAAATGAAATTTTATCTGAATCTTTCGTTATTTTATTTAACGATAGTAGGTGATTGAGTCTACTTATATACAGCGAGAAATCATCGCCGATGTTGAACGCTTCAATTGTTCCAATCACTGCTATTGGAGTCTCCGCCATAATTGAAGTTTTAATTTTTGCTTTGATATTGCATTTAATTAAAAATGATAAAAGCACTTAAAACTGTTTATATTTTTCTTTTCTTTTCTTTATTAAGTATATCAAATAGCACGTGGATTTTGACCGACTCGTCGCCAAATGTAATGTATTTAAACGCAGTTCTACTTGTAGACTAAAAGCTTTATTCAGTTAAAATTATGTATAAGTCTTACTTCTAAGCTCTTGGTATAAATGTAAAATAAACAAGATAATTAGTGATAAATGTAACGAATAATCAATACATATCATTACGGAATACGTGCTATTGTATAGCGTTAACTCAGGCCTGAATATCCCTAAGAATATTCCTCCGAAAATTCAGGCCTGAGTGAATGCTTAAATATCAGGGCTTCTATCAGGTCGTCCAAAGTCTGAAAATTTAAATGAGAAAACAAATAGCAGATATTTCATATACCGAAGCCAAGCTGCAGTTCATCTTCGGTATCATGAGCATTGTTTGAATTATTTTAATGAATTAAAGGTCTTAGAACTTTTTCACTAAATAATTCAAATTTTTGTTTTGAGAATGAAAAATGACGCGTCGATTACTTTGCATTTTTGTATTTTTATTTTGAAAAAATTTCCCAAACTTGTTTGTTGGCATTACGACTTCGCTTCTAGTCTCAGCTGTTGCTCAGGTGCGAACACGAAACAAAATCAAAAATACGTTTGAGGGATATTTGGGTTAACTGAAATTACTCATTAACGTTTGATAGCATTACGCCTTCGCTTCTAAAATCAGGGATATCTTCAGGTCTGAGATCGACACAAAACAAATTATTCAGAGGTTAGACAATTTTAGGGAAGCTTTTAGAAAGCTTAAATGCAAATGCTAATTCTGAAATCAGCTATGATCTCAAGCCCGAATTTTCGAAGCAAAATAGAACTGATTTCATGCCAGATGTTATCAGGTATGACAATTGCTGACTGCTGGGAATTTAAAAATTTAAAAATTTAATTGATAATTTAAAAAATGTTAAAATGAGAGCAGTATTGAAAATCGTTCTTTTTCTATGCTCGAGGCACAATCCCGAGTAACTAGTTACTAATTACTGCTAGTTACTTCATATTTTTGTACCAAACTTTTTTTAAATAATCTTCAAATGTTATATTATAATATACAGTGAATCAAAAAAGTTTAGGCACAAGCAATGTTTCTGAAAAAAAGTGTTGCTTAAGTATCTAATAATAACGAATTTGACCAAAGTTTTAATGAAGTAAGTACCATTAGAAATAGTTCTTTCTTAATATCCAAAAATGTCCCTTTACTTCAAACTACCAATCAAAATTTAAGCGGATGAAGGAAAAATCCTTATCAAAAAAGTTTAGGCACACTTTGTATGTGTCTCATGTTGTTTCTTATTTAACAATATCTCTTGGTTTTTTGTCTTTACTTTTGCGCTTAAGTTATTTGTTACAAGTTTTTACTGAGTGTTGATGTTGGTTTCGGTAAAGATTGAGCGGTTTCGGTAAAGATTGAGCGAAGAAATAAGCAATGGAACAGAAATTTCGGTTGACGTTCGTAAAATAATAATAAATGTTTATGTATAGAAAAAACCGTATCGCGAAACCGGTAAATTAGTAAAGAGATCATATTCAAGTGTCAGTAACATCATAAATCATTATAAAATACCGGTAAAGTAAAGCGTAAGAGCCGATCTGGTCGTGCTTGTCAGTGATGTCAAAATCATATTTTTTTTAGTATTGTAACATTTAATATGAATTCAAATTGAAATTAAATTTTTATTTTGGTGTAAATACAAAATGAAATGTTTATTTTTTAAATGCTTATACTTTTCTTTTCTGCAAGTGTACTGGAAAAAGTTGTACTAACAAATTTAAACTCATAACTGCTTTGTGCCTAAACTTTTTTGATTCACTGTACTTATTTTCACAATTAATCAGTAATAAAAATATGTCATAAAAAAAATTCTTGAAAATATGCTTTTTTTTAACGTACAAACTTTACCGCATCCCTAATGGCGCTGGACGTGTATTCATCCCATACAAAATTGGTACAAAAATAAAAGGAGTGCCGTTGATTATGAAATTACGTATGCTTGGTTAATTTAAGCAGGGCCAGCCCTAGAACAGAGCCAGTAAGGCCCGGGCTCGGGGCGCATGCAGATAGGGGCGCCATACATATATAAAAAAGTATATATCACCTCAAAGGTTTGGTTTCAACTTTAAACGTCAAATTTTGAACCTTTAATTGTTGAAATCAATATGTATTTACAATTAAAATCTAAAAGTAGTAGTAGTTTTAAAATTATTTAAACATAAGGCTAAAATATAAACTATTTTAGGTTAACTTCTTTAATTCGGGTTAATTAATTAGGTTAACTAGTAATTCTTTTAACAAAAAGGACTAATTTTTCATTCTTAATTATACCCTAAACCTGTAAGGTGCGGGTATATTAACTTTGTGCAAACGTTTGTAACGCATATAACGAAGCGGGTCCGGTATAGAAAAGTATATATATTCTTGATCAGCGTCACCTCGTGAGTCGAGCTATTCATGTCCGTCCGTCCATCCGTCTGTCCGTCTGTGTGTTGTCCGTATACACAGAATAAGAAGAAGGAGTAGAGATAATTGGATTGGTACACATAGTCACATGCACCCAAGGATCTGCACTATTGAATATTTTTGGAATCTGCCCACGGACACGCCTACCTCCCATACAACGCAAAAATTTAAAACTACACGCGAAGAAATTTTTCGTTTACCGCAACTGAAAAATTCACCAACTATACTTCGTTTGCAAACTTTATTTGCCGCAAACGAATATTCAGTTGTCATCAACTTAAAACTATTCTTGCTTGCAACGAAAAAACATCGAACTTAATGAAATTTTATCATTGTCTTATAAGCTCAAGTTTAGCCGAGTGTGCTGGCGGTCGAGTCTAGGAACTCGATGGACCTGGGTTCAATCCCCAACAGGAACATCAAATATTTTTTTTTTTTAATCAATGTTTTTTTTAAGTAAACCTTATTTTGACGGTTCCTTTTGACAAAGCAGTTAATGAAGCAGAATTACAATTTCAATAATTAAATTAAAATTTTGGATACTTACACAGCCAAGAATCGAACCCACGTCTCCCGCGTGCCAGTCTAGCATGCTTCCATTGAACTATTGTGAGATATTGTCTAGAATGAATTTTTTATTTACTTAAGCTGTAACACATTCTTGTTTTTTTCGTTTATGGCTAATATTTAACATTTGTCATCAACTAAAGCGAGCTGTGTAGCAGTTGTGTGACTGCGCTTGTGATTCACAATTGTGTGTCTGTTTCTTCACACTCTTAAAATACTTCCTTTTCGTTGATGGCAAATATTTAACACTTTTCATCACCGAAATCAAGCAACTATTTTGTCAGTCGAGAACTATTCACTTAAACAAATTATTTTTTTTTCCTGCAAACGAAGTTTTCAGTTGGAAAAAACAAATTTTTCGGTTGCTGCAATTTAAAAATCACTGCCGTTTATGACAAACAAAATTAATTTCTTGCAACTAAATAACGTGTTTCCCGCAACTAACCATTATGTTCAAACGTTTACAAAAAATGATTTGAAACACGACAAACGAAGTTCGTTTGCAGCAAACTGGCGATAAACGTTTTTTCTCTCTGCGTGTAAATAACTCAGCTCATAATAAGCCTACAACAATAAAATTTGGTGTGTTTGTGTTTTATACCAACACAAAAATGTTTTCGAAAAATGGACGTCATCCGCTCACGGACACGTCCACCTCCAATACAACCCAAAAATTGAAAACGCAATAAATAAGCCTGTGTTTAGCTTAAAGAGCTAAAATTTGGCACATATGTTTTTTATGACAAGACAAAGAAGGTTTTGAAAAATGTACGTAATCCGCCAACGAACACGCCTACCTCCAATACAACCCAAAAAGTTTAAAACTCAATAAATAAGGTTATGTTTGTCATAGAGAAATTAAATTTGGTATGTATGTAGTTTATACCAAAACTAAGGTGTGTTCAAAAATTGGGAGTAATCCGTCCATGAACTCGCCCACCTCCCATAGGGAAAGCACAATAAAGGCATTTACTGTGAGCTACAGGAATAAAACTTGGTATGTGTAAATTTTTCATCAACATATAAATGCATACAAAATATAGGCTTCATCCGCCCACGGACACGCCCATTTACAAACATTTTTTTGTTTTTGAAAAGTGGGCTTAGGGTATTTCATAGTCGGCCTAGACCGAATTTAGACTTTAGACTTTCGACTTTAGACTTTCTTTAACTCCGCCTGGTGGTGATGATGGAAAGCGACTAGCCTGTCCCAAGCTAGTGAAAAGGAGGAGGGTTGTGTCATGCGTATTTGGACTACGGTTCAATTATGTATGTCACGTAAAAGATAGGTTGCCATGAGCCCTCGCTTTGAGATGCAAAATCATGGAAGTGGAAATGATATAAAACATACTGTTAGCACGGGGATAGTCAATGAATGAAAATCTGATATTCTCTATGGGTTTATGAGAATAAGTGATGATAAATAAATTTCCAACGAAAGGGTCTTTATACCGGAAAAAGTGTTTTTAAAAGAATGGTCATGAAGGAAGTGGAGTATTACAAGGGCTGATTAAAAAAGGAGCATAATAGACCCTGTGCTCGAGCATGCTTCATTGTGGTAATGTTGTATACTGGCTGATCAAGTTTTCTTATTTTATTTAGATAAAGCGATCAGTTTTGGACTAAACAAGTGTTACAGTCTTTACTGATAGTGTCTGAGGCACTCAACAGGATTGGCTGTACTATAGCACTTTATGTCTCTGATTTGTTGATTCAGTTCCGAATCATAGCATAGCAAATATCCAACTAGTGTCTGTCGGTATTGTATACCGGGATGCTAAGATAAGCTTGCTTATCAAGTCATGTGTGCTTAAATTATCAATTCATGTCTGGTTTTTGTTGGAAGCTCATTCCAAGGTAGAAACCCCTTTTGCCCGCTTAATGTCGCAAGCTAGACAACGAGGCGTTGCGTCTCTGTACAACCAGGCTGGCATATCCCATATGTAAGAAAGTTGATATAGGTCTCGCTCCTCACCAATGGAGGTTAATTGAATTTAACCTCAAATTAAATGTTCACAAATTGATACTGGGGAATCGATGGATGAGACAGGTGCTTATAGCAGAATTGGCAAACGGCGCCTTATCATAGTAAGCTGTTAATACTTGAAAACGCGAATCCATAGGGGAACTTGTCATGTCCGGAAAATAATTAATTTTTATATGGCAATAACGGCGATCGAATTCTGCTTGATATGATTGAAAAAAAGGGTTGCTCAGTAGAAATCTTCGGTGCTGAGTACCTGGAAACTGTTCGATAAATTTGATTATATTCCAAAAACCATTGGACTTGAGAAAGCAACTCCTAATAGACATGTCGGCCCTATGATCTTGCACATCGGCAGTTTCGATGGATGTGAGTGCTGAGAATACGTCTGTTGAGAGTTGATTTTGAAAGTCCATGACTCCTCGCCATGGGGCAAGTAGAGTAAAACTGAACAGGTAGGCATCTACTATAAACACTGACCCAATTATACTACAAATCAATTTTGTCAAGGTGTAACGGCCATACGGAGGCGTGGTAGGTATAGAAAAGTAAATATATTCTTGATCAGCATCATCACCTGAGTTTATTTAGCCATGTCCGTCTATCTGTCCGTTTGTCTGTGGACACAATTACAGCCGTAATTTTGAAGCAATCGTAATTAAATTCGGTATTTGAGCTTTGTTTTAAAAAACTAAGATCAAGTTCGAGAATGAGCTAAGATCAAGTTCGAACTCGGAATGCAGTAGAAGTTTTTCTTGTGGAAAAATGTTTTCTGCTGGCTCCGAAACTGTCAACTGAATAATTGACTGGATTCAGAGGGTGGGCTATTTTGACAATAATATCCTATATATTATATTATATTGTTTGAAGTAAATATACTTCAGAATACTTTGACAACAATCTCTAAAGGATCATATAAAATAGAATTTATAAAAATTGGTTTTAGTTTAGAAAAATCTATAAACAATTAATTTTTGGAGCGTGTTTATGTATGAGGGTCAGTCAGAGATATTCATATCTTTGCTATAAGTTTTTAGCGGAGAAAAAGACAAAGCTTTCAGATAATGTTAAAGTGCAAATTAGTTATTATGTATTTAAATATTATAATAAGCGAACATTGTCTTTAACATGCAATAACAAAAGAGTACAGCTACTACAGCTTTTTTGCACATTCTCAGCATTAAACCACCATTTAAAACCAGGACCCATAGCATAAAATAAATTTTATGTTAAGGATTCCAGTGGCTAAAAAGAAGTTAATGTGGAAAAAGTTTACCATCCAAAGTTTGGATTGGGCTCAGGTACAACACAGGACATAACTACTTACCATGCATACAATGATCTATAATAACATAATCTCTTTTAGTCTACTTTTGAGTTGACCTTTTGAGAAGTTAACATCAAAAACGCTACAGTTGTTAACAAAGGAACTCATGCGGTCTTGGCATATATTTTAGGAAATATTTTCCCAAACTAACTGGATTATAAATTCATTTAATCAAACAATTTTTTGGAAATGCAAACTTCAAACTTATCTATGAACAAAAGTGTGCCATTCCAAGTACCAACTTGGAATGCTAAAGAATAAGTTAAATTCTCGAAATAAAATTTCGAATCTCGCGTTATTCAAACATTTTTGCCATAATTTCGACAAAAGCTTTTCGTGAGAAATCATAGCCGTCAGTTCAATGCCATTGCTTGTGATTAATTAAAATCGGATTAATGGCCACCATGCCACACCTTCCGTCCAAACAATGATGCCACATAATTTGTCAATAAAACAAAACCACAAACCGACTGACGACTGACAACAAATGCAGGCGCGCACCTCGTACTCGTTCGTTGGTCGTTGTAGTTTGTATGTAGGCAGAACACAGGCACTGTTCTAGGATGCGGAAGTGCGCATAAATTTACGCTGACATAAGCACCACGGCCACAGCCACAGAAGCAGTCACTGGCAGGGCACAAAAACAACGAAGTCGCTGGTACATGCAGTCGAAACGAAGCAGCAGCACTCAGTGCCAGACAGCAACGAAAAAGTTGGTCATGTCGATGCAATCGATGGCATGCACCAATGCAAGAAGCACTTACAATGCGAGACGCACACAAGCATGCACGCAGGCAACAGAATTACATTCAAACTCACTTAAACACGCCTGCCTGCTTGTAACCTTCTGTGTGAGCTTTAAGAGAGAACACAGAGCAATGCGCGAACTGGGTTAATTTTGCCGCGATGCTTTATTGCATTAAAAGTGGGCAAAAAATAATGCGTTAGTGTTGGTGTGGCATGGGTCAATGGTGGCACATTTTAAAAGCTTAATGAAGCCGTCTACGGGGCAAAAAAAAATATGTAAGTGCTATTTTGTTGTTGTTGTTGTTGTCGTCAATGCTTAATGGCATTAGGCTGGCGGTTGGCTAATTATGGCACACTCAAGCATGATGAATAACATGGAAGAACACTGCAGCTTACATAGCGCCAATAGAGCGCTTCAATAGCAGCTTTCATGCATATCAAGCTTTGATAGCTAAAAGCTTTCGTTTTTGTAAAATAAAACACATAAAAAACTATGCGTCAAAAACTATTGATGCTGCGTGAAATGAACCTTGAACGCAGTTTATGGCTGAGGTTCTTTTGAAAATATTGCGTTGCAACAATCGAAGTGCGAAGGATTTATTAGCGCCAGAAATAGACGACGTTGCGAAAAATGCTCTTAAAGATATGCCATCAAGCTCAACTTTAAGACCTTAAATACTCTATCAACGCATAAGTAATGAGCAATTTGTCTTTGCCGTATAGATGAAAAGTAAAAAGAGGTGTGTTCGAATATAAAATGGAAGTCCAAACATTGCCTTAAATTCCAGCAGAACTAACAAAAATCGTTGAAGTGATAAAGCTTCACCAGAGCTGCTTGCAGCTGCGAATTTATGGCGTTACTAAATCTAAACATTTTCGTACTTTTTGCCACACCTTCAAAGCCAACAAGCCAAGCCAACTACTCTGCTGTAACAATACCCTTCCCAAAAGCTCTTCAAGCATTTTACATTTACATTGCGAATTGGCTAACAAGCCAAAATCAAAACTGTCAACGTACAGACGTCGTTGGATATGCCGACGTACCTGTTGTGTTTGTGTGTGTGTGTGTGTGTGTGGGTTGAAAATACATTTAAGTGTCCCTTATGTTATGCACGCTGCATTGCATTGCGTAACGTTCCATTAACGTTCCATTCCAAACAGCCTCGCAATCCACCTGCGGCGTTTTCGCATTATTCCTAATTGCATCGAAGTCGAAGCATCGAAGGCAAGGCAAGGCGAATCTAGGCAAGTCTAGGCTAGCCCCTTTAACTGTTTGAGAAATTAAATTTACGACAATAACTTCAACTCAATGCAACGCTCTAACGTTGGCGTTTTGCACTCATTTAGTTGGGGGCAAACTGGACTGCTGCTTTGGACATTTATGCGGTATTGCTTATGGGTTTTAACTTTTATTGTTGTTCTAACGTCTTTGGTGTTGGTGCTTCTGCGGTTCCGGCTGTTGTGGCAAATTGACAGCATTTCTTATGACATAATTGAGTAGCAGAGTCAAAACATTGGCACAAAGATATTGAAGTGCATTTAATTGAGGTTGAAAGAATATTGGTTTGCTTATATACCACGCTTCATAAGTATCAAATTTTTAATAAAAAACCAACTCTATTAGTTTTATATTTTTGAAACAAACTAACAAAAGAAAAATTGTACACTTAGCGGCATTATTACTTCCACAATGTGATATGTTCTGCAATGTGTGTCCATATTTCAATATTGACGGTTAGCGCCGTAAGTTTATGGTTGTTGACTCGCTTGGGAAAATTTTTTTTAAATTTAAGAATTTATCTCTTATATAAAATTCTCCGAGCGGTCAAAGCAATAACTTTATATTTTTCATGCCCATATTCCTTACAACTAAGAGTTTAAAGCTTACACTAGATCTTAATACTCAAAAGTATAAAACATAATAACTCACTAAAAACTGAATGGACATATTTGCGGTTTGCAAATTTTATGCGTTTGTTATCTATAGATGTTTTTGCCGTCGAGAAAATAAAAAAAGCAGGGAACAGTTTTGCAAAATTGGCCTATTTGAATGTAGCAAGTTGAAAAAAAACAAAATGTTTTTTGTTGTTGTTAAAATTTGTAGAAATTTTTATTCAATGGAGTTATTAACCAGTATCTTTGCAATTTTCCAATTCTACAACTTGCATGCTCTCAACAATATACTTTACAAAATACTTATAGAAGTTTCACCAGATAACTCGAGCCCTCAAAAGGGTTTAACATAATAACTTCCTATGAAGTGTTTGCATATGGGCATCTCCCAGTGGCACGGACGCTTACTCGAAAAACAAGAAAGAAACAAAATGAGCCGATATATATTTAAGTGTTCTGACGCGACGAAAGAGTGCTACATTTTTAAAAATATTGGCAAGATTTAGTACAAATAAGTACAAAGTAATAAGCTATCATTCAATGGAACGGACGCGACAAAAAATATAAGTTTTTTTAAGCTCGTACAGAAGTATGCAAAATTTAGCTAATTTGGAGAACTTTTTTTTATATATAATATACATGTTAATGGAGGCCAAAGAATAACTATTCTGCGTAGACCTATGAAATATAAGAATTATCTCTTGTCTTTTTTTAAATTGATATAGCACGACTACGGACGCGACAAATTTTTCCACAGTAGTAAAATACAGTAAAGATGTTCATTATAAATTTCAATAAAAATACATCATAATAAGTTGAATTCAAGTTACATAGAAGGAATACAAATGAAAAAAAAATAAAGTTAATAGCTGTTAGTGTGCTTTATTTTAATGTTTTTCTTCACTTTTGGTGGACCTTTTTTGGGAGATGCACATATGTCATTTATTATGTTTATTAAGTTAGTAGAATTTGAGGTCAGAATTTTTCGAACCGTCGAAGTAGAGAAATTCTGCATTTTTTCTAAAATTTTTACATTTAAGGACAAATTTTCGAGAAATGAAAGCGACACAATTTCAGAGGCCAGAATTTTATTTGAGAAAAGAATGGAAAAAAATCAAGAAGGGCAGCAAAAATTCAAAATTTATTTGAGAAAAGAAAACGATATTAGATTTAGGCCCGGATTTCGTAAACAAAGTTTAAATTTTAAACACAGTCAAAATTATTTTCGTAACTTATCTCATTTTTATCGGCAGTTTACTTAAACTCTGTTTAAAAATTTAAACTGAGATTAGAAGATATACTTGAGCAGCACTGCAGTAAAAATTCTATAACTTTGACGCAGAACAGAAGAGCAAATTGTCAGTATCATTGGAATATTTTTTTTTCAAAACTTAAAATAAGTTTTTTGTTTATTTATTGTTTTGAATTTTTTGAAGTATGATTTTTTTAAACATACAAATAATCAATGTTCTCAGAGAATTTTTGACAAAATCTAAGCTTAAATTTTTTAAACCTAGAATTTCTGTGTTTAAATTTAAACTTGCCTCACCAAGTTAAACTTCGATTTTTTTGAGATAAGTTATCAAAAAACTTAGTTCAGAAAATTTGAAAAAATTTCGAAAAAAAAAATAACAAATTTGTTATTATAAATCAGTTGTATTCATCTGAAAATTAACGGCTGTCATTGTAAGAGTTATGTTTCGATTAAAATGAATAAATAATTTAATTTCAAAACATATTTCAATATATTTTTCTATATACAAATGAAAAATATTGCTTAAACAAGAGTTAAAAAGTGACAAAATATCAATCGCGACTATATCGAAAATTTGTTGTAATTGGAAAAAAACTGAGTATGCCACCATATTTTACGACCTAAAGTTAAGTTGGGGTATCTCGGCGTTTTTGTGTATCTTTTCAAAAGTTGTTAACGAAGCTGCAATGTTATCTTCCCTTAGTTCTGGGTAAAGAACATCCTCTTAAAGAAAAATGCTTTGATTTCTGGTAATTGTGATTCTACACTTTTTATAACGTTCCCTCTTGATAACCATTGTACCTTGTTATAAAGCAAAATATCAGCGTTCCCACCCACTTTTTAAATCCTTTTGGATATTTGTGTGAGAGCCACACATAAAGGGCCAAAGAGCCGCATTCGGTTCTCTAACCGCACTTTGCCGACCACTGTCTTATGGCGTTTTCGTTTCTACCAAAAAATGTTGCCCTGTCGCAGTGCAAAATGTTTTCAATGTTGCCCGCAGCTCTGTAAAAGTGCATGTTTTTGCCTACTCGAAAAATGTCAACTTAAATAAACGAATATAACCATCCCTGTCTAACGCACGCATGTCATAATATTGTCGTTTTAAAAACAGCTGATATGCAGGGCAATCATCTACCCTGAGAAAGTTTGCAGGGCAGAAAATGTGCCTTTTTTGCCCTCTGTGAGTGTGACATTTTAAGAAACGAATACTGGTAGAACTATGCGTAAAAGAACGTCCTTCATTCCATCTAGCATGGAATTTGAAAGCGCATGAAGGTAATTTTTCATTTTTTTTCAAAATCATTTAACCAGGATTCCATGATGATTTTTTTAAATCTGCAATGGTTTTCCGCTCCGTCTCTCAAACCTTGCTCTTCATTATTGACCAAACGTTGTCAATTGAGTTAAGGTCAGGACTGTTTGCATTCCATTCCAGTGAATTTATCTACATTCCTTTTTTTTTGATCTGTATAGAAAAAAGATATGAGATTATTAGAAATTTATAAAATTGTAACAAATAAATTTTGCATGACTTTCAGAATCTGCACGATGACAAGGAGTTCAATCGTCCTGAAAAATCACATTCGGCGTGTGCTGTGATAGACCTTGAATTGTGGGTACACTTTCTTTGATGATTTTTATAGGGAATATTAATTTTGTCACGACGTGTGTAACGCCCATAAGGAGGCGTGGTAGGTATAGAAAAGAATATATATTTTTGATCAACATCACCACCTGAGTTGATTTAGTCATGTCCGTCTGCTTGTCCGTCTGTCTGTCGACACGATTACAGCCGTAATTTTTAAGCTATCGTAATGAGACTTCATTTTTAATTTTTTTTCTAAGAAGCAAAGATCAAGTTCGAGAATGGGCTAGATCGGATGAAAACCACGCCTACCTACCATACAACCCCAATAATGAAAACTCCATAAAGAGGCTAATATTTTAGCTACAATGCTGAAATTTGTTATTTGTGTTTTGCCAAAACTAAAGTGTGTTAGAAAAATGGGTGTCATCCAGCCACTAACACGCCCACCTCCCATACAACCCAAAAATTGAAAACTATATAAAAAGGCTTCTGTGGAAGCTAAATAAATAAAATTAGGTATTTGTTCACTTTATATCAAAACTAAGGCGTGTTAGAAAAATAGGCATCATCCACCAACGAGCACGCCGACCTCCCATACAACCCCAAAATTTAAAACTATATAAATAGGCTTCTATCAAAGCTACAAAAGTAAAATTAGATATTTAGTAATTTTATATTAAAATTAAGGCATGCTAGAAAAATGGGCGTCATTCACCCACGAACACGCCCACCTTCCATACAACACCCCAAAATTTAAAACTATATAAAAAGGCTTCTTACGAAGCTAAATAAATAAAATTAGGTATTTATTCTTTTTACATAAAAACTAAGGCGTGTTAGAAAACTGGGCGTCATCTACCAACGACCACACCAACCTCCCATACAACCCCAAAATTGAAATCTTTATAAAGAGGCTTTTGTCGAAGCTACTAAAATAGAATTATGTATTAATTCATTTTAAGTTAAAAATAAGACGTGTTAGAAAAATGGGCGTCATCCATTCACGAACACGCACACCTGCCATACAACCCCAAATTGAAAACTCTATAAATATGGTAGAATTCACTTACACGCCCCACCTCCCATAAAAGTCATAATAGTGAAAACTTTATAAAAAGGCTAAAATTTGAGCTACAAAACTGAAACAAACACAAACACGCCAACCTCCCAAAATTAAAAACTTTTTAAAAAGGCTTATTTTTAAGCTGCAGGAAAATAATTTGAAATTTATTTTAAACGTCATAATAATAGTAAAATCTTTTAAAATCTCATACAAAAAGCGCTACAATTAAACATTGTTTTACACTTACATTGAACGTGGGGGTATTTTAACTTCAGCCAAGTCGAAGATATACCTTACTAGTTTTTTTGTAAGCTGCTGTTTTAACTCATCTCTCAAGCATCAAAATTGAGCTGGCTCCACATACCATAATATACGGAGAAAATTCTTCTGCACCTCACTCTGGACGCCACCAAATTTATGTTGGATTCATCGGAAAACACAACTTATTCCCAGCCATGAAATTAAAAATTTTCACGATTTTTGCTCTATATTGTACATCGCATTTTGCTGTCAAGAGGGACTATTTGCAGGTATTTCGCTATGAGTCTAGGCCCATATCATTGGGTCTTGCATAAAAATGAGCAATTGCTTTTTACTCGTTTTTTTCAACAAGTTACTCGCTTTCGTATGCATACAAATCGAAATTTCTTGAGCTTAATCTCGTGTCCAGAGATGGATCTCTATGCCTGAGCTGTTATTTAAAACAAAAGCTCTTGGCGAGAATAATCTTAATATCGTATGCATAAAAGTCAGATGAAACTCACTCTTATGAGAATATTCTCGCTTTTTCTCGCAAATGGCAGAATACTTGCGTATTTTTATACCCTAAACCTGAAAGGTCAGGGTATATTAACTTTGTGCAAACGTTTGTAACGCATATAGTCCGGTATAGAAAAGAATATATATTCTTGATCAGCGTCACCACGTGAATCGAGCTATCCATGTCCGTCCGTCCGTCCGTCCGTCCGTCTGTCCGTCTGTCCGTCTGTGTGTTGTCCGTATACACAGGATAAGAAGAAGAAGTTGAGATAATTGGATGAAACTTGGTACACATGGTCACATGAACCTAAGGATCTGCACTATTGAATATTTTTGAAATCCGCCCATGGACACGCCTACCTTCCATACAACGCAAAAATTGAAAACTGCATAAATAAGCTCATAATTAACCTACAACAATAAAAATCTGTGTGTATGTGTTTTGTATCAAAAAAAAGATGCCTTCAAAAAATGGCTGTCGTCCGCTCGCGGACACGCCCACCTCCCATACAACCCAAAAATTGAAAACGCAATAAATAAGCCTCTGTTTAACCTACAGAGCTAAATTTTGGCACATATGTTTTTTATGACAAGACAAAGATGTTTTTGAAAAATGGACGTCATCCGCCTACGGACACGCCTACCTCCCATACAACCCAAAAAGTTTAAAACTCAATAAATAAGGTTATGTTTGTCATAGAGAAATTAAATTTGGTATGTATGTATTTTATACCAAAACTAAGGTGTGTTCAAAAATTGGGAGTAGTCCGTCCATGAACACGCCCACCTCCCATAGAGAAAGCACAATAAAGATAACTGTGGGCTACAGGAATAAAACTTGGTATGTGTAAATTTTTCATCAACATTTAAATTACACGCCCATTTACAGTTAAATTTTTTTTTTGTTTTTGTAAGTGGGCTTAGGGTATTTCATAGTCGGCCTAGACCGACTTTAGACTTTCTTTACTTGTTTATACTTAAAAAATTAATAAGCCGCGGAAAGACAAAACATACAATAGTATTAAGATACTATTCGGTTTAATAAAGAAAATGTTTATTATTTGATAGAATACTTCCTTAATACTGAGTCCTCACTGTATTGTTCGGGTTGAATAGCTTTTTCCTAAGCTGATTCGCTGTTCCGCTGAGAAATTACTCGCAACATTTCTCTTGCAACATTTTTTAACGACAATTTAATTGAACTTGAAAATATTAAATTGAAATATGAATTGAAAATATTTATTTTGAAGTGACCGTTGTCGTAAATTTTTTGTTTTTGTATATTTATATTTCTCTATTTTGAGAAGTAAAGTATGGCTTTATCAAATTTTACAATTTCTACGCAACAAAATATTTGTTAAAATTTGCAAGCAATAAAAAAATTAATGTTGCCAGCGAAATTTCACGCAAATAAATAGAGTATTTGGCTTTAAAATTGAAAATGACAAAACTTCACATAAACTTGCAATATGTATAGGTACATTGTGTTGGGAAGAACCCAAACATTGAAATGAAAATTTCTACATCACACAAATAAAAGTAAATTATGTACCTGATACGCTAGATTTAAATTTTATTGCAATGTAATAAAAATTATTTTATTAAATCAAGTTTTCAAAACTTGGGTCACTTTGACTTTAATCACTTTATATCGGCCAAGTCGAAGACATGCCTTACTAGTTTCAAATGTCTTTGAAAATTTTAAATACATCCTCACTGAAAAGGATTTCAAATTTCAAATGTACGTTTGTCTTGTGGAAAAATTAATTTCAAAATTTTACAAGGGCTCAACAATAAGAATATATTTTGTAGATTTTTGCACAAAAATACCTTTTTTACTGTACATCAATATTTAATTTGACTCTAAAACTGATGCCAGAGTGAACGCTACAAGTGAGGCCATGCTATAACGCTTATCAAAGCTAAAAAGCTTTGCATGTGCTTTTCTATGAAAAAAAGCAAAAGTTGTCAGAGTAAAAGCGATGTTATAAGCTACATGGAGCTACTTTGAAAGCTTTAAAAGTTCAATAGTTGTTTAAAATGATTTGTGTGAAATCTGGCAAATAAAATTGAAAGAATTGAGCCTAACGTTTATTCTTAAACTTTATTCTTAATTGCAAGCTCATAAGTACAAATAAGTTTCTAGTTTGATGCTATGAATAATTTTTATATAAATTCCTTTCAATTATCCCGTATCAAGCTATAATTACTGATCCGCAATTTTAGTTTTTTCGTAAAATATTATAAGAGTTTAGGGATAAATAAATAGGATACAATTTCTGAGAAAAATTGTTAATAGGTTTTCTGTTTAAACCGTACTAAGTCTCTTTTTCCAATTGATACCTCAGCTGCAAACATAGTAAAATACAACTCAAACGAAAGAAAAGTCATCTCAAATTCAAAGCAAGTTCTTCTTTAAAACTCCCAAGTTCTTCTTTAAAATCTAACATTTAATTCGGCTTTATTTATGACATATTTCGCAAAACAGCTGTTATTTAAAATGAAAAAAATTGATTTTCCACAATTGTTAAAAATCAGCAACTGACGATTATTTCTATTTTTAAGCTTCTGTCATGATTTCTTGCCACATTTTGCCTTCAACCCGTTAGGGTTATCATTCTTCGAGTTGTTTCTCAAAAAACTGCAACTTTGAAACAAGTCAAAGAAGTCATTCAATATGAAAATATCAGCAGACTTGACCACAAAACAAGCACCAACAAAATAACAACAACAACAACAATAATGAATAACAACACAGCACAAGCGTAGACAATACATCGAAGCAATCTAAAGTGAGCGATTAGTGCTCGTTCACTTGTCACTGTCGGCCATTGTTGGCCACCGCCGAAGCCACCAGCAGGCATACCAGCAGCTTAATACAATGCAATGCTCGCCCACTCATTGCTTGCCTCATACAGACACACCAAACATAGCCACACACACAAACACTCACTTACTATCTTCTGCATTGAGTGTACGTTTATCAAAATGTCCTGCTCTTCCGCTGGCTGACATTCGTTTCGCCACTGCCGTTTCCGTTTCCGTTTGGCGACGGCTACACTTGCTTGACTTTTTCCTAAAGTTGCACGATGCATGCATTCATTCATTCATTCATTCAATGTTTTCTATGTTTATTTGGTCGATTTGTTGTGCGCCATCCACTCTTCTCTGTGCCCGTGTATCTAATCTTGTTGTGTGGCTTGTTTTTTGTTTATGTGCCGGTTGACGCGAGCGCATTTTTTATGTCAGACAAACCGGAAGTCAAACATTTAATTACGTCCGTAATGAAAAAAAAAAATGCAATTTAATTTGTTTCACACAAAAATGTCGAGTCAACATCGACGTTACTGTGCCATCTAGAAAAATAATACTTTCTATTATGCTGTCGTCATTATCTTCGTTGTTGTTGTTGTTGTTGTTGTTGTTGTTGTTGTAGTTGCTCTAGCACCATATCATCCATTGATTTGACTGACAAACTGTCGAAGGATAGATTGTAGTCCAGCGGCTGTTGGAACCACATGTTCAAAAACGATTGCATCATTCAGCAGGTTCTACACCACAGAGTGTCTATCCAACAGCAGAACTATGCATACCTCGTTACAGCACTGCACACCTACAACAACTGCTATTGCTACTGTTCTTCACTTCGCTGTTGTCAAAGTTTATCAAATTTGTGTTTGTCAAGTTGTTTCAGTTTATTTTCGAGCAGATAGAAAAAAAAAATAAAAAACATATAACTCGAACTGCATTTTTAGCCAAATTGAAGTGGTTAAGTGCTTCAGCAAATTGTGTGCCGAAAGTGATTAGTGTTTGTTCGTTTCGAACATGGACAAATATAGCGTCAAGTTTTTTCTTTTAATTTTTTTTGTTATTTTTTCTTAGTAATTTGCTTGGCTTTGATTCGGTACTGCATGTTAAAATTTCGTTGAATTGTGGTTTTATTGAATTTGATTGAATTTACTTTGATTCTTGATTTGATTTTTTCTTCATTTTGTTTGTTTTGTTATCCTGTCAATTTAATTCAAGCAATTTAAGACAGAAATTCAAATTGTGATACTTTTGGCATAGAAGAATTTCAAAATTTACAGTTTGTGACGTAATTTTGTTGGGGATCCAGTGAATCTAGTTTTTAAAGTAAGTGCTTACTAAAAACCCGTATGAAATATATTCATACGTTAACTTTGAAAACACCCCTAGACGAATAATTTTAATTTTTGTCTCTTCCTACCGGAATCCGTTGGTGGAAATCTAACAATTTTGAAAATATTAGACAGTGTTATTTGACTCCGTGTGAACTCCGTGTAGTTAGTGTTTTGAAACATGAACCTCAACTACACGTGTATTTTATTCACGAACTACTGGTGACGTTCCGTGTGAACTCCGTGTGAACTCCGTGTAGTTAGTGTTTTGAAACATGAACCTCAACTACACGTGTATTTTATTCACGAACTACTGGTGACGTTCCGTGTGAACTCCGTGTGAACTCCGTGTAGTTAGTGTTTTGAAACATGAACCTCAACTACACGTGTATTTTATTCACGAACTACTGGTGACGTTCGTATTCGCGTGGTTCACGTGAATAGCATTCACGTGAGTAGTATTCACGTACTTTAAGCATGAGCTGAACTATAATAGTTTTTTGGAGTTTATGAGAATAATATGTTGTTACTTTGTTATTTAGAAGGCTTCCAGCTGCTTTTCTATGATTTTTGTAGGTTCTTAGTTCAGGGTTTGGCCAATTCCTGACTGTGTCATTTAGACTTTTAGGGTTCTGTGGGTTCCTCCGACAGGAATGTATGTTCCTGTGGCAAAGGGAACTAACTGAGATTTTGGATAATAAAGAGACACAATCTGATTATCTGAGATCACAGGTGGGTCATTGGCACTTTAATGCAAGGATGCCCAGCGCCTGACTCTTTCCACTCTTTACAACAACTTCGATGTTTTCATGATTGTTGTAATTCGACGAATTCAGTTTGAAGCAGTGTTGCCAGAGAGCCGAACTGAAATTTACCACTATTTGGGAAAAAAATTACCACTCTCTGAGAAAATTTAACTTATTCTAAGAAAAATGCCAAAATTTGAAATGTTTAATGAAGCCGTTATAACTTACTTCACTATTGAACAATTGTTTCTTCCTTTTGCCAACAACTTTTCCAATTCATGATATGTAAGGGACTTCTTTATCCACATTTCCCTTAACTTTTTTTTGTAGGAACTGGTCATGGCTTTCTAGAACCGATATTCTGTTAAGCAATATTAAATTTCAAAACATTTGATTACTTCTTATTTCTTGGTGTGTTTCAACAAATTCTTTAGTATTTAAGTTTAAATTTGCAGCAAATCAAAAATTAAAATAAGCCAACATTTGTTGTTTTTTCTACAAAAGCGAATTCTCAATAATGCTTGTGAGTACGTTCAGAGAGGTAATAAAACTGAAAAAAACAAATTTTTTGGAAATTTTAAAAAATAATTATATTGCAAAATTTACCATTTTTATTCAAAAATTACCTTTTTTACCTCTGCCCAAAAAATGAGTCAAAAAATACCTCATTTAGGGAAATTTACCTCAATCTGGCAACAGTGGTTTGAAGTAAAATCATTGCTTCTTATTGCTTTGTTGTTTTTTAAAGTGCCCTCAAATGACGCTATCTTACATTTGCACGTTGTTGATTTTGTGCGTTCAACAATTTAACTTGTGCGCTTGGGCACTGTCAGCATACGTGTTGTTGTCAGGGGCGTACCGAGACCGTGTTGGTGTGGGGTATTAAGATATTTTGGCCGACTGAATACCCTTTTGCCGAATTTTTTAATACATAATTTTTAAAAAAGTTACATTTTATATAATTGTATATGTTAACATTGTACATTGTCGTATGCTTTTTTAGTATTAATAAGAACTCAACCTCCTTCTCCCAATCTTCTAAGAGAGAAATTAACTTCTTTTAAAAAAACTCACTCTTTGATCAAAAGGAAATTCGGTTATGATAGAGCTTTTAAGATGGTTAATTTCGAGTTTTATTCAAAAGTACTCATCAATTGCGCTCATCAATTGTCAAATTTATATAAATTCTACTCTCCATATCAATATCTTGGTCGAATTTTAACGGTTTTTCAATTTTTCTAATTAATTCTAAAAGTTTGTTAAATTTTCCTTCAAATGTGATAAAATCACTGTGAACCAAAAGTATTTTAAATTAATTTTCTTAATATTGTCGTAAGTTATTTAGAGTGTATTTCAAACAAATACTTAGAAAGAGAAAAAAACTCTTTAAAATTGAATGTTCTAAATTGAGAAGTAAATATCTCTGCCATCTTTGAAGAAAATAAAATTATGTTTGCCATGGAGGGATCAAATTTGGTACTTAGTTGGTAACTAAGGTGTGTTTAAATGCATATAAAATATAGGCTACATCCGCCCACGGAGACGCCCATTTTCAATAAAATAATTTTTTTTTTTTTTTTTTTTTGGAAAAGTAGGATTAGGGTATTTCATAGTCGGCCTAAACCGACTCTAGACTTTTTTTAGACTTTCTTTACTTGTTTTTATTTAAAAAAGTCTCTTCCTACCAGTTTTGTCTTAAATTCTTAATTTGTATAAATAATTTTTCATACAATATTAGAAACAAAATTAATATAAAGAATTATGTGGAAGTTTTTCAAGTTTAGTTTTTTAGTTTTAAATAATTAAATAAGCCTTTTAAATAAGCTGTGGTGACCGTGGCATGCAGGTTAAGTCTGTGGCTTAGCATGCTCGGAGCCCGGGATCTATCCCCAGCCGCGGCAAAACGTTTTTTCAATAAAAAATTTTTCTGATCGGTCACCACCTCTCTGCAAACAATGGCAAACCTCAGAGAGTAAATAATGACATGTAAAGCTTCTTGAGAACATGAACTTTAGCCGTTCGGAGTCGGCATAAAACATGAAGGTCCAGTTCTCGGTCTATTGTGTGCAAACATTTAATAACACACACACAACACAATTGATCATAAGAAGCTCGGTCAAAGTCCTTTCAAGGGCTGAAATGGCCAATTTGTTTTTTTTTTTAAATAAGCTAAGGTTATTTCAAAAACAAACAAACATGGTTTTGAGGAGCTGGAGGTCTACCAGTAAACTGCATTCAAATTTGTTAAGGCTTAAACGAGTTCTTAGTATGCTACACAGGCTAATTTAATTGTAAGAATATATTTTAAGCGGTTTCTCTGTGAACTGTAATGAACTTTGCTTTATTTTCCACATTCATTTTAAATTCAATTATATATTTTCAGAACTTTTTCAAACAGCCAATCGTTGTCGACATTATTATAAATGCTAAGTAAAGTTTTTAATCAAAATGTTTGCACTAAAGAAATGAAATAAAATACCAACTTAAAGTCTTAAGCCAATATTTGGTCTGGATCTGGGTTTCCGTCTCGGTATTTATGCAAATATAATTTATCTTCCACCCAGCTCGAACCCCATAAATTCAATGTCGACAATTCGGAGTAGCAATAATGGGCAAAACGACTGTTTAAATAGCTTTCAATTATCCATAAAACACCTAGATGGTGGGTATGACGATGGTGGTGGGCAATGAAAGGACGCTAGCTGTGCTTTGCAGTGGGTTGAATAGCAGAAAACTAAAGCGCACACACACGAACAATAACTTAGCACTGTAACAGGAGCAGCAGCAACAACAACAACAACAACAAAACAATGTTAGTGTTACATAGACGATATAACTTTGCTCGATGCGGAACTGAAGTTACCTGAGACAAGCAGTTGTTTCCGTTAGCCTGGCTGCATGCCCATCCATCAGCCACAGTAGCGCCTACATACCCAAACATAGACACACACACACCATAGTCTGTACTCCTCCCCCGTGCTACTCACTCGATACCAACTTCACAAATAGCTTCAGCGGCGTGTCTCAATGGCAATGGCAATAAATATGGCAACGGTTTGCTGTGTTTAAATCAATTTATCAGCAAAACTCCTGCCGAGCAAAATTCTCACACAAATGATGCTTGACGTCTAGCAAGACGAAGAAATGTAGAAAGAAAGGCAGAAAGCAGCAAAGACACCAGCCGCGCCATGACTGAAATATTGTTAAAGCTTCCTTGTATTGCTTAACAATAATCAATAAAATTACATAGCAGCTGCTTTGATTATTTGACAGACATTGGCAATAAACAAAAAACAAAAAAACACAAAATAAAAATTATTTCTAAACGCTTCAAGATTTTATTTAGCAGCTACTTAACAATGACATACATTGTATTTGTTGACCATATCTAAAGTGCCTCTTTACAATGTGAACCATCGAGCGTAAAAACATGAACTTAATTGAAAGCTTCTAGTAAATGTTGACTCCTGCAGCATTAAGAAAGTCATAAAGCACTACATTCTAAAGATATGACTTAATGCTCCATTTAGCACCAATGAGACTTTCATTATCCAATAATCCACTTCAGTTTTTTGTCATACCAACCACTCACTCACTCACACATACTTTTTTAATACCGTCCAAAAAACTTGCCATCGTCCATAAGTTCGGTTCGAATGCTATGAGTAGGTGTAACATTGTGCTGCAGGTGTTGCTGCTGCTGGTCGTCATATTGTTGCCGAGTATGTTGTTGCCACAGTCACTGACGCTGCTGTTGCTACTGATGATGCTGTGCTTCAAATGTGACAAAGCTATTTCTTGTGCTCTAACTTCAGCTACAGTTGCTGCTACTGCTCTGCGCCCGCTGCCGCTCCAGCTTCAGCATTCAGTCGTTTATTGTTATTATTATGGAAAAAGCATAAAATAAAATTCTTCACTTAATCGCACAAGCATAAATTATTTATGAGTCTTTCGACGTTCGTTTCGTTTTAACTTTCATTGCTTGCGGAGCAGTAAAGAGCAGCAAGTTAGGTGTTTGGGCGCAGGCAGGCAGGCAGGCAGCTAAGCAGGCAATGGCAATATTTCCTTGCAGGCTATGCTTTCCTGTCTTTATGTGTTGTTGTTGTTGTTGCTGTTGCTGTTTGATGATTGATAGCTTGATTGACAAATTGAATTGTTATAAATTCATCAGCTTTTTAGCGCATCTCCTTCAATGTTTCTCAACTTCTGCCGAGTCGGTAAATATTTAGTGGTTCTTTCAATCTTAATCAACATCTTATTAACATATATATATTTATGTATACGATATGCAAAGTACTTGCATTTTATTCCACAATTGATAGCAATTTAATTTGCCAAGTTTAATAAATCGATTTTTAATGGCAGATTTTCTTACAGACTTTGGCCATGTGATTGGTTGGTTCTGAGGAGACTTAAGAGTGGAACCTTTAAGGTAAGACAAATAAATATGTATGAATATTTTTACTGAATATGCGTCATGCTTTGGATATTTAAAGACAAACTAAAATGTATTTTGAGATGTCTTCATGTAGTCTATACAGTGACCGGCGTCACAACAAAATCATTCTAGAAATTAATGATATGAAAATGGTACTTGACTTTGCCATTCTAGAATTGAAGACAACAAAAATGAGTTCCAAAAATTAAAACACTGCGGCAGCCAATTGGCGGATATCAGCTATTTCACATAATACACAAAATTGTAATGGTTCAAATAAAGATTTCCATCATTCAAAAACATTTTTTTATACCCTAAACCTGAAAGGTCAGGGTATATTAACTTTGTGCAAACGTTTGTAACGCATAGAACGAAGCGAGTCCGGTATAGAAAAGTATATATATTCTTGATCAGCGTCACCACGTGAGTCGAGCTATCCATGTCCGTCCGTCCGTCCGTCCGTCCGTCCGTCTGTGTGTTGTCCGTATACACAGGATAAGAAAAAGGAGTTGAGATAATTGGATGAAACTTGGTACACGTGGTCACATGAACCCAAGGATTTGCACTATTGAATATTTTTGGAATCCGCCCACGGACACGCCTACCTCCCGTACAACGCGAAAATTTAAAACTGCATAACTCAGCTCATAATTAGCGTACAACAATAAAATTTGGCATGTATGTGTTTTATATCAACACAAAAATGTTTTTAAAAAATGGACGTCATCCGCTTACGAACACGACCACCTCCCATACAACCCAAAAATTTAAAACGCATTAAATAAGCCTCTGTTTAACCTACAGAGCTCAAATTTGGCACATATGTTTTTTGTAACAAAATAAAGTTGGTTTTGAAAAGTGGATATCATCCGCCCACAGACACGCCTACCTCCCATACAACGCGAAAATTGAAAACTGCATAACCCAGCTCGTAATAAGCCTACAACAGTAAAATTTGATATGTATATGTTTTATACAAACACAAAGATGTCTTCGAAAAATGGACGTCATCCGTCTACGGACACGCCTTTTTCCCATACAACCCAAAAAGTTTTAAACTCAATAAATAAGGTTATGTTTGTCATAGAGAAATTAAATTTTGTATGCATGTATTTTATACCAAAATTAAGGTGTGTTCAAAAATTGGAAGTAATCCGTCCATGAACACGCCCACCTGCCATAGTGAAAGCACAATAAAGGCATTAACTGTGAGCTAAAGGAATAAAACTTGGTATGTGTAAATTTTTCATAAACATTTAAATGCATATAAAATATAGGCTTCATCCGCCCTTGGAGACGCCTATTTACAATAAAAATTTTTTGTTTTTGAAAAGTGGGTTTAGGGTATTTCATAGTCGGCCTAGACCGACTTTAGACTTTCTTTACTTGTTTATTTAGTAAAAAAGGGAATTCAAAAGCAAAATTGGATGATTAATTTGTACGTAACATTCTTCATCGCTGACTGGGAACTGAATCTGAATTTAATTTTTTGAACCAGGTTTTCGATTAACGTATTTCAGTAAAGATCCTGCAATAATTTTAGTTTCTTCTTCTTTTGCTTTTAAAAATGTTATTTTGCACATATTTATTTTGTAAAATGCTTAATTTAGCTTCAGTGCCGCCCCTAAAATAATACCATCCGGGGTGTCATTATTCCGCCCCGGAAACTCTTAAGATTTTTTTCGTATAAATTGAGTTCTTAGCTTGGTTTTAAGTTTCAAAATAATGCCATTTTTCTGAGTCTGACTTACTTGCTATTTTGCAGCAAAAATTATTTTGCATACCTCAAAACGATAGCGTCTTGTATGAGGCTATACAGCATTATTATTTAGAAAAATATTTATATGTTTATTGTTTAAAATTTTTAACAGATTTTCATACAGTTTGTATAACTTTAAATTTGCTTGCCATTAAAGTTCGCCAACAAATGCCTCGTTCAAGTATTGGCATGCCCAACAAGGGGCACTTAAAGACAAGTGATTCCACATAAAATCCAGGCACTTGGCTATGCATTCAATTTAATTAGCTATTTTTGTGCTGGCTAACGTGCTATCTAACATCAGATGAAGCTATTTACTGACATAATACTACTAATGTTGGAATCAGACACAACCACAAAGTTCTTAAAAATGCCACAAATGACTCTGGTCTTAACTCAGGCAAAGGTTTGAAAAATAACACTACGCAATGCAATGCAATTCAATGCACTGCAATGGACCAAAGGATGCAAGAAAGTAGAAAAGAAATGAAAACTCAACTGATTCTATGCAGCAACACTTTTGTTAAGCTAGCAATTACGAGCACCTGGAATGGCCAGTAAGGCATCAAGGTGAGGATGCTACTGTTGCCAAGTTGAGTTGCTGTTATGTTGATAGCTTTGGTGCTTATAGGCTATTTAGAAAATTGTTGTTGCTAATGTTAGTTCTGTTGCTGTTTTTGCCGTTTGAGTTGCTCGTAAAAGACAGCATTAAAAGTTGATCACAGCCGTCTTTGTCTTGCTAAGGCTGATGCTCTGTGGTTAGTGATGGGAGACTTGTATCGTTTTGCTTTATATTTTTTTGTTTTATAGTACATCTCATCTACTCTAAGTAACTCAGAATCAAAGTTAAGTAAGAGGTTTAAATTTTCAAAAACAATTTGCTAGAACGTTTTCTCTTTATATTCAAATAAGTTTGCTTTAAGTTAATCCACATGAAAAAAAATTTTATGGAAAATTTTTTATTAAAATCAAATTCGGTGAAATATTTAACGCCTAATTGTTACGACCAATTAATACAAATACATTATGTATTCAGAACAACTTTAGCAAATTTAGCCTAAAACTAATAAGGTATATCTTGGACTTGGCCGAAGTTAAAACACCCCACGGTCGATTCGTAATGGTACAAAATCTTCAATTGCAGCTCTTTTTATATGAGATTTCAAAAAATTTTGATGTCAAGTTTTCTAGCACACCTCAGTTTTGATATAATATACACAAATACCCAATTTCAGGTCTTTAGCTTAACTATTAGGCTGTTTATAGAGTTTTCAATATTATGGGTTATATGGGAGGTGGGTGTGTTCGTAGGTGGATGTCGCCCACTCTTCTTCCACAATTTAGTTTTGACATAAAATACAAACGTATCAATTTTTTTTCCTGTAGCTTAAAGAGAAGCCTTTTTATAGAGTTTTAAATTTTAGGGTTATATGGGAAGTGGGCGTGTTCATCGGTGGATGACGCCTGTTTTATTATTGCGTCTTAATTTTTATACAAAAAGAATTAATATCTAATTTTACTTTTGTAGGTTCGACACAAGCCTCTACATATAGGTTTCAATATTAGGGTTATATGGGAGGTGGGCATGTTAGTGGGTGGATGACGCCCATTTTTCTAGCACGTTTTAATTTTTATATAAAAATTATAAATATCTACTTGTACTTTTGTAGCATCGACAGAAGCCTGTTTATATAGTTTTCAATTTTGGAGTTGTATGAGAGGTGGGCGTGTTCGTGGGTGGATGACGCAAATTTTTCTTTCACGTCCTAATTTTTATAAAAAAAGAATAAATATCTAATTTTACTTTTGTGGCTGTGACAAAAGCCTCTATATAAAGGTTTCAATATTAGGGTTGTTTGGGAGGTGGGCGTGTTCGTGAGTGGATCACGCCCATTTTTCTAACACACCTGATTTTTGTCATACATTACACAAATACCGAATTTAAGTTTTGTAGCTTAAATATTTGCTTCTTTATTGAGTTTTCAATATTGAGGTTGTATGGGAGGTAGGCGTGGTTTTCATCCGATTTTACACATTCTCGAACTTAATCTTATTTTTTTTTGAAAAAAGCTTAAATATCGAATTTCATTACGATAGTTTCAAAACTGCGGCTGCAATCGTGTCCACAGACAGACGGACAGACGAACAGACAGACGGACATGACTAACTCAACTCAGGTGGTGATGCTGAGCAAGAATATATACATTCTTCTATACCTTCCACGCGTCATTGGCTGCGACGCTAACGCCTACCATTACATCAATAAAAGAGGTGAGTCTATTTTCGAATTTATCCTTTCGACAGATCTTATTCTATGAAATAGGGGCAATAGAATCAGGCAAGAGATAATTGACTTAACTTTAGTGAACAAAAAGGAACAGATCACAGTTGACAGTTGGGAGGTGTCACAGAAGGAGTCGTATTCCGAGCGCTTTAAGATTCTCTTCACTATTAATTGTGACCCCATAAAAGGAAACAATTTAGGAACCATGTATGAACAAACTGGGAAAGTTATTCAGTTTGGATCAACTACAATGTCAGAGATGCAGATACAGAATATTTCTACCACGACGCATCTATTGACAATGCAGTCGAGCTTATCACAAAAAAAATTAACAAGGCTTTCATGAAATTCCACCCCCAGTCTCAATGTCGCAAACCTACCAATGAAAGCTGGTGGACAAATGACCTTAAGAAAACACGAACGAAGGTCAGAAAACTTCACCGGAAAGCTCTTCTTAGCAAGGTAGTGTAGGACTAGATAAACTATAGATTCAAGTTGAATGCCCAGATGGATGATTACACAAAAGATGTAAGAATGGCAAAGGCCTGACGGTTCAGGTAGAGAATCCAGTCAAAAATCTATTGCTACTCATTGAAACTCACTTTCCATGCTGCAAAGATCCGGATCAAAACGGAGCTACTAGAGATCCGGAAATGTTACAGAATCATTACAGATCCTTCCTATAACCCCTACAAGAACTCCCTAGCATTATCACAAGGCTATCTGTAGAATGGTCGATAGGATCCTTCAAACCCTACAAATCCGCGGAACCAGATGGAATCCTACCGGCCATGATGAAACATGCCCTTCCCAGCATCATATTCTGGCAGAGAAGTGAAGTGAAAGTAGTATTCATTCCCAATGCATAAAAACCGATACACTCTACACCAAAAGATTACAGGCCTATCAGTCTCTCATCGTTCTTGATGAAAACGCTGTAGAGAAAAAAAAACTGCTCATAAGAGAATCTCTGAACGATACTAACCTCTGCAGTGCACAGCACGCCTATAGAAGGGAGGTTATAGAAGGAACGCTTCATCACAAAGAATATACTTTAGCAACGTATTTAGATATCGAAGAAGCATTTAACAATGTAAATACGGAATCTATAAGAAATACTTTAGTAGAAATAAGAGTAAACAGCATGATAAGATATTCATGAAGGCTGAATATCAGACGTATAAATGCATAAATGTCGCTGAGTGTGATAAGGAAGTGGCCCCAAGATGTACTTCACAGGATGGAGTTATATCCCCCCTTCTATGGCTAATTGTGGTTGACAAACATCCTTTCCAAGTAGCATATGCCGACGACGTTGCCATCCTTATACGCGGAAAATTCCTGCAAACAATTTGTGAACTAATGTAATGGCAGCTTCACACTGCCGAAGCTAAATGGAGTTACTCTGAAGCTCTCCACAGAAGCTAAATGTCTTGGAACTATCCTTGAAAAAAACTCAGCTAGAAACGCAACACAGAGGAGAGAAGAAAAAAGCACTATACGCCCTTTATGAATGCCAGAGGACCTTCGGTAAGAAGTGGGGCTTGCAACCGCACATTATCTATTTTTTGACCTATTCTCACCTACGGCTCTCTGGTGTGGTGGACAATTATGCAGAAAAGGAGCTACCTTGTATACCTTGCATAGCATGCATAGAAGTAACAGCAGCTATGAAATTTGAAATTATGAAATTTTTATGAAATTTTGCCACAGGCAAGTCTAGAAATGATGCCACATCTTCTTCCCATAGCAGAGTTTCTTAAGTGTTCGGCAACCAAGAGCGCAATTCACATAAGAGAGTCACAAGCCTGGAAAAACAACGCCTTCGGACATGCATCTTTTCTGACTCTCTACGGAACTGAGGAATCAAAATCAACAACCGACTACATTACACCTAGGGTGGTAATCGGTACTAAATACACCACATCCATTCCAGCAGACAAGGAAGGGAAGATACGACCATAAAACTTTATCGTAATCTCCAATTTTACACTGATGACTCCAAAAGGGGGAAAGGAACAGCATCAGGGCTGTACTGCAAAATGCTATAGATCAAGGAATCGTACAAACAGTGTTGCAGTGTTTTTCAGGCAGAAATTTATGCAGTTGAAAAAGCAGCACAGGTTATTGACAGCAAAAATTTAACAAAAGGATAGTAATTTTTGAAGATAGCCAAGCGGCCATAAAAACGCTAGAAAGCAAAACGAAAACAGCCCGAATGGTACTAAATTGTAAAAATTGGGTCCCCGGACACAGCAATGTAGAAGGGAATGACAAAGCAGATGAGCTGGGAAGAAGTGGAGTAACATTAGATACAAATGCATTCCAAAAGGCATCGTTAAATGTAACATAGAACTCAAATGCAGAGATAATGCAAACACAACCTGGGCTTTCAGAAGTGAGTGCATTATATCTAGAAAGCTATGGCCAGAACTAAACGAAAACAGAACTGAGAGTCTTCTGCTCTTGTCTAAACGGGATATCCGGATACTGGTAGGAATTATAACAGGCCACTGCCTCATCGGGGTGATGGCCAATAGGATTTACATTACAGCACCAGCATCGTCAACTCCGATTTATAAGAGACAGATTTTTCTAAGATTTGGAACACACAACTGCTAGACATATGGAGGTTTACAAACAGCACAGGATGGTTAAGATGAACTGTAATAAAAAGGAACTTGGTTTACTAGGTATCACAACCTATGTGGGTTAAAAAAAAGCAAATAAGGGATTCGTAATGAACCAATAGGCCTCCACGGAAGCACCTCATAGGTGCACGACCCCATCTAACCTAACCTACTCAAAAAGTAATCATGAATGCTTTTCTAAAAAATTTGTCAAGACTAAAAACTATATTAAAAAATTTTTTTGGGCCTAGCCGACTCGGAAAAAATTCAGAGAGCTTGTCTAGAAATTTTTGAACTAACCTCTTTATGAACTTCATATGATATACGAGTATCTTTTTTTTCTATATCTCTACAATTTTTAACAGTGATAATACACAGAAGTTAGCACTGATTGAATAATGGTTCATCCAAAATAGCGGTAAAGGTTTTCTATGAAAATGGCATATTTTTCTAAAATAAAAAGTTTGTTTAAAACACTTTTCTTTTAAAAAAAAATAAGACTTTCTGTTTTAATTTTAATTTTTAATTTTTTTTAAGTTAACTGATAAGACTTAAATACAAAAAAGAAATAAATAAAATCTATACACAGGTGGCGAATATATTTGCTTCAGAATTTAGAACATTAAATTTGAGACAGTTTTTTTCTCTCTCTTGACATTTGGTTGAAACACACACTAAATAACTAACGACAATATTAAGAAAATTTATTAAAAATACTTTTGGTTAGAACTTTGCTGTAATTTTTATCACATTTGAAAGAAAATTTAACAAACTTTTAGAAAAAAATTAGAAAAATTGAAAAACCATTAAAATCCGACCAAGATATTCACATGGACAATCAAATTTTTGAATTCAAAACACATTTTTTTACTAATTTTACAATTGACGAATGCATAAAACTACACTTTTTTAAGAAAATGGTTACTTTTAAAAAAAATTAAACTTCGACCAACTTAAAAACTCTCCCCCAACCAAATTTCATATTAATCAAATAGCGGGTTTTTTCTAAAAAATTTAATTTCTCTCTTATAAGGTTGGCAACCCTCTATATCAGATATATCATTTATATATACATTCTGCACATCTGGGCAACATAACCTTTCGAAAGATATAAGTTCCATTTATTTTGAGTTTTAATTAATACCAAAAAAGCGTACACTTTAATATTCACGTATTAATATATAAGATATAATTATTTAATATTTTTTATTCCTGTGAAAAACTTTACTGCCTAAAGCCTAGTACTCTGTTCAGTTTTATGTGAAATTTCACTCGAATTACTCACAAAAAACTATAGCTGTGAAATATTTCACACAACATGTTCGTCGAAGTCGTACTCTGCTTCGCTGTGAAAAATACTCGCAACATTTCTCTTGCAACAATTTTGACGACAATTTTATTGAACTGCCTTTTAATTTTGAAGTGAAAAGTGAAAGTTGTCGTGATTTTTTGTTTTTATACATTTACTAGTGTAAAAGCCCGTCCTACGACGGCAAGGAACCATTTAGAGTACAAAATGCGACAAAAAATTTATTGGATTTATATACAAAGGTTTTTATTTGAAAACATGTTTATTAAATTATTTTTATAAAACTTCCTTATATACAACATTTCTAGTAAAAAAATTCTTAAAATTTTAACCAATTAACCTTGTCCCTTGCCATCTATAATGCTTAGTTTTACATCATCAGCCCGCTAAAACTGCCCATGACTAAATACCAGTTCTTTTAGAAAAACTCCTACTTTGTGCAATATTTAACCTTGCAATTCATTTATGATCATTGAAAATGTCAGTTTAACTGGAAATTGTTGCCTCCGGAGAGTGAAAGGCAAATCTGTGTTTGTCGGGGCCAAATCAATTGTAGGTATGAAAACTATTTAATGTTCGCCAGTACGCCTGTGCGATGATTAATTAAGTTTTTAGGTTTTTCAAAACTAACCACCTTCCATTACAGATATCTCTTTTGGTATTGAAATTTCGAAGAAGTATTATAATACTTCCAATTTTGAGGTTTAACTTATGCAGTGGCATTCCTGAAGGATAAAATTCATTCAAAAACTCGGCAGGGTGATTTTGTTTATCGTTATCATCACTATCTTCAATTTAATCCGTGCTCAGATTGTCTCATTGTGTCACCAACTAAAATATTTAGAACTTGCTCGTTGACTTCGTTCACATCGGAATTTTTTGGGCACAGGATAGCAATTTTGGAATAACGGTTGATGTTATTCGGACTCAAAGTATCGCCAAAAATCTATTTAACTCTTTCAATGGATTTGTCCATTATATTGGACACTTCGGAAAAATTTTTTTTTTATTTTCCAAAGTCTTTTCTAAAATCAAATAGTTGGTACTATGACATGAAGTTGCAAACATGACAAAAATAATTTTAGGGAGATATATAACGTTTAACTTAGTTAGATTTTCGATTTTATGCCCAACAGTAGCCTTCAATTTTTTTATATCGCGTGTTAATAAATTTTGCAAATAAAGTGAGTATTGTGATTGGTGTGCAAAGTATAATTTTTTTTATAATAAAAAAAAAAAAAACAAATTGGCCATTTCAGCCTTGAAAGGACTTTGACCGAGCTTCTTATCATCAATTGTGTTATGTTTGTTATTAAATGTTTGCACACAATTAACCGAGAACTGGACCTACACGTTTTATGCCGACTCCGAACGGCTAAAGTTAATGTTCTCAAGAAGCTTTACATGGCATTATTTACTCTCTGAGGTTTGCCATTGTCTGCAGAGAAGTGGTGACCGATCTGAAAAATTTTTTATTGAAAAAACTTTTCGCCGCGACTGGGGATCGAACTTGGGCTCCGAGCGTACTAAGCCACACACTTAACCTACACGCCACGATCGCCATAATTTTTTTTTTATAATAACATTTGCATAAATAACGCATTTGCATTTGTCTCCGGTTGTTTTAGTTGAACTAAAATATTATAATACAACGTTAACTTTGTTTTGTCCATTATATTAGACAGCCTGCCAAAAGCACATCAGCTCATGTAAAAATCAGAGGGATGTTTTTTTATCTTTTTATTGCTTAAATGATGGGAATATAAGCTCAAAAAAATTGTCCACGATTATTCTAGGCAAGCCATTGAAACGGTTAATAAGCGAACCTTTACAAACAAAATAATCTGGAATTTCTATGATATCTTCATCTCCATTTCCTAACTTGAGTAGCCAATCGCTAAAACTTGGATCAGAAGACCGAACATTGTGATTTAATTCTAGCAATTCCAATTGACACCAACGTCACTGAATGTAATAATTGCTGTTCAGTTTATGCAGACCGAATAGGTTGCGGTTCTGTTAATTAAGAAGCACTGTAATAGCAAGACATGATGTTTGACGTATAGTAGTTAAGGAAAATGACGATAGTCTGATAGTCTTCAAGTACAAAGATTTCCAAAACATAATTTAATAACAGGTTCTGGTCCATTCTGAACAGGTCTTAAAAGGTTTAGTAGGTACAAACATTTCAAATGGATAATTTTACAACAGATTCTGGTCCAGGCTGAACGGGTTCTAAAAACTACAGTACGTACAAAGATTTCAAATAGATAATTTTACAACAGATTCTGGTCCAGGCTGAACAGGTTTTACGCTATAGAGCAAAAGGCTTAGTAAGTACAAACATTTCATATGGATAATTTTACAACAGGTTCTGGTACAGGCTGAACAGGTTTTACGATATAGAGCAAAAGGTTTAGTAAGTACAAAAATTTCAAATGGATAATTTTACAATAGGTTCTGGTCCAGGCTGAACATGTTTTACGATATAGGGCACGGAGCAGGACGCTTGTCTTTTATATATTAAGATTTTTTCTATTTTGAGAAGTAAAGCATAATTTTCTTAATTTTTTCAATTTCTTCGCAACAAAATATTTGTCAGAGTTCTTACGCAACAAAAATATGAATGTTGCAATCGAAATTTCACGCAAACAAACAGAGTACTAGGCTTTAAGATCAATTTGAGTTTGTTTAAATAAATTTTTAAAATCTCACATTAATTCTTAGCTGTTTATGCAAATATTATCCAAAACAAATATTATAACATCAGTCAAAAAAATTACTGTGAATTATAATGAGCACAAAAGAAAAGGTAGTACTGTTAGAGCAGACACATCCCACTTTTTGGATGATTATCTGTTTGATAACAGATTTGTTTATCTTCAAAAAAAACTTAATGTCAACTATAATTAGTACTAAAAGAAGAATTTATAGCTATTATTGCAGACACAATTTATTTTTTGCATGTTTATTTGTTTGATTGTTGAACGTGCTGCAGCAGATAGCTTATAACATATCTTATACGCATAGTATCTTTTAGATTGATTTGTAACTCAGGTATGCATTTAATTTCAGCTTGTTAAACAGCATATTCTACAGCTTAAAGACAACAGTTGAATTATTTACGCTGTCTGCTTATTGAAGATTTTAAACTTGAAGCTTAAATTTTTTGTTTTTCTTTTTACATTTCAATGAAAATAATTTATTTCGCCGCTTGCTACTTTTTGGCAAGTGTCGCATACATCAAGCACGTTTACATACACTCAGCCACGCATTCACGCACGCACGCACTTACACTGCTGCTTCACAGAGGCAAAGCCATATAAAATGAAAACTCTTACAAGTTGTTCGTCGAATAAAATGCAGAAATAAGGATTTTAATTCGTCTTATTTGTATTTTTTTGTCATCTTGTTTTGATTGTGTGTATTTGTATAAAAGTCTCTTAGACAAACACACAGACGTAGGCAACCACGAAAGACAGGCACTTAAAGTAAGTGAAGTGCATGTGCTTGTGTGTGTGTATATCTTCGAGTCTGTTATTGTTGTCAATTAAATTTGTAATAATAAATTAATGAAACGGAGCGTGTAATTTAACAACATTTTGATGTTGTTGTTGTTCTTGTTGTTGTAGCTAACATTCTGCTTGTCATTGCCTCGCTATATAATTTAAATGTCTGCTTGCTTCATTTATTTAACGCTATGTTGCTTGCTGCTGCCAGTGCACGCTGCCGGAAACGGAAATGTTGCCATAAAAAGCAGCAAATAAAAGCTTAGATAGTCAACGTTGCGATTGACAATGAAGCACAGCTTTTGATGCTGCTTCATTTGCCAAGCTGCATTCGATGCTCCGCATCTTCGCATTTTCGCATCAGTTTATCTCCTACACACTATGGCGTTCTTATTTTTTAATGTGCTTGTTGTTGTAGTTGTAATTGTTGCTGCTTTAATTTTTTATTTTCAGTGTATGCGTAATAAAACAAAACAGCTGAGTTTGTACATATTTGCAATGAAATAAGTAAATTTAATGACTTTTGTTTTATGTATTTTCTCCTTCCATCTTCCACTTCTACGCAATGAAACTTGCATCTATTTAAATCTACAAAATTTAATGTTTATTAAATAACCTCTTTAGAATATTGACAATAAAATGCTGCTCTTTGATGCTGCATTTGTATGCATATAATTAATTGAATATAGCAAGACTTAAGTTATGGATTAAATATTGCTTATGTGTGGATTAACCGCACGCTCGCACATGGCGTATGAGTAACATTTAATTATAATTATTATGTTTATTGCTAATCAAACATAAAGCTTGTGGTCTATATGACGCGTATTTGAGGTAGCTTTTTAGTAAGATGGAGTTTGTGACAAATCCAGCATTTAATTATCAAAAGAGTTCTATAGACTGTTTGTGAAAATCGAATGTTACTCATACGACATGGATGACTAAATTAAGATAATGAATGCTTAAACTCGCGCACCTAATAATGTTTAGTTAGTAATAAAGAAAAATAAAATGTAGAAATGTTAACAATAATATCACATGGTTTCTATATTTATCTATATCTTCTATATCAATATCTATACTATTATATAAAGAAGTAAACATTTAAACAAGGAGTGTTTTTTTTTGTTTTTTAAACATTTATTGACATGTTTATGGTAAACTCATATGCCATGGGATGGAATGTCGATGAAAATTTTACAAATATTACCACTATTTAACTTTCCTGGATGGACATAGGCTTTGTTAGTTCGCATTATCGTATTTAAATAAAAAGATGATAGTGAAATTAACTCCAAAGCATGTGTTTTTTCGATTTTTTTATTTTTTTATTTCAAACATTTAAGTTGGAAATAATTTAACTTAGTTTAATGTTGGTAAATTCTAAGTGATTTTATAAGAAGTTAGTCTCTCATGACACACGCTAAGGTCACTGTTAAGCAGTAACCCAAGGAGAGGTGGCGATTTCTCGTCAGCATGTTTTTCTCCTTTTCTAATGGATTCTTTCTGTTCTTCGGATGGATTATTTTTCCTTTTCGGATGGATTCTTTATTCTCTTCGTCTTTGCATCTTACTATGTTGAAATTCCTATGTAGGATGTTTAATTTTCGAGTGTGGTTTCTGATTAAGCCATGTCCTGGATTATATATCATATTAATTTGATACCTTCTATGTCAATTCAGTTATTTCGAGCATTTTTAGTGAAAGAGTTAGCCTTATTAACTCTTTGAAGGGATAGGTTATTTCTGAGTAGTTTGTTTATGACTAGTGTTGTAAAAATTATTAACCCAGCCATGGATAATTACCTGGTAGAATCTATTCAAGAGAGTTCGTCTACTTTGTAGTTTTCTTGAAAATCTCTGTGTCGGAAAATCCAATATATTAAGATATAAAGCTACTTTGCCATCTTATTTAGAAATCTATGGCAACTTAAAGCTGTTCTAGGTGTTTTATAAACAGACTCCAGAGCTTTCAAAGCATCCTCCGCTTGGAAAACACTGCACTGGTTGGAGATCCTAAAGGCTAGGTTAATGTTTTTGAATTAAGTTGGATGTGAAACGACCTCGATTTAACCTGCTGGAAGTAAATCTTAGTGCAATGTTTTATATGTTGTTGGGATATCTTTTAATGTCTTTATTAAGTTCTTATTCCAATAATTTTCAGCGATATGCTTCAAAAAAGTATTTTAAAAACTTAAAACTAATCGCGAGTGCAATAATTTAATGTGTTTTGCTGATAATTTGAGAAATTTTTATAGCACTGATATTTAAATGATCAATAATATGAAGCTTTTTCCGGTTAGGAAGCATCAATATGAAGCAGCAATATTCAAAGTTAATATTTTTTACTCAAAAACAAACAACAAATGTGGTTAAGACAGAATTTTGAACAGGTTGAATAATCCTTAGATGTTTATCGAATCATTCTTGAAACCTATTCCGAATGCATACTTTCGGATAAATAAAACTGGTAGTATTTAGCAAACATCTTCTGCAAAAACCTATTAGAACACCCATCCTTGATTTCATTTAAAACTCGTTTGCATTTTATTGTTGTTCTCAGGTCGTTAATATAAGCAATATGATCCATAGTATACCCACTACAAACAATCATAAACAAAGAATCAACACTTCTCTCTGATGACGGTAATTTCATTGTTGTATGTTAACCAAGGCAGCAAGGAAGAATATTCTGAATTGGTTATGTTCAATACTTTCCGTTATATTATTAATCCTACTTCCCTGTTTCAAAATTCATTATTACTCATTATTTGTTGCGTGAAAATTCTAACGAATATTTGTTACCGATTTAATGAACTTTACGATATACCGAACGACCCTGTACATTATATCTTTCGTTATACTGGAGCACCACTGTATATAAAAACGAATGTGTATATGTGTGTCTGCTACAAGTAGACTCCGAAACCGCTAAACCAACTGTTATGACATTTTCAGAGAAGCTCTAGCAAAGTTTTGAGAGTGTTCCTGTAAAGTTTGGTACCGATAGAACATGGGGACGTTTCTACTCCAATACTAATTTATTGGATAATAATTTCATAATTTTCGATATCGTATAGCTTTAGAATTGCATTTTGCACAGCTCCAAAATTCGGTATTCGAGCTCAGTTGCTGTTTTACTGGCAACTTTTTGTAGGCGTTAGAAAAGAAACGTGGCACATTTTAAGCATTCAAACTTATCGGTATAACTCCTGAAATATAATAGTATGTTCATTAGAGTGGGTCGAAAAAAAAAGTTTGAAAAAACCACCCCCTATTTTAAAGTTGACCTGGAGAGGATTCCGAAAACAAAAAAAATTTTTTTTTTGGACCACCGGAAAAACAGCCAAAATGGTCTTTTTTGCATAACTTAAGCATTACATGTCAGATCTTAAAAAATTATATGTCATTGAAAAGGGCTTTACGAGCACTACAATGTCTTCTTAGAACATTTTTACTTCTGAGGTCATATTCAACTAGTAAGCCCCATTAGCCCGATTTATCCCCCTTAATTTTTTTTTTTTTTCTCATAAGATTAAATTCCTTCAAATGTGTTTAATTTGTGTTCAAAAAATTATTAATTAAGTTTCTTTTACAATTTTGTTTATGTTATTTAATTGTTCGTTGACTAAACTTAAAGTAAATTTTTTATAAAAAAAAGGATTATATCAAATATTTGAACTATTATAACTTCTTTGTTTTTAAACTGAATAAATAATTTTTTGAACACAAATTAAACAAATTTCACGGAGTTTAATTATATGGAAAAAAAAAAGAAATTTAAGGGTGATATATCGGGCTAATGGGGCTTACTAATTGAATATGACCTCAAAAGTAAAAATGTTCTAAAAAGACATTGTAGTGCTCGTAAAGCCCTTTTCAACGACATATAATTTTTTTTAAGATCTGACATGTAATGCTTAAATTATGCAAAAAAGACCATTTTGGCTGTTTTTCCGGTGGTCCAAAAAAAAATTTTTTTTTGTTTTCGGAATCCTCTCGAGGTCAACTTTAAAATAGGGGGTGGTTTTTGCAAACTTTTTTTTTTTGTATGGAGGCCGACCCACTCTAATGTTCATATAGACTTCATTTAACATGTTAAACAAAAAAACTTTTTCATTGAAATCAATCGTTCACATAAACTAAACTTCCCAACAAGAAATGGATAACCGAAACATTCAAATTTGTCATTTTTTGAATTAAAATTAAATAAGTAAAGAAATTAGAAATAATAAACATAATATGAAAATAGATAATATTCAAATAAACATAAAAAACTTTGAAAAAAAATTAAACAATAACAATTTACAAGCACCACCACTAGCTTTAGCACCAACACTAGTACCAGCACCAGCATCAGTACTAACACCAGCACTAGCTCTAGCTCTAGAACTAGCACTAGCACCAGCACTCAGCTGCAACAGCACCAGCGCTAACACCAGCACAAGCTCTAGCTTTAGCACCAGCACTCAGCTGCAACAGCATCAGTACTAGTACCAACACCAGCACTGCCTCTAGCACCAGCTCTCAGCTGCAACTGCACCAGCGCTAACACCAGCACCAGCTCTAGCACTAGCACCAGCACTCAGCTGCAACAGCATCGGCGCTAACACCAGCACTCAGCTACAACAGCACCAGCACTAACACCAGCATTAGTATCAGTACTAATTCTAACACTAGCACCAGTGTACTGTTAAATAATTTAAATAATAAATTTAAAACAATTGTTTTCAATTCTTATTTTAACAGAAGTACGTTAGATAAAACCGATATTTACGTTTTATCTGAGATCTAACTGATGAGAGTTGGTTACCTATCAGGGATGATTTATTGAGTGGAATAGTACTTTTTTGAGTACTATTGACTCTACAAAAGTACCCGAGTACCTTCTTGCCGAAAAAAGTACGCTGGTATACTAAAGAATTTTACTTGAAATTTTGTCAAGAGTAAAAAAAAAGAGTTAAAATTTTTTGAAAGTGAAGTCATAAACTTATTGTCAAAATTCTCGCCCAGTCACGTATTATTTGCCGTTGATTTTAGAAATGTTCCCAGAACAAGAACTTTTAAAAGAAAAAGTAAAAAATTTTTATTAAAATTCGCAATATCTTTGATCAGGTGGCAAAGATTTGAAAGTTTTTGGACCAGATAGTAAGATCTTCTTCAGTACTACTATTTTCAACCATTTGTTTATTTGTAACTGCTACACCAGATAATATTTTGTACGAAAAACATGGTTTTTGGATGTTTTTCAAAATGGTGTAGCTCACTGGCGGCTATCGTTATAGCCAAAAAAAATGTTGTGCATTCGTCTTAGAATCGATCAAGGTTAATTTTAAGTTGGTGGCAATGACAACTTTTTTTCTCATAGAGGTCGAGGCACCCTAATATACATATTAAAAGGGTTCTGAAAAAAATCCTGACTATTTATTGTTCCTTTATGTGATAAATATAATAAAATTTAAAAAGTATTGGTTTTAATTTATGTATTTATTCACATATCATTACTTTATAAAAAGTACCCTAAACAATAAAAAAGGACTATTTGCCTTTGTAAAAAAGTACTCTCGAAAATGATCCGATATCATTACTGTTACCTTTAACCTGTATTTAGGTTATCCTTATCAAGAGAGAGAGGGAGAAGGCTACATTTAGATGGTATTGGAAATCGATTTAAAAAACAACCTGTGAGAAAGGGTTGAGTGAAAATGAGTATGAGTGTAACCCATGTCTAAAAAAAAAAACAAATTGGCCATTCCAACCCTTGAAAGGACATTGACCGAGCTTCTTATGATCAATTGTTATGTGTGCGTTTTTATATGTTTGCACACAATTGACCAAGAACTGGAGTTTCATGTTTTATGATGCCGACTCCGAACGTCTAAACTTTATGTTCCCAAGAAGCTTAACATGGCAGTTTTTACTCTTTGAGGCTTGCCATTGTCTGCAGAGAGGCGACGGCTGATCAGAAAAATTAATTTCTGTTGACAAAATCTTTCTGTGTCAGATGGTGATTTGAACCCGGCTCTGCCGAGATTCATTGGCTCGCATGCCACACACTTAGCATGCATGGCCATGGCTGCCACGTCATATAGAGCATCAATGATTTAGTGAAGTCAAAATTAATATAAATTCAAAATTTTGCTTTAATCCGACTTTAATAAATTGTGCATATCATTCCGCCTTCTAGTTTACTACAGACCAAGATATAGAAACATCACAAACAGAAATCGTTTTTAGCTAAATATTTAGAAATATTGCTGTATTTCGCTCATATTGACCAGGACAAGTGTCAGTGTATTTACAGTTATACAATTTATTTATGCCATCACACATTCAATGATTTAAAAAGCTGACAAATGAAACAGACTCATCCAATATCAACTGAGATTGAGTGCTTCAAGTGTTTGTTATAGAGTTGTGTGAAAATTAACATGAAAATTTCAATTGTTTCCAATTGTTTTTGCATTAAATTCATGCAAAATATTTCTTAGCATACCCAATGCGAAAAACTAGAATGCAGCAAACATGATATTAATAAATCCACAAAACATTTATATTTTAATAAATATGAATTAATACTTTTTGGCCTCAAATTAAAAACTATTGACTGAAACTGCTGCTATTTTAATATTAAAACGCTGAAAATTATTTGTTTTTTTTTTTTGTTTAGCAATATCATTATAGAGTTCATTTCTTACGAGTTTTATCTGCTGGGTACTTGTTTTTTAACTCAATTCACTCACTTTATTTTGCTGTTTTTATCCACACATATTTAGCGCACGAAAAATATTGCCTATTCTCAGCAATACAAAACAAATGCCAATCATTTTCATAGGCCTCAATGTGTTAGGGTTGCCATGCTATGCTGCTATGTTTTCCAAATTCATTACAATTTATGTTCAAAAATTCATAAGCAATATCATTCATTTGGGAATTTTGTATTTGTTATTGCCAGCACGCCAACGCATACACTGACGCACTCAGGCGCACACATACACATCACAACCACCATTACCAAACCACACACAAAGATTTACATACAATATATATTTGCAATCAAAAATATACAAATACTCTCACACACGCACACACACACACACTTACGAATTCACATGTCCTGCATTCATGTTGCATTGATGCTGGCAATATAGTTAAATTCAAATTTGTTGTATTTGCCATTGGCTTGTTTGCAGCTCTATAGTTTTGTTTATATGTTACAAGTGGCGGTATACTAGCCAATGTGGAAGGCTTGTAGGAGGCTGATAGGTTCCGATTGTGTCAGTATATTTGTCTATTGTTTTGTTGTTTGGTATCCTGTGTAGAATATTTTGGCTAACTGCGCATATTTGTAATTGAAATTGTTTGCATTCATATTAAACTGCTTCTGTTTAATGCTCAATTTATACACGGCGAGAAATTAGAATATAAGAAATTATATTTAATATTTCACATAGAAATATTCATAAAGTTTTATAAGCCTCAGTTGTTGATATACGTAATTGTTTAAAATCATACGCTGATATAATAAGCTATAAATATGTTCGAAAATAATTTATTAATTAAAATTTTTTGAAAATTTAAACTTCAACAATAGAGCAACATGAAAATTCTTTGAAAGCTTTTTTAGTATTTGAAAGCTTTACGAGTGTTTGCAGTGGTAGTCATTTCATCGATCAGAAAGTTGTTTTCAGTTTTTTTTAAATTACAAACAATTTAAAGGAAGTTGAACTTTTGAAGGCATGAAACTTAAAAAACTGATTTAAACAACATTTTTTAAAACTTAAAAAATATAAAGAAAATATTATAAAAAACTTAGAATCAATATAGAGTCGATCAAGCCCAGCCCCTTTTTAGGAGAATTCATGGTCAAATTATTAACATCCGAGAAATAAGAATCGCCTTTTCGGAATGGGTAGACTTGTTGTAGGACTTGCATTTAATTTTATTCCAGGTCATTCTAAGGTCAAAATCAAAGAGTGCACTAAACTTTTTAGGTCGCTGATTCCTAATCTGAGCTCATTTTTAGCTTGAAATAATCGTAACATAGGCAGAATGACCTTGAATTTGAAATAAGCGATCCAAAAACATGTATAAGCAAGGCAGGCCCGTAGCCAGAAACCTGTGGATCGGATAGCAAGCAAATTTTTTTCGAAATTAGAAAACCATAAAACTATAAGAAATTAAAACAAGTAAAGAAAGTCTAAAGTCGGTCTAGGCCGACTATGAAATACCCTAAACCCACTTTTCAAAAAAAAAAAACAAAAATTTATTGTAAATGGGCGTGTCCGTGGGCGGATGAAGTCCATTTTTCCAAACCATCTTTGTCTTGTCAAAAAAAACATACGTGCCAAATTTTAGCTCTGTAGGTTAAACACATGCTTATTTATTGCGTTTTCAATTTTTGGGTTGTATGGGAGGTAGGCGTGTCCGTGATCAGATCACGTCCATTTTCCGAAGACATATTTGTGTTGGTATGAAACACATACATATCAAATTTTATTGTTGTAGGCTAATTATGAGGTGAGCTATGCGGTTTTCAATTTTCGCGTTGTATGGGAAGTAGGCGTGTCCGTGGGCGGACGATGTCCATTCTTCAAAACCATCTTTTTTTTGTTATAAAAAACATACGTGCCAAATTTTAGCTCTGTAGGTTAAACAGAGGCTTATTTATTGCATTTTCAATTTTTGGGTTGTATGGGAGGTGGGCGTGTCCGTGAGCGGATGACGTCCATTTTTCGAAGACATCTTTGTGTTGGTATAAAACACACACATACCAAATTTTGTTGTTGTAGACTTATTATGAGCTGAGTTATGCAGTTTTAAATTTTCGCGTTGTATGGGAGGTAGGCGTGTCCGTGGGCGGATGATGTCCATTTTTCAAAGCCGTCTTTGTTTTGTTACAAAAAACATATGTGTCAAATTTTAGCTCTTTAGATTAAACACAGGCTTATTTATTGCGTTTTCAATTTTTGGGTTGTATGGGAGATGGGCGTGTCCCAGAGCGGATGACGTTCATTTTTCGAAACTATCTTTGTGTTGATATAAAACACACACATATCAAATTTAATTGTTGTAGGCTAATTATGAGCTAAGTTATGCAGTTTTCAGTTTTCGCGTTGTATGGGAGGTAGGCGTGTCCGTGGGCGAATGATGTTCATTTTTCAATACCGTCTTGTTTTTGTTATGAAAAACACGTGTGCAAAATTTTGTTTCTGTAGGTTAAACAGAGGCTTATTTATTGCGTTTTCAATTTTTTGGATTGTATGGGAGGTGGACGTGTTCGTCGGCGGACGACACTCATTTTTCGAAGACATCTTTTTGTTGATACAAAACACATACACACCAAATTTTATTGTTGTAGGTTAATTTTGAGCTTATTTATGCAGTTTTCAATTTTTGCGTTGCATGGAAGGTAGGCGTGTCCGTGGGCGGACTCCAAAAATATTCAATTGTGCAAGTCCTTGGGTCTATGTGATCATGTGTACCAAGTTTCATCCAATTATCTCTACTCCTTCTTCTTATCCTGGACGGACGGACGGACATGGATAGCTCGACTCACGTGGTGACGCTGATCAAGAATATATATACTTTTCTATACCGGACTCGCTTCGTTCTATGCGTTACAAACGTTTGCACAAAGTTAATATACCCTGACCTTTCAGGTTTAGGGTATAAATAGTATTTTATCAATGATTTATTAAAGTTAAGGTCTAATTTATACAAATTTCATGAATTTTGGAACACAAATTTTGGTTGATATTTTAAAAGTAGCCATTTACCCATAATATTAAATTTTTTAAAAAATTTAGTTCAAAACACCCTCCATTTTTATTTTAATTTCTTCTAGTTTTATGGTTTTCAAATTTCGAACAATTTTCTGGCTACGGGCCTGAAGCAAGGAAATTCGACTCGTACATCTGATTTTTTTTTTTCGTTTTGACCTTGAAAATTCTTTGAAATTACCTAAATATAAACAAACTGAACTTAGATTCGAAATCCGCATTTAAAAAAACTCTATATAACATAAAGTTCAACATGGTTTCTCTGATTTTTCATTTTGACCTTGAAAAGACTTCGAATTTGGAATCAGCTACCCATAAACCTATACCCATAAAACTTTTTACATAATTCAAGAATTGAAATCAATTTTCTGAGCTTGTTGGCCAATTCGGCGCAAATTGGAAGCGACGAAAGAGGAAAAAGTTGATTGTACTCAGTCAAGTGTACTGGCAATTTTTTCGAACTCGAAAAATAACTTTTAATTCTTGACTAATGTAAAAGGGGACCCTATCTATATATCAGGAAGTTGGACATTGTATCCCTGTTTACTATGATTTTGAACTTAGGATAAACCTTGAAATAACCTTAACATAGACAAACTAGATTCACGTTCGGAATGAGCGACCCAAAAAACCTATATATCAGAAAATTCAGCATCATAACTCGTTTTTTTTTTTTTTTTTTTGAATCAGCGACACAAAAACATATTTTATAAGAAAACAAGTGACTCACTTCTACTGCCTCATGACTGACCAATAGGCGAGTAAACGAATATTTTAAATGCTTTTACATGAAATAAACATTAAATTCATTAAAATATATTGAATTTCTAAATGTTCTTCTCTAAGCTTTTTGCGGTTTTTTTTTCAGTGCATTGCTTTCTGGGCTCTTTCACCAAAGCGTTGAAATTAAATTCAGGTCAGCAGGCAAGTCATTATTTGAATTTGATACTAGAAATTGTTTTGATTAAAATTGTCAAGATGGCGTGGTAAGAGCTTGTTGGATATGCGTTTGTGCGCATGGGTCTGTTTGTGGGTGTGTCTCTGATGTTTGAATTGGGTGTTTGTGTTACTTTTCCTTAATTCGATGATGGTAATTAACGAATTTTAGTGTTTATTGAATGACATTCCATAGTTAGTTGGCATTCAGCTGAAGGCCAATCTTGCTATTGCTGTTGGTATTTGAAAAATGCAGAAAAACCAAGCATTTATAGCCAAAAACAGAAGAAAGCATACAACAACAAACCGAACTTTGTTAAGCATTAAAACTAAAGAGCATAAGTTTTCTAGCAATTGGTTCAAAAAATGTATGAGCTGAGCGATATTTTTATTCCATAAAAATAAATTTTGCAGAGCATAGTTATTTGAAGAATTTTTATAATATTTTCAAAAATATTTTAGCCAAATGAAATTCTAACAAACGGCATAACATAGTTTGTGTACTTTTGGCCAGCTTGGCTAACCTTTACATTTTAAACTTTTCGTTCCCTCAGAAATGCTTGGTGTGCCTATTTAAGTTGCAATTTATAAAAAACCATGATAAACGTTTTTCAATGTTCTCTAAAGTTTTTGCATTGTTAAATGTTTTTCGTTTTTTGTTTTATTCTCTAAAAGCTACTCGAAACAATGGTCACAACAACAACAACAACATTCATCAGCCAGCCACTCGGTAACAGCAACAGAAGTTCTCTCTTCCTGTCATGTGACAACAATGAAAATCCATCAAATGAGACATTTACAACGGTAAAACAGCAACAGAACACAAATTATCTTTTGTCTTCGAAAAACGTAGCAACAACAACAACAACAACAACAACAACAATAGCTGCAGCAACACTTGGCAGGAGGTTTTTGTGCGTTCATGTTGCATGTGCTGCATGCACCTCATTGTTGTTGTTGTTGTTGTTGTTGTTGTTGTTGTTGTTGTTGCTGTTGGCTGTTGTCTAGGTATGCGCTGTCGAGTAAAAGATGAAAGATGACAAGCTTTCTTTTATAGTCTGGCAGACAAAATATTTCAAAAATGCTGCCAAATGCAAACAAGAACAACGTGCTAAAGTAGTTTTATAGAAGAGACAGAGAGAGAGAGTGAGAAAAAATCTAAACCAAAAATAAACTGAAACAATTGCAATTCGCACTCAGTCAAATTCACGCAAACACCTACACACATTTGCAGTTTAACATATGTATGTATGGGCGTGTGTGTGTGCATGTGTGTGTTTGTGTGTGCTGTTTCCAAACAATAGATAGAATGCATTCAGTCACTAATACAACTGCTTTTAATGCATGTAGGACGCCACTTTCCGGGAATTCTTCGTGAAGATAATAAATGCTGTAAACGTGTTTGTTTCACAACAACAACAACAACAACTACAATAAAATTAAAAATTCCATACAAAAATACTTGTTTTGTTGTCATCCATCGAAGTGAGTTTTGTACATAAAATTTGGTGCTCATAACTATGGTAATTTACACACACTTTAGCAGCTATTTGCATATATTAAGTATTTTTTGTTGTGAAACTTCTTATTGCTCCGAGGGTTTAAGTCCAGAAAAGGGAACGGAAGTGAATTAAAACCGTTATAAGTATGGCTTTTTATACGCTAGAAGAACGGAATGTGAAATGAACACAGACTTAATTATCGGTAACCGAATAAGGAAATTTTACAAATTGCATGTAAAGTAACGAATTTATGTAAAAGTTAAAAATGGGATGAAAAACAACCAAACAATAACCGGTAATCAACATGCACTTATTCGTTTTTTATTAAAATGCAATCTTTAATATGTAGTCCGATCAAGTTAAGACAAAAACTAGGGCTTATCTTACAATAATTCTAATAGAGCTTAAAATTGCAACGAATTGAGTTCAAAGTTCAAACATAAAGATTTTTTTGCTAATTTAATATAACCCTTTCGATCCCAACATTGTTTACAAACAACTTTTTGTTTTTAGCACCATTTAATTTGTAATATACGGTACTAACTCATCAAAGAAGACATCGAATTGAATATTTGCAGTTCTTAGCAGTGGCGTAGCTAGGGTTGGTGGCACCCGGGGCGGAATTTAAATTGTGCACCCCTTTAGAAGATTTTTTTTATAAAATAAGTCGATGAATCTTACTACATATTTTCGAATCAACCTCTACAAAAATTACATATTTAGAAGAGATTCAAAAAATAAACAAAACTATGCTATCCATGAATATTTGATAAAAGAAGTAAGAATCTAAAATTTTCAAAAACTTAAAGAATTTTCTCTGAATTGTTCTAATATTTTTGTCTACCGGGCTAACAAGTTGTGAGAGAAAAATTTACTATCAATAAACCACACAATATCTGTTTTAAATAACTGAAGATTTGACATTATGAAGTTATAAAAACTGAAGGTAGTTCAATATAGAAAACTTTGAAAAATTTTCGAAAAATTTTGCATAATTGAAGAAAAATAGGACCTGGAATATTAAAATTCATTTATAAAAATTTTTCATAATCAATTTCTTTATAGTATCTTTATTAATCTCCGCTTGGACTTTTATAGACAAGATTGAGGTCTGTAATTTTTGACTGATTTATAAATATCACCATAAATACCACCATAAATATCTCAGTATAAAAATATTACAGTGATACCACATTGATATCAGAAATTTGTTTCATTCTCATTATCTACATAATTTCCAAAGCAAACTTGCCAGGTTGGACAAGGCCAAGAGTCATGAATGGCTCAAAAAGAACTGGCAATTCCAATAACTCTGTTGATTCTTCACATTCGGTGGTTGAGAACAAAATTTAATGTCGATAATTAGAATAATTTTAAAGGAACTGCATATTATCATCTCTTTAAAAATGTATTTTTGATAGTTTTTGTTAGTTGATTAGAACATAATAATAGTTATTTTAGTAAAATAAAGGAGTCAGAAAACTATCTTAGAATTTTTAATAGACATCTTCAAAATAAAATATTAAAAAGTCAGAACTCCATAAATTGTCAAAGAACGCCATTGATTTAATTTAAATAAAAAATGTAATGAATTTAAACCAATTTAATTTTTTAGAAATTTTTTAAGCAAGTAAAAAGTTTATTAATGATTTTTAAACTAGTAGTTTTATGTAACTGTATTCCCAAACCATATTGCTATTCAAAATTATGTTCTAGCAGGTTAAATCTGTAAATGAGGTTTGTTTCATGATAATTAGTCTCAGAACTTAGTAATCACAAAATCATAAAGTATGTTTTTATTTTTGACATTTATGACATTAACAAGTTTTTCTGAAAAGTTCTGGAGATATGTATTGCTTAGAAAACAACTGACGCCTCCATTCATCATACTCTGAAAATCATGCAGGTTTTCGAAACTTAACGGTTTTAAAAATATCTACTATGCTAGCAAGTTTGAATACTTCTTAACCTGAATATAAGAAGTAAAATAGTGCTTTTTTATAAAACTTAATGGAATATAAAAAAAATGTTTTTACATTTTTCTTTTTGTATTCCATCTTAATATCATGAAAATTTTAATATAATTTGTTTGGAAATTGCACCCCTAACCAATGAAATTGTACCCCATTACATATGGAATTGACTTGGGTTTTAATGTGTTAATGCGTTAATATTGAACAAAATTTAATATAAAGTTCAAGTTTGTTTCAATAAAAATGAAGTCCTGGTGATGGTAAAAAATATTTTCATTCACTTTTGCACCCTTTTGATATTCGAATATAAAACCGAAGTCATTGAGGTGTGTTTTTTTTATTAAAAGAATCAAACATTATGTGGTAAAAAGTTCTTTTGCCAAATTTTGCACCCCATTTTGGCGTGTACCCGGGGCGGACCACCCCCCCCCCCCGCCCCCTTGCTACGCTACTGGTTCTTAGCATAAAAAAAACAACAAAAAGTAAATGTTGTGTTGCGAGTGTCATAGTCCGATACACATTGACTGCAACATGCAACAAACGACAAACGTCAAAATATAGAACGCATGTTTTCTTATGTAAATATAATGGATTGGATGCAGCACGACAAAGAGAGGATGAGACCACAATTGTTGCAGCCGCATACTTCAATCTATTTCTAATTTGACAGACGAGAACAGAGGTTTATAAATTAAATAAAATTTATCAGAAATACAGAAATACAGATTGTTGCTGTTGCATTCATTATAATCAAGTCGTCGATAACACTGCGACAATTCTCTTGGACGACTAGTTTTCGTTTTGTCGGTGGACGCATGTTGCAGCCAATGTGTATCGACTATTAAAATTCAGCAAATTGAGCAAAAAAAATAAATTAACTTAAAATATATAAAAACATAAATTTAATACTCACGTACGCAGTTTTACGAATTAAATGTGAAATAAAAATTAAAAAAATAAAAAATTTCGTCAGCATACATCAAGATGTAAGAATGCTTTATGATCGATGACAAATCATCATTTATATAAAGTAGAAACAAAAGTGACCTAAGATGACTTCTTTGGGCTACTCCAGAGATAACAGGAAGCTCATTTCACGAGTTAAAATAGAACAGATTATGTTCTATTACTTGTGGTGACCGTGGCATGCAGGTTAAGTGTGTGGCCTAGCATGCTCGGAGCCCGGGTTCGATCCCCAGCCGTGGCGGAAAGTTTTTTCATTAAAAAATTTTTCTGATCGGTCACCACCTCTCTGCAGACAATGGCAAACCTCAGAGAGTAAACAATGCCATATAAAGCTTCTTGAGAACATGAACTTTAGCCGTTCTTAGTCGGCATAAAACATGTAGGTCCAGTTCTCGGTTAATTGTGTGCAAACATTTAATAACACACACAACACAATTGATCATAAGAAGCTCGGTCAAAGTCCTTTCAAGGGCTGAAATGGCCAATTTGTTTTTTTTTGTTTTGTGTTCTATTACTTAGATACGATTCGAACCATCTTACCATTTTTGTGGTAAATCCAATCAAAGATAGTTTTAGAATCAAGAGCTTGTGATTAACAACATCAAAAGCTTGCTAAAGTCCGTGTAGATAACATCAGTCTGTAAACGTTTTCCAAAATTTGCTATTGTTTTAGATGTAAATTCAAAAAGGTTAGTGACCGTAAATTTTCCGAGAGGAATCCATGTTGACATGGGGAACATCAAAGACTTAAACTATGTGATATTTGTGAAGTAATAATTGCCTCAAAAAGTTTAGGCAAAGCACTTAATTTCACAATTCCACGATAGTTATCGATTAAAGATCTATTTCCAGATTTATGCAATGAAATAATGAATGAGGACTTCCAGACAGTTGGAAAATAGCAAGCCTTTAAAGAATAGGTAAAAAGCAAAGCAATTGGAGTTACTAATTCTTCACAGCAATATTTCAAAATGCAAGATATAATGTTGTCGGAACCACTTTTATACGAAGTTTTAAGATTAGATAAGATAAAACTGTACTATTGTCAACTATTGGGATGCCAATATCCCCAGAATGAACATTTAAAAGATTGCGTCCATTATCAAAAGATTACGATGAGTAAATCGACTTGAAGAAGTCAGTAAAAAGATTACAAATGCTGTAATCATTATCAGATTCCACATTTTTGTATTTCATAAAAAAAGGATAGAAATCAATCCTACGTTTTGTATTTACAAAAATCCAGAATGATTTTGCATCAGACTTTATGTTTAATTTTACTTTTGTTAGGTATATATTATAGGATTGCTTGCACAACAGCTGGTAACTATATTTAGCCAAAGTTAAACGGCTGAAATCTCTCAAGCTATGTGTTCTTTGATATTTTTTTAAAATATTTAGGTTTTGAGTTTCTCAATTTTCTAAATTCATTAGTATACCACACAGGGCCTGAAATTATAGATGATTTTCTTTGCGGAATAGATCTAGTGAAGCAGTCAATGAACGTTGTATTAAACGCACAGACCGCAGCATCCAGATTCTGTGAAGATACAACTTTTGTATTAAGATGCAGTATAGATGACCAATTTATGCTGGACAAACTATTTTTACCATAACGTAGTTCGTTTTTTTAAAGTTGAATTCCATGAATGGTTGACAAGCACGATTCTGTATAGATGGTTTAGGAAAATTGAGACTAATTTCAATGGTTGGATGGTGAGAATCTTCAGGAGTGACCAGAGGATCGGACCTTGACACTGAAGCAATGTTGCTTTCATCAAAAAATACCAGATCGAGCAAATGGTTATTCTTATTCAAATGATAGTTTAGTTGGAAAAGACCTTGACTTGAAAGCTCATTTAAAAAGTAATTATCAGATGAACTTTCAGACGATGGTAAATATATTGAAGGGTTTTCAGAGCAATAGTTCCTAGAACCGTTGGGTAAGTAAAAGTCACCAGTTATTAAGATATAATCATTAGGATGTAGCAATAGGAAAACCAAATGTTTACTCTACACTTCTAAGTTAGAAAATAAAGAAGAATGAAGAATAGAAAAAAATGCTGTAATGAAACTCTTTTTGATGTACCAATAGGTATGTTTTATTATATTTATACTTTGATTTCATAATTTATATTTGTAAACTGAGGTCATTTGTCTGAGGAGGTATTGAAAGCGAGGAGTGCTCGGTTGTCGATAGAAGAACAACCTCACGAATTGTTACCAACAAGGATCTTATTTATTATTTGGTTATATCTTCGTATCCGTTCTTACCTACAAAAATAAAAATAACGGAAAATAAAGCGAATGTACAGATTGCAGAAATCAAGAACTTCTATTACGAATTTATACACGGAGAGAAAAGATGGGCTAAAATCAAGCTCAAAGCGTTCGTAAATGAAATTAGCTCAATAGATCTCAAAACATGCTATTCACATTCGCAGTTTATGCCAAAAGCATGTCAGTTTGTGCTAAATATGGGTAATTCATAAAAAAATTAATTTGTATTTGTTGTACACTGATCTGTAATTGTAGCTACGTAATTCTCACTTGGTTTATGTTGCTGTTAGTAAAAAAATGCAGAAAGTAAATAAAAATTATATTTTCCTGTGCGAATTTGATCAAATAGATCAAATTTGGACAGTGAAAATATAATTTGAAATTTATGTCTTGTCATTTTTTTTTATTTTATATATTTTTTTTTTTTTTAAGTGAAACTTCTTTGGCGGCAAGTGAAATTTCAAGGTCTCTTATTCGTGACACTAGGCTAACGTTTTCAATTCATATGAAAATTTTCAAAAAATGATAGCGAATTGAATTGATTGATAGCTAGCGCGAATTGAACTCTGACCAACGTTGCTCAAGAGTCGGAATCTGTACCTTTACGCCACGTAAGCACATGATAAACAGGCAAAAAAAATTTAATTCAAACTGAACGCATAACATTCTGTCCGTAACATTAATTTTCATCCGAAAATTATGCACTGAAAATTTATTTCCTTAAGCTTCAAACGAAAATATTTAGGCATAGAGATACATCCAGCGGGAAAAAATTCTACTGCCTGTTCCCCGCATAATGGGCTTAAAGCTTAATTTGGTTCGCTGGTTGTGATCAAAAACTTAACAGATGATTGACAACATGCAAAAAAAACAGTTAATTCAATATAATAATTGTAATAATAATAATAATAAAAGCGAAGTGTTAAAAGTGCAATATTTAAGACTGCCGAGAATAGTTTTTGCCAGCCAAAAAACGTCTCAAAGCTAAGAAAAATAGCTTAAACAGGAGCAGAACGCGTTCGTGAATATAAAGAGCGAATTAGAGCTCTTAAGAATGCAGCCGCAGCTGGGTCTGCAACTAATGATGAAGGTCGCAACAACTCAGCAACATCGGCTGAGTTCCAAAATGCATTTTTACGAAGCATCAGTGTATTTTGGTGAATCTACAAAAAACCAATCCACAGAAAAACACACTGATGCTTTGTAAAAATGTATTTTGGAACTCAGCCATTGTCTCAACAAAATTTTATAGCCAACCAAGTTGATACACTTAACAATCAACGTTCGCTGCTTTATGAGACCCTCTATCAACATAGATATTATTATGATCAGAAAGCAGGATGTAATAATGAACAAGATTTGGCTCTGCTTTCAGAGGCTCCTTCAATGAGTACTATGTAAATGCAATCTAGCATTCAAAAAATGACAATGTTGAGGAGACATTCGAAAGCATCAAAAACACCAACTGAACTAAAACAAGGGCCGAAAATAACTGTTATTTTAAAATTTTCAAATGAAAAAATATTGTTGAAAGACTGTTTCATGTTGCTTGTTACAAATGTTCTCAGCCTCACGAATATTAAGTACCTTCTAAATTTTAGACTGATTCTTTAAAAATTAAAACTTAAGTGTTAGTTTTTGTCTTATATTTTTTCGAGAAATATTAAAAGTTAATTTTGACTTTTATTTTATCGGTCAAAAATAGCAGTTATTTTGTGACTTTAATTTTTTGGTCAAAAATATCATGGAATTTGTGTTTTTTTAAAGTCCGCTTGACTGCTTGAACTGTTGACACCATGTGTAAAATGTCTCACCGATGAGATGAAAATAATGGTATCAAAATTTCTTTAGTCGGTTAAATGACTTGAACAAATATAAATTACCTGATATTTTTGACCAAAAAAATAAACGGCAGAAAGTAACTGTTATTTTTGTCCAAAAAAAACTATAAGACCCAAAATAATTTTAATTTTTGTCGGAAAAAATAAAAATTAAGGTATAAAAGTTAATATGTGACACTTTCGACAAAAATCATAGCCAAAAATCATAACAGATTATTATTCCATTTCGTATTGATTGAATTTCTTTTCAGATATTTTCTCTCTCTATTTCACACTAAAATCTCTCTTACTTCTTACTGTTAATGAAGTTTCAATTCTGCCACGTGTACGTTGCTACACGCGAGTTTTTTTTTTTTTGTTCTTTTCTTTTTCTCTTTAAAAAAAAAAACAAACAAATTGGCCATTTCAGCCCTTGAAAGGACTTTGACCGAGCTTCTGATGATCAATTGTGTTGTGTGTGTTATTAAATGTTCGCACACAATTGACCGAGAACTGGACCTACATGTTTTATGCCGACTCCGAACGGCTAAAGTTCATGTTCTCAAGAAGCTTTACATGGCATTATTTACTCTCTGAGGTTTGCCATTGTCTGCAGAGAGGTGGTGACCGATCAGAAAAATTTTTTATTGAAAAAACTTTTTTCGCCGCGGCTGGGGATCGAACCCGGCTCCGAACATGCTAAGCCACACACTTAATCTGCATGCCACGGTCACCGGTCACCTTTTTCTCTTTCCTTGTACGTTATTCGTGCCGCTTGTTCTCGTGCTCGTCTTGTTGCTTATGTTTCAAAATTTTATTAAATATCACATCTCAAAATGACTTAGATTAGACTTAGGCTCATTAGCGCAACCAAATAGGTGGTTTCAGGGTTTAACCTTCCTTCCCCAAGAAAATTATTGTAGTACCAAGCAAAACATAATTTAATCAAAATGATTCATATGAAAAGCAAACACACATCTTATCAAATGAGTAAAAACCCCAAATCTATATTTCAAATCGATTCTGTTTGGCGCATAATTAACTAAATTTTTCAC